>OY253749.1:14469744-15669744 GCA_958009045.1 Oxytorus armatus
TCTGATAGTAAAATACATATATATAGTGAATAGTACATATGTATATTACACGTTCGCGTATATGAGAGAACGTAGAGACGAAATCGAACTCAGGAAATTACGTGGCTCCAGGGTTTACGTGGTATACGGGTTATACCCGTCGGTCTCTCTTACGACTTCAACCCCTCCGTACCCTTCATCCTTCCACGCCTCCTTGAATAATTCATTTTAATCGCGGCGACCAAATTTATCTTGCCCTCGGCCTCACACGATGTGCTAGGAGCATATATAGCCAGAGTTCGAAGTGCATGCTCGGGAGAGCCAGGAAGCATGAAACGCACATTAGACCGAACGGGGGAAACTGTTCGGGATTTAGCACACTCTCTTTCTTCCTCTCTCATCGTTTATACGTATATCTATATGAATGTATATTATACAGCGCTGGGCTTTACATCGAGTTGTTCGAATGGGAGTATTTGCATCGTTCTCGGCGTCTGTGCTTTAATATAGATTATCAAACAATAATTTGTGAAAATTAAATTATTTATCAAACTGGGCATCCCCCATAGTAAAAAAAAATTATTTTCGCAAAATTGCGTGTACTAAAATTGAGTTTCACACGGGCATCCTTTGTAGAATTGACAAATAAATAAATATCAAACATGTAGAACAAAATTTCTTGGTGGCATTTCAAAGATTTGTTTTAATTGAACCAATGGCGATTTATGTTCGTGAGATCGACACAAAAGCATATTGTAAAAATGTTCCAAAATTGATAGTTGAACTTTGAAAATGTGTAACAAACACGAAAGTAAATTTGCAATAAGATTTTCGAGCAAATCATCGAGTGAAAACTTTATCTTCATGACACAAGGCTATCCAATTTACAGTTTCAATGCTGGATTTTTTTTTTTTTTTTAATTCGGCTCACGTTTCCCGTAGAATTTTTTTTATAATCCCTTAGTCCGATCCACCGAGTGAAATACGAGGAAAATTCACGCGTTAATTGATATCGTATTTCGTGCGACATTAATCTTGAACGTAATACACGCGATTACTGTCCAGCCCTATTATATTAATGGCATAAAACCGCAAAAAAAAAAGGAAAAAGAAAAACAATCGTCCTTTTTGTTCTTTTTTTTTTTTTTTTGTACTAGTTACACGTACGCGAGCTTTAATACGGACAGACTCACGTACACAGAGCGAGAGCGACGAGGGTCGTATGAAAAAGCTCTAGTGACGTTTCTCGTTGGTATACTTGTGTGTTTTGTCCCAGCGATACCATTATGAATGCGCCACGTTTCCATTTAACGTTTATAACGAGGGAAACGAGATGGGCCGCGAGGCGCGGTCGTCAGAGAGGAGTTTCTTCAACGGAGCGGGGGTTGGAGATGGCGGGTAGTACCGTTGTGTTTTGTTGTGAAGCTTCAACAGAATGACTATATGAAATACTCGAGAATATATACATCTATGAATATATACGTGACTCTGTGTGTATGCGAACGTACTTTTATACATGTATATAAAGTGACCGGTATATGTATATAGACATTAGTCAACGAGCTTTTCCTCCATTCACTCTCTAACCTCCGAATGAATTTATTTATTTTTAAATACTTTTTTTTCTTCAGCCGATGATGTGGATAAATCGAAGAATTAGGTATATTTGAAAATTTCCTAATTTTTCGCTATGGCATTGTCAAAAATGTTCCGATGACAAATTTCAATCCTTGTATGGCCAAAATTGGAAACTCAACAACCCTAAAAACTAACAGATTGTCCGGATCGATGTTCCAACGACAAAACTACTAAAAGAGATTTTTTTTTGGAATATTCCATTTTGAATTAAACATTCGAATACCGAAATTCAAAATGGTGGAATCAATATGGCTGAACAAAACAACAAACCATGGGAATAAGACTGAATTTTGTTGACCGAGGGTTTTGGTGATCAGTGACCGTAAATTAATTGTCAGAATCACGAAATTGTTAATGGCGGAATGATCAATGGCTGACATAAAAATAATTATTCTATATGTCATTATCAAAAATTTTCCCATGACAAATTTCTACCTTTGTATGGCCAAAATTGGGAACTCAACAACCCTAAAAACTAACAGATTGTCCGGATCGATGTTCCAACGACAGAACTTCTAAAAGAGATTGTTTTTGCAATCGTCCATTTTCAATTAAACATACGAATACCGAAATCCAAAATGGCGGAATCAATATGGCTGAACAAAACAACAATAAGGGAATAAGACGGAATTTTGTTGACCGAGGGTTTTGGTGATCAGTGACCGTAAATTAATTGTTAGAATCACGAAATTGTTGGTAGTGGAATGATCAATGACTGACATCAAAATGATTATTCGATATGTCATTATCAAAAATTTTCCCATGACAAATTTCTACCTTTGTATGGCCAAAATTTGGAACTCAACAACCCTAAAAACTAACAGATTTTCCGGATCGATGTTACAACGACAAAACTACTAAAAGGGGTTGTTTTTTCGATCGTTCATGTTGAATTAAACGTTCAAATGCCGAAATTAAAAATGACAAAATCAATATGGCTGAACAAAAGAAAAATCATGGGAATAATACTGAAAATTGCTGACCAAGGATTTTGGTGATCAGGGACCTTAAAACAATAGTCAGAATCACGAAATTGTTAATGGCGGAGTGATCAATGGCTGACATAAAAATAATTATTCGAGACGAATGAAAATCGGTAGCTGAGGGTTTATTTGAACCGAACGAGCTGAAATTCACTTGTTTCATTGCCGTTATTAATTTACGTATTTGCCATTACATACGAGAATCCATGTTACCACAAAAAGTACTTTTGCTCCGGGGAGCAAAATCACGGTCATGTAGGTCGTATGCGTGCGGTCCTGCATGAACGAAGATCGATCGTGCGCGTCGTCCATCAGCACATCATCGGGTCAGTATAAAAGGCACAGGAAATATGCTTGTTACGTTACAAGAAAAAAAAACGGATAACACGTAATCGCGTCACATACTCTCGCAATAAATAATTTACTATAAAAATGCTATGACGTTATCAAAATAAAAATGGATATGATCGCAATAAGTGGCCTTGGAATTAAATGCACAGCAAATCAAATATATAAAGAACAATTGAAAGAATTGTAGGAAAACGTCGGTGTCTAATCGATCGAGAAAAACAGGTTACAATTTGACACGATCTAAAAACGTCATATATCCATCTGGCGGAGAAGTAAGGAAAAATATAGATTGCAAACTTCTTGAGAGAAACAATATTTTTACGTCTTTAGGTAAGACAAATTCATTGTTGTGTACAATTTCTGGCACCTTGGAATTAAATGTACAGCGAATAAAATATATAAAGAAGAATTGTAAAAAATTGTAAAAAAACGTCAGTGTCTAATCGATCGAGAAAAACAGGTTACAATTTCACACGATCTAAAAACGTTATGTGTGCATCTGACGGAGAAGTGAGGAAAAAAATGAATTGCCAACTTCTTGCGAGAAACAATATTTTTACGTCTTTAGGTAAAATCAATTTATTGTTGAGTAAAATTTCTGGCAACGATGCAACGATAGCGCGAAGTGTCAATAAAATATATTTAATAACCGAGGAAAATTAACAACTTTAGTTTCTAACCGGCTATTGGACAATACAATTTTGTTCATCTCTGTCTATACATAGTCGAACCGTATGCACGCGAGAGGAGACATACAAATTTGGCCTCGTTGAGTCATTCGGTGCATAGAAAATCCCTGAACGGTTTTAGAAAAGGCAATACACGAGAGGATGAGCTCCCAGTAAATATATCATTGTCCGTACATACTTATACGTTTATATATAAAAGGGTAAATTATATATAGGGATTGGCAGAGCGCTGAACGGATCATCGGCGTGTTGGTCGCATGCACGAGGCAAAACACGGATTAAATAATACGGCGGGAGTAAGATACAGAAGAGAATGTGCGATTTATCGGACCGACGAGACACACAGTTCTCAAAATGACATACGTCCAAGCGTACGTGTTATAAATTTTGTTTATTATTATTATTATTCATATGCATTGGTAAAAATCAAAAAGAGGTTATGGTCCAAATGATTTAACATATGTAAAATGAAGTGCCTTAAGGGGGGAAATAGGTTTAGACGGTTCAAAAAATCGATTTTTTTTAAATTTTATAAATTAGTAAAACTATTGAAAAATATGATCCCAAAATTTTAAATGAAAATTCCGACTCGTTCTATTGTTATAAGCCATTAAAGTGAGTAGCTCTCCTTCAGGCCCCGAGCGCGCCACGTGTATAACCGAGCGGTCACTATTTTTTCAAACGCGTTTTTCTGAAAGCGACTTTTTTTGAACTTGCGTACGCGCTAGTTTGAAAAGTTTTCAACCAATCGTTTTGAAAATTGGCAGTTACTTTCTTTATAGTATTGCGCTCTATACGAACCTAAAATCGGAATGACATCATTATTTAAAATAATTTTTTTTGGCAAATAAAGTTGTAAAAAATGGCAAAAAATCATGCTTTTTAGTTTTGACCCCTGTAAAAAATTCAATTTTCTATTTTTTTTAATAGCATTTAGGTTCATATAGAAGAGAGACATATAATAAAAGTAAATTCCAACCTCGTTTGATTTCAGATGAAAATTGCGGCTTCCATAATGTACGCAAAATGCTGAATCTGATTGTGACCTGCGATACGGGGTTGTTAATATCTTCGGTGTTTTTCAAGGAAATTCTTCAAAAGTTTTATAGTATATACTCAAATATATGTCTAAAATATTCTCAAAGTTTCAATAAATTATATTCATTTTTTATACTATAAAAAAATTCATGAAAATCATTGAGAAAACGCTGTCCTAACCCTATTTCCCCCCTTAAGACCTTTTGCTTGCACGGAAAGTTTTACATGAAATAAAGTTCATTATTATTATGATTGCATATGTTGGTCGTTAAAAAGCAAACGAACTTAACGTAAATCATCGGAAAGGTAAAGTATCGTGATTCACGATATTTTTCTCCTTAACAAGTATCCTTTGGCTATATAAGAAATTTATAGGATTTAATATATAATCCTTTTATGATAAATATATTTACATAATCGTACATCTGATATATAACAATATATAAAATATATAATGTTGGAACAGTTTTCAAAATAACATACGTCCAAACGTACGTGCTATAAATTTTGTTTATTATTATTATTATCTATATCCATTGGTAAAAATCGAAAAGAGGTGATGGCCCAAATGATTTTACATGTAAAACGAAGTGCCTTAAGACCTTTTGCTTCCACGGAAAGTTTTACATGAAATAAAGTTCACTATTATTATGATTGCATATATTGGTCGTTAAGGGGTTATACGCAGTTGGAAATTTCATAAAATCGATTTTTTTTTATTGCATTTTCGGAATGTACATATATTTGAGTATATTCTCTGAAAATTTCAAATCGATCCGGCAAATATTCTTGGTGATACATGCATATTTCTAAGGACACTCGGAGCGTTACAAAGTAGGCGACCTAAACTTTGAACGCTTTTTTCTCAAAACGATGTTTTCAAAGTCGGTGAGCACGATTTCTCAAAAACGGCTCAACCGATCGGTCTGAAATTTTAACACAACCTTCTCAGATATATTCTTCAGGTATTGATCAAAGGAATAAGATATCTGACAATTATTTCTATTTTTTTAAAACAATTCAACGAAAAAATTTTGGTCGCAAATTGGAATTTTTTCTTTTTGGAGCCGCCTTTTTGTTAAAAATCGAAATTTCGATTATTCCTTCGATCAATACCTAGATTTATCTATCTTCTAATAGAATCTTTTTGGTTTTTTTAATTTTGGATAATCCAAACCGGTGATATCGTGCTCACCGCCAGACACCTTTTTTTAGAGGAGCTCCCGGAGATCGGCTATAACAGCTTTAAAAATCATTATTTTTACAAATAAAAAATATGAAAATAAAGTTAAAAGTTACCACAATACGTATATAAATTTTTACATTAATAAATGAAAATGTTTTTCCAGGAAAAATCCTTGAAAAATCGCCTTTTTCGGTCTCCTGACTGCGTATAACTCCTTAAGGGGGGAAATAGGGTTAGACGGTTCAAAAAATCGATATTTTTTTTATTTCATAAATTGTTAGTAAAACTATTGAAAAATATGTTCCCAAAATTTTAAATGAAAATTCCGACTCGTTCTATTGTTATGAGCCATTAAAGTGAGTAGATCTCCTTCAGGCCCCGAGCGCGCCACGTGTATAACCGAACTTGCGTACACGCTAGTTTGAAAAGTTTTCAACCAATCGGTTTGGAAATTGGCAGTTACTTTCTTCATAGTATTGTGCTCTATATGTACCTAAAATCGAAATATTATCATTATTTAAAATAATTTTTTTTTTGCCAATAAAATTGTAAAAAATAGCAAAAAATCATGCTTTTTTGTTTTGACCCTTGTAAAAAATTCAATTTTCTATTTTTTTGATAGGATTTAGCTTCATATAGAAGAAAGACATATAATAAAAGTAAATTTCAACCTCGTTTGATTTCAGTTGAAAATTGCGGCTTCCAGAATGTACGCAAAATGCTGAGTCTGATTGCGACCTGCAATATGGGGTCGCTAATATTTTCGGTGTTTTTCACGGAAATTCTTCAAAAATTTGATAGTATATACTTAAATATATATATAAAATATTCTCAAAGTTTCAATAAATTATATTAATTTTTTATACTATAAAAAAATTCATGAAAATCATTGAGAAAACGCTGTCCTAACCCTATTTCCCCCCTTAAAGAGCAAAAGAATTTAACGTAAATGATCAGAAAGGTAAAGTATCGTGATTTACGATATTTTTCTCCTTAACAATTATCACTTGGCTATATGAGAAATTTATAGGATTTAATATATGATCCTTTTGCGATAAATATATTTATATAATCGTACATGCGATATATAACAATATATAATGTATATAATGTAGGAATAGGTGTCTCAAAGGCACCTTAGATAGTTTGTGCGTTGCGACAGTCATTAGCCCTGGCAGCCGGGATCTATTAGCGTTGCTCAACACCGTCCCGACGCCTCTTTGCTATATACACCTTTTGGACTAAAATCCCGCGTGTGTGCTCCCGCGGATATTGCCCAGTGCCGTTTTGCCGCGACTGGCAACCACCAATCTCAGCATCAACGACACACAGTGACGATAAAGCTCGACGGGGCCTCGCGCATATTCACAGAACCGCGTCTCTCTCTCTCTCTCAAGGTCCGTTTCGTGCCAGTGGAAAAAGCGCAGTGGTCAGACACGAGGTGGAAGAAGAAGAGATCGAGCAAAATCTTTTGCTGAATGGCAATTATCGATAGAGAATACTCTTCCCTCGAGTACTGTCTACTTTTTACGCGATTTTTGCAGCTCTTTTCGTTTTTCCTCTTTTGGCAACGAAAAATTGTGATTTGGAGTTTTGTGCTTGATTTTATTTATAGCGATTTGAGCTCGAGATGGTCGACGACGAATAAAAGTGAAAACGAGGATTTGCGAAGGAAAGACCGAGAGAACTTTGTGATTGAATCAATGAATTTTTTATTGGGAGTGATTGAAGATTACATGAGGGGGAAAATTAAGAATTTACTAAAAATTGTTTCTACAATTTTTGTAAAGATGAAATTCCATTAATTGTCTCCTTGTCGAAAAAGTTGAGACTCCACTACGTACATATCGATTTTCGAACGTCCATATTCATTTTTACTGCGATATGAAAATCCTTATTAAATTGTCGAGTCATCCGTGCATTGTTGGATAATACATCTACTATCAACGAGGAGGAGGAGAGGGAATGGAAGAAAAAAAAACACGTCAGAGTGCCGTTGGCGAGGTCGTCCTCCCACGAATGAACAAAGCCAGACACAAGTCTCGTCTGGCAGAGCGCGAGAGCACGGATCGCGTCGCCGAGAGATGTTTCCTTCTCTCTCTATTTCTCTCTCTCTCTCTCTCTCTCTCTCTCTCTCTATCTCTATCTCTCTCTTTTTCTGTCTCTGATGCACTAGCTCACTACGTTTCTCTTTCTGTGAGAGCGAACACATTGGTGCATTTTCCTCACGCTATATCATTCCACAACGATTGTTCTCTCGCTCGCGAAACCCACGAGAGAATAATACACCTATATAAGTACTATTGACATGCTGACGAGTAAAAGGTCGTAAACCACGTAAATTTACGTGACAAATTTCACAAGTTACAACCTTTTTCTACTTAACAATCGTTAGATATATCTATATAGATCTTTCTCGGTTTGCTCGCGGATCCAGCGACAGTCTAGATTATCGTTGAGTATACGAAGAACGAGGGATGGTAGAGCTACCTAATTATCCACCTTTTATTACTGTATTCGCTCGCGGGGCCCAATTCGTTACGCCGAGCACGACTCTCGGATGGAATAACGAGAAAATAAACCTCCTCCCGGTGATTTCTACTCTTCATATTCAACGTTATATAGATACATATGTGTGCGTGTGTGTATTTTTTACAGTTGAAAATAAAAGCTGACATACAAGTCAGACATTCTGCGACGGAGAATCAAACCATTGCCTTGCTTACGATTGTTGCTTTTTTACGGGTAACTAAAACATCGATGTGACAATTATGAAAAATGTGAGCTAAATGCTTTTTTCTTCTTCTTATTATTCTTTAGGGTTGATGTTGATTTTTATGGACAATTTTTAAGTGTCGCAAAAAAAATGGTTATTCTTCTAGATAATTTTAAATTTTCGTAATACCGCGTATTGGTAAGAAAATGTGAAGTAAAGAAAAATCAAAAAATTTGCCGTATTCCCTTCGTTCGTGAAACATTATCAAACGCAAACTCCTCATTTCCATTGTCAGAGAAAAAGGTGCAAATTGAATGGACAAGAGAATTTTTCAATTGTTGCTTTATCATAAAGAAATCTCTGTGCATGTGTAAACTTTTTTTTTTCATGTGTTTTCCCACGTCTTGACACAATTTGAACGAGTTCGAGTTGAAAAGTGAATGAAAAAATATCACAAAAAAAAAGGTACTTCTGTGAGGAAGCAAAATCGTAACGTCGTGTACCTAACAATCTTGTCTATTTTTTTTTCTATTTTTTTCCTTATCTCGAATTTATCTATAACGAAAAGCGAGTGGACGAATTAACGAGTGGAGACACGCCACGTATAGATCGGGCGAAAGCTCTTAGAAACACGTGGGCGTTAGGATTCTCTCTCTCTCTCTCTGGTCTCTCGGGTCTGCACTCGTAGCGTTAACTCGATAAGTCTCGTGGTGACTCAGAACGAGAAGTAAGACATACGGTATTCTCGACGTACATAACCTACTTATGCTACTGGTGGTTGACTAACACGAGGGTGGACTTGTTTCAACGTCGGATTTCACGAGGACATCTGTCGTGGCTTGTTTATGAAATTACAGATGAAGTGAAGGGTGCAGATCAATAAGGATGTAATAAGGAATGAAAAACAAAATTGTTTGCACGTAAAAACGATTGTAGGAATGTAATCGAATGATTTCATAAAATTCGACAAAAATGCTTCATTACATGTACTGCTTTTCATCCCTTATAATTTTTTTTTATAATTTTTACTGTTTCGTATAGATTTTCGATATTTTATGTCCATCCACCCCAGAGTGCTGTCAGATATTACTCCTTTCTAATGCACTCTATCGCATTTGCAAAAAGGCACAGGGAAAATACATAAAACCTGACCTATACAAGCCAAGTTTCACTGAGTTTCAATTATATTACAATCAATGAGATAAATTGTCTCCCGCTCAGTAATGGACGTGGAAAGCGACTGTCGGTTGAAAAAATGTTGATAAAAAGAATTTCTAAAGGAAAATAAACAGATTCTTTTCGATTTTGGGAAACTTTCATCCGTTATAATTTTTTTTAAATTTATACTGTTTCGTATAGATTTTCGATATTTTATGCCCATCCACCCCAGAGTGCTGTCAGATATTACTCCTTGCTAATGCACTCTATCGCATTTGCAAAAAGGCACAGGGAAACTACATAAAACCTGACCTATACAAGCCAAGTTTCAGTGAGTTTCAATTATATTACAATCAATGAGAAAAATTATCTTCCGCTCACTAATGCACATGGAAAGCGACTGTCGGTTGAAAAAATGTTGATAAAAAGAATTTCTAAAGGAAAATAAACAGATTCTTTTCGATTTTGGGAAACTTTCATCCGTTATGATTTTTTTTAATTTATAATGTTCCGTATAGATTTTCGATATTTTATGCCCATCCACCCCAGAGTGCTGTCAGATATTACTCCTTGCTACTGCACTCTATCGCATTTGCAAAAAGGCACAGGGAAACTACAAAAAACCTGACCTATACAAAGCAATTTTCACTAAGTTTCAATTATATTACAATCAGACAGAAAAATTGTCTCCCGCTCAGTAATGGACGTGGAAAGCGACTGTCGGTTGAAAAAAAATGTTGATAAAAAGAATTTCTAAAAGAAGATAAAAAGCTGGTTTTCTCTTTTGGGAAACTTCTTTGCCGTTAACGCAACGAGCGTAATTTTTCCATGCAAATAAAACCTCAGAATGTCATCATTATTTCCAACACTGGTCGCGCACCATCATTTCCAATTTGAATGCATATATACGAGGATCTTGGCGGTCCCCTATCCTTTATGTCTATCATTGTCAAGCTCGCTGCGCCTTATGTAAATAAATTCCAAGATAAAATGAAATGAAACCGGGAGAAAGAGATCTATTCCTTTGCCAGAGCACGGAAATAGCTCGAGGGTGTATCTCGAAGCTCATCCAGGATCACGTGACGCGGGGAATATTGTCCTGCCACGGTTTGAGAGGCCTAGATATTCGAAGGAGAACGGTAAAACTAAAAGATGAGAAAAATAAATGTATAAGGTATTACAAGCGATGGGGAACCATTTTGGATAAAGGGAATATTTAGGAGCCATTTAATACCTTGCGAGAAAAACAAATGAAGGAAGAAACAGCTTCTCGAAACTTTTAAGGCTCCCCAGTTTGTAATTTTCCATTGAAAATTATTCTTGGTAAAAAGATGTGCGACGTCACATGGGAACCAACCCCCGGGAAGAATGAGCGAGTATAGAGGGCGCGAGAAACAGAAAGAGGGAGAGTGAAGCCTATTGGACTTTCGAGGGTGGAAACCTCCCTATACACGCCCTATACGTTCGATTCACACATACCAGTGACAAATACGCAGTGCGTAGAACGAGAAGCAAACCACCCTTATACAGACACACGGCACACACGCACACCATGGGGGCGACAACGCGTCTGGTTCTCCCACCCCGCCCCTGACGAAACTGGGTCACCGAGACTATCACCAATAGGCTATTTACGTGGCCCCTAACACGAGGCACGAATTTTACTTTTTTTTTTATCACTGCCTCAATAAATCTTACAATGTTCATGAACGTTACAAAACTATTGTTTGAAGAAAAAATCTTAATAATAATTGAAATTTTATAATAAGCAAATTTCATTTGGAATTAAATAAATTTAATTGTCCAAAACCGTTTTACTAATGATCAATTAATTTTAATTGTTTCAAATAAAATTTGATTACGACAACTAAACATTTATTTCGCGATATCCATCCAAAATATTGTTTAACATTAAATTAATATTTTTTATAATGTGTCAGAATGATAATTTACAATGATTCGAGATGACTATCGTTTTTTTTATGAATACACATTAACGAGATTGAGTTTTATGTTGAATATTAAATCTAATTACCAAATATATTTTTCATTGTTATTTTAACATTACCGAAATTGTATCTCGGTGAAATATTATAATCCACGAAGAACTAACTGCTTTTCTGTCATCAGCATAAACGTATCGTGTACTAATTCGTCAATAGACTAAATATTTCTATTTATAGAGTGGTCCGATTCGAGTTCCGAATGGAAAAGCGACTAACACGTGAGAGGGGTGAATTGCGATTGAGTCGACGAGTGACTGAGGGCCATTCTTCTGCAAGATTTCATTTATATATTAATGTTCACATGAAGAGGCATTAATCCATCAGCTTCAATATAAAATTGACAGTCCCGAGTACAAATTGAAATAATTTAATTACAGGACGATACTGCTCATGGAACGGAACGGACCTCGTAAGTAGAAAAGGTTAGCAGGGAATTTATATGGTAGAATGATTTTCGTTTGTAAGGAATTTTAATGATAAAATGTCCATTATCCATGGAATTTTAATGATAAAATGTCCATTATCCATGGAATTTTAATGATAAAATTCCATAATTCCCTACGTGGCATTAAAAATTCTATTCGACCTTCGTTCCAAGAGATAAACCATCGAGGGTTAGTGTTTGAAGGCGTAAAACACTGTTCCGTCTTAATGAAGCTTTGCTGGCATTAAAAAAAAAAATTCTCTACCCTGGAAAATACCAGCTATTGTTAATTTTTATGTGTATGTATATACAACCGTTCGTTAAACGAGCATCTCTCCCGCGGCTAGCTAAATGAATCTCCGCGGACACGAGTTCGATCGGTTCGATAAATGGCACGAGCCTCGTTCCTCTAATTAGTTTCACGATCAGCCAAGAGAGCTTTTAGCAGGAAACACGATATTAGAAAAAAATTCAAAGCCCAAACTACGTACGAATCATGACGTTTTATCCACGCCTGACGAGAAAATTCAATGACAATATACAACAAGTTTTTAAGTACAAAAGCAAAGTAACTTAAAAATTCATTTTATCTAGATCTGGAGTCAAATTTTCCTACGAAAATTCTCAAATTAAAATGATATTTAGAATGTAGGACATTTTTAGTTATGCAAGAATTGCAGCTGTCCCGTTGTCGTGGAATGTTTTTTTTCTTTCTGTGTCCAGTGGAACACTAGTTTAAATATTGTATCGTTGAGACGATCGTTATTGCGAGCATTATTACATATTACGCGAGGTCACGAAATAAACAAGACCATCGAATTATTGACAAGAACGAGCATTACTTTAAGGAATTTTTTTTTATGTTACGACACAACGCAGAGGAATCGGAGCAGAATTTCCTTGAAAATATTTAAAAAAATTAAGAAAAATCATTGTTGATTCAATACACAATTATATTAATATCGACGTGCAAAGAGCACATAGAATTAATCGTAATTGTCTCCGTCATGATAATCTTTAACACTAAACGTACCGCCACATAAGTGATCATTTGACCCCTTATGAAATGAACATTGATTTTTGGAATAAATTCTTAATTTATTGAAGGAAATATTTCGCAACAAAACTTCTGATTGCCAATAAAATAATCAAACAAATTTACGGAAAGCCAGACGAGCGAAAGAAGTCACAAGTAATGTACGAATTTAAAGTAAATTTTGAAAAGGGTCATGTGACCAACGCTTGGTACGTTTGGTGTTAAATAGAATTTTGTCATGTGCAATATTTAATCGAAAAGGGATACTGAATTTGTGCAGTGATATTTACTCCAAACACAAATATCACATACCCAAACGCACATAAACACAGACATTTTTTACTGGATTTTTCGAATACTTTGGCTAATCTTAAACACATTGACACAAAGAACTAAAAAACAATCCTTTTTTTATGACGAAAACAAAACTTTCTCTATGAGGAACGAAACGAAAAAAGAAGTGGAATGAAACTTACGAGGATACGTCCTGTGGTGGTTTGACCGGAAATGAGCTCGCCAGCCCAGTCTTTGGCCTCGGTCATGAAGGTCCCCTCGAACTCCTTGCCCTGGCGGGCGGCCTTCTGCTCTTTCTGTTTTGGGTCATTTGGAGCGAATTCGGGCTCCTTTCGACACCAGAGGAAGGCAAACGCACGCCAGAGCAAGACGATCAGCAGCCCAGCGAGAAATGTAAAGATGCTCGATAATACGAAGCACCACCATTTCCGTTCGAGGAGGCAGTCATCTACCGGAATCTGCTCGGTCGTCTCGTCGCACGTCATACCGGCAGATCTCTGCCCCCCGTATCGTACATTCACCGGCCCCTTCTAATGCCAGCCGGACGCGTTGCTTCTTTTATGCGACGATGCTTCATCATTGACAATCGGAGAGCGAACCGCGCGAGATAATATCGCGGCAGCTCCCCCGGCCAGCGCACGTTCGTGCAACTTTAATGACGGATCCCACGACCGTCGCGCAAGATTTACGAAAAAAAAAAATCACCCTACCCCGGAAAAAAACAACAACAAAACCAGCCCCCTAATCGAAAGTATTCAATTTTCGCGTTACTTCACCCTCCAAACACTTGTTTTTCTCACGAAAACAAAAACAAAAACAAACAAACAAACAAACAACACTAGCTCAATTCTTATTACTTAATATCACTTGGTGGGTGTTATTTATGTTTTTTTTTGTTGTTGTCTCCTTCGTTACGAGAGATTAATCGAGAACTTTGTCAATCGTGATACTTCATCGTGCAGGATAAATTTTTTATACCTCGGGTCCGGCATCGATCTATCGTTCTTCTTATTATTATGATTTTTTTTCGTTTGTTATCGTTAAAACTCGACAAACACTCGCTTATTATTCTTCGTCTACGTGGACATTTTTTAGGGGATCGTTGGGAAAAAACCTTTTTACATTTGAGAGAAAGTGAACGGGCGAACGAAGATTTTATCGACGACGATAATAGTGATAATGGCGATGTTTTTTTTTTTAATTTCTTTCCGCACTTAAACGTACTTCTTTTCACACATTCTCGTGACGAATTGAATCGGCACTTGTCAACACTTGGAATAACGTTAGAGGGCAACGATTATTTTTTGGCATATTTCTTTCACCCTAATATACCCCTTTAAGCCGAGAATCGCCAGTGACCAGCGGGGGAAACTACGCGAAACACCGCCGGTGGCAGAGGCCAAAGGCAACGAGGGGCTTTTCAATTCAATTTGGGATACGCGAGGATGATTTGTGATGATTTTTTTTTGTTTCTAAGCTCGCTTGACTCTCGGGCGCTGATCGAGGCTCGAGAGCAACGGCATTATCTCACTTGCCTCCCTTCTCGCAATCTTTTTCATGCGTCCCTCGTCCTTTTTTTTCTCATTAAACTCTCAAAACACCCTGCTATTTCGGCACTCGCACTTTTTCGCGATTTTCCTCGACATTGAGCTTTTACCCCCTCGCTTCTCATCTACTCTCCGCTCTCCTCATCGTCGCGCGACGTTTTATAGTTCGTTATTTCTGTGATTTCTTCTCTTTATCTACTTTCCGTCAAACTTCACATTACTTATCTCTCATTACTTTGTTCTCTTTACTTTTCGCTCGTCTAACCACCGCTTTTTGTATTAAGCTTTCACGCGGATGCCCGTCGCTGGTCGCGTGGACGAATGGAAACCGTTTGCCACTCGAACGGCGAACGACGACAACGACGACGACGACGACGACGACGACGTTAACGGCGACGACGAAGACGACGAAGACGACGACGACGATGACGGAGAGCACCACGACCACGACGACCACCAAGTGATCCCGACTAGTATACGACACTAGTTCCACTCTGCAGCAATCAATACGCAACAATGGACCGGGACCAATAAGCTCGGAGCTTTTCCTGACGTAGTGGCGCGCGCCCTCTCTAACGCGCGCGCGGTTCTTCCATTTCCCGCTACCGTCAACCCGACCCCCCTCCCCTTCACCGACCCTTTCTCCTCGAGCGCTTGCAGCGCTCGCTCAACCTCTCTCTCTCTCTCTTTGTCTCCCTCTTTCGCGCTCAAGCGATCTCTCCCTCTCCCTCACACGCTTTTTCTCTCTCAAGCTCTCCGTCTCTCTCGTTATCGTTCGCGCTTTGTCGTTCTCGCTCCCCTTCTGGCCCCCACTCTCGCGCGCTCTCTCGCTCTCGTTGACGACCCTCGAAGGCTCTACTCGAGCGCCACGTAGCGTCAAGAAGACCGAACCAATCCGCGCCACCCCCTCGATAACCTCGCGAGAAAGCTCGTACAATCCTAAATCCGTGAGATATTCTTGATAGCCCAGCTCTCGCGCGACTGCGCCCCGTCCGCTATCTTGTGTCAATCGTCAGGTACGTCCGATATTACCACGAAAACTTGCATATTATCCGACGAACACGTTGAAAACATTGGTACATCATGCTCGTGCTTTTTTCTTGTGTCTTTGCGACGAGATTGTGAGTGAAAGGAAAAGCAGACAAATTTCCCAACGCTCTTGAACGCTAGAACTATCGACACTGAAACTAGTGGATCGTCGAGTTTGCGTAGTTTTTTTTTTTTTTTTGGTTTTTGTTAATCTTTCATTTGGAATAGAATTTTGTCGACACTGCGCGTATGACAACGAGGAGTCACGAGAAAAGACGAAGGAGCTTTCGGCTCGCGCCGGCGTTCGAGTCTTTTATTACATGCCCGACGCTTTGTATCCCTCTTCATAGTTCAAGACCCTCCCACCATTCGGCTATATACAGGAGAAATTTTACCCTTCTAACGGTGGAAACTCTTGTGAGCGCGAGCTTCGTCGCTCGCGCACTAGTCGTACAAGAGCTGAATTTTTTAATAATTGTTTTTGTACAGTATTGTAAATTTTTCGCACTAACGAGATGCGTGGAATGCACTGCAGGCAATGTGCTTTTTTATGCACAAAAGCACTAGTGACGTTATATTTGAATAATTATATGAATTATCGTAATTTATGATTTTTTTTTATTTTATTTTTTATGAATAATTCAAAATGTTGGCAATTTTTAATATCGATGGCTTGTTAGTTGCAAGATTTTCTATCGATTCACGTGTTTATATGTATAGAGTCAATATCTTGTATGGAGCAATTTTAAATAAATAATAAATCCTTAAAATTGTTTTTTCAATCCTAATAAAAAAAATAGACGCCAGTAAACTAAAAAAACGAGATGTGTGGACTGCACTGCAAGCAATGCTTTTTAATGCACAAAAGCACTAGTGACGTTATATTTGAAAAATTATATGAATTATCGTAATTTATGATTTTTTTTTATTTTATTTTTTATGAATAATTCAAAATGTTGGCAATTTTTAATATCGATGGCTTGTTAGTTGCAAGATTTTCTATCGATTCACGTGTTTATATGTATAGAGTCAATATCTTGTATGGAGCAATTTTAAATAAATAATAAATCCTTAAAATTGTTTTTTCAATCCTAATAAAAAAAATGGACGCCAGTAAACTAAAAAAACGAGATGTGTGGACTGCACTGCAAGCAATGCTTTTTAATGCACAAAAGCACTAGTGACGTTATATTTGAAAAATTATATGAATTATCGTAATTTATGATTTTTTTTTATTTTATTTTTTATGATTAATTCAAAATGTTGGCAATTTTTAATATCGATGGCTTGTTAGTTGCAAGATTTTCTATCGATTCACGTGTTTATATGTATAGAGTTAATATCTTGTATGGAGCAATTTTAAATAATTAATAAATCCTTAAAATTGTTTTTTTAATCGTAATAAAAAAAATGGTCGCCAGTAAACTAAAAAAACAAGATGTGTGGACTGCACTGCAAGCAATGCTTTTCAATGCACAAAAGCACTAGTGACGTTATATTCGAATAATTATATGAATTATCGTAATTTATGATTTTTTTTTATTTTATTTTTTATGAATAATTCAAAATGTTGGCAATTTTTAATATCGATGGCTTATTAGTTGCAAGATTTTCTGTCGATTCACGTGTTTATATGTATAGTGTCAACATCTTGTATGGAGCAATTTTAAATAAATAATAAATCCTTAAAATTGTTTTTTCAATCCTAATAAAAAAAATGGACGCCAGTAAACTAAAAAAACGAGATGTGTGGACTGCACTGCAAGCAATGCTTTTTAATGCACAAAAGCACTGGTGACGTTATATTTGAAAAATTATATGAATTATCGTAATTTATGATTTTTTTTTATTTTATTTTTTATGAATAATGCAAAATGTTGGCAATTTTTAATATCGATGGCTTGTTAGTTGCAAGATTTTCTATCGATTCACGTGTTTATATGTATAGAGTTAATATCTTGTATGGAGCAATTTTAAATAAATAATAAATCCTTAAAATTGTTTTTTCAATCCTAATGAAAAAAAATGGACGCCAGTGAACTAAAAAAACAAGATGTATGGACTGCACTGCAAGCAGTGCTGTTGAATGCACAAAATCACTATTGACGTTAAATTTACAAAATTATATGAGTTATCGCAATTTCTCATTATTTATTTTTTATTTTTTATGAATAGTTCACAATGTTGGCAATTTTTAATGTCCATGGCTTGTTAGTTGCAAGATTTTCTATCGATACACGTATTTATATGTATAGAGTTAATATCTTGTATGTTGCAATTTTAAATAAATAATAAATCCTTAAAATTGTTTTTTCAATCCTAATAAAAAAAATGGACGCCAGTAAACTAAAAAAACGAGATGTTTGGACTGCACTGCAAGCAATGCTTTTTAATACACAAAAGCACTAGTGACCTTATATTTGCAAAATTATATGAATTCTCGCAAATTGTAGTTATTTTTTATTTTATTTTTTGAATGAATAATTCACAATTTTGGCAATTTTTTATGTTGATGGCTTGTTAGTTGCAAGATTTTCTATCGATTCACGTGTTTATATGTCTAAAGTTAATATCTGTTATGGAGCAATTTTAAATGAATAATAAATCCTTAAAGCTGTTTTTTCAATCCTAATAAAAAAATGGACGCCATTAAACTTAAAAATACAACATTTTTAAAAATGTCTTCTTCCCTGTCATAGTGAAAAAAAAAATTGGAATAGCTTTGTACTCTATTTATCTTCTAGAACTAAAAATAATGTAAAAAAAATGTCTTCCCTTTCTGTTGTAGTTCAAAAGAAATTGTAATCGCTTTATATATTATTTCGTACGTTATTATATTTTCGCCATTTATAGCGTTCTCCTCGGTTCCGTATTTCTTCATAGAACGAAGAGAGACAGAGAAAGAGAGAGAGAGAGAGAGAGATAGACAGCGCAGTCAGTGGAAAAACGCCATTAGTCTACGGGCGAACCGCGCGAGCAATACATACGCGACTGTATAAAACAACTCCTTAAACCATGCATGAATCTTTTGCATATTGCATCGCCGGAAAGCTCCTTTATGCAAACGTACGATAATGAGCTCCATCGTGAACCTTTCGATAAGAAGAAATTTCGTGTGAAACTAAAAAATAAAACAAAATGACGGCTTTTCGATCGAAAACTATAACATTTCTATGCATCTTTTATAACCTTCCATACATCCCTTCCACATTCTCTTATCCCTTTTACCTAGAATTCACGTGACCCAAGAAAACGGATTAAACTCAACATAAAGGGGTATACGTGGTCCAATTCGGTCAATACCAGTGTAGACACGATAGCCGATAAATCGATAACGTGTGTACACACACGAGAGGCTTTATGCCGGAGGAAATTCGGGAAATGAAGAAATTACGGTAGAGCAGAATAAAAAAAATGAAAAGAAATAAAGACAAAAATAACATACGAATTTGTGGACGAAAACAAAAACGATCCTCGCGTCACGGCCTTTCGACCGCGAATGATGACCTCCTGCGTTTGCACCTGACCACCTGACCTCGTGGAGCGCCGCGAGCGCGATTGACGTCACAGTCGACGGTTGCCTGTAGCAACTTCCGCGCTATTTTAACGGCGTCCCCCCCCCCCCCCCCCCCCCAAACCCTGCCGCGCCGCGCTCGTAACCCGCCGCGGCGCGCGACCGATGTAAAATAGCAAACAGAAAAAAACCGACTATATAACCGACCACCGGAGGAAATCGAAAAACGCGTAAACATTTATTACAAAGCGGAAATAACGAAAAATGAAGATACAGGCCCAAAGTCTCGAAGCGTGTGTAAAACTCTGTTGAGAAACGGAAAGTCACTGGAGTCAAACGAAGTTAGACTTTTTGCGCACGATGTCCCTTAAGGTAGTTCTAGCACAAAGAAATGGGAGGGGATAGAAGGAGAGGTGCGCGAGGCGGGCAGCCACGTCGCGCTGCAACGTTGTCATGCTCACTAAACGTAGTTCTAACACGTTGCTCCACTCGTATATCCGTGTGATTCATCTATCCTGCGTGCATGCGTGCCGAAAGTGAGGTTATGGATGTCAGTGACGCGAATAAAGACAGCATCAAAAAGATGTCTAATAAAAGATTGAAAGGAAAAGAGAGATTGTGAATCATTCTCTAGAAAATGAATTCAGCAAAATCATTTGTGGATTCACAGATTCACTGAAATTATTGAGGCGGAAATTTCCTGAGCTTCAAGGCAAAGGAATGTTTACATTGTCCAAGTTAGCGGAAGATTCTCTCGACACAAATTCATACGCGGGAAACTTTCATGAAGCTACGTATGTGTTGTCGTTCCGCAAGATTTGACCGAGCAATATTTGACTTTCGACGATATATTTGAAAATACTATAATATTCGTTGAGTCATTGAAAGATTTTATGCGTAAATTGAAAGTTGGATCAAACAAAAAACAATTATCAGCCTTGAAAGACGTTCTACCCGAAAATATATGATCACAAAACTTGCACGGCTGGGAATCACGTACGAGCAATTGTTACAATATACCAAAGCAGAGAAGACTCATTGGTCACATTTTTGTCACAAAAAGTAACCAAAGATAAGACTGTTCTCAAAAATATCGTTGAACATTTAAGATGATCAAAGTATCATAAAAAATCACCAAAGCATCGGTATGTATGATTTATGAAATTTCAAAACAATAATGATTTGAATAAATACAATTTCTATGAGAAATGTAGTATTTATTGCTGATATTTTCATTACTATTCGAATCTCAATGAAAAACCGTTAAAATCTTCCTATACATTCTACTCCGAAGCATTTTCCTTTTGAAAAATTTGTATTGCCGCGCTGCGTCGATTTGTATCATACACACGCAACGCGCGAATGTCGCGCCAGCCGTAATAAAGCGGCGTTGTCATGCTCACTGAAGAGTTCTTCTAGTCCCAAAACAATATTTTTTTAATAAGTCCATACTTTTTTACTGTATGGTTGAAAATTTTCTGTAAAATATATGTTATCCTTCATCTACTAAACTACTTTGGTGCCAAATTTCAAGAATTTTTATCTACTCCTTCGTCCAATATGGTGACTAAATATCCGGCAAGTGCTCATTTCGTACGGTATAGGTATACGTTCGTATGCAAATTTTTGAATTTTTGATAAACGATATCTTGAAAACGGTACGGTGAAACAGTCTCAAATTTCACATTAGTATTGTTCAGTATTTTTTTTAGTTTTTCTCAAAAATTCATTAAATTTGATCTACTCTTCATTTGTGTTAGAACTACCTTAACAATAGAAAAAAGAATAATAGATCAACAATGGTTTGGTAATAAGGATCGACGGATTTGCTGTTTTACCAGAGGCTGCTGTTTTCCTACTTTGGCTGTGTCTCAAGTAAACAACAAAAAATTGCCGAAATACAGTTCCGGTGCAGCGAACGATTGAAAATAAACGTGACTGACTGATAGCGTCCAATAATTCCGTTGACTTTTTCGAAACGATGTTTTTCTTCAAGCGGCCATCTTGAATCCTCTGCAGCGTCATCTCTTGACTTTTTCCGCTACCCAAATTTCTCAAATTCATTGTACTTGTGGATACTATACCGACCTTTGCCGTCTCCTTTACACGCCGCGCAAAAGTGTTTATTTATAAAGTTTATCGACGGTTTTTCGCGTCCAACAAAACAAAATTGCCGCTTTATCGAGTTTAAGCTGCAATTTGTTTCGCTTGTTGGCGAACAATGTCCGACGAAAAAGCCGAAAGGTAATATTTGTTGCAATTCACTGTGCCGCGAAAAACAATAATTCGACAGAATTTGATAGCTTGTTTTTTTAAATGGAGCTCGATATTTGAAATAATCGTTTTTGAGGTTATATTTTGTTCTCTCATGAAATCGAATTGTTAAATAATTGTATGTTTTTTTCAATAATCATCCCTTTTGGCATTCATTTTTGTTTACCTTACTGATAATGCACCCTGAAAAAAAACAAACGTTATTGTTGTAGTTTGTTATTGAACGAAAAAACAAAAAAACTATTGTAACAGAATGTATAAAAGAGCTTTTTTGAATTTCTCCAAGTTCGATAACCAAAGTATCTGAGCGAAATTATGAATTAACAAAAAAAATGTTTATAAAAAATATATGTTATTCAAATTCTTTAATAATCATTTTATTTCATCAGCGGCGGAGATAAAAATGATGCTTCGGAGAACATTTCCAGCGAGGAAAAAATTAAGATCAAAGTCGAGGATAAAGTCAAGAACAAATCAAAAACGGACGAAAACTCGGATAAGGTCAACGGACGCGGAAATAACAACGGCGATAATGCAAATTGCTACTGGTAATGAGTCAACTTTAGTTCACGAATCATTGGCATATCGATGATTGTTTAGCTATTTGACGATCGATACATTTTTTTTTCTTATTTCAGCGGTAAAGACAGAAACCTAAACATAGCTGAACTTCTGTGCGCCAGTTGCGCTCAATGGTTTCACGAATCTTGTATCGGCTATCAATTAGGAAACATCGTGCCGTTCATGATGAACTATGTGTTTTTGTGCAAAAATTGCTCGCCAACGGGTTTGGAGAGCTTCAAGAAGAATCAAGCGCGTGAGCATCGATTCAAAAATGAAATCTCAAAATGCAATGACATTAATGAGAAATTAATATTTTATTAAGATAAAAAGTTATTTCGATCATTCTATCTGTAAATTCTTGAAAGTAACTTGTTTTTTTTTTTCATTTATGTTTTCAGCATTTCCTCAAATGTGCGTAACAGCGATAGCGAATCTTCTTCAGGATGGACAGAAAGAGCCGGAGCTGAGAACTTTGTTTCACAAGGACAAAGATATAATACCGTTTATAGAATGCCACTGGGAGAGCATGACGACGATGCCACGAAGAGTCACCCAGTCGTGGCACGCTACGGTAATTGAACAAATGATGAAATGCTCAAAAAATCATAAGAATCAAGGTTCCTGAGGTTTAGTCAATTTTTTTAATAATTCCCTTCTAAACGATTTTCTATATTTCTATAATGATTATTATCACGAATGATTGCTGGTAAGGTTATAGATTCAATCATGACGAATTTAATATTAAAAAAGCAAATAAGAAAAAAAAATGAACAAAAAGCGGATTCCTGAATCATTTTTCTAACTGAACATTTCCAAATTTTCAACATATTTCAATATAATGATATTTTTTAAAGATTCGACCAATTCTTTATGGACAAATTTGACTGAAAGAAATTACTCAAAAATGTGCCCCGTTAATTATTTCCATAGTCAAAGCTTTTCAACGTAACAAAAATTGTCGTTTTTTTTTTTAAATCCAAGATACACAGAGCGCTCCTCAAAGACGTGGGTACGTTATTCACGATGGACGAGAACAACACTGATGGCCAATTGTTTGGCCTTACGACACCCGACTTGGTTCTCATAAAACCGAATTACGAGGCTATGATCAAGGGTGGTCATTTGAAGATCACGGAAATGGGAATTCAGCATGTTGGTAAAGTACACAAATTTCTCTTTCATTCTATTTTATAATATTTTATATTTACGAGATTCAATGCGAGATATGAATATTTTGAATACTCGCACGGCGACTATCCCGATACTTATCTTATCGCGACAGACTCGTGTTCCACCGAATATCTGTTATCAACTCCGTACTCTTCTGAATTGTAGTAATGTCCAACCCAGGTACGTTAACGTGTGTCCGAAACGATTGAGCCATAGACATTTGATTTGTGAACAATTGATCGCGCAAATTGACATATGAGGAAAAAAATATTTAGAAATAGAAAATATTTGCTCAGATTCCAATCATTTTTAAGGGTCGAAGTAAGAAAAGTGGAATAAACGTGTTTTTTTTTAGTTGGTCAAAAAAATTGTATGGAAAATACCAAATGACAAATTGTTCGAAATACTTTGCTGATCATTTCACAAAAATCTCTTTTTTGTTTCGATTATTCGAAAAGGAACTTCAAGCTCCCCCTTAATCCTCTTGAGCCCTTTCTGAACAAGTTGTTGTGTGTTTAATTTTGTAATCAGCTCCGCAAATGCACGATAGTCAATGAATTGTAGAAAATTTCCTGAGATAACAAGCTTTCGCCAGTTGTCGACAATATTTTATGAATCTTAATCTTATTAATTGAAATTTCACTATATCGATGCACACAGCGATTTTTGCTGATGGATTTGCAGTTTTTTAATTTTTTTTTTATGAAAATTCAGCGCCGCTCACCAGTGGTTTTCGGGGTCGCAATGCAAAGCGTAAATTTCCTGGCGAGGGGACGGGCACGGGAACTGGAAAGAAGGGTCGCGGTTCCGATATATCTACGCCAAAACTACCGGCTCACGGTTATCCGCTAGATCATCCTTTCAACAAGGATGGCTATCGTTATATCCTGGCGGAACCTGATCCTCATGCTCCGTTCAGACGGGTACGTAAAAAAACGATCGATTGTCCTTTAGAAACGAAGATAAATAGTATTTTAATTGATTGCCATTAAGAATTATATTTTCTACTGTTACACAACAAATATTTTATTTCTCTATGTATGAATTATAAAAAAATAAAAGGAATTCGACGAGAGCAGTGATTGGGCCGGAAAACCAATTCCCGGCTGGTTGTATCGAGCACTGAGTCCGAGTACCGTGTTGTTCGCGCTTCACGATCGAGCACCGCAACTTCGTGTCTCGGAAGATCGTCTCGCTGTTACCGGTGACAAGGGATATTGCATGATAAGAGCCACTCATTGTGAGCCACGAATTAACATTAAAATGTAATTTACAAACTTATGAATGGAAATAATTGATTATATCCTTTTATTTTTAGGCGTCAGTCGAGGCACGTGGTACTGGGAAGCAACGATCGAGGAAATGCCTGAAGGATCCGCAACACGACTTGGATGGGGACAAGAATACGCAAATTTGCAAGCTCCTCTGGGTTACGACAAATTTGGCTATTCCTGGAGATCGAGGTATCATTTTTTTTTGTATAAACATTCTTATGGTTGAAATTATGATGACAGTGTAACGAAGCGATAAATGAATTTTTATCAGAAAAGGAACGAGATTTCACGAAAGTCGTGGTAAGCATTACAGTGCGGGATACGGTGAAAGTGATACTTTAGGATTTCTCATAATTTTACCCGATACTCACGACGAATCGCATATCCCTAATACTTACAAAGACAGGGTAAGCAGAAACGTGATAATTGAGTAGTTAAAAAGAAAGCATGAGTTTGATCGATCACTGACCTTTTTTTTATGTTTTTTCAGCCGCTTGTAAAATTTAAAAGTCATTTGTATTACGAGGAAAAGGATCAAGTCCCGGAGGCTTTGAAAGCTCTCAAACCATTGGCCGAAAGTAAAATAATATTTTTCAAAAATGGCGTATCGCAGGGTGATGCCTTTGTTGATCTTAATCGCGGCGCTTATTATCCTACCGTATCGATTCACAAGAGCGCCACGGTGTCCATTAATTTTGGACCAAATTTCAAATGCGCTCCCAGCGACGTGTCGTATCGAGGAGTGAGTGAAATATCGATCCCTAACGTTGTAATGTATTTCTTCTCATTCCACAGTTAAATCAGTGTTAAATATTAAGAGAAATCGTTCTTACATAATTTCGTCGATTATCTGTGTTTTTTATAATTGTTAAAAACAATTACAAAAATCTATTATAAAATAGAAACATTGGCTAATAATATTTTTTTGAAAGCACGCACTTTTGTTCAGTTTTTTTTTCTTTGAAATTTGGATCATTAGGGACATTTTCGATTTTATTAATCTTTCTTTTTCCCCCGTAGATGCACGAAAAAGCCGAGGAAGCAATGTCCGAACAATTAATGGCCGATCTTCTCTATCTCTCCGAGAACGAAGGAAAATTGAGACTGGACACGTTCTCCTTATGACATTAATGCATATTTTTATTTCCGCACAATTACACTTTCAATCATTTACGAAATTTCTTCGCAAATTCATCCTCTTTACAAATACAAATTTCTTTACTCCCTCACATTCATAATATGGAAATAAAACGCGAGGTATGTTATATACATATTTTCGTACATTTCAATGTCAAACGTAATTGTAATTAATTTACAATTATCTGCCAAATCCGCCTCTACATGCTGGACTAGGTTTCACTGTCTTGTCATCGTCATCCCATTGTGACGGAGTTTTTGCCTTTACAAGAAAAAATCGTGAAAACGCGAAAATTGACGGAAAAAAATCATTGAAATTCAACTGTGTACGAAATTTTGGAACTCACCACGATGGATAATGCGTGAACTCCCGATTGTAACTCTTCTTGTAGCAATTCATTGACCATTCGATGTCTCTGTACAAAAATTCCAAACGGAAATAACTTTTTGATCGAGCTTCGAAAAAACAAAAGTAAATTTGGATTTCTCACCTTGATCAAAGTTTGATTGTCAAATTTGTCAGAAATTACGACAACTTTAAAATGAGTCTCCGATCCTTTTGGTACATTGTGCATGTAAGACTCGTTCAAAACATCGAGATGCCGAGGTTTCAAAGCTTCCGATAATTTTTTTCTTATCGACGTTTCCATCGGTTTGTCCACATTACTCGACATCTTTCGGCAATTTTGAATAAACCGCCAAAAGTCTAAAGGTAAATTACGCCATCGTTTAACCTCCTCAGAGGAATTTGACACGAACGTAAATATATAATAATTCCATTGTTAGGAGAGGAATTAGAATTACCTCGGTTTCTCAAATTCGACCAGCTATACATACGTTAACGTCGTGAAATTTTAAACAACGTAAATTATCGAAAAATTTCCGATAATTGTTGTATCACTTTCTGCCGTCAATTCGTTACTCATCGTTACTTCTCTTCCACTCTCACCAGAGGTCACAAACCACAGTCACGTGTGCGCCTTAAACTTCGGCGCAGATAAAGGGGGGGTAGGCTTCACATGTAAGTGGGAAAAAATGTAGTTGAAAATTTTTTTTTTACGAAATAAAATCGTATCGAAAAACCCAAACGAGACATTGTTCGAAACAATAATTGTACGTTGCCAAATAAAAATGTATTCGTACACATTATCAATTTGTTTATTCAATAAGCAGCGTGATTATCCGCGATCATTATACAGAGTGATCATTGTGTGTACCAAACGATATTTAAGTGTAAATTTTTATTCACGAAAAAGAAGAAAAAAAAAACGCTAAAGACGACGAACAGGCTCAATTCATTTTTTCTCTTTCTCCTTCTCCTTGTCCTGTCCTTTGTCCTTACTTTGCTGCAACGAACTAACCGCCTGACGAACGGCTTCGGATTGCGGATCTACGCCCGGTAAACTCTCCAGTACCGTCTGAAGAAACGTTGGATCGGACATAACGGCTGCATAATCATCCTCTACCTCCATTGCTTCCTCCTTATGGGTTTCAAAGTCCTCTGCAAGTTAAAGAACTTATAATTCATGAGAGCCCAAGAATTTGATATTTTACAAATTTTTTAGACATTTTTTCGAATTATTTCAATTAGAATAAAATGACGAGCACAATTGAACAGTAACAAATTGCTTGTGCAACGAAATATACTTTTATATAATTTTAATGCATATGACAATTGTTAAATAAAAATTTCTGGCTAAGCTTAGACATGTGTTTATATTAATAATTCGATAAATTACTCACGCTGATCTTGCATGGACATTTGCATGGCAAAAGCAATTTGCTCTTCCTCGCTCATATGAGCGAAATCAGGCACGTTTGCGGCAACACTCGAAGGTGTAACTTCCGGTGGTGTAACGGTTTCCTCGGTTCCGCCGAGGGACATTGCCAGCGCCCGTTTAAGCATAGCTTCCTCGTTCGGTGCTTCTTTGATCGTTTCCGGTTTTGCCGGCGCTGTTTCGGTAGCTTGTGCACGTCGTGCCTCGTCCTCCTGTCTTTGTCTCTGTTCCTCCATGGAAACTCGAAGTGCCTATAGTAGCGAAAAGTATTTTTTGTCCGTATTATTCTTCGTACTAGTTAAAAAAAACGTTTTGCAAACGATCTAAAATTACGAAATTTTTACCAGTGCAAGTTCAGGATCTTCGTTGGGATCTACACCAAATTCGAATGCTGCACCAGCCATTCCAGCAGCTCCCATTCCATCCTCGCCTTGTATTATCGGCGATGAGATAAGTGCATCGGACAAATGCGGACCCGGTGGCACGGTAACGAGATGACTTCCGGTACCGTCCTTTCCATTCAAGGCATTGATAAATGCCGTCAGCACGTCGTTGTTCACTGTCTCTTCACCGAAACTTATAATATCAACGTTTACTTTCTCCTTCTTCAGACGCTTTGCCAATTTAACAAGTTCCTTCTCGTCCAGCTCGATGGGACTTCCCACAAACGCCACTATGCGCATTTTGTGATTCTTCCCTTGACGATGTTTCAGAGCCAACTGCATATAAGAATTTTCTTTCAACGTTGCGCTCAATGAGAATTAAAAAAATCGCGAATTATTCGCGAGATTAGCTGTAAAAACGTTGACTCAACAGTATCACAATTATACCCGTTCCAGTTTTTTACTGTCATATAAAAAAACTTAATTAACGTTAAATAATATTTTGTGGACTAACTGCTTCAGAGGTTTTATAATTTTTCATATGCAACAGTAAATGAACATTGTTACCTCTTAAGCATTATCATTGTTTAAAAAGTGTTTAAATTTTCATTTTATTGTATAGAACGAAAATTTCGGTAGAATTTAATTTTTGAATTTCACATCCACAAATATTAACAAAACAAGTGTAATCTAACTACTGCAACAGCTGCTAATACGTACATGCGCAATTCTGATTCCTGTAATAAGACTAAGATTGCCATTGGGTTGAACCTGATGCAACTTTGATAAAATTCTGCCGACGTCGCTGGTCAGCGTCGCTAATACCTCGACGCTGGAAGAAGAGTCAGACCTAATTGAATTCAAACATATTGTACAAATTATTACGATTATTTGGGTCGTTGTTCTCGATCGACATACTTTGCCAGAGTTATGAGACCGACGTTGTTCTCAGGATTGGCGCGTGTCTTTGAATGACAGACCAAATTGACGGCGTCCTGTTGAGCTTGAAGACGAGTCGGTAGAAAATCTCCATTTCTCATGTAGTCGCTGTTGTCGACGCTGAAATAACAAATACATTTTTATAACAAGTGTAATAACTCAAAATGTATTAATAACATCAATTATGTTCCACAAAAGGCAAAAAAAATTAACTTGTCATTAATAAGTCGTTCAGTTTAACCAGAGAAACATTTTTTGAGGTATGCGGTTAACCTGAAAATGTCGTATTTTCAAAATGATCTCGAAATCTATCAAAGTAGCCATATTTAAAAGATGAATTATTCGTGAGAGTAGATTAAGGAGAAATGAGGTTGACATGCACTTAAGAAAGAAGTTGTATTCAAGAAGCCTTTTATGTTGACACGAAGCCATCCAACTTTGCATTGTCACTCCGATGAAAAAGTCTTGATAAAGACAATTAATTCGTGGCTAATCAGCCGGGACATTGAGAAAAAAGAATTATTACATGAAAAGTTAAAGTTAAGAAAATACCGCTTGTTCGTCTATTAATTAATAAGCAGCATTGTAATTGTAAAATAATCTGTGAAATATCGGACAACTCACCATATCATAGTACTCTCGAGCACCATCTTGGATTTACTGATAATTCTGATAATTCCGTTTCCATGCGTTTCCTTGCGGACTCGGGAGGAGAGAAAATTCCATTCCCTTGCGTTCCTTGTAGTTCCGTTTTCAACCGCGAAACAGCGCCATTGCGCGTTTCTCACGGACATTCTTTGTCGATGCGTAGCGTCTATGGCAGGATATGGAAACTCCCATGCAAAAACCACGGCTCTATTATTAGTTCCCGTGAGGGAGAGCTCCAGTAACTTGGCGAACCGATTTTGACTTTTTGAAATTTTGTTTAGTTTAAACGTTTGTTGGTCGTTTGTAGGTGTTTGTTAGTTTGATAAAAACGTTTGTTGGTCGATAGTTTTTACAGGAAAGCACACATAAAATATGGTGTGAACTTGGCAGGAAAATATTTATTCAGATCGCACTGAGGTTTTATAGGGGCCTAATCGATGTGTAATCGTTTGTAGGTTCCAAATAAACTAAGTAGAACGTTTGTTGGTTCGTCGGTTCTCGAAAAAAGCTAAAAAAAACCTATCGGGAACGTGTCACTGATTTTGCCAGGCCCGGTCATATGATCGCAGGAACTTGACGGCACGATAATTATTTTTAAAGCGTTCCTGTTCAATGGGGGGCTTAATCGATTCGGAATTCTTGTAGGTCGATAATAATCGTATGAGAACGTTTGTTGGCCCTCGGTTTGATTGGAATATATAAATGACCACATGTTGTCTCGCGGAGTGTCTTGAAAAAAATTTTTGAGCATCATTTCAATATTTGAAAATATCGTTTTTTTTTTAGATAAAAAAAAATAGCCGATGATTGTCGTGGATAAAAGTTGAAAAAGTTTCCCTTGGTCTTTTAGGATTGGAAGAGTGACGTAAACCAATAATTAATCAAATTCGGGAGTGTCAAGGTCGACTAACTGGTCGAGCTGTCACGGAATGTCCCATATACGTAGCTTCGCTCGACTGACGTAGTGCTTAGCCCCGAGGAGCGTGTATCGTGAACGCTACTCTCGAACGTTGGCCCGTACTTTTCGTTGTCGCGAACAAAAAAGGGCAAAAAAGGTAGAATAAACGTGGTAACAGATGGAAAAACGTGACGGAAAATTACGCACATTTCTGGTCATTGTATATTGGTAAAAATTTTTAATCGCGAACGGTTTGTTATCGCGTGAAGAGTGCTCGAAATCACTCGGTTGGACAACGTTGGACGACGACAAAGAGAGAGAGAGAGAGACATCACGCGATATTTATCATTACAAAAGAAAATATAAAGCTTTCTTCCACTCCATTGTTAATTAATTATATATTTGTAGCGAATATTTTTCGTGCGTGTGTTTTGGTCTACGAGAGAACCAGAGACCCGCCTGGAGAGGCCATAAACCGAGGCGACGATGACGCGCGCCGGCCGGGCGCGCAGGCGCCGGCACGGGTGGGGGGCGCTCGCTCGGGGTCTGTGCACGCTCGGACAGCGGCGAACACTGGAGAACGAGCCCTCGTCGCGGTCGGACCTACTTATCTCGTTGCTCTCGCACAGAAGGATATTCGCGTTGTTCATATATCATCGATATTATACCAGCATTTGTACTTACGCCGGCACTAGCCCACTACTTAGGATCGATTGTTCATATAAGTAAATAATGAGTCTTGGCCGCCGTAGAGACTCTCGACAAATAAATCGCCTACAGATCAGAAGTGGGATATACCTCCATCCACAAGTATAAGTATACCGCCGAAAGCAGCTTTGATTACGACTATGCGTCTGGTCGTTACAATGAATCGTAGAAACAAAGAATGCGAGAATCAAGGATACATACGCACGACTTTTCGGAAGACTACGAGACTCCACGATGCCACCAAGGCAACGTGAAAGCTGAGCGCCGAACTCCATACAAGGGAAATGTTAAAAGCCACCGTATCCAACGGGACTTCAAAGTAGGATTGGCTCGAGTCCAGGGTGGTGATGTAATTGGCTTGCCGCAGGCGATCCAATATACTGTTCATAATGAGATAGGTTCGGAATGAGATAGGCGTCCTTCTTCGTGACACTATTCACTTTGCGGAAGTCTAGGCAAAATCGGAGCTTTCCATTAGGTTTCTTCACCATGACGATCGCGCTCGGCCAGTCGCTGGTCGATGGCTCTATGATCCCATCCGCGAGCATTTGTCGTACCGCTTCGTGGATCGCCTCCTCAATCGCAGATGATACGGCGTGGTAGCGTTGGTTTATGGCTGGATGGCCCCCCACTTCAGGCTCCGTGAGAGTGGTTGCGCCGGGTTTTTCCGGTATAGGAGGGAACTCCTCCCGAACTAGTTGGTTCAGCGTGACGATCTGGGATGCTGTTGGCGTGCCTGGGCCACAACAGGGGTGGTTGATGGGCCCAAACCGGTTTGGATTTCGAGGTGGCGAATCTCAGTCGGATCCTGTTTGCTGTACCATTGGGCCTTTTCGAGGTCCACCACCGACCGGGCGGACAGTGGGATGTCTGGCCCCAGTGTACATGGTGACGGCTTTGTGACCACTGACCATTTCCGCTCCCCGGGGACGGGAAGGGCGGCGTGGCGCCTTTGACTCATCCATCCATCGAATGGCTGCCGCACCGAAAGGGGTGCGACTCGAGCCCGAATGAACGAGGGTTCGTATTGGCCAACCGCGCATGGTTGGGGTAGTGAGGGGGCCGGTGGCGCTCTCCTCCGTTTGTGGGTTTCCGCACCATAGGGGCTCCGGTTCGGCGTTCGCGGTTGTTTCGGTGGTTGGGCAGGATCCGGGGAGGGTCGTCCGGTTGAGGCTGGGTCCTGCCCCTGGTGGTTTCCCGAACACGGGCACTCCGTAGATTTTAGTCCAGGACGTCCACAGCGATGGCAGGGGGTGCGGCTCAGTTCAGGCGCTGAAGTGGTGGCCGGGTGCGCTGCAATTCCAGCAACTCGGTTGTCCGCGTGATCTTGCTGGCGTTGGTCCCTGGGCGGTAGGAGCGACCTCGGAGGTGGGCGATGGTTCGGTTTTGACGAACGAGTTGGTGGCATTAGCGGTTGCTGGGCGGTCCGCGGCTGGCTCCTGCGTGGTTCGCTGGGCCCGCGGACTGGACGTTCGTTCGGTCGAGTTGGTTAGCCGTCGCGCATTGATGTATTCCGGAACCGGTCCAGCCGACTCCCCACTTCCCGAGGTGTCCAGATCCAGTGGCGTTGGGTCGATCTCGGGATCGACATCCGATGCCTGAGCCGCGTGTGCTCGGCGGCTTGGAGTAGTTCGAGCGCTCACCGGGCCATGATGGGCAGGCTCGGGACACAACGAGTTGGCGGGCGTGGGTGGTGCCCGGTATGTCCTTACCGACTGATGGCTCTTCTCAATCCGCACGGCGATGTGTTCAGGGTAGTCAAAATCGAGGACGTCTTCTCGGTGGATGGCGATTTGTAGCTTGGGTAACATGTTCCGATAGGTGGATTGGATCTGCTCGGCTTCTCCCATTGATGGCCGCAGCCGGTTGAACAACCCGCGAAGGCAGCGTATTTGCTTCAGAGAGGAGAAGTTCTTCACCGTAACAGACGTCTTCGGAGAGTGCTGTATACGGAGGACGCAGCCCTTAAGCGCACGTGAAGCTTCCACGAGTGCAAGAGGGGTAACGCCACTGACGGTCACGACGGAGTGAGAGAGATGCACTCTGAACCGTCTCATTCATCCGAAACGTATTCAGTCTGTCTGATAGATAGTATCCCTTGTACGAGCAAACTACAGTGCCGCATGGGCAGCCGCCGGGGAAAATGGACGCACAAATGCGCGTCGCCACATGACAAAGATATAGAGGAATATGATCTCGTCCATCGGCTGGCAGCCGTGGGCACAGATAGCCTACCTGAGCCCAGACCAACACGACTGTATAGTCGCCTCATAAAAGGTATTATTGATGGAAGTTTCAGGTTTGCATTTCATGGGCGAGGCATGCAAGCATGTGGGCTGTTGTCCAAGGTGTGGTTATTGAGAGTGGCGAGCGGACTGTGGGCGACCACACCCATGACAGTGGATGCGTGGCACGGGCGGGAGAACATGTCGTTGTCAATCCACCGTGGTGTCCAGCGTCGGCGGCCTCAGGTGGCGTGCTGACACGTGGAGGAGGCGGCATGGAGCCGACGCCACCTTGTTGGCGTGTATCGAGGGAGCCGCTGGGGCCGAGTTCCATGCGGGAGGCACTGGACAAGCGCAGTGTGCTGTGCACAGGATCGTCGCGTGCCCGACGAGATGATCGGCGTCAGTTTGCTGATGCCACGGTCGTCGGACGGCCCTGCAGGGTCGGCTCTGTTCTGCTCTACGGCCACCACGGGGCCGAGAGGCGGCGAGAGACCGGGGAGGTCGGGTTGGCAGAGCGTGGTCCCTGTCGACGGCGGATGGGAGTGCGTCCGTTCGACGCCTACGCGAGATGAGGTCCGGGGACGGTCCGGAGGATGCCGGGGCCCGACTCGCGTCGTCGCCAGGCCGGCGGGTGGACGTCCACACAGGTCCGAGTCGGGCGTACCCTAGCTCAGTTGTTGGTCACAACTGTAGAGACATAGGGGCGACGGCAAGGCCAGGACCATACAGGTCGGAGTCGGGCGTACCCTAGCTCAGTTGTTGGTCACAACTGTTGAGAGAGGGGGAGGACGGCAAGGCCAGGACCACAGAGGCCGCGAGTCAGAGTGGCCCGCGTGCCTGTAGTCAAACAGGCACGAGATGCGGAAGCTCTGGCGTGAGGTCCAGACAATCACTTAATAGCTGGGCGGTCCGCGGGGCAGAGCCGAAAATCCGTCGGACCCCGTGAGACGAGACCCAGTGCAACTGAGTTTTCCACCCTAAGTCCGATTCCTGGCGCCACCTTGGTGATTGCTGCGAAGTAACTTGTGCTCTCGGGCGGAACTGATCACTCCGCCAACGGGAAGCTAGAGTTGCGGCGCAGAGATTACCGATCTTGTAACCTGTTATCTGAGACTGACAAAACTAACGTGAAGTTCCGGTGCGAGACTTGTTGACATTTCAGGTTGCCGCCGATACACACGACACAGCATCGACACATAGCCGAGGACGACTCAGGTGGATATTAACATATCGGGATGATTTAAAATGCATGCTCTAAGTCTACTCAAGACGATTTGAAAACGCTCGTCGAAACCCAAAATCGATGAAACGGGAGCCAAGTTATGACCATTTGAAATTTCGCGATTTTTAGGTTTTCGAAAAGGTGGGCAAAAATTACAAAAAAATTTTTTTCACTTTTTTCAATGTTTCGATACGCTATTCGATAGGAAATTATCCGCTGATTAAGAATAACACCGAGTTTTAGTCGAAATCTCAAAATATCAATGTGAAAAACGCGAAAAACAATGCAATTTCGCTGATCACGAATAACACCGTTTTTAGTCGACATCTCAATATTTCAATGAGAAAAAGGCGAAAAACGAAAAAAATCACTTTTTGGACGATTTTCAATGAAATTTCGATTTTCTCAAGGAAACGGGTACTGAATTAGTAATCAGCGAGTGAAAATACATCGATACAGCGTCCTAAACGAAAATTTAAAGAATTCAACATTTTTTTGCATTTCGGCGAAAAAGAAGTGGCTTCACTAAAATCGCTGTAACGTTGCTTCCCGATGGAGTTGGAACCCCGCTCTGTGCTCATTCTTTTCTTGATCGAAAACCCTTTAAAATGGGGCTTGAATCATTGTGCTATCGTTATTTTTCGATTTTTCATAGATTTTCAAAGTCGGACGATCGGTTTTTGCAAATTTCTCCATTTTCACCCTGCTCCCACGGATACAATAATTGAGATATCGAGATGATCCAAAATGCATTCTCTAAGTCTACTCGAGACGTTTTGAAAACACACGTCAAAACCCAAAATAGATGAAACGGGAGCCAAGTTATGACCATTTGAAAATTCGAGATTTTTAGGTTTTCGAAAAGGTGGGCCAAAAATACAAAAAAATTTTTTTCACTTTTTTCAATGTGTCGATACGCTATTCGATAGGGAATTATCCGCTGATTACGAATAACACCGAGTTTTAGTCGAAATCTCAAAATATTAATGTGAAAAACGCGAAAAATAATGCAATTTCGCTGATCACGAATAACACCGCTTTTAGTCGAAATCTCAATATTTCAATGAGAAAAAGGCGAAAAACGAAAAAAATCACTTTTGGGACGATTTTCAATGAAATTTCGATTTTCTCAAGGAAACGGGTACTGAATTAGTAATCAGCGAGTGAAAATACATCGATACAGCGTCCTAAACGAAAATTTAAAGAATTCAACATTTTTTTGCATATCGGCGAAAAAGAAGTGGCTTCACTAAAATCGCTGTAACGTTGCTTCCCGATGGAGTTGGAACTGCACTCTGTGCTCATTCTTTTCTTGATCGAAAACCCTTCAAAATGGCGCTTGAATAATTGTGCTATAATTATTTTTCGATTTTTCAAAGATTTTCAAACTCGGACGATCGATTTTTGCAAATTTCTCCATTTTCAACCTGCTCCCACGGCTACAATAATTGACATATTGGGATCATGCAAAATGCATGCTCTAAGTCTACTCAAGACGATTTGAAAACGCTCTTCGAAACCCAAAATCGATGAAACGGGAGCCAAGTTATGACCATTTGAATTTCGAGATTTTTAGGTTTTCGAAAAGGTGGGCAAAAATTACAAAAAAATTTTTTTCACTTTTTTCAATGTGTCGATACGCTATTCGATAGGAAATTATCCGCTGATTACGAATAACACCGAGTTTTAGTCGAAATCTCAAAATATCAATGTGGAAAAGGCGAAAAACGAAAAGAATCACTTTTTGGACGATTTTCAATGAAATTTCGAGTTTCTCAAGGAAACTGGTACTGAATCAGTAATCAGCGAGTCAAAATACATCGATATAGCGTCCTAAAAGTAAATTTAAAGAATTCACCATTTTTTTGCATTTCGGCGAAAAAGAAGTGTCTTCACTAAAATCGCTGTAACGTTGCTTCCCGACGGAGTTGGAACCCCACTCTGTGCTCATTCTTTTCGTGATCGAAATCCCATTAAAATGGCGCTTGAATCATTGTGCTGTCATTATTTTTCGATTTTTCACAGATTTTTATAGTCGGACCATCGATTTTTGCGGATTTCTCCATACATACCCCTTCTCATTTTTTTCGCCGATTTTCATCCTGCTCTCACGGCTACAATAATTGAGATATCGAGATGATCCAAAATGCATTCTCTAAGTCTACTCGAGACGTTTTGAAAACACACGTCAAAACCCAAAATAGATGATACGGGAGCCAAGTTATGACCGTTTGAAATTTCGAGATTTTTAGGTTTTCGAAAAGGTGGGACAAATATAAAAAAAAAAATTTTTTCTGTTTTGTCAATGTTTCGATACTCTATTCGATCGGAAATTTTCCCCTGATTACGAATAACACCGAGTTTTAGTCGAAATCTCAAAATATCAATGTGAAAAAGGCGAAATTTCGCTGATCACGAATAACACCCCTTTTCGTCGAAATCTCATTATTTCTATGAGAAAAAGGCGAAAAACGAAAAAAATCACTTTTTGGACGATTTTCAATGAAATTTCTTGTTTCTCAAGGAAACTGGTACTGAATCAGTAATCAGCGAGTCAAAATACATCGATATAGCGTCCTAAAAGTAAATTTAAAGAAACCAAAATTTTTTTGCATTTCGGCGAAAAAGAAGTGTCTTCACTAAAATCGCTGTAACGTTGCTTACCGATGGAGTTGGAACCCCACTCTGTAGTCATTCTTTTCGTGATCGAAACCCCTTTAAAATGGCGCTTGAATCATTGTGCTGTCATTATTTTTTGATTTTTCACAGATTTTTATAGTCGGACCATCGATTTTTGCGGATTTCGCCATACATACCCCTTCTCATTTTTTTCGCCGGTTTTCATCCTGCTCTCACTGCTACAATAATTGAGATATCGGGATGATCCAAAATGCATTCTCTAAGTCTACTCGAGACGTTTTGAAAACGCATGTCAAAACCCAAAATCGATGAAACGGGAGCCAAGTTATGACCATTTGAAATTTCGAGATTTTTAGGTTTTCGAAAAGGTGGGCCAAAAATTAAAAATTTTTTTTTTTCTCTTTTTTCAATGTTTCGATACCCTATTCGATCGGAAATTTTCCGCTGATTACGAATAACACCGAGTTTTAGTCGAAATCTCAAAATATCAATGTGAAAAAGGCGAAATTTCGCTGATCACGAATAACACCCCTTTTCGTCGAAATCTCATTATTTCTATGAGAAATAGGCGAAAAACGAAAAAAATCACTTTTTGGACGATTTTCAATGAAATTTCTTGTTTCTCAAGGAAACTGGTACTGAATCAGTAATCAGCGAGTCAAAATACATCGATATAGCGTCCTAAAAGTAAATTTCAAGAATTCACCATTTTTTTGCATTTCGGCGAAAAAGAAGTGTCTTCACTAAAATCGCTGTTGCTTCCCGACGGAGTTGGAACCCCACTCTGTGCTCATTCTTTTCGTGATCGAAACCCCATTAAAATGGCGATTGAATCATTGTGCTGTCATTATTTTTCGATTTTTCACAGATTTTTATAGTCGGACCATCGATTTTTGCGGATTTCTCCATACATACCCCTTCTCATTTTTTTCGCCGATGTTCATCCTGCTCTCACGGCTACAATAATTGAGATATCGAGATGATCCAAAATGCATTTTCTAAGTCTACTCGAGACGTTTTGAAAACACACGTCAAAACCCAAAATAGATGAAACGGGAGCCAAGTTATGACCGTTTGTAATTTCAAGATTTTTAGGTTTTCGAAAAGGTGGGACAAACATAAAAAAAAAAAATTTTTCTCTTTTTTCAATGTTTAGATACCCTATTCGATCGGAAATTTTCCGCTGATTACGAATAACACCGAGTTTTAGTCGAAATCTCAAAATATCAATGTGAAAAAGGCGAAATTTCGCTGATCACGAATAACACCCCTTTTCGTCGAAATCTCATTATTTCTATGAGAAAAAGGCGAAAAACGAAAAAAATCAATTTTGAACGATTTTCAATGAAATTTCTAGTTTCTCAAGGAAACTGGTACTGAATCAGTAATCAGCGAGTCAAAATACATCGATATAGCGTCCTAAAAGTAAATTTAAAGAATTCATCATTTTTTTGCATTTCGGCGAAAAAGAAGTGTCTTCACTAAAATCGCTGTAACGTTGCTTCCCGACGGAGTTGGAACCCCACTCTGTGCTCATTCTTTTCGTGATCGAAACCCCATTAAAATGGCGATTGAATCATTGTGCTGTCATTATTTTCCGATTTTTCACAGATTTTTATAGTCGGACCATCGATTTTTGCGGATTTCTCCATACATACCCCTTCTCATTTTTTTCGCCGATGTTCATCCTGCTCTCACGGCTACAATAATTGAGATATCGAGATGATCCAAAATGCATTCTCTAAGTCTACTCGAGACGTTTTGAAAACACACGTCAAAACCCAGAATCGATGAAACGGGAGCCAACTTATGACCATTTGAAATTTCGAGATTTTTAGGTTTTCGAAAAGGTGGGACAAAAATTAAAAAATTTTTTTTTTCTCTTTTTTCAATGTTTCGATACCCTATTCGATCGGAAATTTTCAGCTCATTACGAATAACGCCGAGTTTTAGTCGAAATCTCAAAATATCAATGTGAAAAAGGCGAAATTTCGCTGATCACGAATAACACCCCTTTTCGTCGAAATCTCATTATTTCTATGAGAAAAAGGCGAAAAACGAAAAAAATCACTTTTTGGACGATTTTCAATGAAATTTCTTGTTTCTCAAGGAAACTGGTACTGAATCAGTAATCAGCGAGTCAAAATACATCGATATGGCGTCCTAAAAGTAAATTTAAAGAATCCAACATTTTTTTGCATTTCGGCGAAAAAGAAGTGTCTTCACTAAAATCGCTGTAACGTTGCTTACCGATGGAGTTGGAACCCCACTCTGTAGTCATTCTTTTCGTGATCGAAACCCCTTTAAAATGGCGCTTGAATCATTGTGCTGTCATTATTTTTTGATTTTTCACAGATTTTTATAGTCGGACCATCGATTTTTGCGGATTTCTCCATACATACCCCTTCTCATTTTTTTCGCCGATTTTCATCCTGCTCTCACGGCTACAATAATTGAGATATCGGGATGATCCCAAATGCATTCTCTGTCTACTCGAGACGTTTTGAAAAGGCACGTCAAAACCCAAAATCGATGAAACGGGAGCCAAGTTATGACCATTTGAAATTTCGAGATTTTAAGGTTTTCGAAAAGGTGGGCCAAAAATAAAAAATTTTTTTTTTTCTCTTTTGTCAATGTTTCGATACCCTATTCGATCGGAAATTTTCCGCTGATTACGAATAACACCGTGTTTTAGTCGAAATCTCAAAATATCAATGTGAAAAAGGCGAAATTTCGCTGATCACGAATAACACCCCTTTTCGTCGAAATCTCATTATTTCTATGAGAAAAAGGCGAAAAACGAAAAAAATCACTTTTTGGACGATTTTCAATGAAATTTCTAGTTTCTCAAGGAAACTGGTACTGAATCAGTAATCAGCGAGTCAAAATACATCGATATAGCGGCCTAAAAGTAAATTTAAAGAATTCAACATTTTTTTGCATTTCGGCGAAAAAGAAGTGTCTTCACTAAAATCGCTGTAACGTTGCTTCCCGACGGAGTTGGAACCCCACTCTGTGCTCATTCTTTTCGTGATCGAAACCCCTTTAAAATGGCGCTTGAATCATTGTGCTGTCATTATTTTTTGATTTTTCACAGATTTTTATAGTCGGACCATCGATTTTTGCGGATTTCTCCATACATACCCCTTCTCATTTTTTTCGCCGATTTTCATCCTGCTCTCACGGCTACAATAATTGAGATATCGAGATGATCCAAAATGCATTCTCTAAGTCTACTCGAGACGTTTTGAAAACGCAATTCAAAACCCAAAATCGATGAAACGGGAGCCAAGTTATGACCATTTGAAATTTCGAGATTTTTAGGTTTTCGAAAAGGTGGGCCAAAAATAAAAAAATTTTTTTTTTCTCTTTTGTCAATGTTTCGATACCCTATTCGATCGGAAATTTTCCGTTGATTACGAATAACACCGTGTTTTAGTCGAAATCTCAAAATATCAATGTGAAAAAGGCGAAATTTCGCTGATCACGAATAACACCCCTTTTCGTCGAAATCTCATTATTTCTATGAGAAAAAGGCGAAAAACGAAAAAAATCACTTTTTGGACGATTTTCAATGAAATTTCTAGTTTCTCAAGGAAACTGGTACTGAATCAGTAATCAGCGAGTCAAAATACATCGATATAGCGGCCTAAAAGTAAATTTAAAGAATTCAACATTTTTTTGCATTTCGGCGAAAAAGAAGTGTCTTCACTAAAATCGCTGTAACGTTGCTTCCCGACGGAGTTGGAACCCCACTCTGTGCTCATTCTTTTCGTGATCGAAACCCCTTTAAAATGGCGCTTGAATCATTGTGCTGTCATTATTTTTTGATTTTTCACAGATTTTTATAGTCGGACCATCGATTTTTGCGGATTTCTCCATACATACCCCTTCTCATTTTTTTCGCCGATTTTCATCCTGCTCTCACGGCTACAATAATTGAGATATCGGGATGATCCCAAATGCATTCTCTCAGTCTACTCGAGACGTTTTGAAAAGGCACGTCAAAACCCAAAATCGATGAAACGGGAGCCAAGTTATGACCATTTGAAATTTCGAAATTTTGAGGTTTTCGAAAAGGTGGGCAAAAAATTGAAATTTTTTTTTTTCTCTTTTTTCAATGTTTCGATACCCTATTCGATCGGAAATTTTCAGCTCATTACGAATAACACCGAGTTTTAGTCGAAATCTCAAAATATCAATGTGAAAAAGGCGAAATTTCGCTGATCACGAATAACACCCCTTTTCGTCGAAATCTCATTATTTCTATGAGAAAAAGGCGAAAAACGAAAAAAATCAATTTTGAACGATTTTCAATGAAATTTCTAGTTTCTCAAAGAAACTGGTACTGAATCAGTAATCAGCGAGTCAAAATACATCGATATAGCGTCCTAAAAGTAAATTTAAAGAATCCAACATTTTTTTGCATTTCGGCGAAAAAGAAGTGTCTTCACTAAAATCGCTCCAACGTTGCTTACCGATGGAGTTGGAACCCCACTCTGTGCTCATTCTTTTCGTGATCGAAACCCCATTAAAATGGCGCTTGAATCATTGTGCTGTCATTATTTTTCGATTTTTCACAGATTTTTATAGTCGGACCATCGATTTTTGCGGATTTCTCCATACATACCCCTTCTCATTTTTTTCGCCGATTTTCATCCTGCTCTCACGGCTACAATAATTGAGATATCGGGATGATCCCAAATGCATTCTCTCAGTCTACTCGAGACGTTTTGAAAAGGCACGTCAAAACCGAAAATCGATGAAACGGGAGCCAAGTTATGACCATTTGAAATTTCGAAATTTTTAGGTTTTCGAAAAGGTGGGCAAAAAATCGAAATTTTTTTTTTTCTCTTTTTTCAATGTTTCGATACCCTATTCGATCGGAAATTTTCAGCTCATTACGAATAACACCGAGTTTTAGTCGAAATCTCAAAATATCAATGTGAAAAAGGCGAAATTTCGCTGATCACGAATAACACCCCTTTTCGTCGAAATCTCATTATTTCTATGAGAAAAAGGTGAAAAACGAAAAAAATCAATTTTGAACGATTTTCAATGAAATTTCTAGTTTCTCAAGGAAACTGGTACTGAATCAGTAATCAGCGAGTCAAAATACATCGATATAGCGTCCTAAAAGTAAATTTAAAGAATTCATCATTTTTTTGCATTTCGGCGAAAAAGAAGTGTCTTCACTAAAATCGCTGTAACGTTGCTTCCCGACGGAGTTGGAACCCCACTCTGTGCTCATTCTTTTCGTGATCGAAACCCCATTAAAATGGCGATTGAATCATTGTGCTGTCATTATTTTCCGATTTTTCACAGATTTTTATAGTCGGACCATCGATTTTTGCGGATTTCTCCATACATACCCCTTCTCATTTTTTTCGCCGATTTTCATCCTGCTCTCACGACTACAATAATTGAGATATCGAGATGATCCAAAATGCATTCTCTAAGTCTACTCGAGACGTTTTGAAAACACACGTCAAAACCCAGAATCGATGAAACGGGAGCCAACTTATGACCATTTGAAATTTCGAGATTTTTAGGTTTTCGAAAAGGTGGGCCAAAAATCGAAATTTTTTTTTTTCTCTTTTTTCAATGTTTCGATACCCTATTCGATCGGAAATTTTCAGCTCATTACGAATAACACCGAGTTTTAGTCGAAATCTCAAAATATCAATGTGAAAAAGGCGAAATTTCGCTGATCACGAATAACACCCCTTTTCGTCGAAATCTCATTATTTCTATGAGAAAAAGGCGAAAAACGAAAAAAATCACTTTTTGGACGATTTTCAATGAAATTTCTAGTTTCTCAAGGAAACTGGTACTGAATCAGTAATCAGCGAGTCAAAATACATCGATATAGCGGCCTAAAAGTAAATTTAAAGAATTCAACATTTTTTTGCATTTCGGCGAAAAAGAAGTGTCTTCACTAAAATCGCTGTAACGTTGCTTACCGATGGAGTTGGAACCCCACTCTGTAGTCATTCTTTTCGTGATCGAAACCCCTTTAAAATGGCGCTTGAATCATTGTGCTGTCATTATTTTTTGATTTTTCACAGATTTTTATAGACGGACCATCGATTTTTGCGGATTTCTCCATACATACCCCTTCTCATTTTTTTCGCTGATTTTCATCCTGCTCTCACGGCTACAATAATTGAGATATCGAGATGATCCAAAATGCATTCTCTAAGTCTACTCGAGACGTTTTGAAAACGCATTTCAAAACCCAAAATCGATGAAACGGGAGCCAAGTTATGACCATTTGAAATTTTGAAATTTTTAGGTTTTCGAAAAGGTGGGCCAAAAATTAAAAATTTTATTTTTTCTCTTTTGTCAATGTTTCGATACCCTATTCGATCGGAAATTTTCCGCTGATTACGAATAACACCGAGTTTTAGTCGAAATCTCGAAATATCAATGTGAAAAAGGCGAAATTTCGCTGATCACGAATAACACCCCTTTTCGTCGAAATCTCATTATTTCTATGAGAAAAAGGCGAAAAACGAAAAAAATCACTTTTTGGACGATTTTCAATGAAATTTCTTGTTTCTCAAGGAAACTGGTACTGAATCAGTAATCAGCGAGTCAAAATACATCGATATAGCGTCCTAAAAGTAAATTTAAAGAATCCAACATTTTTTTGCATTTCGGCGAAAAAGAAGTGTCTTCACTAAAATCGCTGTAACGTTGCTTCCCGACGGAGTTGGAACCCCACTCTGTGCTCATTCTTTTCGTGATCGAAACCCCATTAAAATGGCGATTGAATCATTGTGCTGTCATTATTTTCCGATTTTTCACAGATTTTTATAGTCGGACCATCGATTTTTGCGGATTTCTCCATACATACCCCTTCTCATTTTTTTCGCCGATGTTCATCCTGCTCTCACGGCTACAATAATTGAGATATCGAGATGATCCAAAATGCATTCTCTAAGTCTACTCGAGACGTTTTGAAAACACACGTCAAAACCCAGAATCGATGAAACAGGAGCCAACTTATGACCATTTGAAATTTCGAGATTTTTAGGTTTTCGAAAAGGTGGGCCAAAAAAAAAAAAAATTTTTTTTTCTCTTTTTTCAATGTTTCGATACCCTATTCGATCGGAAATTTTCAGCTCATTACGAATAACACCGAGTTTTAGTCGAAATCTCAAAATATCAATGTGAAAAAGGCGAAATTTCGCTGATCACGAATAACACCCCTTTTCGTCGAAATCTCATTATTTCTATGAGAAAAAGGCGAAAAACGAAAAAAATCACTTTTTGGACGATTTTCAATGAAATTTCTAGTTTCTCAAGGAAACTGGTACTGAATCAGTAATCAGCGAGTCAAAATACATCGATATAGCGGCCTAAAAGTAAATTTAAAGAATTCAACATTTTTTTGCATTTCGGCGAAAAAGAAGTGTCTTCACTAAAATCGCTGTAACGTTGCTTCCCGACGGAGTTGGAACCCCACTCTGTGCTCATTCTTTTCGTGATCGAAACCCCTTTAAAATGGCGCTTGAATCATTGTGCTGTCATTATTTTTTGATTTTTCACAGATTTTTATAGTCGGACCGTCGATTGCGGATTTCTCCATACATACCCCTTCTCATTTTTTTCGCCGATTTTCATCCTGCTCTCACGGCTACAATAATTGAGATATCGGGATGATCCCAAATGCATTCTCTCAGTCTACTCGAGACGTTTTGAAAAGGCACGTCAAAACCCAAAATCGATGAAACGGGAGCCAAGTTATGACCATTTGAAATTTCGAAATTTTGAGGTTTTCGAAAAGGTGGGCAAAAAATTGAAATTTTTTTTTTTCTCTTTTTTCAATGTTTCGATACCCTATTCGATCGGAAATTTTCAGCTCATTACGAATAACACCGAGTTTTAGTCGAAATCTCAAAATATCAATGTGAAAAAGGCGAAATTTCGCTGATCACGAATAACACCCCTTTTCGTCGAAATCTCATTATTTCTATGAGAAAAAGGCGAAAAACGAAAAAAATCAATTTTGAACGATTTTCAATGAAATTTCTAGTTTCTCAAAGAAACTGGTACTGAATCAGTAATCAGCGAGTCAAAATACATCGATATAGCGTCCTAAAAGTAAATTTAAAGAATTCATCATTTTTTTGCATTTCGGCGAAAAAGAAGTGTCTTCACTAAAATCGCTGTAACGTTGCTTCCCGACGGAGTTGGAACCCCACTCTGTGCTCATTCTTTTCGTGATCGAAACCCCATTAAAATGGCGATTGAATCATTGTGCTGTCATTATTTTCCGATTTTTCACAGATTTTTATAGTCGGACCATCGATTTTTGCGGATTTCTCCATACATACCCCTTCTCATTTTTTTCGCCGATGTTCATCCTGCTCTCACGGCTACAATAATTGAGATATCGAGATGATCCAAAATGCATTCTCTAAGTCTACTCGAGACGTTTTGAAAACACACGTCAAAACCCAGAATCGATGAAACGGGAGCCAACTTATGACCATCTGAAATTTCGAGATTTTTAGGTTTTCGAAAAGGTGGGCCAAAAAAAAAAAAAATTTTTTTTTCTCTTTTTTCAATGTTTCGATACCCTATTCGATCGGAAATTTTCAGCTCATTACGAATAACACCGAGTTTTAGTCGAAATCTCAAAATATCAATGTGAAAAAGGCGAAATTTCGCTGATCACGAATAACACCCCTTTTCGTCGAAATCTCATTATTTCTATGAGAAAAAGGCGAAAAACGAAAAAAATCAATTTTGAACGATTTTCAATGAAATTTCTAGTTTCTCAAAGAAACTGGTACTGAATCAGTAATCAGCGAGTCAAAATACATCGATATAGCGTCCTAAAAGTAAATTTAAAGAATTCATCATTTTTTTGCATTTCGGCGAAAAAGAAGTGTCTTCACTAAAATCGCTGTAACGTTGCTTCCCGACGGAGTTGGAACCCCACTCTGTGCTCATTCTTTTCGTGATCGAAACCCCATTAAAATGGCGATTGAATCATTGTGCTGTCATTATTTTCCGATTTTTCACAGATTTTTATAGTCGGACCATCGATTTTTGCGGATTTCTCCATACATACCCCTTCTCATTTTTTTCGCCGATGTTCATCCTGCTCTCACGGCTACAATAATTGAGATATCGAGATGATCCAAAATGCATTCTCTAAGTCTACTCGAGACGTTTTGAAAACACACGTCAAAACCCAGAATCGATGAAACGGGAGCCAACTTATGACCATTTGAAATTTCGAGATTTTTAGGTTTTCGAAAAGGTGGGCCAAAAATTAAAAAAAATTTTTTTTCTCTTTTTTCAATGTTTCGATACCCTATTCGATCGGAAATTTTCAGCTCATTACGAATAACACCGAGTTTTAGTCGAAATCTCAAAATATCAATGTGAAAAAGGCGAAATTTCGCTGATCACGAATAACACCCCTTTTCGTCGAAATCTCATTATTTCTATGAGAAAAAGGCGAAAAACGAAAAAAATCACTTTTTGGACGATTTTCAATGAAATTTCTTGTTTCTCAAGGAAACTGGTACTGAATCAGTAATCAGCGAGTCAAAATACATCGATATAGCGTCCTAAAAGTAAATTTAAAGAATCCAACATTTTTTTGCATTTCGGCGAAAAAGAAGTGTCTTCACTAAAATCGCTGTAACGTTGCTTCCCGACGGAGTTGGAACCCCACTCTGTGCTCATTCTTTTCGTGATCGAAACCCCTTTAAAATGGCGCTTGAATCATTGTGCTGTCATTATTTTTTGATTTTTCACAGATTTTTATAGTCGGACCGTCGATTGCGGATTTCTCCATACATACCCCTTCTCATTTTTTTCGCCGATTTTCATCCTGCTCTCACGGCTACAATAATTGAGATATCGGGATGATCCCAAATGCATTCTCTCAGTCTACTCGAGACGTTTTGAAAAGGCACGTCAAAACCCAAAATCGATGAAACGGGAGCCAAGTTATGACCATTTGAAATTTCGAAATTTTGAGGTTTTCGAAAAGGTGGGCAAAAAATTGAAATTTTTTTTTTTCTCTTTTTTCAATGTTTCGATACCCTATTCGATCGGAAATTTTCAGCTCATTACGAATAACACCGAGTTTTAGTCGAAATCTCAAAATATCAATGTGAAAAAGGCGAAATTTCGCTGATCACGAATAACACCCCTTTTCGTCGAAATCTCATTATTTCTATGAGAAAAAGGCGAAAAACGAAAAAAATCAATTTTGAACGATTTTCAATGAAATTTCTAGTTTCTCAAAGAAACTGGTACTGAATCAGTAATCAGCGAGTCAAAATACATCGATATAGCGTCCTAAAAGTAAATTTAAAGAATTCATCATTTTTTTGCATTTCGGCGAAAAAGAAGTGTCTTCACTAAAATCGCTGTAACGTTGCTTCCCGACGGAGTTGGAACCCCACTCTGTGCTCATTCTTTTCGTGATCGAAACCCCATTAAAATGGCGATTGAATCATTGTGCTGTCATTATTTTCCGATTTTTCACAGATTTTTATAGTCGGACCATCGATTTTTGCGGATTTCTCCATACATACCCCTTCTCATTTTTTTCGCCGATGTTCATCCTGCTCTCACGGCTACAATAATTGAGATATCAAGATGATCCAAAATGCATTCTCTAAGTCTACTCGAGACGTTTTGAAAACACACGTCAAAACCCAGAATCGATGAAACGGGAGCCAACTTATGACCATTTGAAATTTCGAGATTTTTAGGTTTTCGAAAAGGTGGGCCAAAAATTGAAAAAATTTTTTTTTTCTCTTTTTTCAATGTTTCGATACCCTATTCGATCGGAAATTTTCAGCTCATTACGAATAACACCGAGTTTTAGTCGAAATCTCAAAATATCAATGTGAAAAAGGCGAAATTTCGCTGATCACGAATAACACCCCTTTTCGTCGAAATCTCATTATTTCTATGAGAAAAAGGCGAAAAACGAAAAAAATCACTTTTTGGATGATTTTCAATGAAATTTCTTGTTTCTCAAGGAAACTGGTACTGAATCAGTAATCAGCGAGTCAAAATACATCGATATAGCGTCCTAAAAGTAAATTTAAAGAATCCAACATTTTTTTGCATTTCGGCGAAAAAGAAGTGTCTTCACTAAAATCGCTGTAACGTTGCTTACCGATGGAGTTGGAACCCCACTCTGTAGTCATTCTTTTCGTGATCGAAACCCCTTTAAAATGGCGCTTGAATCATTGTGCTGTCATTATTTTTTGATTTTTCACAGATTTTTATAGACGGACCATCGATTTTTGCGGATTTCTCCATTCATACCCCTTCTCATTTTTTTCGCTGATTTTCATCCTGCTCTCACGGCTACAATAATTGAGATATCGGGATGATCCCAAATGCATTCTCTCCGTCTACTCGAGACGTTTTGAAAACGCATGTCAAAACCCAAAATCGATGAAACGGGAGCCAAGTTATGACCATTTGAAATTTTGAAATTTTTAGGTTTTCGAAAAGGTGGGCCAAAAATTAAAAATTTTTTTTTTTCTCTTTTGTCAATGTTTCGATACCCTATTCGATCGGAAATTTTCCGCTGATTACGAATAACACCGAGTTTTAGTCGAAAGCTCAAAATATCAATGTGAAAAAGGCGAAATTTCGCTGATCACGAATAACACCCCTTTTCGTCGAAATCTCATTATTTCTATGAGAAAAAGGCGAAAAACGAAAAAAATCACTTTTTGGACGATTTTCAATGAAATTTCTAGTTTCTCAAGGAAACTGGTACTGAATCAGTAATCAGCGAGTCAAAATACATCGATATAGCGTCCTAAAAGTAAATTTAAAGAATCCAACATTTTTTTGCATTTCGGCGAAAAAGAAGTGTCTTCACTAAAATCGCTGTAACGTTGCTTACCGATGGAGTTGGAACCCCACTCTGTAGTCATTCTTTTCGTGATCGAAACCCCTTTAAAATGGCGCTTGAATCATTGTGCTGTCATTATTTTTTGATTTTTCACAGATTTTTATAGACGGACCATCGATTTTTGCGGATTTCTCCATTCATACCCCTTCTCATTTTTTTCGCTGATTTTCATCCTGCTCTCACGGCTACAATAATTGAGATATCGGGATGATCCCAAATGCATTCTCTCCGTCTACTCGAGACGTTTTGAAAACGCATGTCAAAACCCAAAATCGATGAAACGGGAGCCAAGTTATGACCATTTGAAATTTTGAAATTTTTAGGTTTTCGAAAAGGTGGGCCAAAAATTAAAAATTTTTTTTTTTCTCTTTTGTCAATGTTTCGATACCCTATTCGATCGGAAATTTTCCGCTGATTACGAATAACACCGAGTTTTAGTCGAAAGCTCAAAATATCAATGTGAAAAAGGCGAAATTTCGCTGATCACGAATAACACCCCTTTTCGTCGAAATCTCATTATTTCTATGAGAAAAAGGCGAAAAACGAAAAAAATCACTTTTTGGACGATTTTCAATGAAATTTCTAGTTTCTCAAGGAAACTGGTACTGAATCAGTAATCAGCGAGTCAAAATACATCGATATAGCGTCCTAAAAGTAAATTTAAAGAATCCAACATTTTTTTGCATTTCGGCGAAAAAGAAGTGTCTTCACTAAAATCGCTGTAACGTTGCTTACCGATGGAGTTGGAACCCCACTCTGTAGTCATTCTTTTCGTGATCTAAACCCCTTTAAAATGGCGCTTGAATCATTGTGCTGTCATTATTTTTCGATTTTTCACAGATTTTTATAGTCGGACCATCGATTTTTGCGGATTTCTCCATACATACCCCTTCTCATTTTTTTCGCCGATTTTCATCCTGCTCTCACGGCTACAATAATTGAGATATCGAGATGATCCAAAATGCATTCTCTAAGTCTACTCGAGACGTTTTGAAAACGCATTTCAAAACCCAAAATCGATGAAACGGGAGCCAAGTTATGACCATTTGAAATTTCGAGATTTTTAGGTTTTCGAAAAGGTGGGCCAAAAATAAAAAATTTTTTTTTTTCTCTTTTGTCAATGTTTCGATACCCTATTCGATCGGAAATTTTCCGCTGATAACGAATAACACCGTGTTTTAGTCGAAATCTCAAAATATCAATGTGAAAAAGGCGAAATTTCGCTGATCACGAATAACACCCCTTTTCGTCAAAATCTCATTATTTCTATGAGAAAAAGGCGAAAAACGAAAAAAATCACTTTTTGGACGATTTTCAATGAAATTTCTAGTTTCTCAAGGAAACTGGTACTGAATCAGTAATCAGCGAGTCAAAATACATCGATATAGCGGCCTAAAAGTAAATTTAAAGAATTCAACATTTTTTTGCATTTCGGCGAAAAAGAAGTGTCTTCACTAAAATCGCTGTAACGTTGCTTCCCGACGGAGTTGGAACCCCACTCTGTGCTCATTCTTTTCGTGATCGAAACCCCTTTAAAATGGCGCTTGAATCATTGTGCTGTCATTATTTTTTGATTTTTCACAGATTTTTATAGTCGGACCGTCGATTGCGGATTTCTCCATACATACCCCTTCCCATTTTTTTCGCCGATTTTCATCCTGCTCTCACGGCTACAATAATTGAGATATCGGGATGATCCCAAATGCATTCTCTCAGTCTACTCGAGACGTTTTGAAAAGGCACGTCAAAACCCAAAATCGATGAAACGGGAGCCAAGTTATGACCATTTGAAATTTCGAAATTTTGAGGTTTTCGAAAAGGTGGGCAAAAAATTGAAATTTTTTTTTTTCTCTTTTTTCAATGTTTCGATACCCTATTCGATCGGAAATTTTCAGCTCATTACGAATAACACCGAGTTTTAGTCGAAATCTCAAAATATCAATGTGAAAAAGGCGAAATTTCGCTGATCACGAATAACACCCCTTTTCGTCGAAATCTCATTATTTCTATGAGAAAAAGGCGAAAAACGAAAAAAATCAATTTTGAACGATTTTCAATGAAATTTCTAGTTTCTCAAAGAAACTGGTACTGAATCAGTAATCAGCGAGTCAAAATACATCGATATAGCGTCCTAAAAGTAAATTTAAAGAATTCATCATTTTTTTGCATTTCGGCGAAAAAGAAGTGTCTTCACTAAAATCGCTGTAACGTTGCTTCCCGACGGAGTTGGAACCCCACTCTGTGCTCATTCTTTTCGTGATCGAAACCCCATTAAAATGGCGATTGAATCATTGTGCTGTCATTATTTTCCGATTTTTCACAGATTTTTATAGTCGGACCATCGATTTTTGCGGATTTCTCCATACATACCCCTTCTCATTTTTTTCGCCGATGTTCGTCCTGCTCTCACGGCTACAATAATTGAGATATCGAGATGATCCAAAATGCATTCTCTAAGTCTACTCGAGACGTTTTGAAAACACACGTCAAAACCCAGAATCGATGAAACGGGAGCCAACTTATGACCATCTGAAATTTCGAGATTTTTAGGTTTTCGAAAAGGTGGGCCAAAAAAAAAAAAAATTTTTTTTTCTCTTTTTTCAATGTTTCGATACCCTATTCGATCGGAAATTTTCAGCTCATTACGAATAACACCGAGTTTTAGTCGAAATCTCAAAATATCAATGTGAAAAAGGCGAAATTTCGCTGATCACGAATAACACCCCTTTTCGTCGAAATCTCATTATTTCTATGAGAAAAAGGCGAAAAACGAAAAAAATCAATTTTGAACGATTTTCAATGAAATTTCTAGTTTCTCAAAGAAACTGGTACTGAATCAGTAATCAGCGAGTCAAAATACATCGATATAGCGTCCTAAAAGTAAATTTAAAGAATTCATCATTTTTTTGCATTTCGGCGAAAAAGAAGTGTCTTCACTAAAATCGCTGTAACGTTGCTTCCCGACGGAGTTGGAACCCCACTCTGTGCTCATTCTTTTCGTGATCGAAACCCCATTAAAATGGCGATTGAATCATTGTGCTGTCATTATTTTCCGATTTTTCACAGATTTTTATAGTCGGACCATCGATTTTTGCGGATTTCTCCATACATACCCCTTCTCATTTTTTTCGCCGATGTTCATCCTGCTCTCACGGCTACAATAATTGAGATATCGAGATGATCCAAAATGCATTCTCTAAGTCTACTCGAGACGTTTTGAAAACACACGTCAAAACCCAGAATCGATGAAACGGGAGCCAACTTATGACCATTTGAAATTTCGAGATTTTTAGGTTTTCGAAAAGGTGGGCCAAAAATTAAAAAAAAATTTTTTTCTCTTTTTTCAATGTTTCGATACCCTATTCGATCGGAAATTTTCAGCTCATTACGAATAACACCGAGTTTTAGTCGAAATCTCAAAATATCAATGTGAAAAAGGCGAAATTTCGCTGATCACGAATAACACCCCTTTTCGTCGAAATCTCATTATTTCTATGAGAAAAAGGCGAAAAACGAAAAAAATCACTTTTTGGACGATTTTCAATGAAATTTCTAGTTTCTCAAGGAAACTGGTACTGAATCAGTAATCAGCGAGTCAAAATACATCGATATAGCGGCCTAAAAGTAAATTTAAAGAATTCAACATTTTTTTGCATTTCGGCGAAAAAGAAGTGTCTTCACTAAAATCGCTGTAACGTTGCTTCCCGACGGAGTTGGAACCCCACTCTGTGCTCATTCTTTTCGTGATCGAAACCCCTTTAAAATGGCGCTTGAATCATTGTGCTGTCATTATTTTTTGATTTTTCACAGATTTTTATAGTCGGACCGTCGATTGCGGATTTCTCCATACATACCCCTTCTCATTTTTTTCGCCGATTTTCATCCTGCTCTCACGGCTACAATAATTGAGATATCGGGATGATCCCAAATGCATTCTCTCAGACTACTCGAGACGTTTTGAAAAGGCACGTCAAAACCCAAAATCGATGAAACGGGAGCCAAGTTATGACCATTTGAAATTTCGAAATTTTGAGGTTTTCGAAAAGGTGGGCAAAAAATTGAAATTTTTTTTTTTCTCTTTTTTCAATGTTTCGATACCCTATTCGATCGGAAATTTTCAGCTCATTACGAATAACACCGAGTTTTAGTCGAAATCTCAAAATATCAATGTGAAAAAGGCGAAATTTCGCTGATCACGAATAACACCCCTTTTCGTCGAAATCTCATTATTTCTATGAGAAAAAGGCGAAAAACGAAAAAAATCAATTTTGAACGATTTTCAATGAAATTTCTAGTTTCTCAAAGAAACTGGTACTGAATCAGTAATCAGCGAGTCAAAATACATCGATATAGCGTCCTAAAAGTAAATTTAAAGAATTCATCATTTTTTTGCATTTCGGCGAAAAAGAAGTGTCTTCACTAAAATCGCTGTAACGTTGCTTCCCGACGGAGTTGGAACCCCACTCTGTGCTCATTCTTTTCGTGATCGAAACCCCTTTAAAATGGCGCTTGAATCATTGTGCTGTCATTATTTTTTTATTTTTCACAGATTTTTATAGTCGGACCATCGATTTTTGCGGATTTCTCCATACATACCCCTTCTCATTTTTTTCGCCGATTTTCATCCTGCTCTCACGGCTACAATAATTGAGATATCGGGATGATCCCAAATGCATTCTCTCCGTCTACTCGAGACGTTTTGAAAACGCATGTCAAAACCCAAAATCGATGAAACGGGAGCCAAGTTATGACCATTTGAAATTTTGAAATTTTTAGGTTTTCGAAAAGGTGGGCCAAAAAATAAAAATTTTTTTTTTTCTCTTTTTTCAATGTTTCGATACCCTATTCGATCGGAAATTTTCCGCTGATTACGAATAACACCGAGTTTTAGTCGAAATCTCAAAATATCAATGTGAAAAAGGCGAAATTTCGCTGATCACGAATAACACCCCTTTTCGTCGAAATCTCATTATTTCTATGAGAAAAAGGCGAAAAACGAAAAAAATCACTTTTTGGACGATTTTCAATGAAATTTCTTGTTTCTCAAGGAAACTGGTACTGAATCAGTAATCAGCGAGTCAAAATACATCGATATAGCGGCCTAAAAGTAAATTTAAAGAATTCAACATTTTTTTGCATTTCGGCGAAAAAGAAGTGTCTTCACTAAAATCGCTGTAACGTTGCTTCCCGACGGAGTTGGAACCCCACTCTGTGCTCATTCTTTTCGTGATCGAAACCCCTTTAAAATGGCGCTTGAATCATTGTGCTGTCATTATTTTTTGATTTTTCACAGATTTTTATAGTCGGACCGTCGATTGCGGATTTCTCCATACATACCCCTTCTCATTTTTTTCGCCGATTTTCATCCTGCTCTCACGGCTACAATAACTGAGATATCGGGATGATCCCAAATGCATTCTCTCAGTCTACTCGAGACGTTTTGAAAAGGCACGTCAAAACCCAAAATCGATGAAACGGGAGCCAAGTTATGACCATTTGAAATTTCGAAATTTTGAGATTTTCGAAAAGGTGGGCAAAAAATTGAAATTTTTTTTTTTCTCTTTTTTCAATGTTTCGATACCCTATTCGATCGGAAATTTTCAGCTCATTACGAATAACACCGAGTTTTAGTCGAAATCTCAAAATATCAATGTGAAAAAGGCGAAATTTCGCTGATCACGAATAACACCCCTTTTCGTCGAAATCTCATTATTTCTATGAGAAAAAGGCGAAAAACGAAAAAAATCAATTTTGAACGATTTTCAATGAAATTTCTAGTTTCTCAAAGAAACTGGTACTGAATCAGTAATCAGCGAGTCAAAATACATCGATATAGCGTCCTAAAAGTAAATTTAAAGAATTCATCATTTTTTTGCATTTCGGCGAAAAAGAAGTGTCTTCACTAAAATCGCTGTAACGTTGCTTCCCGACGGAGTTGGAACCCCACTCTGTGCTCATTCTTTTCGTGATCGAAACCCCATTAAAATGGCGATTGAATCATTGTGCTGTCATTATTTTCCGATTTTTCACAGATTTTTATAGTCGGACCATCGATTTTTGCGGATTTCTCCATACATACCCCTTCTCATTTTTTTCGCCGATGTTCATCCTGCTCTCACGGCTACAATAATTGAGATATCGAGATGATCCAAAATGCATTCTCTAAGTCTACTCGAGACGTTTTGAAAACACACGTCAAAACCCAGAATCGATGAAACGGGAGCCAAGTTATGACCATTTGTAATTTCGAGATTTTTAGGTTTTCGAAAAGGTGGGCCAAAAATTAAAAATTTTATTTTTTCTCTTTTGTCAATGTTTCGATACCCTATTCGATCGGAAATTTTCCGCTGATTACGAATAACACCGAGTTTTAGTCGAAATCTCGAAATATCAATGTGAAAAAGGCGAAATTTCGCTGATCACGAATAACACCCCTTTTCGTCGAAATCTCATTATTTCTATGAGAAAAAGGCGAAAAACGAAAAAAATCACTTTTTGGACGATTTTCAATGAAATTTCTTGTTTCTCAAGGAAACTGGTACTGAATCAGTAATCAGCGAGTCAAAATACATCGATATAGCGTCCTAAAAGTAAATTTAAAGAATCCAACATTTTTTTGCATTTCGGCGAAAAAGAAGTGTCTTCACTAAAATCGCTGTAACGTTGCTTACCGATGGAGTTGGAACCCCACTCTGTAGTCATTCTTTTCGTGATCGAAACCCCTTTAAAATGGCGCTTGAATCATTGTGCTGTCATTATTTTTTTATTTTTCACAGATTTTTATAGTCGGACCATCGATTTTTGCGGATTTCTCCATACATACCCCTTCTCATTTTTTTCGCCGATTTTCATCCTGCTCTCACGGCTACAATAATTGAGATATCGGGATGATCCCAAATGCATTCTCTCCGTCTACTCGAGACGTTTTGAAAACGCATGTCAAAACCCAAAATCGATGAAACGGGAGCCAAGTTATGACCATTTGAAATTTTGAAATTTTTAGGTTTTCGAAAAGGTGGGCCAAAAAATAAAAATTTTTTTTTTTCTCTTTTTTCAATGTTTCGATACCCTATTCGATCGGAAATTTTCCGCTGATTACGAATAACACCGAGTTTTAGTCGAAATCTCAAAATATCAATGTGAAAAAGGCGAAATTTCGCTGATCACGAATAACACCCCTTTTCGTCGAAATCTCATTATTTCTATGAGAAAAAGGCGAAAAACGAAAAAAATCACTTTTTGGACGATTTTCAATGAAATTTCTTGTTTCTCAAGGAAACTGGTACTGAATCAGTAATCAGCGAGTCAAAATACATCGATATAGCGGCCTAAAAGTAAATTTAAAGAATTCAACATTTTTTTGCATTTCGGCGAAAAAGAAGTGTCTTCACTAAAATCGCTGTAACGTTGCTTCCCGACGGAGTTGGAACCCCACTCTGTGCTCATTCTTTTCGTGATCGAAACCCCTTTAAAATGGCGCTTGAATCATTGTGCTGTCATTATTTTTTGATTTTTCACAGATTTTTATAGTCGGACCGTCGATTGCGGATTTCTCCATACATACCCCTTCTCATTTTTTTCGCCGATTTTCATCCTGCTCTCACGGCTACAATAACTGAGATATCGGGATGATCCCAAATGCATTCTCTCAGTCTACTCGAGACGTTTTGAAAAGGCACGTCAAAACCCAAAATCGATGAAACGGGAGCCAAGTTATGACCATTTGAAATTTCGAAATTTTGAGATTTTCGAAAAGGTGGGCAAAAAATTGAAATTTTTTTTTTTCTCTTTTTTCAATGTTTCGATACCCTATTCGATCGGAAATTTTCAGCTCATTACGAATAACACCGAGTTTTAGTCGAAATCTCAAAATATCAATGTGAAAAAGGCGAAATTTCGCTGATCACGAATAACACCCCTTTTCGTCGAAATCTCATTATTTCTATGAGAAAAAGGCGAAAAACGAAAAAAATCAATTTTGAACGATTTTCAATGAAATTTCTAGTTTCTCAAAGAAACTGGTACTGAATCAGTAATCAGCGAGTCAAAATACATCGATATAGCGTCCTAAAAGTAAATTTAAAGAATTCATCATTTTTTTGCATTTCGGCGAAAAAGAAGTGTCTTCACTAAAATCGCTGTAACGTTGCTTCCCGACGGAGTTGGAACCCCACTCTGTGCTCATTCTTTTCGTGATCGAAACCCCATTAAAATGGCGATTGAATCATTGTGCTGTCATTATTTTCCGATTTTTCACAGATTTTTATAGTCGGACCATCGATTTTTGCGGATTTCTCCATACATACCCCTTCTCATTTTTTTCGCCGATGTTCATCCTGCTCTCACGGCTACAATAATTGAGATATCGAGATGATCCAAAATGCATTCTCTAAGTCTACTCGAGACGTTTTGAAAACACACGTCAAAACCCAGAATCGATGAAACGGGAGCCAAGTTATGACCATTTGTAATTTCGAGATTTTTAGGTTTTCGAAAAGGTGGGCCAAAAATTAAAAATTTTATTTTTTCTCTTTTGTCAATGTTTCGATACCCTATTCGATCGGAAATTTTCCGCTGATTACGAATAACACCGAGTTTTAGTCGAAATCTCGAAATATCAATGTGAAAAAGGCGAAATTTCGCTGATCACGAATAACACCCCTTTTCGTCGAAATCTCATTATTTCTATGAGAAAAAGGCGAAAAACGAAAAAAATCACTTTTTGGACGATTTTCAATGAAATTTCTTGTTTCTCAAGGAAACTGGTACTGAATCAGTAATCAGCGAGTCAAAATACATCGATATAGCGTCCTAAAAGTAAATTTAAAGAATCCAACATTTTTTTGCATTTCGGCGAAAAAGAAGTGTCTTCACTAAAATCGCTGTAACGTTGCTTACCGATGGAGTTGGAACCCCACTCTGTAGTCATTCTTTTCGTGATCGAAACCCCTTTAAAATGGCGCTTGAATCATTGTGCTGTCATTATTTTTTTATTTTTCACAGATTTTTATAGTCGGACCATCGATTTTTGCGGATTTCTCCATACATACCCCTTCTCATTTTTTTCGCCGATTTTCATCCTGCTCTCACGGCTACAATAATTGAGATATCGGGATGATCCCAAATGCATTCTCTCCGTCTACTCGAGACGTTTTGAAAACGCATGTCAAAACCCAAAATCGATGAAACGGGAGCCAAGTTATGACCATTTGAAATTTTGAAATTTTTAGGTTTTCGAAAAGGTGGGCCAAAAAATAAAAATTTTTTTTTTTCTCTTTTTTCAATGTTTCGATACCCTATTCGATCGGAAATTTTCCGCTGATTACGAATAACACCGAGTTTTAGTCGAAATCTCAAAATATCAATGTGAAAAAGGCGAAATTTCGCTGATCACGAATAACACCCCTTTTCGTCGAAATCTCATTATTTCTATGAGAAAAAGGCGAAAAACGAAAAAAATCACTTTTTGGACGATTTTCAATGAAATTTCTTGTTTCTCAAGGAAACTGGTACTGAATCAGTAATCAGCGAGTCAAAATACATCGATATAGCGGCCTAAAAGTAAATTTAAAGAATTCAACATTTTTTTGCATTTCGGCGAAAAAGAAGTGTCTTCACTAAAATCGCTGTAACGTTGCTTCCCGACGGAGTTGGAACCCCACTCTGTGCTCATTCTTTTCGTGATCGAAACCCCTTTAAAATGGCGCTTGAATCATTGTGCTGTCATTATTTTTTGATTTTTCACAGATTTTTATAGTCGGACCGTCGATTGCGGATTTCTCCATACATACCCCTTCTCATTTTTTTCGCCGATTTTCATCCTGCTCTCACGGCTACAATAATTGAGATATCGGGATGATCCAAAATGCATTCTCTCAGTCTACTCGAGACGTTTTGAAAACACACGTCAAAACCCAGAATCGATGAAACGGGAGCCAAGTTATGACCATTTGAAATTTCGAGATTTTTAGGTTTTCGAAAAGGTGGGCCAAAAATTGAAATTTTTTTTTTCTCTTTTTTCAATGTTTCGATACCCTATTCGATCGGAAATTTTCAGCTCATTACGAATAACACCGAGTTTTAGTCGAAATCTCAAAATATCAATGTGAAAAAGGCGAAATTTCGCTGATCACGAATAACACCCCTTTTCGTCGAAATCTCATTATTTCTATGAGAAAAAGGCGAAAAACGAAAAAAATCAATTTTGAACGATTTTCAATGAAATTTCTAGTTTCTCAAAGAAACTGGTACTGAATCAGTAATCAGCGAGTCAAAATACATCGATATAGCGTCCTAAAAGTAAATTTAAAGAATTCATCATTTTTTTGCATTTCGGCGAAAAAGAAGTGTCTTCACTAAAATCGCTGTAACGTTGCTTCCCGACGGAGTTGGAACCCCACTCTGTGCTCATTCTTTTCGTGATCGAAACCCCATTAAAATGGCGATTGAATCATTGTGCTGTCATTATTTTCCGATTTTTCACAGATTTTTATAGTCGGACCATCGATTTTTGCGGATTTCTCCATACATACCCCTTCTCATTTTTTTCGCCGATGTTCATCCTGCTCTCACGGCTACAATAATTGAGATATCGAGATGATCCAAAATGCATTCTCTAAGTCTACTCGAGACGTTTTGAAAACACACGTCAAAACCCAGAATCGATGAAACGGGAGCCAACTTATGACCATTTGAAATTTCGAGATTTTTAGGTTTTCGAAAAGGTGGGCCAAAAAAAAAAAAAATTTTTTTTTCTCTTTTTTCAATGTTTCGATACCCTATTCGATCGGAAATTTTCAGCTCATTACGAATAACACCGAGTTTTAGTCGAAATCTCAAAATATCAATGTGAAAAAGGCGAAATTTCGCTGATCACGAATAACACCCCTTTTCGTCGAAATCTCATTATTTCTATGAGAAAAAGGCGAAAAACGAAAAAAATCACTTTTTGGACGATTTTCAATGAAATTTCTAGTTTCTCAAGGAAACTGGTACTGAATCAGTAATCAGCGAGTCAAAATACATCGATATAGCGGCCTAAAAGTAAATTTAAAGAATTCAACATTTTTTTGCATTTCGGCGAAAAAGAAGTGTCTTCACAAAAATCGCTGTAACGTTGCTTCCCGACGGAGTTGGAACCCCACTCTGTGCTCATTCTTTTCGTGATCGAAACCCCTTTAAAATGGCGCTTGAATCATTGTGCTGTCATTATTTTTTGATTTTTCACAGATTTTTATAGTCGGACCGTCGATTGCGGATTTCTCCATACATACCCCTTCTCATTTTTTTCGCCGATTTTCATCCTGCTCTCACGGCTACAATAATTGAGATATCGGGATGATCCCAAATGCATTCTCTCAGTCTACTCGAGACGTTTTGAAAAGGCACGTCAAAACCCAAAATCGATGAAACGGGAGCCAAGTTATGACCATTTGAAATTTCGAAATTTTGAGGTTTTCGAAAAGGTGGGCAAAAAATTGAAATTTTTTTTTTTCTCTTTTTTCAATGTTTCGATACCCTATTCGATCGGAAATTTTCAGCTCATTACGAATAACACCGAGTTTTAGTCGAAATCTCAAAATATCAATGTGAAAAAGGCGAAATTTCGCTGATCACGAATAACACCCCTTTTCGTCGAAATCTCATTATTTCTATGAGAAAAAGGCGAAAAACGAAAAAAATCAATTTTGAACGATTTTCAATGAAATTTCTAGTTTCTCAAAGAAACTGGTACTGAATCAGTAATCAGCGAGTCAAAATACATCGATATAGCGTCCTAAAAGTAAATTTAAAGAATTCATCATTTTTTTGCATTTCGGCGAAAAAGAAGTGTCTTCACTAAAATCGCTGTAACGTTGCTTCCCGACGGAGTTGGAACCCCACTCTGTGCTCATTCTTTTCGTGATCGAAACCCCATTAAAATGGCGATTGAATCATTGTGCTGTCATTATTTTCCGATTTTTCACAGATTTTTATAGTCGGACCATCGATTTTTGCGGATTTCTCCATACATACCCCTTCTCATTTTTTTCGCCGATGTTCATCCTGCTCTCACGGCTACAATAATTGAGATATCGAGATGATCCAAAATGCATTCTCTAAGTCTACTCGAGACGTTTTGAAAACACACGTCAAAACCCAGAATCGATGAAACGGGAGCCAACTTATGACCATTTGAAATTTCGAGATTTTTAGGTTTTCGAAAAGGTGGGCCAAAAAAAAAAAAAATTTTTTTTTCTCTTTTTTCAATGTTTCGATACCCTATTCGATCGGAAATTTTCAGCTCATTACGAATAACACCGAGTTTTAGTCGAAATCTCAAAATATCAATGTGAAAAAGGCGAAATTTCGCTGATCACGAATAACACCCCTTTTCGTCGAAATCTCATTATTTCTATGAGAAAAAGGCGAAAAACGAAAAAAATCACTTTTTGGACGATTTTCAATGAAATTTCTAGTTTCTCAAGGAAACTGGTACTGAATCAGTAATCAGCGAGTCAAAATACATCGATATAGCGTCCTAAAAGTAAATTTAAAGAATTCATCATTTTTTTGCATTTCGGCGAAAAAGAAGTGTCTTCACTAAAATCGCTGTAACGTTGCTTACCGATGGAGTTGGAACCCCACTCTGTAGTCATTCTTTTCGTGATCGAAACCCCTTTAAAATGGCGCTTGAATCATTGTGCTGTCATTATTTTTTGATTTTTCACAGATTTTTATAGTCGGACCATCGATTTTTGCGGATTTCTCCATACATACCCCTTCTCATTTTTTCGCCGATTTTCATCCTGCTCTCACGGCTACAATAATTGAGATATCGGGATGATCCCAAATGCATTCTCTCCGTCTACTCGAGACGTTTTGAAAACGCATGTCAAAACCCAAAATCGATGAAACGGGAGCCAAGTTATGACCATTTGAAATTTTGAAATTTTTAGGTTTTCGAAAAGGTGGGCCAAAAAATAAAAATTTTTTTTTTTCTCTTTTTTCAATGTTTCGATACCCTATTCGATCGGAAATTTTCCGCTGATTACGAATAACACCGAGTTTTAGTCGAAATCTCAAAATATCAATGTGAAAAAGGCGAAATTTCGCTGATCACGAATAACACCCCTTTTCGTCGAAATCTCATTATTTCTATGAGAAAAAGGCGAAAAACGAAAAAAATCACTTTTTGGACGATTTCCAATGAAATTTCTTGTTTCTCAAGGAAACTGGTACTGAATCAGTAATCAGCGAGTCAAAATACATCGATATGGCGTCCTAAAAGTAAATTTAAAGAATCCAACATTTTTTTGCATTTCGGCGAAAAAGAAGTGTCTTCACTAAAATCGCTGTAACGTTGCTTACCGATGGAGTTGGAACCCCACTCTGTAGTCATTCTTTTCGTGATCGAAACCCCTTTAAAATGGCGCTTGAATCATTGTGCTGTCATTATTTTTCGATTTTTCACAGATTTTTATAGTCGGACCATCGATTTTTGCGGATTTCTCCATACATACCCCTTCTCATTTTTTTCGCCGATTTTCATCCTGCTCTTACGGCTACAATAATTGAGATATCGAGATGATCCAAAATGCATTCTCTAAGTCTACTCGAGACGTTTTGAAAACGCATTTCAAAACCCAAAATCGATGAAACGGGAGCCAAGTTATGACCATTTGAAATTTCGAGATTTTTAGGTTTTCGAAAAGGTGGGCCAAAAATAAAAAATTTTTTTTTTTCTCTTTTGTCAATGTTTCGATACCCTATTCGATCGGAAATTTTCCGCTGATTACGAATAACACCGTGTTTTAGTCGAAATCTCAAAATATCAATGTGAAAAAGGCGAAATTTCGCTGATCACGAATAACACCCCTTTTCGTCGAAATCTCATTATTTCTATGAGAAAAAGGCGAAAAACGAAAAAAATCACTTTTTGGACGATTTTCAATGAAATTTCTAGTTTCTCAAGGAAACTGGTACTGAATCAGTAATCAGCGAGTCAAAATACATCGATATAGCGGCCTAAAAGTAAATTTAAAGAATTCAACATTTTTTTGCATTTCGGCGAAAAAGAAGTGTCTTCACTAAAATCGCTGTAACGTTGCTTCCCGACGGAGTTGGAACCCCACTCTGTGCTCATTCTTTTCGTGATCGAAACCCCTTTAAAATGGCGCTTGAATCATTGTGCTGTCATTATTTTTTGATTTTTCACAGATTTTTATAGTCGGACCGTCGATTGCGGATTTCTCCATACATACCCCTTCTCATTTTTTTCGCCGATGTTCATCCTGCTCTCACGGCTACAATAATTGAGATATCGAGATGATCCAAAATGCATTCTCTAAGTCTACTCGAGACGTTTTGAAAACACACGTCAAAACCCAGAATCGATGAAACGGGAGCCAAGTTATGACCATTTGAAATTTCGAGATTTTTAGGTTTTCGAAAAGGTGGGCCAAAAATTAAAAATTTTATTTTTTCTCTTTTGTCAATGTTTCGATACCCTATTCGATCGGAAATTTTCCGCTGATTACGAATAACACCGAGTTTTAGTCGAAATCTCGAAATATCAATGTGAAAAAGGCGAAATTTCGCTGATCACGAATAACACCCCTTTTCGTCGAAATCTCATTATTTCTATGAGAAAAAGGCGAAAAACGAAAAAAATCACTTTTTGGACGATTTTCAATGAAATTTCTTGTTTCTCAAGGAAACTGGTACTGAATCAGTAATCAGCGAGTCAAAATACATCGATATAGCGTCCTAAAAGTAAATTTAAAGAATCCAACATTTTTTTGCATTTCGGCGAAAAAGAAGTGTCTTCACTAAAATCGCTGTAACGTTGCTTACCGATGGAGTTGGAACCCCACTCTGTAGTCATTCTTTTCGTGATCGAAACCCCTTTAAAATGGCGCTTGAATCATTGTGCTGTCATTATTTTTTTATTTTTCACAGATTTTTATAGTCGGACCATCGATTTTTGCGGATTTCTCCATACATACCCCTTCTCATTTTTTTCGCCGATTTTCATCCTGCTCTCACGGCTACAATAATTGAGATATCGGGATGATCCCAAATGCATTCTCTCCGTCTACTCGAGACGTTTTGAAAACGCATGTCAAAACCCAAAATCGATGAAACGGGAGCCAAGTTATGACCATTTGAAATTTTGAAATTTTTAGGTTTTCGAAAAGGTGGGCCAATAAATAAAAATTTTTTTTTTTCTCTTTTTTCAATGTTTCGATACCCTATTCGATCGGAAATTTTCCGCTGATTACGAATAACACCGAGTTTTAGTCGAAATCTCGAAATATCAATGTGAAAAAGGCGAAATTTCGCTGATCACGAATAACACCCCTTTTCGTCGAAATCTCATTATTTCTATGAGAAAAAGGCGAAAAACGAAAAAAATCACTTTTTGGACGATTTTCAATGAAATTTCTTGTTTCTCAAGGAAACTGGTACTGAATCAGTAATCAGCGAGTCAAAATACATCGATATAGCGTCCTAAAAGTAAATTTAAAGAATCCAACATTTTTTTGCATTTCGGCGAAAAAGAAGTGTCTTCACTAAAATCGCTGTAACGTTGCTTACCGATGGAGTTGGAACCCCACTCTGTAGTCATTCTTTTCGTGATCGAAACCCCTTTAAAATGGCGCTTGAATCATTGTGCTGTCATTATTTTTTTATTTTTCACAGATTTTTATAGTCGGACCATCGATTTTTGCGGATTTCTCCATACATACCCCTTCTCATTTTTTTCGCCGATTTTCATCCTGCTCTCACGGCTACAATAATTGAGATATCGGGATGATCCCAAATGCATTCTCTCCGTCTACTCGAGACGTTTTGAAAACGCATGTCAAAACCCAAAATCGATGAAACGGGAGCCAAGTTATGACCATTTGAAATTTTGAAATTTTTAGGTTTTCGAAAAGGTGGGCCAATAAATAAAAATTTTTTTTTTTCTCTTTTTTCAATGTTTCGATACCCTATTCGATCGGAAATTTTCCGCTGATTACGAATAACACCGAGTTTTAGTCGAAATCTCAAAATATCAATGTGAAAAAGGCGAAATTTCGCTGATCACGAATAACACCCCTTTTCGTCGAAATCTCATTATTTCTATGAGAAAAAGGCGAAAAACGAAAAAAATCACTTTTTGGACGATTTCCAATGAAATTTCTTGTTTCTCAAGGAAACTGGTACTGAATCAGTAATCAGCGAGTCAAAATACATCGATATGGCGTCCTAAAAGTAAATTTAAAGAATCCAACATTTTTTTGCATTTCGGCGAAAAAGAAGTGTCTTCACTAAAATCGCTGTAACGTTGCTTACCGATGGAGTTGGAACCCCACTCTGTAGTCATTCTTTTCGTGATCGAAACCCCTTTAAAATGGCGCTTGAATCATTGTGCTGTCATTATTTTTCGATTTTTCACAGATTTTTATAGTCGGACCATCGATTTTTGCGGATTTCTCCATACATACCCCTTCTCATTTTTTTCGCCGATTTTCATCCTGCTCTCACGGCTACAATAATTGAGATATCGAGATGATCCAAAATGCATTCTCTAAGTCTACTCGAGACGTTTTGAAAACGCACGTCAAAACCCAAAATCGATGAAACGGGAGCCAAGTTATGACCATTTGAAATTTCGAAATTTTGAGGTTTTCGAAAAGGTGGGCAAAAAATTGAAATTTTTTTTTTCTCTTTTTTCAATGTTTCGATACCCTATTCGATCGGAAATTTTCAGCTCATTACGAATAACACCGAGTTTTAGTCGAAATCTCAAAATATCAATGTGAAAAAGGCGAAATTTCGCTGATCACGAATAACACCCCTTTTCGTCGAAATCTCATTATTTCTATGAGAAAAAGGCGAAAAACGAAAAAAATCAATTTTGAACGATTTTCAATGAAATTTCTAGTTTCTCAAAGAAACTGGTACTGAATCAGTAATCAGCGAGTCAAAATACATCGATATAGCGTCCTAAAAGTAAATTTAAAGAATTCATCATTTTTTTGCATTTCGGCGAAAAAGAAGTGTCTTCACTAAAATCGCTGTAACGTTGCTTCCCGACGGAGTTGGAACCCCACTCTGTGCTCATTCTTTTCGTGATCGAAACCCCATTAAAATGGCGATTGAATCATTGTGCTGTCATTATTTTCCGATTTTTCACAGATTTTTATAGTCGGACCATCGATTTTTGCGGATTTCTCCATACATACCCCTTCTCATTTTTTTCGCCGATGTTCATCCTGCTCTCACGGCTACAATAATTGAGATATCGAGATGATCCAAAATGCATTCTCTAAGTCTACTCGAGACGTTTTGAAAACACACGTCAAAACCCAGAATCGATGAAACGGGAGCCAACTTATGACCATTTGAAATTTCGAGATTTTTAGGTTTTCGAAAAGGTGGGCCAAAAAAAAAAAAAATTTTTTTTTCTCTTTTTTCAATGTTTCGATACCCTATTCGATCGGAAATTTTCAGCTCATTACGAATAACACCGAGTTTTAGTCGAAATCTCAAAATATCAATGTGAAAAAGGCGAAATTTCGCTGATCACGAATAACACCCCTTTTCGTCGAAATCTCATTATTTCTATGAGAAAAAGGCGAAAAACGAAAAAAATCACTTTTTGGACGATTTTCAATGAAATTTCTAGTTTCTCAAGGAAACTGGTACTGAATCAGTAATCAGCGAGTCAAAATACATCGATATAGCGGCCTAAAAGTAAATTTAAAGAATTCAACATTTTTTTGCATTTCGGCGAAAAAGAAGTGTCTTCACAAAAATCGCTGTAACGTTGCTTCCCGACGGAGTTGGAACCCCACTCTGTGCTCATTCTTTTCGTGATCGAAACCCCTTTAAAATGGCGCTTGAATCATTGTGCTGTCATTATTTTTTGATTTTTCACAGATTTTTATAGTCGGACCGTCGATTGCGGATTTCTCCATACATACCCCTTCTCATTTTTTTCGCCGATTTTCATCCTGCTCTCACGGCTACAATAATTGAGATATCGGGATGATCCCAAATGCATTCTCTCAGTCTACTCGAGACGTTTTGAAAAGGCACGTCAAAACCCAAAATCGATGAAACGGGAGCCAAGTTATGACCATTTGAAATTTCGAAATTTTGAGGTTTTCGAAAAGGTGGGCAAAAAATTGAAATTTTTTTTTTTCTCTTTTTTCAATGTTTCGATACCCTATTCGATCGGAAATTTTCAGCTCATTACGAATATCACCGAGTTTTAGTCGAAATCTCAAAATATCAATGTGAAAAAGGCGAAATTTCGCTGATCACGAATAACACCCCTTTTCGTCGAAATCTCATTATTTCTATGAGAAAAAGGCGAAAAACGAAAAAAATCAATTTTGAACGATTTTCAATGAAATTTCTAGTTTCTCAAAGAAACTGGTACTGCATCAGTAATCAGCGAGTCAAAATACATCGATATAGCGTCCTAAAAGTAAATTTAAAGAATTCATCATTTTTTTGCATTTCGGCGAAAAAGAAGTGTCTTCACTAAAATCGCTGTAACGTTGCTTCCCGACGGAGTTGGAACCCCACTCTGTGCTCATTCTTTTCGTGATCGAAACCCCATTAAAATGGCGATTGAATCATTGTGCTGTCATTATTTTCCGATTTTTCACAGATTTTTATAGTCGGACCATCGATTTTTGCGGATTTCTCCATACATACCCCTTCTCATTTTTTTCGCCGATGTTCATCCTGCTCTCACGGCTACAATAATTGAGATATCGAGATGATCCAAAATGCATTCTCTAAGTCTACTCGAGACGTTTTGAAAACACACGTCAAAACCCAGAATCGATGAAACGGGAGCCAACTTATGACCATTTGAAATTTCGAGATTTTTAGGTTTTCGAAAAGGTGGGCCAAAAATTAAAAAAATTTTTTTTTCTCTTTTTTCAATGTTTCGATACCCTATTCGATCGGAAATTTTCAGCTCATTACGAATAACACCGAGTTTTAGTCGAAATCTCAAAATATCAATGTGAAAAAGGCGAAATTTCGCTGATCACGAATAACACCCCTTTTCGTCGAAATCTCATTATTTCTATGAGAAAAAGGCGAAAAACGAAAAAAATCACTTTTTGGACGATTTTCAATGAAATTTCTAGTTTCTCAAGGAAACTGGTACTGAATCAGTAATCAGCGAGTCAAAATACATCGATATAGCGTCCTAAAAGTAAATTTAAAGAATTCATCATTTTTTTGCATTTCGGCGAAAAAGAAGTGTCTTCACTAAAATCGCTGTAACGTTGCTTACCGATGGAGTTGGAACCCCACTCTGTAGTCATTCTTTTCGTGATCGAAACCCCTTTAAAATGGCGCTTGAATCATTGTGCTGTCATTATTTTTTGATTTTTCACAGATTTTTATAGTCGGACCATCGATTTTTGCGGATTTCTCCATACATACCCCTTCTCATTTTTTCGCCGATTTTCATCCTGCTCTCACGGCTACAATAATTGAGATATCGGGATGATCCCAAATGCATTCTCTCCGTCTACTCGAGACGTTTTGAAAACGCATGTCAAAACCCAAAATCGATGAAACGGGAGCCAAGTTATGACCATTTGAAATTTTGAAATTTTTAGGTTTTCGAAAAGGTGGGCCAAAAAATAAAAATTTTTTTTTTTCTCTTTTTTCAATGTTTCGATACCCTATTCGATCGGAAATTTTCCGCTGATTACGAATAACACCGAGTTTTAGTCGAAATCTCAAAATATCAATGTGAAAAAGGCGAAATTTCGCTGATCACGAATAACACCCCTTTTCGTCGAAATCTCATTATTTCTATGAGAAAAAGGCGAAAAACGAAAAAAATCACTTTTTGGACGATTTCCAATGAAATTTCTTGTTTCTCAAGGAAACTGGTACTGAATCAGTAATCAGCGAGTCAAAATACATCGATATGGCGTCCTAAAAGTAAATTTAAAGAATCCAACATTTTTTTGCATTTCGGCGAAAAAGAAGTGTCTTCACTAAAATCGCTGTAACGTTGCTTACCGATGGAGTTGGAACCCCACTCTGTAGTCATTCTTTTCGTGATCGAAACCCCTTTAAAATGGCGCTTGAATCATTGTGCTGTCATTATTTTTCGATTTTTCACAGATTTTTATAGTCGGACCATCGATTTTTGCGGATTTCTCCATACATACCCCTTCTCATTTTTTTCGCCGATTTTCATCCTGCTCTCACGGCTACAATAATTGAGATATCGAGATGATCCAAAATGCATTCTCTAAGTCTACTCGAGACGTTTTGAAAACGCATTTCAAAACCCAAAATCGATGAAACGGGAGCCAAGTTATGACCATTTGAAATTTCGAGATTTTTAGGTTTTCGAAAAGGTGGGCCAAAAATAAAAAATTTTTTTTTTTCTCTTTTGTCAATGTTTCGATACCCTATTCGATCGGAAATTTTCCGCTGATTACGAATAACACCGTGTTTTAGTCGAAATCTCAAAATATCAATGTGAAAAAGGCGAAATTTCGCTGATCACGAATAACACCCCTTTTCGTCGAAATCTCATTATTTCTATGAGAAAAAGGCGAAAAACGAAAAAAATCACTTTTTGGACGATTTTCAATGAAATTTCTTGTTTCTCAAGGAAACTGGTACTGAATCAGTAATCAGCGAGTCAAAATACATCGATATAGCGGCCTAAAAGTAAATTTAAAGAATTCAACATTTTTTTGCATTTCGGCGAAAAAGAAGTGTCTTCACTAAAATCGCTGTAACGTTGCTTCCCGACGGAGTTGGAACCCCACTCTGTGCTCATTCTTTTCGTGATCGAAACCCCTTTAAAATGGCGCTTGAATCATTGTGCTGTCATTATTTTTTGATTTTTCACAGATTTTTATAGTCGGACCGTCGATTGCGGATTTCTCCATACATACCCCTTCTCATTTTTTTCGCCGATGTTCATCCTGCTCTCACGGCTACAATAATTGAGATATCGAGATGATCCAAAATGCATTCTCTAAGTCTACTCGAGACGTTTTGAAAACACACGTCAAAACCCAGAATCGATGAAACGGGAGCCAAGTTATGACCATTTGAAATTTCGAGATTTTTAGGTTTTCGAAAAGGTGGGCCAAAAATTAAAAATTTTATTTTTTCTCTTTTGTGAATGTTTCGATACCCTATTCGATCGGAAATTTTCCGCTGATTACGAATAACACCGAGTTTTAGTCGAAATCTCGAAATATCAATGTGAAAAAGGCGAAATTTCGCTGATCACGAATAACACCCCTTTTCGTCGAAATCTCATTATTTCTATGAGAAAAAGGCGAAAAACGAAAAAAATCACTTTTTGGACGATTTTCAATGAAATTTCTTGTTTCTCAAGGAAACTGGTACTGAATCAGTAATCAGCGAGTCAAAATACATCGATATAGCGTCCTAAAAGTAAATTTAAAGAATCCAACATTTTTTTGCATTTCGGCGAAAAAGAAGTGTCTTCACTAAAATCGCTGTAACGTTGCTTACCGATGGAGTTGGAACCCCACTCTGTAGTCATTCTTTTCGTGATCGAAACCCCTTTAAAATGGCGCTTGAATCATTGTGCTGTCATTATTTTTTTATTTTTCACAGATTTTTATAGTCGGACCATCGATTTTTGCGGATTTCTCCATACATACCCCTTCTCATTTTTTTCGCCGATTTTCATCCTGCTCTCACGGCTACAATAATTGAGATATCGGGATGATCCCAAATGCATTCTCTCAGTCTACTCGAGACGTTTTGAAAAGGCACGTCAAAACCCAAAATCGATGAAACGGGAGCCAAGTTATGACCATTTGAAATTTCGAAATTTTGAGGTTTTCGAAAAGGTGGGCAAAAAATTGAAATTTTTTTTTTTCTCTTTTTTCAATGTTTCGATACCCTATTCGATCGGAAATTTTCAGCTCATTACGAATAACACCGAGTTTTAGTCGAAATCTCAAAATATCAATGTGAAAAAGGCGAAATTTCGCTGATCACGAATAACACCCCTTTTCGTCGAAATCTCATTATTTCTATGAGAAAAAGGCGAAAAACGAAAAAAATCAATTTTGAACGATTTTCAATGAAATTTCTAGTTTCTCAAAGAAACTGGTACTGAATCAGTAATCAGCGAGTCAAAATACATCGATATAGCGTCCTAAAAGTAAATTTAAAGAATTCATCATTTTTTTGCATTTCGGCGAAAAAGAAGTGTCTTCACTAAAATCGCTGTAACGTTGCTTCCCGACGGAGTTGGAACCCCACTCTGTGCTCATTCTTTTCGTGATCGAAACCCCATTAAAATGGCGATTGAATCATTGTGCTGTCATTATTTTCCGATTTTTCACAGATTTTTATAGTCGGACCATCGATTTTTGCGGATTTCTCCATACATACCCCTTCTCATTTTTTTCGCCGATGTTCATCCTGCTCTCACGGCTACAATAATTGAGATATCGAGATGATCCAAAATGCATTCTCTAAGTCTACTCGAGACGTTTTGAAAACACACGTCAAAACCCAGAATCGATGAAACGGGAGCCAACTTATGACCATTTGAAATTTCGAGATTTTTAGGTTTTCGAAAAGGTGGGCCAAAAAAAAAAAAAATTTTTTTTTCTCTTTTTTCAATGTTTCGATACCCTATTCGATCGGAAATTTTCAGCTCATTACGAATAACACCGAGTTTTAGTCGAAATCTCAAAATATCAATGTGAAAAAGGCGAAATTTCGCTGATCACGAATAACACCCCTTTTCGTCGAAATCTCATTATTTCTATGAGAAAAAGGCGAAAAACGAAAAAAATCACTTTTTGGACGATTTTCAATGAAATTTCTAGTTTCTCAAGGAAACTGGTACTGAATCAGTAATCAGCGAGTCAAAATACATCGATATAGCGGCCTAAAAGTAAATTTAAAGAATTCAACATTTTTTTGCATTTCGGCGAAAAAGAAGTGTCTTCACAAAAATCGCTGTAACGTTGCTTCCCGACGGAGTTGGAACCCCACTCTGTGCTCATTCTTTTCGTGATCGAAACCCCTTTAAAATGGCGCTTGAATCATTGTGCTGTCATTATTTTTTGATTTTTCACAGATTTTTATAGTCGGACCGTCGATTGCGGATTTCTCCATACATACCCCTTCTCATTTTTTTCGCCGATTTTCATCCTGCTCTCACGGCTACAATAATTGAGATATCGGGATGATCCCAAATGCATTCTCTCAGTCTACTCGAGACGTTTTGAAAAGGCACGTCAAAACCCAAAATCGATGAAACGGGAGCCAAGTTATGACCATTTGAAATTTCGAAATTTTGAGGTTTTCGAAAAGGTGGGCAAAAAATTGAAATTTTTTTTTTTCTCTTTTTTCAATGTTTCGATACCCTATTCGATCGGAAATTTTCAGCTCATTACGAATATCACCGAGTTTTAGTCGAAATCTCAAAATATCAATGTGAAAAAGGCGAAATTTCGCTGATCACGAATAACACCCCTTTTCGTCGAAATCTCATTATTTCTATGAGAAAAAGGCGAAAAACGAAAAAAATCAATTTTGAACGATTTTCAATGAAATTTCTAGTTTCTCAAAGAAACTGGTACTGCATCAGTAATCAGCGAGTCAAAATACATCGATATAGCGTCCTAAAAGTAAATTTAAAGAATTCATCATTTTTTTGCATTTCGGCGAAAAAGAAGTGTCTTCACTAAAATCGCTGTAACGTTGCTTCCCGACGGAGTTGGAACCCCACTCTGTGCTCATTCTTTTCGTGATCGAAACCCCATTAAAATGGCGATTGAATCATTGTGCTGTCATTATTTTCCGATTTTTCACAGATTTTTATAGTCGGACCATCGATTTTTGCGGATTTCTCCATACATACCCCTTCTCATTTTTTTCGCCGATGTTCATCCTGCTCTCACGGCTACAATAATTGAGATATCGAGATGATCCAAAATGCATTCTCTAAGTCTACTCGAGACGTTTTGAAAACACACGTCAAAACCCAGAATCGATGAAACGGGAGCCAACTTATGACCATTTGAAATTTCGAGATTTTTAGGTTTTCGAAAAGGTGGGCCAAAAATTAAAAAAATTTTTTTTTCTCTTTTTTCAATGTTTCGATACCCTATTCGATCGGAAATTTTCAGCTCATTACGAATAACACCGAGTTTTAGTCGAAATCTCAAAATATCAATGTGAAAAAGGCGAAATTTCGCTGATCACGAATAACACCCCTTTTCGTCGAAATCTCATTATTTCTATGAGAAAAAGGCGAAAAACGAAAAAAATCACTTTTTGGACGATTTTCAATGAAATTTCTAGTTTCTCAAGGAAACTGGTACTGAATCAGTAATCAGCGAGTCAAAATACATCGATATAGCGTCCTAAAAGTAAATTTAAAGAATTCATCATTTTTTTGCATTTCGGCGAAAAAGAAGTGTCTTCACTAAAATCGCTGTAACGTTGCTTACCGATGGAGTTGGAACCCCACTCTGTAGTCATTCTTTTCGTGATCGAAACCCCTTTAAAATGGCGCTTGAATCATTGTGCTGTCATTATTTTTTGATTTTTCACAGATTTTTATAGTCGGACCATCGATTTTTGCGGATTTCTCCATACATACCCCTTCTCATTTTTTCGCCGATTTTCATCCTGCTCTCACGGCTACAATAATTGAGATATCGGGATGATCCCAAATGCATTCTCTCCGTCTACTCGAGACGTTTTGAAAACGCATGTCAAAACCCAAAATCGATGAAACGGGAGCCAAGTTATGACCATTTGAAATTTTGAAATTTTTAGGTTTTCGAAAAGGTGGGCCAAAAAATAAAAATTTTTTTTTTTCTCTTTTTTCAATGTTTCGATACCCTATTCGATCGGAAATTTTCCGCTGATTACGAATAACACCGAGTTTTAGTCGAAATCTCAAAATATCAATGTGAAAAAGGCGAAATTTCGCTGATCACGAATAACACCCCTTTTCGTCGAAATCTCATTATTTCTATGAGAAAAAGGCGAAAAACGAAAAAAATCACTTTTTGGACGATTTCCAATGAAATTTCTTGTTTCTCAAGGAAACTGGTACTGAATCAGTAATCAGCGAGTCAAAATACATCGATATGGCGTCCTAAAAGTAAATTTAAAGAATCCAACATTTTTTTGCATTTCGGCGAAAAAGAAGTGTCTTCACTAAAATCGCTGTAACGTTGCTTACCGATGGAGTTGGAACCCCACTCTGTAGTCATTCTTTTCGTGATCGAAACCCCTTTAAAATGGCGCTTGAATCATTGTGCTGTCATTATTTTTCGATTTTTCACAGATTTTTATAGTCGGACCATCGATTTTTGCGGATTTCTCCATACATACCCCTTCTCATTTTTTTCGCCGATTTTCATCCTGCTCTCACGGCTACAATAATTGAGATATCGAGATGATCCAAAATGCATTCTCTAAGTCTACTCGAGACGTTTTGAAAACGCATTTCAAAACCCAAAATCGATGAAACGGGAGCCAAGTTATGACCATTTGAAATTTCGAGATTTTTAGGTTTTCGAAAAGGTGGGCCAAAAATAAAAAATTTTTTTTTTTCTCTTTTGTCAATGTTTCGATACCCTATTCGATCGGAAATTTTCCGCTGATTACGAATAACACCGTGTTTTAGTCGAAATCTCAAAATATCAATGTGAAAAAGGCGAAATTTCGCTGATCACGAATAACACCCCTTTTCGTCGAAATCTCATTATTTCTATGAGAAAAAGGCGAAAAACGAAAAAAATCACTTTTTGGACGATTTTCAATGAAATTTCTTGTTTCTCAAGGAAACTGGTACTGAATCAGTAATCAGCGAGTCAAAATACATCGATATAGCGGCCTAAAAGTAAATTTAAAGAATTCAACATTTTTTTGCATTTCGGCGAAAAAGAAGTGTCTTCACTAAAATCGCTGTAACGTTGCTTCCCGACGGAGTTGGAACCCCACTCTGTGCTCATTCTTTTCGTGATCGAAACCCCTTTAAAATGGCGCTTGAATCATTGTGCTGTCATTATTTTTTGATTTTTCACAGATTTTTATAGTCGGACCGTCGATTGCGGATTTCTCCATACATACCCCTTCTCATTTTTTTCGCCGATGTTCATCCTGCTCTCACGGCTACAATAATTGAGATATCGAGATGATCCAAAATGCATTCTCTAAGTCTACTCGAGACGTTTTGAAAACACACGTCAAAACCCAGAATCGATGAAACGGGAGCCAAGTTATGACCATTTGAAATTTCGAGATTTTTAGGTTTTCGAAAAGGTGGGCCAAAAATTAAAAATTTTATTTTTTCTCTTTTGTGAATGTTTCGATACCCTATTCGATCGGAAATTTTCCGCTGATTACGAATAACACCGAGTTTTAGTCGAAATCTCGAAATATCAATGTGAAAAAGGCGAAATTTCGCTGATCACGAATAACACCCCTTTTCGTCGAAATCTCATTATTTCTATGAGAAAAAGGCGAAAAACGAAAAAAATCACTTTTTGGACGATTTTCAATGAAATTTCTTGTTTCTCAAGGAAACTGGTACTGAATCAGTAATCAGCGAGTCAAAATACATCGATATAGCGTCCTAAAAGTAAATTTAAAGAATCCAACATTTTTTTGCATTTCGGCGAAAAAGAAGTGTCTTCACTAAAATCGCTGTAACGTTGCTTACCGATGGAGTTGGAACCCCACTCTGTAGTCATTCTTTTCGTGATCGAAACCCCTTTAAAATGGCGCTTGAATCATTGTGCTGTCATTATTTTTTTATTTTTCACAGATTTTTATAGTCGGACCATCGATTTTTGCGGATTTCTCCATACATACCCCTTCTCATTTTTTTCGCCGATTTTCATCCTGCTCTCACGGCTACAATAATTGAGATATCGGGATGATCCCAAATGCATTCTCTCAGTCTACTCGAGACGTTTTGAAAAGGCACGTCAAAACCCAAAATCGATGAAACGGGAGCCAAGTTATGACCATTTGAAATTTCGAAATTTTGAGGTTTTCGAAAAGGTGGGCAAAAAATTGAAATTTTTTTTTTTCTCTTTTTTCAATGTTTCGATACCCTATTCGATCGGAAATTTTCAGCTCATTACGAATAACACCGAGTTTTAGTCGAAATCTCAAAATATCAATGTGAAAAAGGCGAAATTTCGCTGATCACGAATAACACCCCTTTTCGTCGAAATCTCATTATTTCTATGAGAAAAAGGCGAAAAACGAAAAAAATCAATTTTGAACGATTTTCAATGAAATTTCTAGTTTCTCAAAGAAACTGGTACTGAATCAGTAATCAGCGAGTCAAAATACATCGATATAGCGTCCTAAAAGTAAATTTAAAGAATTCATCATTTTTTTGCATTTCGGCGAAAAAGAAGTGTCTTCACTAAAATCGCTGTAACGTTGCTTCCCGACGGAGTTGGAACCCCACTCTGTGCTCATTCTTTTCGTGATCGAAACCCCATTAAAATGGCGATTGAATCATTGTGCTGTCATTATTTTCCGATTTTTCACAGATTTTTATAGTCGGACCATCGATTTTTGCGGATTTCTCCATACATACCCCTTCTCATTTTTTTCGCCGATGTTCATCCTGCTCTCACGGCTACAATAATTGAGATATCGAGATGATCCAAAATGCATTCTCTAAGTCTACTCGAGACGTTTTGAAAACACACGTCAAAACCCAGAATCGATGAAACGGGAGCCAACTTATGACCATTTGAAATTTCGAGATTTTTAGGTTTTCGAAAAGGTGGGCCAAAAAAAAAAAAAATTTTTTTTTCTCTTTTTTCAATGTTTCGATACCCTATTCGATCGGAAATTTTCAGCTCATTACGAATAACACCGAGTTTTAGTCGAAATCTCAAAATATCAATGTGAAAAAGGCGAAATTTCGCTGATCACGAATAACACCCCTTTTCGTCGAAATCTCATTATTTCTATGAGAAAAAGGCGAAAAACGAAAAAAATCACTTTTTGGACGATTTTCAATGAAATTTCTAGTTTCTCAAGGAAACTGGTACTGAATCAGTAATCAGCGAGTCAAAATACATCGATATAGCGGCCTAAAAGTAAATTTAAAGAATTCAACATTTTTTTGCATTTCGGCGAAAAAGAAGTGTCTTCACAAAAATCGCTGTAACGTTGCTTCCCGACGGAGTTGGAACCCCACTCTGTGCTCATTCTTTTCGTGATCGAAACCCCTTTAAAATGGCGCTTGAATCATTGTGCTGTCATAATTTTTTGATTTTTCACAGATTTTTATAGTCGGACCGTCGATTGCGGATTTCTCCATACATACCCCTTCTCATTTTTTTCGCCGATTTTCATCCTGCTCTCACGGCTACAATAATTGAGATATCGGGATGATCCCAAATGCATTCTCTCAGTCTACTCGAGACGTTTTGAAAAGGCACGTCAAAACCCAAAATCGATGAAACGGGAGCCAAGTTATGACCATTTGAAATTTCGAAATTTTGAGGTTTTCGAAAAGGTGGGCAAAAAATTGAAATTTTTTTTTTTCTCTTTTTTCAATGTTTCGATACCCTATTCGATCGGAAATTTTCAGCTCATTACGAATATCACCGAGTTTTAGTCGAAATCTCAAAATATCAATGTGAAAAAGGCGAAATTTCGCTGATCACGAATAACACCCCTTTTCGTCGAAATCTCATTATTTCTATGAGAAAAAGGCGAAAAACGAAAAAAATCAATTTTGAACGATTTTCAATGAAATTTCTAGTTTCTCAAAGAAACTGGTACTGCATCAGTAATCAGCGAGTCAAAATACATCGATATAGCGTCCTAAAAGTAAATTTAAAGAATTCATCATTTTTTTGCATTTCGGCGAAAAAGAAGTGTCTTCACTAAAATCGCTGTAACGTTGCTTCCCGACGGAGTTGGAACCCCACTCTGTGCTCATTCTTTTCGTGATCGAAACCCCATTAAAATGGCGATTGAATCATTGTGCTGTCATTATTTTCCGATTTTTCACAGATTTTTATAGTCGGACCATCGATTTTTGCGGATTTCTCCATACATACCCCTTCTCATTTTTTTCGCCGATGTTCATCCTGCTCTCACGGCTACAATAATTGAGATATCGAGATGATCCAAAATGCATTCTCTAAGTCTACTCGAGACGTTTTGAAAACACACGTCAAAACCCAGAATCGATGAAACGGGAGCCAACTTATGACCATTTGAAATTTCGAGATTTTTAGGTTTTCGAAAAGGTGGGCCAAAAATTAAAAAAATTTTTTTTTCTCTTTTTTCAATGTTTCGATACCCTATTCGATCGGAAATTTTCAGCTCATTACGAATAACACCGAGTTTTAGTCGAAATCTCAAAATATCAATGTGAAAAAGGCGAAATTTCGCTGATCACGAATAACACCCCTTTTCGTCGAAATCTCATTATTTCTATGAGAAAAAGGCGAAAAACGAAAAAAATCACTTTTTGGACGATTTTCAATGAAATTTCTAGTTTCTCAAGGAAACTGGTACTGAATCAGTAATCAGCGAGTCAAAATACATCGATATAGCGTCCTAAAAGTAAATTTAAAGAATTCATCATTTTTTTGCATTTCGGCGAAAAAGAAGTGTCTTCACTAAAATCGCTGTAACGTTGCTTACCGATGGAGTTGGAACCCCACTCTGTAGTCATTCTTTTCGTGATCGAAACCCCTTTAAAATGGCGCTTGAATCATTGTGCTGTCATTATTTTTTGATTTTTCACAGATTTTTATAGTCGGACCATCGATTTTTGCGGATTTCTCCATACATACCCCTTCTCATTTTTTCGCCGATTTTCATCCTGCTCTCACGGCTACAATAATTGAGATATCGGGATGATCCCAAATGCATTCTCTCCGTCTACTCGAGACGTTTTGAAAACGCATGTCAAAACCCAAAATCGATGAAACGGGAGCCAAGTTATGACCATTTGAAATTTTGAAATTTTTAGGTTTTCGAAAAGGTGGGCCAAAAAATAAAAATTTTTTTTTTTCTCTTTTTTCAATGTTTCGATACCCTATTCGATCGGAAATTTTCCGCTGATTACGAATAACACCGAGTTTTAGTCGAAATCTCAAAATATCAATGTGAAAAAGGCGAAATTTCGCTGATCACGAATAACACCCCTTTTCGTCGAAATCTCATTATTTCTATGAGAAAAAGGCGAAAAACGAAAAAAATCACTTTTTGGACGATTTCCAATGAAATTTCTTGTTTCTCAAGGAAACTGGTACTGAATCAGTAATCAGCGAGTCAAAATACATCGATATGGCGTCCTAAAAGTAAATTTAAAGAATCCAACATTTTTTTGCATTTCGGCGAAAAAGAAGTGTCTTCACTAAAATCGCTGTAACGTTGCTTACCGATGGAGTTGGAACCCCACTCTGTAGTCATTCTTTTCGTGATCGAAACCCCTTTAAAATGGCGCTTGAATCATTGTGCTGTCATTATTTTTCGATTTTTCACAGATTTTTATAGTCGGACCATCGATTTTTGCGGATTTCTCCATACATACCCCTTCTCATTTTTTTCGCCGATTTTCATCCTGCTCTCACGGCTACAATAATTGAGATATCGAGATGATCCAAAATGCATTCTCTAAGTCTACTCGAGACGTTTTGAAAACGCATTTCAAAACCCAAAATCGATGAAACGGGAGCCAAGTTATGACCATTTGAAATTTCGAGATTTTTAGGTTTTCGAAAAGGTGGGCCAAAAATAAAAAATTTTTTTTTTTCTCTTTTGTCAATGTTTCGATACCCTATTCGATCGGAAATTTTCCGCTGATTACGAATAACACCGTGTTTTAGTCGAAATCTCAAAATATCAATGTGAAAAAGGCGAAATTTCGCTGATCACGAATAACACCCCTTTTCGTCGAAATCTCATTATTTCTATGAGAAAAAGGCGAAAAACGAAAAAAATCACTTTTTGGACGATTTTCAATGAAATTTCTTGTTTCTCAAGGAAACTGGTACTGAATCAGTAATCAGCGAGTCAAAATACATCGATATAGCGGCCTAAAAGTAAATTTAAAGAATTCAACATTTTTTTGCATTTCGGCGAAAAAGAAGTGTCTTCACTAAAATCGCTGTAACGTTGCTTCCCGACGGAGTTGGAACCCCACTCTGTGCTCATTCTTTTCGTGATCGAAACCCCTTTAAAATGGCGCTTGAATCATTGTGCTGTCATTATTTTTTGATTTTTCACAGATTTTTATAGTCGGACCGTCGATTGCGGATTTCTCCATACATACCCCTTCTCATTTTTTTCGCCGATGTTCATCCTGCTCTCACGGCTACAATAATTGAGATATCGAGATGATCCAAAATGCATTCTCTAAGTCTACTCGAGACGTTTTGAAAACACACGTCAAAACCCAGAATCGATGAAACGGGAGCCAAGTTATGACCATTTGAAATTTCGAGATTTTTAGGTTTTCGAAAAGGTGGGCCAAAAATTAAAAATTTTATTTTTTCTCTTTTGTCAATGTTTCGATACCCTATTCGATCGGAAATTTTCCGCTGATTACGAATAACACCGAGTTTTAGTCGAAATCTCGAAATATCAATGTGAAAAAGGCGAAATTTCGCTGATCACGAATAACACCCCTTTTCGTCGAAATCTCATTATTTCTATGAGAAAAAGGCGAAAAACGAAAAAAATCACTTTTTGGACGATTTTCAATGAAATTTCTTGTTTCTCAAGGAAACTGGTACTGAATCAGTAATCAGCGAGTCAAAATACATCGATATAGCGTCCTAAAAGTAAATTTAAAGAATCCAACATTTTTTTGCATTTCGGCGAAAAAGAAGTGTCTTCACTAAAATCGCTGTAACGTTGCTTACCGATGGAGTTGGAACCCCACTCTGTAGTCATTCTTTTCGTGATCGAAACCCCTTTAAAATGGCGCTTGAATCATTGTGCTGTCATTATTTTTTTATTTTTCACAGATTTTTATAGTCGGACCATCGATTTTTGCGGATTTCTCCATACATACCCCTTCTCATTTTTTTCGCCGATTTTCATCCTGCTCTCACGGCTACAATAATTGAGATATCGGGATGATCCCAAATGCATTCTCTCCGTCTACTCGAGACGTTTTGAAAACGCATGTCAAAACCCTAAATCGATGAAACGGGAGCCAAGTTATGACCATTTGAAATTTTGAAATTTTTAGGTTTTCGAAAAGGTGGGCCAAAAAATAAAATTTTTTTTTTTTCTCTTTTTTCAATGTTTCGATACCCTATTCGATCGGAAATTTTCCGCTGATTACGAATAACACCGAGTTTTAGTCGAAATCTCAAAATATCAATGTGAAAAAGGCGAAATTTCGCTGATCACGAATAACACCCCTTTTCGTCGAAATCTCATTATTTCTATGAGAAAAAGGCGAAAAACGAAAAAAATCACTTTTTGGACGATTTCCAATGAAATTTCTTGTTTCTCAAGGAAACTGGTACTGAATCAGTAATCAGCGAGTCAAAATACATCGATATGGCGTCCTAAAAGTAAATTTAAAGAATCCAACATTTTTTTGCATTTCGGCGAAAAAGAAGTGTCTTCACTAAAATCGCTGTAACGTTGCTTACCGATGGAGTTGGAACCCCACTCTGTAGTCATTCTTTTCGTGATCGAAACCCCTTTAAAATGGCGCTTGAATCATTGTGCTGTCATTATTTTTCGATTTTTCACAGATTTTTATAGTCGGACCATCGATTTTTGCGGATTTCTCCATACATACCCCTTCTCATTTTTTTCGCCGATGTTCATCCTGCTCTCACGGCTACAATAATTGAGATATCGAGATGATCCAAAATGCATTCTCTAAGTCTACTCGAGACGTTTTGAAAACACACGTCAAAACCCAGAATCGATGAAACGGGAGCCAACTTATGACCATTTGAAATTTCGAGATTTTTAGGTTTTCGAAAAGGTGGGCCAAAAAAAAAAAAAATTTTTTTTTCTCTTTTTTCAATGTTTCGATACCCTATTCGATCGGAAATTTTCAGCTCATTACGAATAACACCGAGTTTTAGTCGAAATCTCAAAATATCAATGTGAAAAAGGCGAAATTTCGCTGATCACGAATAACACCCCTTTTCGTCGAAATCTCATTATTTCTATGAGAAAAAGGCGAAAAACGAAAAAAATCACTTTTTGGACGATTTTCAATGAAATTTCTAGTTTCTCAAGGAAACTGGTACTGAATCAGTAATCAGCGAGTCAAAATACATCGATATAGCGGCCTAAAAGTAAATTTAAAGAATTCAACATTTTTTTGCATTTCGGCGAAAAAGAAGTGTCTTCACAAAAATCGCTGTAACGTTGCTTCCCGACGGAGTTGGAACCCCACTCTGTGCTCATTCTTTTCGTGATCGAAACCCCTTTAAAATGGCGCTTGAATCATTGTGCTGTCATTATTTTTTGATTTTTCACAGATTTTTATAGTCGGACCGTCGATTGCGGATTTCTCCATACATACCCCTTCTCATTTTTTTCGCCGATTTTCATCCTGCTCTCACGGCTACAATAATTGAGATATCGGGATGATCCCAAATGCATTCTCTCAGTCTACTCGAGACGTTTTGAAAAGGCACGTCAAAACCCAAAATCGATGAAACGGGAGCCAAGTTATGACCATTTGAAATTTCGAAATTTTGAGGTTTTCGAAAAGGTGGGCAAAAAATTGAAATTTTTTTTTTTCTCTTTTTTCAATGTTTCGATACCCTATTCGATCGGAAATTTTCAGCTCATTACGAATAACACCGAGTTTTAGTCGAAATCTCAAAATATCAATGTGAAAAAGGCGAAATTTCGCTGATCACGAATAACACCCCTTTTCGTCGAAATCTCATTATTTCTATGAGAAAAAGGCGAAAAACGAAAAAAATCAATTTTGAACGATTTTCAATGAAATTTCTAGTTTCTCAAAGAAACTGGTACTGAATCAGTAATCAGCGAGTCAAAATACATCGATATAGCGTCCTAAAAGTAAATTTAAAGAATTCATCATTTTTTTGCATTTCGGCGAAAAAGAAGTGTCTTCACTAAAATCGCTGTAACGTTGCTTCCCGACGGAGTTGGAACCCCACTCTGTGCTCATTCTTTTCGTGATCGAAACCCCATTAAAATGGCGATTGAATCATTGTGCTGTCATTATTTTCCGATTTTTCACAGATTTTTATAGTCGGACCATCGATTTTTGCGGATTTCTCCATACATACCCCTTCTCATTTTTTTCGCCGATGTTCATCCTGCTCTCACGGCTACAATAATTGAGATATCGAGATGATCCAAAATGCATTCTCTAAGTCTACTCGAGACGTTTTGAAAACACACGTCAAAACCCAGAATCGATGAAACGGGAGCCAACTTATGACCATTTGAAATTTCGAGATTTTTAGGTTTTCGAAAAGGTGGGCCAAAAAAAAAAAAAATTTTTTTTTCTCTTTTTTCAATGTTTCGATACCCTATTCGATCGGAAATTTTCAGCTCATTACGAATAACACCGAGTTTTAGTCGAAATCTCAAAATATCAATGTGAAAAAGGCGAAATTTCGCTGATCACGAATAACACCCCTTTTCGTCGAAATCTCATTATTTCTATGAGAAAAAGGCGAAAAACGAAAAAAATCACTTTTTGGACGATTTTCAATGAAATTTCTAGTTTCTCAAGGAAACTGGTACTGAATCAGTAATCAGCGAGTCAAAATACATCGATATAGCGGCCTAAAAGTAAATTTAAAGAATTCAACATTTTTTTGCATTTCGGCGAAAAAGAAGTGTCTTCACAAAAATCGCTGTAACGTTGCTTCCCGACGGAGTTGGAACCCCACTCTGTGCTCATTCTTTTCGTGATCGAAACCCCTTTAAAATGGCGCTTGAATCATTGTGCTGTCATTATTTTTTGATTTTTCACAGATTTTTATAGTCGGACCGTCGATTGCGGATTTCTCCATACATACCCCTTCTCATTTTTTTCGCCGATTTTCATCCTGCTCTCACGGCTACAATAATTGAGATATCGGGATGATCCCAAATGCATTCTCTCAGTCTACTCGAGACGTTTTGAAAAGGCACGTCAAAACCCAAAATCGATGAAACGGGAGCCAAGTTATGACCATTTGAAATTTCGAAATTTTGAGGTTTTCGAAAAGGTGGGCAAAAAATTGAAATTTTTTTTTTTCTCTTTTTTCAATGTTTCGATACCCTATTCGATCGGAAATTTTCAGCTCATTACGAATATCACCGAGTTTTAGTCGAAATCTCAAAATATCAATGTGAAAAAGGCGAAATTTCGCTGATCACGAATAACACCCCTTTTCGTCGAAATCTCATTATTTCTATGAGAAAAAGGCGAAAAACGAAAAAAATCAATTTTGAACGATTTTCAATGAAATTTCTAGTTTCTCAAAGAAACTGGTACTGCATCAGTAATCAGCGAGTCAAAATACATCGATATAGCGTCCTAAAAGTAAATTTAAAGAATTCATCATTTTTTTGCATTTCGGCGAAAAAGAAGTGTCTTCACTAAAATCGCTGTAACGTTGCTTCCCGACGGAGTTGGAACCCCACTCTGTGCTCATTCTTTTCGTGATCGAAACCCCATTAAAATGGCGATTGAATCATTGTGCTGTCATTATTTTCCGATTTTTCACAGATTTTTATAGTCGGACCATCGATTTTTGCGGATTTCTCCATACATACCCCTTCTCATTTTTTTCGCCGATGTTCATCCTGCTCTCACGGCTACAATAATTGAGATATCGAGATGATCCAAAATGCATTCTCTAAGTCTACTCGAGACGTTTTGAAAACACACGTCAAAACCCAGAATCGATGAAACGGGAGCCAACTTATGACCATTTGAAATTTCGAGATTTTTAGGTTTTCGAAAAGGTGGGCCAAAAATTAAAAAAATTTTTTTTTCTCTTTTTTCAATGTTTCGATACCCTATTCGATCGGAAATTTTCAGCTCATTACGAATAACACCGAGTTTTAGTCGAAATCTCAAAATATCAATGTGAAAAAGGCGAAATTTCGCTGATCACGAATAACACCCCTTTTCGTCGAAATCTCATTATTTCTATGAGAAAAAGGCGAAAAACGAAAAAAATCACTTTTTGGACGATTTTCAATGAAATTTCTAGTTTCTCAAGGAAACTGGTACTGAATCAGTAATCAGCGAGTCAAAATACATCGATATAGCGTCCTAAAAGTAAATTTAAAGAATTCATCATTTTTTTGCATTTCGGCGAAAAAGAAGTGTCTTCACTAAAATCGCTGTAACGTTGCTTACCGATGGAGTTGGAACCCCACTCTGTAGTCATTCTTTTCGTGATCGAAACCCCTTTAAAATGGCGCTTGAATCATTGTGCTGCCATTATTTTTTGATTTTTCACAGATTTTTATAGTCGGACCATCGATTTTTGCGGATTTCTCCATACATACCCCTTCTCATTTTTTCGCCGATTTTCATCCTGCTCTCACGGCTACAATAATTGAGATATCGGGATGATCCCAAATGCATTCTCTCCGTCTACTCGAGACGTTTTGAAAACGCATGTCAAAACCCAAAATCGATGAAACGGGAGCCAAGTTATGACCATTTGAAATTTTGAAATTTTTAGGTTTTCGAAAAGGTGGGCCAAAAAATAAAAATTTTTTTTTTTCTCTTTTTTCAATGTTTCGATACCCTATTCGATCGGAAATTTTCCGCTGATTACGAATAACACCGAGTTTTAGTCGAAATCTCAAAATATCAATGTGAAAAAGGCGAAATTTCGCTGATCACGAATAACACCCCTTTTCGTCGAAATCTCATTATTTCTATGAGAAAAAGGCGAAAAACGAAAAAAATCACTTTTTGGACGATTTCCAATGAAATTTCTTGTTTCTCAAGGAAACTGGTACTGAATCAGTAATCAGCGAGTCAAAATACATCGATATGGCGTCCTAAAAGTAAATTTAAAGAATCCAACATTTTTTTGCATTTCGGCGAAAAAGAAGTGTCTTCACTAAAATCGCTGTAACGTTGCTTACCGATGGAGTTGGAACCCCACTCTGTAGTCATTCTTTTCGTGATCGAAACCCCTTTAAAATGGCGCTTGAATCATTGTGCTGTCATTATTTTTCGATTTTTCACAGATTTTTATAGTCGGACCATCGATTTTTGCGGATTTCTCCATACATACCCCTTCTCATTTTTTTCGCCGATTTTCATCCTGCTCTCACGGCTACAATAATTGAGATATCGAGATGATCCAAAATGCATTCTCTAAGTCTACTCGAGACGTTTTGAAAACGCATTTCAAAACCCAAAATCGATGAAACGGGAGCCAAGTTATGACCATTTGAAATTTCGAGATTTTTAGGTTTTCGAAAAGGTGGGCCAAAAATAAAAAATTTTTTTTTTTCTCTTTTGTCAATGTTTCGATACCCTATTCGATCGGAAATTTTCCGCTGATTACGAATAACACCGTGTTTTAGTCGAAATCTCAAAATATCAATGTGAAAAAGGCGAAATTTCGCTGATCACGAATAACACCCCTTTTCGTCGAAATCTCATTATTTCTATGAGAAAAAGGCGAAAAACGAAAAAAATCACTTTTTGGACGATTTTCAATGAAATTTCTTGTTTCTCAAGGAAACTGGTACTGAATCAGTAATCAGCGAGTCAAAATACATCGATATAGCGGCCTAAAAGTAAATTTAAAGAATTCAACATTTTTTTGCATTTCGGCGAAAAAGAAGTGTCTTCACTAAAATCGCTGTAACGTTGCTTCCCGACGGAGTTGGAACCCCACTCTGTGCTCATTCTTTTCGTGATCGAAACCCCTTTAAAATGGCGCTTGAATCATTGTGCTGTCATTATTTTTTGATTTTTCACAGATTTTTATAGTCGGACCGTCGATTGCGGATTTCTCCATACATACCCCTTCTCATTTTTTTCGCCGATGTTCATCCTGCTCTCACGGCTACAATAATTGAGATATCGAGATGATCCAAAATGCATTCTCTAAGTCTACTCGAGACGTTTTGAAAACACACGTCAAAACCCAGAATCGATGAAACGGGAGCCAAGTTATGACCATTTGAAATTTCGAGATTTTTAGGTTTTCGAAAAGGTGGGCCAAAAATTAAAAATTTTATTTTTTCTCTTTTGTCAATGTTTCGATACCCTATTCGATCGGAAATTTTCCGCTGATTACGAATAACACCGAGTTTTAGTCGAAATCTCGAAATATCAATGTGAAAAAGGCGAAATTTCGCTGATCACGAATAACACCCCTTTTCGTCGAAATCTCATTATTTCTATGAGAAAAAGGCGAAAAACGAAAAAAATCACTTTTTGGACGATTTTCAATGAAATTTCTTGTTTCTCAAGGAAACTGGTACTGAATCAGTAATCAGCGAGTCAAAATACATCGATATAGCGTCCTAAAAGTAAATTTAAAGAATCCAACATTTTTTTGCATTTCGGCGAAAAAGAAGTGTCTTCACTAAAATCGCTGTAACGTTGCTTACCGATGGAGTTGGAACCCCACTCTGTAGTCATTCTTTTCGTGATCGAAACCCCTTTAAAATGGCGCTTGAATCATTGTGCTGTCATTATTTTTTTATTTTTCACAGATTTTTATAGTCGGACCATCGATTTTTGCGGATTTCTCCATACATACCCCTTCTCATTTTTTTCGCCGATTTTCATCCTGCTCTCACGGCTACAATAATTGAGATATCGGGATGATCCCAAATGCATTCTCTCCGTCTACTCGAGACGTTTTGAAAACGCATGTCAAAACCCAAAATCGATGAAACGGGAGCCAAGTTATGACCATTTGAAATTTTGAAATTTTTAGGTTTTCGAAAAGGTGGGCCAAAAAATAAAATTTTTTTTTTTTCTCTTTTTTCAATGTTTCGATACCCTATTCGATCGGAAATTTTCCGCTGATTACGAATAACACCGAGTTTTAGTCGAAATCTCAAAATATCAATGTGAAAAAGGCGAAATTTCGCTGATCACGAATAACACCCCTTTTCGTCGAAATCTCATTATTTCTATGAGAAAAAGGCGAAAAACGAAAAAAATCACTTTTTGGACGATTTCCAATGAAATTTCTTGTTTCTCAAGGAAACTGGTACTGAATCAGTAATCAGCGAGTCAAAATACATCGATATGGCGTCCTAAAAGTAAATTTAAAGAATCCAACATTTTTTTGCATTTCGGCGAAAAAGAAGTGTCTTCACTAAAATCGCTGTAACGTTGCTTACCGATGGAGTTGGAACCCCACTCTGTAGTCATTCTTTTCGTGATCGAAACCCCTTTAAAATGGCGCTTGAATCATTGTGCTGTCATTATTTTTCGATTTTTCACAGATTTTTATAGTCGGACCATCGATTTTTGCGGATTTCTCCATACATACCCCTTCTCATTTTTTTCGCCGATGTTCATCCTGCTCTCACGGCTACAATAATTGAGATATCGAGATGATCCAAAATGCATTCTCTAAGTCTACTCGAGACGTTTTGAAAACACACGTCAAAACCCAGAATCGATGAAACGGGAGCCAACTTATGACCATTTGAAATTTCGAGATTTTTAGGTTTTCGAAAAGGTGGGCCAAAAAAAAAAAAAATTTTTTTTTCTCTTTTTTCAATGTTTCGATACCCTATTCGATCGGAAATTTTCAGCTCATTACGAATAACACCGAGTTTTAGTCGAAATCTCAAAATATCAATGTGAAAAAGGCGAAATTTCGCTGATCACGAATAACACCCCTTTTCGTCGAAATCTCATTATTTCTATGAGAAAAAGGCGAAAAACGAAAAAAATCACTTTTTGGACGATTTTCAATGAAATTTCTAGTTTCTCAAGGAAACTGGTACTGAATCAGTAATCAGCGAGTCAAAATACATCGATATAGCGGCCTAAAAGTAAATTTAAAGAATTCAACATTTTTTTGCATTTCGGCGAAAAAGAAGTGTCTTCACAAAAATCGCTGTAACGTTGCTTCCCGACGGAGTTGGAACCCCACTCTGTGCTCATTCTTTTCGTGATCGAAACCCCTTTAAAATGGCGCTTGAATCATTGTGCTGTCATTATTTTTTGATTTTTCACAGATTTTTATAGTCGGACCGTCGATTGCGGATTTCTCCATACATACCCCTTCTCATTTTTTTCGCCGATTTTCATCCTGCTCTCACGGCTACAATAATTGAGATATCGGGATGATCCCAAATGCATTCTCTCAGTCTACTCGAGACGTTTTGAAAAGGCACGTCAAAACCCAAAATCGATGAAACGGGAGCCAAGTTATGACCATTTGAAATTTCGAAATTTTGAGGTTTTCGAAAAGGTGGGCAAAAAATTGAAATTTTTTTTTTTCTCTTTTTTCAATGTTTCGATACCCTATTCGATCGGAAATTTTCAGCTCATTACGAATAACACCGAGTTTTAGTCGAAATCTCAAAATATCAATGTGAAAAAGGCGAAATTTCGCTGATCACGAATAACACCCCTTTTCGTCGAAATCTCATTATTTCTATGAGAAAAAGGCGAAAAACGAAAAAAATCAATTTTGAACGATTTTCAATGAAATTTCTAGTTTCTCAAAGAAACTGGTACTGAATCAGTAATCAGCGAGTCAAAATACATCGATATAGCGTCCTAAAAGTAAATTTAAAGAATTCATCATTTTTTTGCATTTCGGCGAAAAAGAAGTGTCTTCACTAAAATCGCTGTAACGTTGCTTCCCGACGGAGTTGGAACCCCACTCTGTGCTCATTCTTTTCGTGATCGAAACCCCATTAAAATGGCGATTGAATCATTGTGCTGTCATTATTTTCCGATTTTTCACAGATTTTTATAGTCGGACCATCGATTTTTGCGGATTTCTCCATACATACCCCTTCTCATTTTTTTCGCCGATGTTCATCCTGCTCTCACGGCTACAATAATTGAGATATCGAGATGATCCAAAATGCATTCTCTAAGTCTACTCGAGACGTTTTGAAAACACACGTCAAAACCCAGAATCGATGAAACGGGAGCCAACTTATGACCATTTGAAATTTCGAGATTTTTAGGTTTTCGAAAAGGTGGGCCAAAAATTAAAAAAATTTTTTTTTCTCTTTTTTCAATGTTTCGATACCCTATTCGATCGGAAATTTTCAGCTCATTACGAATAACACCGAGTTTTAGTCGAAATCTCAAAATATCAATGTGAAAAAGGCGAAATTTCGCTGATCACGAATAACACCCCTTTTCGTCGAAATCTCATTATTTCTATGAGAAAAAGGCGAAAAACGAAAAAAATCACTTTTTGGACGATTTTCAATGAAATTTCTAGTTTCTCAAGGAAACTGGTACTGAATCAGTAATCAGCGAGTCAAAATACATCGATATAGCGGCCTAAAAGTAAATTTAAAGAATTCAACATTTTTTTGCATTTCGGCGAAAAAGAAGTGTCTTCACTAAAATCGCTGTAACGTTGCTTCCCGACGGAGTTGGAACCCCACCCTGTGCTCATTCTTTTCGTGATCGAAACCCCTTTAAAATGGCGCTTGAATCATTGTGCTGTCATTATTTTTTGATTTTTCACAGATTTTTATAGTCGGACCGTCGATTGCGGATTTCTCCATACATACCCCTTCTCATTTTTTTCGCCGATTTTCATCCTGCTCTCACGGCTACAATAATTGAGATATCGGGATGATCCCAAATGCATTCTCTCAGTCTACTCGAGACGTTTTGAAAAGGCACGTCAAAACCCAAAATCGATGAAACGGGAGCCAAGTTATGACCATTTGAAATTTCGAAATTTTGAGGTTTTCGAAAAGGTGGGCAAAAAATTGAAATTTTTTTTTTTCTCTTTTTTCAATGTTTCGATACCCTATTCGATCGGAAATTTTCAGCTCATTACGAATAACACCGAGTTTTAGTCGAAATCTCAAAATATCAATGTGAAAAAGGCGAAATTTCGCTGATCACGAATAACACCCCTTTTCGTCGAAATCTCATTATTTCTATGAGAAAAAGGCGAAAAACGAAAAAAATCAATTTTGAACGATTTTCAATGAAATTTCTAGTTTCTCAAAGAAACTGGTACTGAATCAGTAATCAGCGAGTCAAAATACATCGATATAGCGTCCTAAAAGTAAATTTAAAGAATTCATCATTTTTTTGCATTTCGGCGAAAAAGAAGTGTCTTCACTAAAATCGCTGTAACGTTGCTTCCCGACGGAGTTGGAACCCCACTCTGTGCTCATTCTTTTCGTGATCGAAACCCCATTAAAATGGCGATTGAATCATTGTGCTGTCATTATTTTCCGATTTTTCACAGATTTTTATAGTCGGACCATCGATTTTTGCGGATTTCTCCATACATACCCCTTCTCATTTTTTTCGCCGATGTTCATCCTGCTCTCACGGCTACAATAATTGAGATATCGAGATGATCCAAAATGCATTCTCTAAGTCTACTCGAGACGTTTTGAAAACACACGTCAAAACCCAGAATCGATGAAACGGGAGCCAAGTTATGACCATTTGAAATTTCGAAATTTTGAGGTTTTCGAAAAGGTGGGCAAAAAATTGAAATTTTTTTTTTTCTCTTTTTTCAATGTTTCGATACCCTATTCGATCGGAAATTTTCAGCTCATTACGAATAACACCGAGTTTTAGTCGAAATCTCAAAATATCAATGTGAAAAAGGCGAAATTTCGCTGATCACGAATAACACCCCTTTTCGTCGAAATCTCATTATTTCTATGAGAAAAAGGCGAAAAACGAAAAAAATCAATTTTGAACGATTTTCAATGAAATTTCTAGTTTCTCAAAGAAACTGGTACTGAATCAGTAATCAGCGAGTCAAAATACATCGATATAGCGTCCTAAAAGTAAATTTAAAGAATTCATCATTTTTTTGCATTTCGGCGAAAAAGAAGTGTCTTCACTAAAATCGCTGTAACGTTGCTTCCCGACGGAGTTGGAACCCCACTCTGTGCTCATTCTTTTCTTGATCGAAACCCCATTAAAATGGCGATTGAATCATTGTGCTGTCATTATTTTCCGATTTTTCACAGATTTTTATAGTCGGACCATCGATTTTTGCGGATTTCTCCATACATACCCCTTCTCATTTTTTTCGCCGATGTTCATCCTGCTCTCACGGCTACAATAATTGAGATATCGAGATGATCCAAAATGCATTCTCTAAGTCTACTCGAGACGTTTTGAAAACACACGTCAAAACCCAGAATCGATGAAACGGGAGCCAACTTATGACCATTTGAAATTTCGAGATTTTTAGGTTTTCGAAAAGGTGGGCCAAAAATTAAAAATTTTATTTTTTCTCTTTTGTCAATGTTTCGATACCCTATTCGATCGGAAATTTTCCGCTGATTACGAATAACACCGAGTTTTAGTCGAAATCTCGAAATATCAATGTGAAAAAGGCGAAATTTCGCTGATCACGAATAACACCCCTTTTCGTCGAAATCTCATTATTTCTATGAGAAAAAGGCGAAAAACGAAAAAAATCACTTTTTGGACGATTTTCAATGAAATTTCTTGTTTCTCAAGGAAACTGGTACTGAATCAGTAATCAGCGAGTCAAAATACATCGATATAGCGTCCTAAAAGTAAATTTAAAGAATCCAACATTTTTTTGCATTTCGGCGAAAAAGAAGTGTCTTCACTAAAATCTCTGTAACGTTGCTTACCGATGGAGTTGGAACCCCACTCTGTAGTCATTCTTTTCGTGATCGAAACCCCTTTAAAATGGCGCTTGAATCATTGTGCTGTCATTATTTTTTTATTTTTCACAGATTTTTATAGTCGGACCATCGATTTTTGCGGATTTCTCCATACATACACCTTCTCATTTTTTTCGCCGATTTTCATCCTGCTCTCACGGCTACAATAATTGAGATATCGGGATGATCCCAAATGCATTCTCTCCGTCTACTCGAGACGTTTTGAAAACGCATGTCAAAACCCAAAATCGATGAAACGGGAGCCAAGTTATGACCATTTGAAATTTTGAAATTTTTAGGTTTTCGAAAAGGTGGGCCAAAAAATAAAAATTTTTTTTTTTCTCTTTTTTCAATGTTTCGATACCCTATTCGATCGGAAATTTTCCGCTGATTACGAATAACACCGAGTTTTAGTCGAAATCTCAAAATATCAATGTGAAAAAGGCGAAATTTCGCTGATCACGAATAACACCCCTTTTCGTCGAAATCTCATTATTTCTATGAGAAAAAGGCGAAAAACGAAAAAAATCACTTTTTGGACGATTTTCAATGAAATTTCTTGTTTCTCAAGGAAACTGGTACTGAATCAGTAATCAGCGAGTCAAAATACATCGATATAGCGGCCTAAAAGTAAATTTAAAGAATTCAACATTTTTTTGCATTTCGGCGAAAAAGAAGTGTCTTCACTAAAATCGCTGTAACGTTGCTTCCCGACGGAGTTGGAACCCCACTCTGTGCTCATTCTTTTCGTGATCGAAACCCCTTTAAAATGGCGCTTGAATCATTGTGCTGTCATTATTTTTTGATTTTTCACAGATTTTTATAGTCGGACCGTCGATTGCGGATTTCTCCATACATACCCCTTCTCATTTTTTTCGCCGATTTTCATCCTGCTCTCACGGCTACAATAATTGAGATATCGGGATGATCCCAAATGCATTCTCTCAGTCTACTCGAGACGTTTTGAAAAGGCACGTCAAAACCCAAAATCGATGAAACGGGAGCCAAGTTATGACCATTTGAAATTTCGAAATTTTGAGGTTTTCGAAAAGGTGGGCAAAAAATTGAAATTTTTTTTTTTCTCTTTTTTCAATGTTTCGATACCCTATTCGATCGGAAATTTTCAGCTCATTACGAATATCACCGAGTTTTAGTCGAAATCTCAAAATATCAATGTGAAAAAGGCGAAATTTCGCTGATCACGAATAACACCCCTTTTCGTCGAAATCTCATTATTTCTATGAGAAAAAGGCGAAAAACGAAAAAAATCAATTTTGAACGATTTTCAATGAAATTTCTAGTTTCTCAAAGAAACTGGTACTGCATCAGTAATCAGCGAGTCAAAATACATCGATATAGCGTCCTAAAAGTAAATTTAAAGAATTCATCATTTTTTTGCATTTCGGCGAAAAAGAAGTGTCTTCACTAAAATCGCTGTAACGTTGCTTCCCGACGGAGTTGGAACCCCACTCTGTGCTCATTCTTTTCGTGATCGAAACCCCATTAAAATGGCGATTGAATCATTGTGCTGTCATTATTTTCCGATTTTTCACAGATTTTTATAGTCGGACCATCGATTTTTGCGGATTTCTCCATACATACCCCTTCTCATTTTTTTCGCCGATGTTCATCCTGCTCTCACGGCTACAATAATTGAGATATCGAGATGATCCAAAATGCATTCTCTAAGTCTACTCGAGACGTTTTGAAAACGCATTTCAAAACCCAAAATCGATGAAACGGGAGCCAAGTTATGACCATTTGAAATTTCGAGATTTTTAGGTTTTCGAAAAGGTGGGCCAAAAATTAAAAATTTTTTTTTTTCTCTTTTGTCAATGTTTCGATACCCTATTCGACCGGAAATTTTCCGCTGATTACGAATAACACCGAGTTTTAGTCGAAATCTCAAAATATCAATGTGAAAAAGGCGAAATTTCGCTGATCACGAATAACACCCCTTTTCGTCGAAATCTCATTATTTCTATGAGAAAAAGGCGAAAAACGAAAAAAATCAATTTTGAACGATTTTCAATGAAATTTCTAGTTTCTCAAGGAAACTGGTACTGAATCAGTAATCAGCGAGTCAAAATACATCGATATAGCGTCCTAAAAGTAAATTTAAAGAATTCAACATTTTTTTGCATTTCGGCGAAAAAGAAGTGTCTTCACTAAAATCGCCGTAACGTTGCTTCCCGACGGAGTTGGAACCCCACTCTGTGCTCATTCTTTTCGTGATCGAAACCCCATTAAAATGGCGCTTGAATCATTGTGCTGTCATTATTTTTCGATTTTTCACAGATTTTTATAGTCGGACCATCGATTTTTGCGGATTTCTCCATACATACCCCTTCTCATTTTTTTCGCCGATGTTCATCCTGCTCTCACGGCTACAATAATTGAGATATCGAGATGATCCAAAATGCATTCTCTAAGTCTACTCGAGACGTTTTGAAAACACACGTCAAAACCCAGAATCGATGAAACGGGAGCCAACTTATGACCATTTGAAATTTCGAGATTTTTAGGTTTTCGAAAAGGTGGGCCAAAAATTAAAAAAATTTTTTTTTCTCTTTTTTCAATGTTTCGATACCCTATTCGATCGGAAATTTTCAGCTCATTACGAATAACACCGAGTTTTAGTCGAAATCTCAAAATATCAATGTGAAAAAGGCGAAATTTCGCTGATCACGAATAACACCCCTTTTCGTCGAAATCTCATTATTTCTATGAGAAAAAGGCGAAAAACGAAAAAAATCACTTTTTGGACGATTTTCAATGAAATTTCTTGTTTCTCAAGGAAACTGGTACTGAATCAGTAATCAGCGAGTCAAAATACATCGATATAGCGTCCTAAAAGTAAATTTAAAGAATCCAACATTTTTTTGCATTTCGGCGAAAAAGAAGTGTCTTCACTAAAATCGCTGTAACGTTGCTTACCGATGGAGTTGGAACCCCACTCTGTAGTCATTCTTTTCGTGATCGAAACCCCTTTAAAATGGCGCTTGAATCATTGTGCTGTCATTATTTTTTGATTTTTCACAGATTTTTATAGACGGACCATCGATTTTTGCGGATTTCTCCATACATACCCCTTCTCATTTTTTTCGCTGATTTTCATCCTGCTCTCACGGCTACAATAATTGAGATATCGAGATGATCCAAAATGCATTCTCTAAGTCTACTCGAGACGTTTTGAAAACGCATTTCAAAACCCAAAATCGATGAAACGGGAGCCAACTTATGACCATTTGAAATTTCGAGATATTTAGGTTTTCGAAAAGGTGGGCCAAAAATTAAAAAATTTTTTTTTTCTCTTTTTTCAATGTTTCGATACCCTATTCGATCGGAAATTTTCAGCTCATTACGAATAACACCGAGTTTTAGTCGAAATCTCAAAATATCAATGTGAAAAAGGCGAAATTTCGCTGATCACGAATAACACCCCTTTTCGTCGAAATCTCATTATTTCTATGAGAAAAAGGCGAAAAACGAAAAAAATCAATTTTGAACGATTTTCAATGAAATTTCTAGTTTCTCAAGGAAACTGGTACTGAATCAGTAATCAGCGAGTCAAAATACATCGATATAGCGTCCTAAAAGTAAATTTAAAGAATTCATCATTTTTTTGCATTTCGGCGAAAAAGAAGTGTCTTCACTAAAATCGCTGTAACGTTGCTTCCCGACGGAGTTGGAACCCCACTCTGTGCTCATTCTTTTCGTGATCGAAACCCCATTAAAATGGCGATTGAATCATTGTGCTGTTATTATTTTCCGATTTTTCACAGATTTTTATAGTCGGACCATCGATTTTTGCGGATTTCTCCATACATACCCCTTCTCATTTTTTTCGCCGATTTTCATCCTGCTCTCACGGCTACAATAATTGAGATATCGAGATGATCCAAAATGCATTCTCTAAGTCTACTCGAGACGTTTTGAAAACGCATTTCAAAACCCAAAATCGATGAAACGGGAGCCAAGTTATGACCATTTGAAATTTCGAGATTTTTAGGTTTTCGAAAAGGTGGGCCAAAAATTAAAAATTTTTTTTTTTCTCTTTTGTCAATGTTTCGATACCCTATTCGATCGGAAATTTTCCGCTGATTACGAATAACACCGAGTTTTAGTCGAAATCTCAAAATATCAATGTGAAAAAGGCGAAATTTCGCTGATCACGAATAACACCCCTTTTCGTCGAAATCTCATTATTTCTATGAGAAAAAGGCGAAAAACGAAAAAAATCAATTTTGAACGATTTTCAATGAAATTTCTAGTTTCTCAAAGAAACTGGTACTGAATCAGTAATCAGCGAGTCAAAATACATCGATATAGCGGCCTAAAAGTAAATTTAAAGAATTCAACATTTTTTTGCATTTCGGCGAAAAAGAAGTGTCTTCACTAAAATCGCTGTAACGTTGCTTCCCGACGGAGTTGGAACCCCACTCTGTGCTCATTCTTTTCGTGATCGAAACCCCTTTAAAATGGCGCTTGAATCATTGTGCTGTCATTATTTTTTGATTTTTCACAGATTTTTATAGTCGGACCGTCGATTGCGGATTTCTCCATACATACCCCTTCTCATTTTTTTCGCCGATTTTCATCCTGCTCTCACGGCTACAATAATTGAGATATCGGGATGATCCCAAATGCATTCTCTCAGTCTACTCGAGACGTTTTGAAAAGGCACGTCAAAACCCAAAATCGATGAAACGGGAGCCAAGTTATGACCATTTGAAATTTCGAAATTTTGAGGTTTTCGAAAAGGTGGGCAAAAAATTGAAATTTTTTTTTTTCTCTTTTTTCAATGTTTCGATACCCTATTCGATCGGAAATTTTCAGCTCATTACGAATAACACCGAGTTTTAGTCGAAATCTCAAAATATCAATGTGAAAAAGGCGAAATTTCGCTGATCACGAATAACACCCCTTTTCGTCGAAATCTCATTATTTCTATGAGAAAAAGGCGAAAAACGAAAAAAATCAATTTTGAACGATTTTCAATGAAATTTCTAGTTTCTCAAAGAAACTGGTACTGAATCAGTAATCAGCGAGTCAAAATACATCGATATAGCGTCCTAAAAGTAAATTTAAAGAATTCATCATTTTTTTGCATTTCGGCGAAAAAGAAGTGTCTTCACTAAAATCGCTGTAACGTTGCTTCCCGACGGAGTTGGAACCCCACTCTGTGCTCATTCTTTTCGTGATCGAAACCCCATTAAAATGGCGATTGAATCATTGTGCTGTCATTATTTTCCGATTTTTCACAGATTTTTATAGTCGGACCATCGATTTTTGCGGATTTCTCCATACATACCCCTTCTCTTTTTTTTCGCCGATGTTCATCCTGCTCTCACGGCTACAATAATTGAGATATCGAGATGATCCAAAATGCATTCTCTAAGTCTACTCGAGACGTTTTGAAAACACACGTCAAAACCCAGAATCGATGAAACGGGAGCCAACTTATGACCATTTGAAATTTCGAAATTTTTAGGTTTTCGAAAAAGTGGGCCAAAAATTAAAAAAATTTTTTTTTCTCTTTTTTCAATGTTTCGATACCCTATTCGATCGGAAATTTTCAGCTCATTACGAATAACACCGAGTTTTAGTCGAAATCTCAAAATATCAATGTGAAAAAGGCGAAATTTCGCTGATCACGAATAACACCCCTTTTCGTCGAAATCTCATTATTTCTATGAGAAAAAGGCGAAAAACGAAAAAAATCACTTTTTGGACGATTTTCAATGAAATTTCTTGTTTCTCAAGGAAACTGGTACTGAATCAGTAATCAGCGAGTCAAAATACATCGATATAGCGTCCTAAAAGTAAATTTAAAGAATCCAACATTTTTTTGCATTTCGGCGAAAAAGAAGTGTCTTCACTAAAATCGCTGTAACGTTGGTTCCCGATGGAGTTGGAACCACACTCTGTGCTCATTCTTTTCGTGATCGAAACCCCATTAAAATGGCGCTTGAATCATTGTGCTGTCATTATTTTTCGATTTTTCACAGATTTTTAAAGTCGGACCATCGATTTTTGCGGATTTCTCCATACATACCCCTTATCATTTTTTTCGCCGATTTTCATCCTGCTCTCACGGCTACAATAATTGAGATATCGGGATGATCCCAAATGCATTCTCTCAGTCTACTCGAGACGTTTTGAAAAGGCACGTCAAAACCGAAAATCGATGAAACGGGAGCCAAGTTATGACCATTTGAAATTTCGAAATTTTTAGGTTTTCGAAAAGGTGGGCAAAAAATCGAAATTTTTTTTTTTTCTCTTTTTTCAATGTTTCGATACCCTATTCGATCGGAAATTTTCAGCTCATTACGAATAACACCGAGTTTTAGTCGAAATCTCAAAATATCAATGTGAAAAAGGAGAAATTTCGCTGATCACGAATAACACCCCTTTTCGTCGAAATCTCATTATTTCTATGAGAAAAAGGCGAAAAACGAAAAAAATCAATTTTGAACGATTTTCAATGAAATTTCTAGTTTCTCAAGGAAACTGGTACTGAATCAGTAATCAGCGAGTCAAAATACATCGATATAGCGTCCTAAAAGTAAATTTAAAGAATTCATCATTTTTTTGCATTTCGGCGAAAAAGAAGTGTCTTCACTAAAATCGCTGTAACGTTGCTTCCCGACGGAGTTGGAACCCCACTCTGTGCTCATTCTTTTCGTGATCGAAACCCCATTAAAATGGCGATTGAATCATTGTGCTGTCATTATTTTCCGATTTTTCACAGATTTTTATAGTCGGACCATCGATTTTTGCGGATTTCTCCATACATACCCCTTCTCATTTTTTTCGCCGATGTTCATCCTGCTCTCACGGCTACAATAATTGAGATATCGAGATGATCCAAAATGCATTCTCTAAGTCTACTCGAGACGTTTTGAAAACACACGTCAAAACCCAAAATCGATGAAACGGGAGCCAAGTTATGACCATTTGAAATTTCGAGATTTTTAGGTTTTCGAAAAGGTGGGCCAAAAATAAAAAAAATTTTTTTTTCTCTTTTGTCAATGTTTCGATACCCTATTCGATCGGAAATTTTCCGCTGATTACGAATAACACTGTGTTTTAGTCGAAATCTCAAAATATCAATGTGAAAAAGGCGAAATTTCGCTGATCACGAATAACACCCCTTTTCGTCGAAATCTCATTATTTCTATGAGAAAAAGGCGAAAAACGAAAAAAATCACTTTTTGGACGATTTTCAATGAAATTTCTAGTTTCTCAAGGAAACTGGTACTGAATCAGTAATCAGCGAGTCAAAATACATCGATATAGCGGCCTAAAAGTAAATTTAAAGAATTCAACATTTTTTTGCATTTCGGCGAAAAAGAAGTGTCTTCACTAAAATCGCTGTAACGTTGCTTCCCGACGGAGTTGGAACCCCACTCTGTGCTCATTCTTTTCGTGATCGAAACCCCTTTAAAATGGCGCTTGAATCATTGTGCTGTCATTATTTTTTGATTTTTCACAGATTTTTATAGTCGGACCGTCGATTGCGGATTTCTCCATACATACCGCTTCTCATTTTTTTCGCCGATTTTCATCCTGCTCTCACGGCTACAATAATTGAGATATCGGGATGATCCCAAATGCATTCTCTCAGTCTACTCGAGACGTTTTGAAAAGGCACGTCAAAACCCAAAATCGATGAAACGGGAGCCAAGTTATGACCATTTGAAATTTCGAAATTTTGAGGTTTTCGAAAAGGTGGGCAAAAAATTGAAATTTTTTTTTTTCTCTTTTTTCAATGTTTCGATACCCTATTCGATCGGAAATTTTCAGCTCATTACGAATAACACCGAGTTTTAGTCGAAATCTCAAAATATCAATGTGAAAAAGGCGAAATTTCGCTGATCACGAATAACACCCCTTTTCGTCGAAATCTCATTATTTCTATGAGAAAAAGGCGAAAAACGAAAAAAATCAATTTTGAACGATTTTCAATAAAATTTCTAGTTTCTCAAAGAAACTGGTACTGAATCAGTAATCAGCGAGTCAAAATACATCGATATAGCGTCCTAAAAGTAAATTTAAAGAATCCAACATTTTTTTGCATTTCGGCGAAAAAGAAGTGTCTTCACTAAAATCGCTGTAACGTTGCTTACCGATGGAGTTGGAACCCCACTCTGTAGTCATTCTTTTCGTGATCGAAACCCCTTTAAAATGGCGCTTGAATCATTGTGCTGTCATTATTTTTTGATTTTTCACAGATTTTTATAGTCGGACCATCGATTTTTGCGGATTTCTCCATACATACCCCTTCTCATTTTTTTCGCCGATTTTCATCCTGCTCTCACGGCTACAATAATTGAGATATCGGGATGATCCCAAATGCATTCTCTCCGTCTACTCGAGACGTTTTGAAAAGGCACGTCAAAACCGAAAATCGATGAAACGGGAGCCAAGTTATGACCATTTGAAATTTCGAAATTTTTAGGTTTTCGAAAAGGTGGGCAAAAAATCGAAATTTTTTTTTTTCTCTTTTTTCAATGTTTCGATACCCTATTCGATCGGAAATTTTCAGCTCATTACGAATAACACCGAGTTTTAGTCGAAATCTCAAAATATCAATGTGAAAAAGGCGAAATTTCGCTGATCACGAATAACACCCCTTTTCGTCGAAATCTCATTATTTCTATGAGAAAAAGGCGAAAAACGAAAAAAATCAATTTTGAACGATTTTCAATGAAATTTCTAGTTTCTCAAGGAAACTGGTACTGAATCAGTAATCAGCGAGTCAAAATACATCGTCATAGCGTCCTAAAAGTAAATTTAAAGAATTCATCATTTTTTTGCATTTCGGCGAAAAAGAAGTGTCTTCACTAAAATCGCTGTAACGTTGCTTCCCGACGGAGTTGGAACCCCACTCTGTGCTCATTCTTTTCGTGATCGAAACCCCATTAAAATGGCGATTGAATCATTGTGCTGTCATTATTTTCCGATTTTTCACAGATTTTTATAGTCGGACCATCGATTTTTGCGGATTTCTCCATACATACCCCTTCTCATTTTTTTCGCCGATTTTCATCCTGCTCACACGGCTACAATAGTTGAGATATCGGGATGATCCCAAATGCATTCTCTCAGTCTACTCGAGACGTTTTGAAAAGGCACGTCAAAACCCAAAATCGATGAAACGGGAGCCAAGTTATGACCATTTGAAATTTCGAAATTTTTAGGTTTTCGAAAAGGTGGGCAAAAAATTGAAATTTTTTTTTTTCTCTTTTTTCAATGTTTCGATACCCTATTCGATCGGAAATTTTCAGCTCATTACGAATAACACCGAGTTTTAGTCGAAATCTCAAAATATCAATGTGAAAAAGGCGAAATTTCGCTGATCACGAATACCACCCCTTTTCGTCGAAATCTCATTATTTCTATGAGAAAAAGGCGAAAAACGAAAAAAATCACTTTTTGGACGATTTTCAATGAAATTTCTAGTTTCTCAAGGAAACTGGTACTGAATCAGTAATCAGCGAGTCAAAATACATCGTCATAGCGTCCTAAAAGTAAATTTAAAGAATTCATCATTTTTTTGCATTTCGGCGAAAAAGAAGTGTCTTCACTAAAATCGCTGTAACGTTGCTTCCCGACGGAGTTGGAACCCCACTCTGTGCTCATTCTTTTCGTGATCGAAACCCCATTAAAATGGCGATTGAATCATTGTGCTGTCATTATTTTCCGATTTTTCACAGATTTTTATAGTCGGACCATCGATTTTTGCGGATTTCTCCATACATACCCCTTCTCATTTTTTTCGCCGATTTTCATCCTGCTCTCACGGCTACAATAATTGAGATATCGGGATGATCCCAAATGCATTCTCTCAGTCTACTCGAGACGTTTTGAAAAGGCCCGTCAAAACCCAAAATCGATGAAACGGGAGCCAAGTTATGACCATTTGAAATTTCGAAATTTTGAGGTTTTCGAAAAGGTGGGCAAAAAATTGAAATTTTTTTTTTTCTCTTTTTTCAATGTTTCGATACCCTATTCGATCGGAAATTTTCAGCTCATTACGAATAACACCGAGTTTTAGTCGAAATCTCAAAATATCAATGTGAAAAAGGCGAAATTTCGCTGATCACGAATAACACCCCTTTTCGTCGAAATCTCATTATTTCTATGAGAAAAAGGCGAAAAACGAAAAAAATCACTTTTTGGACGATTTTCAATGAAATTTCTTGTTTCTCAAGGAAACTGGTACTGAATCAGTAATCAGCGAGTCAAAATACATCGATATAGCGTCCTAAAAGTAAATTTAAAGAATCCAACATTTTTTTGCATTTCGGCGAAAAAGAAGTGTCTTCACTAAAATCGCTGTAACGTTGCTTACCGACGGAGTTGGAACCCCACTCTGTGCTCATTCTTTTCGTGATCGAAACCCCATTAAAATGGCGATTGAATCATTGTGCTGTCATTATGTTCCGATTTTTCACAGATTTTTATAGTCGGACCATCGATTTTTGCGGATTTCTCCATACATACCCCTTCTCATTTTTTTCGCCGATGTTCATCCTGCTCTCACGGCTACAATAATTGAGATATCGGGATGATCCCAAATGCATTCTCTCCGTCTACTCGAGACGTTTTGAAAACGCATGTCAAAACCCAAAATCGATGAAACGGGAGCCAAGTTATGACCATTTGAAATTTTGAAATTTTTAGGTTTTCGAAAAGGTGGGCCAAAAAATAAAATTTTTTTTTTTTCTCGTTTTTCAATGTTTCGATACCCTATTCGATCGGAAATTTTCCGCTGATTACGAATAACACCGAGTTTGAGTCGAAATCTCAAAATATCAATGTGAAAAAGGCGAAATTTCGCTGATCACGAATAACACCCCTTTTCGTCGAAATCTCATTATTTCTATGAGAAAAAGGCGAAAAACGAAAAAAATCACTTTTTGGACGATTTTCAATGAAATTTCTTGTTTCTCAAGGAAACTGGTACTGAATCAGTAATCAGCGAGTCAAAATACATCGATATAGCGTCCTAAAAGTAAATTTAAAGAATCCAACATTTTTTTGCATTTCGGCGAAAAAGAAGTGTCTTCACTAAAATCGCTGTAACGTTGCTTACCGACGGAGTTGGAACCCCACTCTGTGCTCATTCTTTTCGTGATCGAAACCCCATTAAAATGGCGATTGAATCATTGTGCTGTCATTATTTTCCGATTTTTCACAGATTTTTATAGTCGGACCATCGATTTTTGCGGATTTCTCCATACATACCCCTTCTCATTTTTTTCGCCGATTTTCATCCTGCTCTCACGGCTACAATAATTGAGATATCGGGATGATCCCAAATGCATTCTCTCAGTCTACTCGAGACGTTTTGAAAAGGCACGTCAAAACCGAAAATCGATGAAACGGGAGCCAAGTTATGACCATTTGAAATTTCGAAATTTTTAGGTTTTCGAAAAGGTGGGCAAAAAATCGAAATTTTTTTTTTTCTCTTTTTTCAATGTTTCGATACCCTATTCGATCGGAAATTTTCAGCTCATTACGAATAACACCGAGTTTTAGTCGAAATCTCAAAATATCAATGTGAAAAAGGAGAAATTTCGCTGATCACGAATAACACCCCTTTTCGTCGAAATCTCATTATTTCTATGAGAAAAAGGCGAAAAACGAAAAAAATCAATTTTGAACGATTTTCAATGAAATTTCTAGTTTCTCAAGGAAACTGGTACTGAATCAGTAATCAGCGAGTCAAAATACATCGATATAGCGTCCTAAAAGTAAATTTAAAGAATTCATCATTTTTTTGCATTTCGGCGAAAAAGAAGTGTCTTCACTAAAATCGCTGTAACGTTGGTTCCCGATGGAGTTGGAACCCCACTCTGTGCTCATTCTTTTCGTGATCGAAACCCCATTAAAATGGCGCTTGAATCATTGTGCTGTCATTATTTTTCGATTTTTCACAGATTTTTATAGTCGGACCATCGATTTTTGCGGATTTCTCCATACATACCCCTTCTCATTTTTTTCGCCGATTTTCATCCTGCTCTCACGGCTACAATAATTGAGATATCGGGATGATCCCAAATGCATTCTCTCAGTCTACTCGAGACGTTTTGAAAAGGCACGTCAAAACCGAAAATCGATGAAACGGGAGCCAAGTTATGACCATTTGAAATTTCGAAATTTTTAGGTTTTCGAAAAGGTGGGCAAAAAATCGAAATTTTTTTTTTTCTCTTTTTTCAATGTTTCGATACCCTATTCGATCGGAAATTTTCAGCTCATTACGAATAACACCGAGTTTTAGTCGAAATCTCAAAATATCAATGTGAAAAAGGAGAAATTTCGCTGATCACGAATAACACCCCTTTTCGTCGAAATCTCATTATTTCTATGAGAAAAAGGCGAAAAACGAAAAAAATCAATTTTGAACGATTTTCAATGAAATTTCTAGTTTCTCAAGGAAACTGGTACTGAATCAGTAATCAGCGAGTCAAAATACATCGATATAGCGTCCTAAAAGTAAATTTAAAGAATTCATCATTTTTTTGCATTTCGGCGAAAAAGAAGTGTCTTCACTAAAATCGCTGTAACGTTGCTTCCCGACGGAGTTGGAACCCCACTCTGTGCTCATTCTTTTCGTGATCGAAACCCCATTAAAATGGCGATTGAATCATTGTGCTGTCATTATTTTCCGATTTTTCACAGATTTTTATAGTCGGACCATCGATTTTTGCGGATTTCTCCATACATACCCCTTCTCATTTTTTTCGCCGATGTTCATCCTGCTCTCACGGCTACAATAATTGAGATATCGAGATGATCCAAAATGCATTCTCTAAGTCTACTCGAGACGTTTTGAAAACACACGTCAAAACCCAAAATCGATGAAACGGGAGCCAAGTTATGACCATTTGAAATTTCGAGATTTTTAGGTTTTCGAAAAGGTGGGCCAAAAATAAAAAAATTTTTTTTTTCTCTTTTGTCAATGTTTCGATACCCTATTCGATCGGAAATTTTCCGCTGATTACGAATAACACCGTGTTTTAGTCGAAATCTCAAAATATCAATGTGAAAAAGGCGAAATTTCGCTGATCACGAATAAGACCCCTTTTCGTCGAAATCTCATTATTTCTATGAGAAAAAGGCGAAAAACGAAAAAAATCACTTTTTGGACGATTTTCAATGAAATTTCTAGTTTCTCAAGGAAACTGGTACTGAATCAGTAATCAGCGAGTCAAAATACATCGATATAGCGGCCTAAAAGTAAATTTAAAGAATTCAACATTTTTTTGCATTTCGGCGAAAAAGAAGTGTCTTCACTAAAATCGCTGTAACGTTGCTTCCCGACGGAGTTGGAACCCCACTCTGTGCTCATTCTTTTCGTGATCGAAACCCCTTTAAAATGGCGCTTGAATCATTGTGCTGTCACTATTTTTTGATTTTTCACAGATTTTTATAGTCGGACCGTCGATTGCGGATTTCTCCATACATACCCCTTCTCATTTTTTTCGCCGATTTTCATCCTGCTCTCACGGCTACAATAATTGAGATATCGGGATGATCCCAAATGCATTCTCTCAGTCTACTCGAGACGTTTTGAAAAGGCCCGTCAAAACCCAAAATCGATGAAACGGGAGCCAAGTTATGACCATTTGAAATTTCGAAATTTTGAGGTTTTCGAAAAGGTGGGCAAAAAATTGAAATTTTTTTTTTTCTCTTTTTTCAATGTTTCGATACCCTATTCGATCGGAAATTTTCAGCTCATTACGAATAACACCGAGTTTTAGTCGAAATCTCAAAATATCAATGTGAAAAAGGCGAAATTTCGCTGATCACGAATAACACCCCTTTTCGTCGAAATCTCATTATTTCTATGAGAAAAAGGCGAAAAACGAAAAAAATCACTTTTTGGACGATTTTCAATGAAATTTCTTGTTTCTCAAGGAAACTGGTACTGAATCAGTAATCAGCGAGTCAAAATACATCGATATAGCGTCCTAAAAGTAAATTTAAAGAATCCAACATTTTTTTGCATTTCGGCGAAAAAGAAGTGTCTTCACTAAAATCGCTGTAACGTTGCTTACCGACGGAGTTGGAACCCCACTCTGTGCTCATTCTTTTCGTGATCGAAACCCCATTAAAATGGCGATTGAATCATTGTGCTGTCATTATTTTCCGATTTTTCACAGATTTTTATAGTCGGACCATCGATTTTTGCGGATTTCTCCATACATACCCCTTCTCATTTTTTTCGCCGATGTTCATCCTGCTCTCACGGCTACAATAATTGAGATATCGGGATGATCCCAAATGCATTCTCTCCGTCTACTCGAGACGTTTTGAAAACGCATGTCAAAACCCAAAATCGATGAAACGGGAGCCAAGTTATGACCATTTGAAATTTTGAAATTTTTAGGTTTTCGAAAAGGTGGGCCAAAAAATAAAATTTTTTTTTTTTCTCGTTTTTCAATGTTTCGATACCCTATTCGATCGGAAATTTTCCGCTGATTACGAATAACACCGAGTTTTAGTCGAAATCTCAAAATATCAATGTGAAAAAGGCGAAATTTCGCTGATCACGAATAACACCCCTTTTCGTCGAAATCTCATTATTTCTATGAGAAAAAGGCGAAAAACGAAAAAAATCACTTTTTGGACGATTTTCAATGAAATTTCTTGTTTCTCAAGGAAACTGGTACTGAATCAGTAATCAGCGAGTCAACATACATCGATATAGCGTCCTAAAAGTAAATTTAAAGAATCCAACATTTTTTTGCATTTCGGCGAAGAAGAAGTGTCTTCACTAAAATCGCTGTAACGTTGGTTCCCGATGGAGTTGGAACCCCACTCTGTGCTCATTCTTTTCGTGATCGAAACCCCTTTAAAATGGCGCTTGAATCATTGTGCTGTCACTATTTTTTGATTTTTCACAGATTTTTATAGTCGGACCGTCGTTGCGGATTTCTCCATACATACCCCTTCTCATTTTTTTCGCCGATTTTCATCCTGCTCTCACGGCTACAATAATTGAGATATCGGGATGATCCCAAATGCATTCTCTCAGTCTACTCGAGACGTTTTGAAAAGGCCCGTCAAAACCCAAAATCGATGAAACGGGAGCCAAGTTATGACCATTTGAAATTTCGAAATTTTGAGGTTTTCGAAAAGGTGGGCAAAAAATTGAAATTTTTTTTTTTCTCTTTTTTCAATGTTTCGATACCCTATTCGATCGGAAATTTTCAGCTCATTACGAATAACACCGAGTTTTAGTCGAAATCTCAAAATATCAATGTGAAAAAGGCGAAATTTCGCTGATCACGAATAACACCCCTTTTCGTCGAAATCTCATTATTTCTATGAGAAAAAGGCGAAAAACGAAAAAAATCACTTTTTGGACGATTTTCAATGAAATTTCTTGTTTCTCAAGGAAACTGGTACTGAATCAGTAATCAGCGAGTCAAAATACATCGATATAGCGTCCTAAAAGTAAATTTAAAGAATCCAACATTTTTTTGCATTTCGGCGAAAAAGAAGTGTCTTCACTAAAATCGCTGTAACGTTGCTTACCGACGGAGTTGGAACCCCACTCTGTGCTCATTCTTTTCGTGATCGAAACCCCATTAAAATGGCGATTGAATCATTGTGCTGTCATTATTTTCCGATTTTTCACAGATTTTTATAGTCGGACCATCGATTTTTGCGGATTTCTCCATACATACCCCTTCTCATTTTTTTCGCCGATGTTCATCCTGCTCTCACGGCTACAATAATTGAGATATCGGGATGATCCCAAATGCATTCTCTCCGTCTACTCGAGACGTTTTGAAAACGCATGTCAAAACCCAAAATCGATGAAACGGGAGCCAAGTTATGACTATTTGAAATTTTGAAATTTTTAGGTTTTCGAAAAGGTGGGCCAAAAAATAAAAATTTTTTTTTTTCTCGTTTTTCAATGTTTCGATACCCTATTCGATCGGAAATTTTCCGCTGATTACGAATAACACCGAGTTTTAGTCGAAATCTCAAAATATCAATGTGAAAAAGGCGAAATTTCGCTGATCACGAATAACACCCCTTTTCGTCGAAATCTCATTATTTCTATGAGAAAAAGGCGAAAAACGAAAAAAATCACTTTTTGGACGATTTTCAATGAAATTTCTTGTTTCTCAAGGAAACTGGTACTGAATCAGTAATCAGCGAGTCAAAATACATCGATATAGCGTCCTAAAAGTAAATTTAAAGAATCCAACATTTTTTTGCATTTCGGCGAAGAAGAAGTGTCTTCACTAAAATCGCTGTAACGTTGGTTCCCGATGGAGTTGGAACCCCACTCTGTGCTCATTCTTTTCGTGATCGAAACCCCTTTAAAATGGCGCTTGAATCATTGTGCTGTCACTATTTTTTGATTTTTCACAGATTTTTATAGTCGGACCGTCGATTGCGGATTTCTCCATACATACCCCTTCTCATTTTTTTCGCCGATTTTCATCCTGCTCTCACGGCTACAATAATTGAGATATCGGGATGATCCCAAATGCATTCTCTCAGTCTACTCGAGACGTTTTGAAAAGGCACGTCAAAACCGAAAATCGATGAAACGGGAGCCAAGTTATGACCATTTGAAATTTCGAAATTTTTAGGTTTTCGAAAAGGTGGGCAAAAAATCGAAATTTTTTTTTTTCTCTTTTTTCAATGTTTCGATACCCTATTCGATCGGAAATTTTCAGCTCATTACGAATAACACCGAGTTTTAGTCGAAATCTCAAAATATCAATGTGAAAAAGGAGAAATTTCGCTGATCACGAATAACACCCCTTTTCGTCGAAATCTCATTATTTCTATGAGAAAAAGGCGAAAAACGAAAAAAATCAATTTTGAACGATTTTCAATGAAATTTCTAGTTTCTCAAGGAAACTGGTACTGAATCAGTAATCAGCGAGTCAAAATACATCGATATAGCGTCCTAAAAGTAAATTTAAAGAATTCATCATTTTTTTGCATTTCGGCGAAAAAGAAGTGTCTTCACTAAAATCGCTGTAACGTTGCTTCCCGACGGAGTTGGAACCCCACTCTGTGCTCATTCTTTTCGTGATCGAATCGCCATTAAAATGGCGATTGAATCATTGTGCTGTCATTATTTTCCGATTTTTCACAGATTTTTATAGTCGGACCATCGATTTTTGCGGATTTCTCCATACATACCCCTTCTCATTTTTTTCGCCGATGTTCATCCTGCTCTCACGGCTACAATAATTGAGATATCGAGATGATCCAAAATGCATTCTCTAAGTCTACTCGAGACGTTTTGAAAACACACGTCAAAACCCAAAATCGATGAAACGGGAGCCAAGTTATGACCATTTGAAATTTCGAGATTTTTAGGTTTTCGAAAAGGTGGGCCAAAAATAAAAAAATTTTTTTTTTCTCTTTTGTCAATGTTTCGATACCCTATTCGATCGAAAATTTTCCGCTGATTACGAATAACACCGTGTTTTAGTCGAAATCTCAAAATATCAATGTGAAAAAGGCGAAATTTCGCTGATCACGAATAACACCCCTTTTCGTCGAAATCTCATTATTTCTATGAGAAAAAGGCGAAAAACGAAAAAAATCACTTTTTGGACGATTTTCAATGAAATTTCTAGTTTCTCAAGGAAACTGGTACTGAATCAGTAATCAGCGAGTCAAAATACATCGATATAGCGGCCTAAAAGTAAATTTAAAGAATTCAACATTTTTTTGCATTTCGGCGAAAAAGAAGTGTCTTCACTAAAATCGCTGTAACGTTGCTTCCCGACGGAGTTGGAACCCCACTCTGTGCTCATTCTTTTCGTGATCGAAACCCCTTTAAAATGGCGCTTGAATCATTGTGCTGTCATTATTTTTTGATTTTTCACAGATTTTTTTAGTCGGACCGTCGATTGCGGATTTCTCCATACATACCCCTTCTCATTTTTTTCGCCGATTTTCATCCTGCTCTCACGGCTACAATAATTGAGATATCGGGATGATCCCAAATGCATTCTCTCAGTCTACTCGAGACGTTTTGAAAAGGCACGTCAAAACCCAAAATCGATGAAACGGGAGCCAAGTTATGACCATTTGAAATTTCGAAATTTTTAGGTTTTCGAAAAGGTGGGCAAAAAATTGAAATTTTTTTTTTTCTCTTTTTTCAATGTTTCGATACCCTATTCGATCGGAAATTTTCAGCTCATTACGAATAACACCGAGTTTTAGTCGAAATCTCAAAATATCAATGTGAAAAAGGCGAAATTTCGCTGATCACGAATAACACCCCTTTTCGTCGAAATCTCATTATTTCTATGAGAAAAAGGCGAAAAACGAAAAAAATCACTTTTTGGACGATTTTCAATGAAATTTCTTGTTTCTCAAGGAAACTGGTACTGAATCAGTAATCAGCGAGTCAAAATACATCGATATAGCGTCCTAAAAGTAAATTTAAAGAATCCAACATTTTTTTGCATTTCGGCGAAGAAGAAGTGTCTTCACTAAAATCGCTGTAACGTTGGTTCCCGATGGAGTTGGAACCCCACTCTGTGCTCATTCTTTTCGTGATCGAAACCCCATTAAAATGGCGCTTGAATCATTGTGCTGTCATTATTTTTCGATTTTTCACAGATTTTTATAGTCGGACCATCGATTTTTGCGGATTTCTCCATACATACCCCTTCTCATTTTTTTCGCCGATTTTCATCCTGCTCTCACGGCTACAATAATTGAGATATCGGGATGATCCCAAATGCATTCTCTCAGTCTACTCGAGACGTTTTGAAAAGGCACGTCAAAACCGAAAATCGATGAAACGGGAGCCAAGTTATGACCATTTGAAATTTCGAAATTTTTAGGTTTTCGAAAAGGTGGGCAAAAAATCGAAATTTTTTTTTTTCTCTTTTTTCAATGTTTCGATACCCTATTCGATCGGAAATTTTCAGCTCATTACGAATAACACCGAGTTTTAGTCGAAATCTCAAAATATCAATGTGAAAAAGGAGAAATTTCGCTGATCACGAATAACACCCCTTTTCGTCGAAATCTCATTATTTCTATGAGAAAAAGGCGAAAAACGAAAAAAATCAATTTTGAACGATTTTCAATGAAATTTCTAGTTTCTCAAGGAAACTGGTACTGAATCAGTAATCAGCGAGTCAAAATACATCGATATAGCGTCCTAAAAGTAAATTTAAAGAATTCATCATTTTTTTGCATTTCGGCGAAAAAGAAGTGTCTTCACTAAAATCGCTGTAACGTTGCTTCCCGACGGAGTTGGAACCCCACTCTGTGCTCATTCTTTTCGTGATCGAAACCCCATTAAAATGGCGATTGAATCATTGTGCTGTCATTATTTTCCGATTTTTCACAGATTTTTATAGTCGGACCATCGATTTTTGCGGATTTCTCCATACATACCCCTTCTCATTTTTTTCGCCGATGTTCATCCTGCTCTCACGGCTACAATAATTGAGATATCGAGATGATCCAAAATGCATTCTCTAAGTCTACTCGAGACGTTTTGAAAACACACGTCAAAACCCAAAATCGATGAAACGGGAGCCAAGTTATGACCATTTGAAATTTCGAGATTTTTAGGTTTTCGAAAAGGTGGGCCAAAAATAAAAAAATTTTTTTTTTCTCTTTTGTCAATGTTTCGATACCCTATTCGATCGGAAATTTTCCGCTGATTACGAATAACACTGTGTTTTAGTCGAAATCTCAAAATATCAATGTGAAAAAGGCGAAATTTCGCTGATCACGAATAACACCCCTTTTCGTCGAAATCTCATTATTTCTATGAGAAAAAGGCGAAAAACGAAAAAAATCACTTTTTGGACGATTTTCAATGAAATTTCTAGTTTCTCAAGGAAACTGGTACTGAATCAGTAATCAGCGAGTCAAAATACATCGATATAGCGGCCTAAAAGTAAATTTAAAGAATTCAACATTTTTTTGCATTTCGGCGAAAAAGAAGTGTCTTCACTAAAATCGCTGTAACGTTGCTTCCCGACGGAGTTGGAACCCCACTCTGTGCTCATTCTTTTCGTGATCGAAACCCCTTTAAAATGGCGCTTGAATCATTGTGCTGTCATTATTTTTTGATTTTTCACAGATTTTTATAGTCGGACCGTCGATTGCGGATTTCTCCATACATACCCCTTCTCATTTTTTTCGCCGATTTTCATCCTGCTCTCACGGCTACAATAATTGAGATATCGGGATGATCCCAAATGCATTCTCTCAGTCTACTCGAGACGTTTTGAAAAGGCACGTCAAAACCCAAAATCGATGAAACGGGAGCCAAGTTATGACCATTTGAAATTTCGAAATTTTGAGGTTTTCGAAAAGGTGGGCAAAAAATTGAAATTTTTTTTTTTCTCTTTTTTCAATGTTTCGATACCCTATTCGATCGGAAATTTTCCGCTGATTACGAATAACACCGTGTTTTAGTCGAAATCTCAAAATATCAATGTGAAAAAGGCGAAATTTCGCTGATCACGAATAACACCCCTTTTCGTCGAAATCTCATTATTTCTATGAGAAAAAGGCGAAAAACGAAAAAAATCACTTTTTGGACGATTTTCAATGAAATTTCTTGTTTCTCAAGGAAACTGGTACTGAATCAGTAATCACCGAGTCAACATACATCGATATAGCGTCCTAAAAGTAAATTTAAAGAATCCAACATTTTTTTGCATTTCGGCGAAGAAGAAGTGTCTTCACTAAAATCGCTGTAACGTTGGTTCCCGATGGAGTTGGAACCCCACTCTGTGCTCATTCTTTTCGTGATCGAAACCCCTTTAAAATGGCGCTTGAATCATTGTGCTGTCACTATTTTTTGATTTTTCACAGATTTTTATAGTCGGACCGTCGATTGCGGATTTCTCCATACATACCCCTTCTCATTTTTTTCGCCGATTTTCATCCTGCTCTCACGGCTACAATAATTGAGATATCGGGATGATCCCAAATGCATTCTCTCAGTCTACTCGAGACGTTTTGAAAAGGCACGTCAAAACCGAAAATCGATGAAACGGGAGCCAAGTTATGACCATTTGAAATTTCGAAATTTTTAGGTTTTCGAAAAGGTGGGCAAAAAATCGAAATTTTTTTTTTTCTCTTTTTTCAATGTTTCGATACCCTATTCGATCGGAAATTTTCAGCTCATTACGAATAACACCGAGTTTTAGTCGAAATCTCAAAATATCAATGTGAAAAAGGAGAAATTTCGCTGATCACGAATAACACCCCTTTTCGTCGAAATCTCATTATTTCTATGAGAAAAAGGCGAAAAACGAAAAAAATCAATTTTGAACGATTTTCAATGAAATTTCTAGTTTCTCAAGGAAACTGGTACTGAATCAGTAATCAGCGAGTCAAAATACATCGATATAGCGTCCTAAAAGTAAATTTAAAGAATTCATCATTTTTTTGCATTTCGGCGAAAAAGAAGTGTCTTCACTAAAATCGCTGTAACGTTGCTTCCCGACGGAGTTGGAACCCCACTCTGTGCTCATTCTTTTCGTGATCGAAACCCCTTTAAAATGGCGCTTGAATCATTGTGCTGTCATTATTTTTTGATTTTTCACAGATTTTTTTAGTCGGACCGTCGATTGCGGATTTCTCCATACATACCCCTTCTCATTTTTTTCGCCGATTTTCATCCTGCTCTCACGGCTACAATAATTGAGATATCGGGATGATCCCAAATGCATTCTCTCAGTCTACTCGAGACGTTTTGAAAAGGCACGTCAAAACCCAAAATCGATGAAACGGGAGCCAAGTTATGACCATTTGAAATTTCGAAATTTTTAGGTTTTCGAAAAGGTGGGCAAAAAATTGAAATTTTTTTTTTTCTCTTTTTTCAATGTTTCGATACCCTATTCGATCGGAAATTTTCAGCTCATTACGAATAACACCGAGTTTTAGTCGAAATCTCAAAATATCAATGTGAAAAAGGCGAAATTTCGCTGATCACGAATAACACCCCTTTTCGTCGAAATCTCATTATTTCTATGAGAAAAAGGCGAAAAACGAAAAAAATCACTTTTTGGACGATTTTCAATGAAATTTCTTGTTTCTCAAGGAAACTGGTACTGAATCAGTAATCAGCGAGTCAAAATACATCGATATAGCGTCCTAAAAGTAAATTTAAAGAATCCAACATTTTTTTGCATTTCGGCGAAGAAGAAGTGTCTTCACTAAAATCGCTGTAACGTTGGTTCCCGATGGAGTTGGAACCCCACTCTGTGCTCATTCTTTTCGTGATCGAAACCCCATTAAAATGGCGCTTGAATCATTGTGCTGTCATTATTTTTCGATTTTTCACAGATTTTTATAGTCGGACCATCGATTTTTGCGGATTTCTCCATACATACCCCTTCTCATTTTTTTCGCCGATTTTCATCCTGCTCTCACGGCTACAATAATTGAGATATCGGGATGATCCCAAATGCATTCTCTCAGTCTACTCGAGACGTTTTGAAAAGGCACGTCAAAACCGAAAATCGATGAAACGGGAGCCAAGTTATGACCATTTGAAATTTCGAAATTTTTAGGTTTTCGAAAAGGTGGGCAAAAAATCGAAATTTTTTTTTTTCTCTTTTTTCAATGTTTCGATACCCTATTCGATCGGAAATTTTCAGCTCATTACGAATAACACCGAGTTTTAGTCGAAATCTCAAAATATCAATGTGAAAAAGGAGAAATTTCGCTGATCACGAATAACACCCCTTTTCGTCGAAATCTCATTATTTCTATGAGAAAAAGGCGAAAAACGAAAAAAATCAATTTTGAACGATTTTCAATGAAATTTCTAGTTTCTCAAGGAAACTGGTACTGAATCAGTAATCAGCGAGTCAAAATACATCGATATAGCGTCCTAAAAGTAAATTTAAAGAATTCATCATTTTTTTGCATTTCGGCGAAAAAGAAGTGTCTTCACTAAAATCGCTGTAACGTTGCTTCCCGACGGAGTTGGAACCCCACTCTGTGCTCATTCTTTTCGTGATCGAAACCCCATTAAAATGGCGATTGAATCATTGTGCTGTCATTATTTTCCGATTTTTCACAGATTTTTATAGTCGGACCATCGATTTTTGCGGATTTCTCCATACATACCCCTTCTCATTTTTTTCGCCGATGTTCATCCTGCTCTCACGGCTACAATAATTGAGATATCGAGATGATCCAAAATGCATTCTCTAAGTCTACTCGAGACGTTTTGAAAACACACGTCAAAACCCAAAATCGATGAAACGGGAGCCAAGTTATGACCATTTGAAATTTCGAGATTTTTAGGTTTTCGAAAAGGTGGGCCAAAAATAAAAAAATTTTTTTTTTCTCTTTTGTCAATGTTTCGATACCCTATTCGATCGGAAATTTTCCGCTGATTACGAATAACACTGTGTTTTAGTCGAAATCTCAAAATATCAATGTGAAAAAGGCGAAATTTCGCTGATCACGAATAACACCCCTTTTCGTCGAAATCTCATTATTTCTATGAGAAAAAGGCGAAAAACGAAAAAAATCACTTTTTGGACGATTTTCAATGAAATTTCTAGTTTCTCAAGGAAACTGGTACTGAATCAGTAATCAGCGAGTCAAAATACATCGATATAGCGGCCTAAAAGTAAATTTAAAGAATTCAACATTTTTTTGCATTTCGGCGAAAAAGAAGTGTCTTCACTAAAATCGCTGTAACGTTGCTTCCCGACGGAGTTGGAACCCCACTCTGTGCTCATTCTTTTCGTGATCGAAACCCCTTTAAAATGGCGCTTGAATCATTGTGCTGTCATTATTTTTTGATTTTTCACAGATTTTTTTAGTCGGACCGTCGATTGCGGATTTCTCCATACATACCCCTTCTCATTTTTTTCGCCGATTTTCATCCTGCTCTCACGGCTACAATAATTGAGATATCGGGATGATCCCAAATGCATTCTCTCAGTCTACTCGAGACGTTTTGAAAAGGCACGTCAAAACCCAAAATCGATGAAACGGGAGCCAAGTTATGACCATTTGAAATTTCGAAATTTTGAGGTTTTCGAAAAGGTGGGCAAAAAATTGAAATTTTTTTTTTTCTCTTTTTTCAATGTTTCGATACCCTATTCGATCGGAAATTTTCAGCTCATTACGAATAACACCGAGTTTTAGTCGAAATCTCAAAATATCAATGTGAAAAAGGCGAAATTTCGCTGATCACGAATAACACCCCTTTTCGTCGAAATCTCATTATTTCTATGAGAAAAAGGCGAAAAACGAAAAAAATCAATTTTGAACGATTTTCAATAAAATTTCTAGTTTCTCAAAGAAACTGGTACTGAATCAGTAATCAGCGAGTCAAAATACATCGATATAGCGTCCTAAAAGTAAATTTAAAGAATTCATCATTTTTTTGCATTTCGGCGAAAAAGAAGTGTCTTCACTAAAATCGCTGTAACGTTGCTTCCCGACGGAGTTGGAACCCCACTCTGTGCTCATTCTTTTCGTGATCGAAACCCCATTAAAATGGCGATTGAATCATTGTGCTGTCATTATTTTTTGATTTTTTACAGATTTTTATAGTCGGACCATCGATTTTTGCGGATTTCTCCATACATACCCCTTCTCATTTTTTTCGCCGATTTTCATCCTGCTCACACGGCTACAATAGTTGAGATATCGGGATGATCCCAAATGCATTCTCTCAGTCTACTCGAGACGTTTTGAAAAGGCACGTCAAAACCCAAAATCGATGAAACGGGAGCCAAGTTATGACCATTTGAAATTTCGAAATTTTTAGGTTTTCGAAAAGGTGGGCAAAAAATTGAAATTTTTTTTTTTCTCTTTTTTCAATGTTTCGATACCCTATTCGATCGGAAATTTTCAGCTCATTACGAATAACACCGAGTTTTAGTCGAAATCTCAAAATATCAATGTGAAAAAGGCGAAATTTCGCTGATCACGAATAACACCCCTTTTCGTCGAAATCTCAATATTTCTATGAGAAAAAGGTGAAAAACGAAAAAAATCACTTTTTGGACGATTTTCAATGATATTTCTAGTTTCTCAAGGAAACTGGTACTGAATCAGTAATCCGCGAGTCAAAATACATCGATATAGCGTCCTAAAAGTAAATTTAAAGAATCCAACATTTTTTTGCATTTCGGCGAAAAAGAAGTGTCTTCACTAAAATCGCTGTAACGTTGCTTACCGATGGAGTTGGAACCCCACTCTGTAGTCATTCTTTTCGTGATCGAAACCCCTTTAAAATGGCGCTTGAATCATTGTGCTGTCATTATTTTTTGATTTTTCACAGATTTTTATAGTCGGACCATCGATTTTTGCGGATTTCTCCATACATACCCCTTCTCATTTTTTTCGCCGATTTTCATCCTGCTCACACGGCTACAATAGTTGAGATATCGGGATGATCCCAAATGCATTCTCTCAGTCTACTCGAGACGTTTTGAAAAGGCACGTCAAAACCCAAAATCGATGAAACGGGAGCCAAGTTATGACCATTTGAAATTTCGAAATTTTTAGGTTTTCGAAAAGGTGGGCAAAAAATTGAAATTTTTTTTTTTCTCTTTTTTCAATGTTTCGATACCCTATTCGATCGGAAATTTTCAGCTCATTACGAATAACACCGAGTTTTAGTCGAAATCTCAAAATATCAATGTGAAAAAGGCGAAATTTCGCTGATCACGAATAACACCCCTTTTCGTCGAAATCTCAATATTTCTATGAGAAAAAGGCGAAAAACGAAAAAAATCACTTTTTGGACGATTTTCAATGATATTTCTAGTTTCTCAAGGAAACTGGTACTGAATCAGTAATCAGCGAGTCAAAATACATCGATATAGCGTCCTAAAAGTAAATTTAAAGAATTCAACATTTTTTTGCATTTCGGCGAAAAAGAAGTGTCTTCACTAAAATCGCTGTAACGTTGCTTCCCGATGGAGTTGGAACCCCACTCTGTGCTCATTCTTTTCGTGATCGAAACCCCTTTAAAATGGCGCTTGAATCATTGTGCTATCATCATTTTTCGATTTTTCACAGATTTTTATAGTCGGACCATCGATTTTTGCGGATTTCTCCATACATACCCCTTCTCATTTTTTTCGCCGATTTTCATCCTGCTCTCACGGCTACAATAATTGAGATATCGAGATGATCCAAAATGCATTCTCTAAGTCTACTCGAGACGTTTTGAAAACGCATTTCAAAACCCAAAATCGATGAAACGGGAGCCAAGTTATGACCATTTGAAATTTCGAGATTTTTAGGTTTTCGAAAAGGTGGGCCAAAAATTAAAAATTTTTTTTTTTCTCTTTTGTCAATGTTTCGATACCCTATTCGATCGGAAATTTTCCGCTGATTACGAATAACACCGAGTTTTAGTCGAAATCTCAAAATATCAATGTGAAAAAGGCGAAATTTCGCTGATCACGAATACCACCCCTTTTCGTCGAAATCTCATTATTTCTATGAGAAAAAGGCGAAAAACGAAAAAAATCACTTTTTGGACGATTTTCAATGAAATTTCTAGTTTCTCAAGGAAACTGGTACTGAATCAGTAATCAGCGAGTCAAAATACATCGATATGACGTCCTAAAAGTAAATTTAAAGAATCCAACATTTTTTTGCATTTCGGCGAAAAAGAAGTGTCTTCACTAAAATCGCTGTAACGTTGCTTACCGATGGAGTTGGAACCCCACTCTGTACTCATTCTTTTCGTGATCGAAACCCCTTTATAATGGCGCTTGAATCATTGTGCTGTCATTATTTTTTGATTTTTCACAGATTTTTATAGTCGGACCGTCGATTGCGGATTTCTCCATACATACCCCTTCTCATTTTTTTCGCCGATTTTCATCCTGCTCTCACGGCTACAATAATTGAGATATCGGGATGATCCCAAATGCATTCTCTCAGTCTACTCGAGACGTTTTGAAAAGGCACGTCAAAACCCAAAATCGATGAAACGGGAGCCAAGTTATGACCATTTGAAATTTCGAAATTTTGAGGTTTTCGAAAAGGTGGGCAAAAAATTGAAATTTTTTTTTTTCTCTTTTTTCAATGTTTCGATACCCTATTCGATCGGAAATTTTCAGCTCATTACGAATAACACCGAGTTTTAATCGAAATCTCAAAATATCAATGTGAAAAAGGCGAAATTTCGCTGATCACGAATAACACCCCTTTTCGTCGAAATCTCATTATTTCTATGAGAAAAAGGCGAAAAACGAAAAAAATCAATTTTGAACGATTTTCAATAAAATTTCTAGTTTCTCAAAGAAACTGGTACTGAATCAGTAATCAGCGAGTCAAAATACATCGATATAGCGTCCTAAAAGTAAATTTAAAGAATTCATCATTTTTTTGCATTTCGGCGAAAAAGAAGTGTCTTCACTAAAATCGCTGTAACGTTGCTTCCCGACGGAGTTGGAACCCCACTCTGTGCTCATTCTTTTCGTGATCGAAACCCCATTAAAATGGCGATTGAATCATTGTGCTGTCATTATTTTCCGATTTTTCACAGATTTTTATAGTCGGACCATCGATTTTTGCGGATTTCTCCATACATACCCCTTCTCATTTTTTTCGCCGATGTTCATCCTGCTCTCACGGCTACAATAATTGAGATATCGAGATGATCCAAAATGCATTCTCTAAGTCTACTCGAGACGTTTTGAAAACACACGTCAAAACCCAGAATCGATGAAACGGGAGCCAACTTATGACCATTTGAAATTTCGAGATTTTTAGGTTTTCGAAAAGGTGGGCCAAAAATTAAAAAATTTTTTTTTTTTTTTTTTTCAATGTTTCGATACCCTATTCGATCGGAAATTTTCAGCTCATTACGAATAACACCGAGTTTTAGTCGAAATCTCAAAATATCAATGTGAAAAAGGCGAAATTTCGCTGATCACGAATAACACCCCTTTTCGTCGAAATCTCATTATTTCTATGAGAAAAAGGCGAAAAACGAAAAAAATCACTTTTTGGACGATTTTCAATGAAATTTCTTGTTTCTCAAGGAAACTGGTACTGAATCAGTAATCAGCGAGTCAAAATACATCGATATAGCGGCCTAAAAGTAAATTTAAAGAATCCAACATTTTTTTGCATTTCGGCGAAAAAGAAGTGTCTTCACTAAAATCGCTGTAACGTTGCTTCCCGATGGAGTTGGAACCCCACTCTGTAGTCATTCTTTTCGTGATCGAAACCCCATTAAAATGGCGATTGAATCATTGTGCTGTCATTATTTTTCGATTTTTCACAGATTTTTATAGTCGGACCATCGATTTTTGCGGATTTCTCCATACATACCCCTTCTCATTTTTTTCGCCGATTTTCATCCTGCTCTCACGGCTACAATAATTGAGATATCGGGATGATCCCAAATGCATTCTCTCAGTCTACTCGAGACGTTTTGAAAAGGCACGTCAAAACCCAAAATCGATGAAACGGGAGCCAAGTTATGACCATTTGAAATTTCGAAATTTTTAGGTTTTCGAAAAGGTGGGCAAAAAATTGAAATTTTTTTTTTCTCTTTTTTCAATGTTTCGATACCCTATTCGATCGGAAATTTTCAGCTCATTACGAATAACACCGAGTTTTAGTCGAAATCTCAAAATATCAATGTGAAAAAGGCGAAATTTCGCTGATCACGAATAACACCCCTTTTCGTCGAAATCTCAATATTTCTATGAGAAAAAGGCGAAATACGAAAAAAATCACTTTTTGGACGATTTTCAATGATATTTCTAGTTTCTCAAGGAAACTGGTACTGAATCAGTAATCAGCGAGTCAAAATACATCGATATAGCGTCCTAAAAGTAAATTTAAAGAATTCAACATTTTTTGCATTTCGGCGAAAAAGAAGTGTCTTCACTAAAATCGCTGTAACGTTGCTTCCCGATGGAGTTGGAACCCCACTCTGTGCTCATTCTTTTCGTGATCGAAACCCCTTTAAAATGGCGCTTGAATCATTGTGCTATCATCATTTTTCGATTTTTCACAGATTTTTATAGTCGGACCATCGATTTTTGCGGATTTCTCCATACATACCCCTTCTCATTTTTTTCGCCGATTTTCATCCTGCTCTCACGGCTACAATAATTGAGATATCGAGATGATCCAAAATGCATTCTCTAAGTCTACTCGAGACGGTTTGAAAACGCATTTCAAAACCCAAAATCGATGAAACGGGAGCCAAGTTATGACCATTTGAAATTTCGAGATTTTTAGGTTTTCGAAAAGGTGGGCCAAAAATAAAAAATTTTTTTTTTTCTCTTTTGTCAATGTTTCGATACCCTATTCGATCGGAAATTTTCCGCTGATTACGAATAACACCGAGTTTTAGTCGAAATCTCAAAATATCAATGTGAAAAAGGCGAAATTTCGCTGATCACGAATAACACCCCTTTTCGTCGAAATCTCATTATTTCTATGAGAAAAAGGCGAAAAACGAAAAAAATCACTTTTTGGACGATTTTCAATGAAATTTCTAGTTTCTCAAGGAAACTGGTACTGAATCAGTAATCAGCGAGTCAAAATACATCGATATAGCGGCCTAAAAGTAAATTTAAAGAATTCAACATTTTTTTGCATTTCGGCGAAAAAGAAGAGTCTTCACTAAAATCGCTGTAACGTTGCTTCCCGACGGAGTTGGAACCCCACTCTGTGCTCATTCTTTTCGTGATCGAAACCCCATTAAAATGGCGCTTGAATCATTGTGCTGTCATTATTTTTCGATTTTTCACAGATTTTTATAGTCGGACCATCGATTTTTGCGGATTTCTCCATACAAACCCCTTCTCATTTTTTTCGCCGATTTTCATCCTGCTCTCACGGCTACAATAATTGAGATATCGGGATGATCCCAAATGCATTCTCTCAGTCTACTCGAGACGTTTTGAAAAGGCACGTCAAAACCCAAAATCGATGTAACGGGAGCCAAGTTATGACCATTTGAAATTTCGAAATTTTTAGGTTTTCGAAAAGGTGGGCAAAAAATCGAAATTTTTTTTTTTCTCTTTTCTCAATGTTTCGATACCCTATTCGATCGGAAATTTTCAGCTCATTACGAATAACACCGAGTTTTAGTCGAAATCTCAAAATATCAATGTGAAAAAGGCGAAATTTCGCTGATCACGAATAACACCCCTTTTCGTCGAAATCTCAATATTTCTATGAGAAAAAGGCGAAAAACGAAAAAAATCACTTTTTGGACGATTTTCAATGATATTTCTAGTTTCTCAAGGAAACTGGTACTGAATCAGTAATCAGCGAGTCAAAATACATCGATATAGCGTCCTAAAAGTAAATTTAAAGAATTCAACATTTTTTTGCATTTCGGCGAAAAAGAAGTGTCTTCACTAAAACGCTGTAACGTTGCTTCCCGATGGAGTTGGAACCCCACTCTGTGCTAATTCTTTTGGTGATCGAAACCCCTTTCAAATGGCGCTTGAATCATTGTGCTATCATTATTTTTCGATTTTTCACAGATTTTTATATTCGGACCATCGATTTTTGAGGATTTCTCCATACATACCCCTTCTCATTTTTTTCGCCGATTTTCATCCTGCTCTCACGGCTACAATAATTGAGATATCGGGATGATCCCAAATGCATTCTCTCAGTCTACTCGAGACGATTTGAAAAGGCACGTCAAAACCCAAAATTGATGAAACGGGAGCCAAGTTATGACCATCTGAAATTTCGAGATTTTTAGGTTTTCGAAAAGGTGGGCCAAAAATAAAAAATTTTTTTTTTTCTCTTTTGTCAATGTTTCGATACCCTATTCGATCGGAAATTTTCCGCTGATTACGAATAACACCGAGTTTTAGTCGAAAGCTCAAAATATCAATGTGAAAAAGGCGAAATTTCGCTGATCACGAATAACACCCCTTTTCGTCGAAATCTCATTATTTCTATGAGAAAAAGGCGAAAAACGAAAAAAATCACTTTTTGGACGATTTTCAATGAAATTTCTAGTTTCTCAAGGAAACTGGTACTGAATCAGTAATCAGCGAGTCAAAATACATCGATATAGCGGCCTAAAAGTAAATTTAAAGAATTCAACATTTTTTTGCATTTCGGCGAAAAAGAAGTGTCTTCACTAAAATCGCTGTAACGTTGCTTCCCGACGGAGTTGGAACCCCACTCTGTGCTCATTCTTTTCGTGATCGAAACCCCATTAAAATGGCTCTTGAATCATTGTGCTGTCATTATTTTTCGATTTTTCACAGATTTTTATAGTCGGACCATCGATTTTTGCGGATTTCTCCATACATACCCCTTCTCATTTTTTTCGCCGATTTTCATCCTGCTCTCACGGCTACAATAATTGAGATATCGGGATGATCCCAAATGCATTCTCTCAGTCTACTCGAGACGTTTTGAAAAGGCACGTCAAAACCCAAAATCGATGTAACGGGAGCCAAGTTATGACCATTTGAAATTTCGAAATTTTTAGGTTTTCGAAAAGGTGGGCAAAAAATCGAAATTTTTTTTTTTCTCTTTTCTCAATGTTTCGATACCCTATTCGATCGGAAATTTTCAGCTCATTACGAATAACACCGAGTTTTAGTCGAAATCTCAAAATATCAATGTGAAAAAGGCGAAATTTCGCTGATCACGAATAACACCCCTTTTCGTCGAAATCTCATTATTTCTATGAGAAAAAGGCGAAAAACGAAAAAAATCACTTTTTGGACGATTTTCAATGAAATTTCTAGTTTCTCAAGGAAACTGGTACTGAATCAGTAATCAGCGAGTCAAAATACATCGATATAGCGGCCTAAAAGTAAATTTAAAGAATTCAACATTTTTTTGCATTTCGGCGAAAAAGAAGTGTCTTCACTCAAATCGCTGTAACGTTGCTTCCCGACGGAGTTGGAACCCCACTCTGTGCTCATTCTTTTCGTGATCGAAACCCCATTAAAATGGCGCTTGAATCATTGTGCTGTCATTATTTTTCGATTTTTCACAGATTTTTATAGTCGGACCATCGATTTTTACGGATTTCTCCATACATACCCCTTCTCATTTTTTTCGCCGATTTTCATCCTGCTCTCACGGCTACAATAATTGAGATATCGGGATGATCCCAAATGCATTCTCTCAGTCTACTCGAGACGTTTTGAAAAGGCACGTCAAAACCCAAAATCGATGTAACGGGAGCCAAGTTATGACCATTTGAAATTTCGAAATTTTTAGGTTTTCGAAAAGGTGGGCAAAAAATCGAAATTTTTTTTTTTCTCTTTTCTCAATGTTTCGATACCCTATTCGATCGGAAATTTTCAGCTCATTACGAATAACACCGAGTTTTAGTCGAAATCTCAAAATATCAATGCGAAAAAGGCGAAATTTCGCTGATCACGAATAACACCCCTTTTCGTCGAAATCTCAATATTTCTATGAGAAAAAGGCGAAAAACGAAAAAAATCACTTTTTGGACGATTTTCAATGATATTTCTAGTTTCTCAAGGAAACTGGTACTGAATCAGTAATCAGCGAGTCAAAATACATCGATATAGCGTCCTAAAAGTAAATTTAAAGAATTCAACATTTTTTTGCATTTCGGCGAAAAAGAAGTGTCTTCACTAAAACGCTGTAACGTTGCTTCCCGATGGAGTTGGAACCCCACTCTGTGCTAATTCTTTTGGTGATCGAAACCCCTTTCAAATGGCGCTTGAATCATTGTGCTATCATTATTTTTCGATTTTTCACAGATTTTTATATTCGGACCATCGATTTTTGAGGATTTCTCCATACATACCCCTTCTCATTTTTTTCGCCGATTTTCATCCTGCTCTCACGGCTACAATAATTGAGATATCGGGATGATCCCAAATGCATTCTCTCAGTCTACTCGAGACGATTTGAAAAGGCACGTCAAAACCCAAAATCGATGAAACGGGAGCCAAGTTATGACCATCTGAAATTTCGAGATTTTTAGGTTTTCGAAAAGGTGGGCCAAAAATTAAAAAATTTTTTTTTTCTCTTTTTTCAATGTTTCGATACCCTATTCGATCGGAAATTTTCAGCTCATTACGAATAACACCGAGTTTTAGTCGAAATCTCAAAATATCAATGCGAAAAAGGCGAAATTTCGCTGATCACGAATAACACCCCTTTTCGTCGAAATCTCAATATTTCTATGAGAAAAAGGCGAAAAACGAAAAAAATCACTTTTTGGACGATTTTCAATGATATTTCTAGTTTCTCAAGGAAACTGGTACTGAATCAGTAATCAGCGAGTCAAAATACATCGATATAGCGTCCTAAAAGTAAATTTAAAGAATTCAACATTTTTTTGCATTTCGGCGAAAAAGAAGTGTCTTCACTAAAACGCTGTAACGTTGCTTCCCGATGGAGTTGCAACCCCACTCTGTGCTCATTCTTTTCGTGATCGAAACCCCATTAAAATGGCGATTGAATCATTGTGCTGTCATTATTTTTCGATTTTTAACAGATTTTTATAGTCGGACCATCGATTTTTGCGGATTTCTCATTCCGCCTCATTTTTTTCGCCGATTTTCATCCTACTCTCACGGCTACAATAATTGAGATATCGAGATGATCCAAAATGCATTCTCTAAGTCTACTCGAGACGTTTTGAAAACACACGTCAAAACCCAAAATAGATGAAATGGGAGCCAAGTTATGACCGTTTGAAATTTCGAGTTTTTTAGGTTTTCGAAAAGGTGGGACAAAAATAAAAAATAACAATTTTTCTGTTTTTTCAATGTTTCGATACCCTATTCGATCGGAAATTTTCCGCTGATTACGAATAACACCGAGTTTTAGTCGAAATCTCAAAATATAAATGTGAAAAAGGCGAAATTTCGCTGATCACGAATAACACCCCTTTTCGTCGAAATCTCAATATTTCTATGAGAAAAAGGCGAAAAATGAAAAAAATCACTTTTTGGACGATTTTCAATGAAATTTCTAGTTTCTCAAGGAAACTGGTACTGAATCAGTAATCAGCGAGTCAAAATACATCGATATAGCGTCCTAAAAGTAAATTTAAAGAATCCAACATTTTTTTGCATTTCGGCGAAAAAGAAGTGACTTCACTAAAATCGCTGTAACGTTGCTTCCCGACGGAGTTGGAACACCACTCTGTGCTCATTCTTTTGGTGATCGAAACCCCTTTCAAATGGCGCTTGAATCATTGTGCTATCATTATTTTTCGATTTTTCACAGATTTTTATATTCGGACCATCGATTTTTGCGGATTTCTCCATACATACCCCTTCTCATTTTTTTCGCCGATTTTCATCCTGCTCTCACGGCTACAATAATTGAGATATCGGGATGATCCCAAATGCATTCTCTCAGTCTACTCGAGACGATTTGAAAAGGCAGGTCAAAACCCAAAATCGATGAAACGGGAGCCAAGTTATGACCATCTGAAATTTCGAGATTTTTAGGTTTTCGAAAAGGTGGGCCAAAAATTAAAAAAATTTTTTTTTCTCTTTTTTCAATGTTTCGATACCCTATTCGATCGGAAATTTTCAGCTCATTACGAATAACACCGAGTTTTAGTCGAAATCTCAAAATATCAATGTGAAAAAGGCGAAATTTCGCTGATCACGAATAACACCCCTTTTCGTCGAAATCTCATTATTTCTATGAGAAAAAGGCGAAAAACGAAAAAAATCACTTTTTGGACGATTTTCAATTAAATTTCTAGTGTCTCAAGGAAACGGGTACTGAATCAGTAATCAGCGAGTCAAAATACATCGATATAGCGTCCTAAACAAAAATTTAAAGAATTCAAAATTGTTTTGCCTTTCGGCGTAAAGAAGTGTCTTCACTAAAATCGCTGTAACGTTGCTTCCCGATGGAGTTGGAACCCCACTCTGTGCTCATTCTTTTCGTGATCGAAACCCCTTTAAAATGGCGCTTGAATCATTGTGCTATCATCATTTTTCGATTTTTCACAGATTTTTAAATTCGGACCATCGATTTTTGCGGATTTCTCCATACATACCTCATTTTTTTCGCCGATTTTCATCCTGCTCTCACGGCTACAATGATTGAGATATCGGGATGATCCCAAATGCATTCTCTCAGTCTACTCGAGACGTTTTGAAAAAGCACGTCAAAACCCAAAATCGATGAAACGGCAGCCAAGTTATGACCATCTGAAATTTCGAGATTTTTAGGTTTTCGAAAAGGTGGGCCAAAAATAAAAAAAATTTTTTTTTCTCTTTTCTCAATATTTCGATACCCTATTCGATCGGAAATTTTCCGCTGATTACGAATAACACCGAGTTTTAGTCGAAATCTCAAAATATCAATGTGAAAAAGGCGAAATTTCGCTGATCACGAATAACACCCCTTTTCGTCGAAATCTCACTATTTCTATGAGAAAAAGGCGAAAAACGAAAAAAATCACTTTTTGGACGATTTTCAATGAAATTTCTGGTTTCTCAAGGAAACTGGTACTGAATCAGTATTCAGCGAGTCAAAATACATCGATATAGCGTCCTAAAAGGAAATTTAAAGAATCCAACGTTTTTTTTGCATTCCGGCGAAAAAGAAGTGTCTTCACTAAAATCGCTGTAACGTTGCTTCCCGATGCAGTTGGAACCCCACTCCGTACTCATTCTTTTCGTGATCGAAACCCCTTTAAAATGGCGCTTGAATCATTGTGCTGTCATTATTTTTCGATTTTTCACAGATTTTTATAGTCGGACCATCGATTTTTGCGGATTTCTCCATACATACCCCTTCTCATTTTTTTCGCCGATTTTCATCCTGCTCTCACGGCTACAATAATTGAGATATCGGGATGGTCCCAAATGCATTCTCTCAGTCTACTCGAGACGTTTTGAAAAGGCACTTCAAAACCCAAAATCGATGAAACGGGAGCCAAGTTATGACCATTTGAAATTTCGAAATTTTTAGGTTTTCGAAAAGGTGGGCAAAAAATTGAAATTTTTTTTTTTCTCTTTTTTCAATGTTTCGATACCCTATTCGATCGGAAATTTTCAGCTCATTACGAATAACACCGAGTTTTAGTCGAAATCTCAAAATATCAATGTGAAAAAGGCGAAATTTCGCTGATCACGAATACCACCCCTTTTCGTCGAAATCTCATTATTTCTATGAGAAAAAGGCGAAAAACGAAAAAAATCACTTTTTGGACGATTTTCAATGAAATTTCTAGTTTCTCAAGGAAACTGGTACTGAATCAGTAATCAGCGAGTCAAAATACATCGATATAGCGTCCTAAAAGTAAATTTAAAGAATCCAACATTTTTTTGCATTTCGGCGAAAAAGAAGTGTCTTCACTAAAATCGCTGTAACGTTGCTTACCGATGGAGTTGGAACCCCACTCTGTAGTCATTCTTTTCGTGATCGAAACCCCTTTAAAATGGCGCTTGAATCATTGTGCTGTCATTATTTTTTGATTTTTCACAGATTTTTATCGTCGGACCATCGATTTTTGCGGATTTCTCCAACATACCCCTTCTCATTTTTTTCGCCGATTTTCATCCTGCTCTCACGGCTACAATAATTGAGATATCGAGATGATCCAAAATGCATTCTCTAAGTCTACTCGAGACGTTTTGAAAACGCATTTCAAAACCCAAAATCGATGAAACGGGAGCCAAGTTATGACCATTTGAAATTTCGAGATTTTTAGGTTTTCGAAAAGGTGGGCCAAAAATTAAAAATTTTTTATTTTCTCTTTTGTCAATGTTTCGATACCCTATTCGATCGGAAATTTTCCGCTGATTACGAATAACACCGAGTTTTAGTCGAAATCTCAAAATATCAATGTGAAAAAGGCGTAATTTTGCTGATCACGAATAACACCCCTTTTCGTCGAAATCTCATTATTTCTATGAGAAAAAGGCGAAAAACGAAAAAAATCAATTTTGAACGATTTTCAATGAAATTTCTAGTTTCTCAAGGAAACTGGTACTGAATCAGTAATCAGCGAGTCAAAATACATCGATATAGCGTCCTAAAAGTAAATTTAAAGAATTCATCATTTTTTTGCATTTCGGCGAAAAAGAAGTGTCTTCACTAAAATCGCTGTAACGTTGCTTCCCGACGGAGTTGGAACCCCACTCTGTGCTCATTCTTTTCGTGATCGAAACCCCATTAAAATGGCGATTGAATCATTGTGCTGTTATTATTTTCCGATTTTTCACAGATTTTTATAGTCGGACCATCGATTTTTGCGGATTTCTCCATACATACCCCTTCTCATTTTTTTCGCCGATTTTCATCCTGCTCTCACGGCTACAATAATTGAGATATCGAGATGATCCAAAATGCATTCTCTCAGTCTACTCGAGACGTTTTGAAAAGGCACGTCAAAACCCAAAATCGATGTAACGGGAGCCAAGTTATGACCATTTGAAATTTCGAAATTTTTAGGTTTTCGAAAAGGTGGGCAAAAAATCGAAATTTTTTTTTTTCTCTTTTCTCAATGTTTCGATACCCTATTCGATCGGAAATTTTCAGCTCATTACGAATAACACCGAGTTTTAGTCGAAATCTCAAAATATCAATGTGAAAAAGGCGAAATTTCGCTGATCACGAATAACACCCCTTTTCGTCGAAATCTCATTATTTCTATGAGAAAAAGGCGAAAAACGAAAAAAATCACTTTTTGGACGATTTTCAATGAAATTTCTAGTTTCTCAAGGAAACTGGTACTGAATCAGTAATCAGCGAGTCAAAATACATCGATATAGCGGCCTAAAAGTAAATTTAAAGAATTCAACATTTTTTTGCATTTCGGCGAAAAAGAAGTGTCTTCACTAAAATCGCTGTAACGTTGCTTCCCGACGGAGTTGGAACCCCACTCTGTGCTCATTCTTTTCGTGATCGAAACCCCATTAAAATGGCGCTTGAATCATTGTGCTGTCATTATTTTTCGATTTTTCACAGATTTTTATAGTCGGACCATCGATTTTTACGGATTTCTCCATACATACCCCTTCTCATTTTTTTCGCCGATTTTCATCCTGCTCTCACGGCTACAATAATTGAGATATCGGGATGATCCCAAATGCATTCTCTCAGTCTACTCGAGACGTTTTGAAAAGGCACGTCAAAACCCAAAATCGATGTAACGGGAGCCAAGTTATGACCATTTGAAATTTCGAAATTTTTAGGTTTTCGAAAAGGTGGGCAAAAAATCGAAATTTTTTTTTTTCTCTTTTCTCAATGTTTCGATACCCTATTCGATCGGAAATTTTCAGCTCATTACGAATAACACCGAGTTTTAGTCGAAATCTCAAAATATCAATGCGAAAAAGGCGAAATTTCGCTGATCACGAATAACACCCCTTTTCGTCGAAATCTCAATATTTCTATGAGAAAAAGGCGAAAAACGAAAAAAATCACTTTTTGGACGATTTTCAATGATATTTCTAGTTTCTCAAGGAAACTGGTACTGAATCAGTAATCAGCGAGTCAAAATACATCGATATAGCGTCCTAAAAGTAAATTTAAAGAATTCAACATTTTTTTGCATTTCGGCGAAAAAGAAGTGTCTTCACTAAAACGCTGTAACGTTGCTTCCCGATGGAGTTGGAACCCCACTCTGTGCTAATTCTTTTGGTGATCGAAACCCCTTTCAAATGGCGCTTGAATCATTGTGCTATCATTATTTTTCGATTTTTCACAGATTTTTATATTCGGACCATCGATTTTTGAGGATTTCTCCATACATACCCCTTCTCATTTTTTTCGCCGATTTTCATCCTGCTCTCACGGCTACAATAATTGAGATATCGGGATGATCCCAAATGCATTCTCTCAGTCTACTCGAGACGATTTGAAAAGGCACGTCAAAACCCAAAATCGATGAAACGGGAGCCAAGTTATGACCATCTGAAATTTCGAGATTTTTAGGTTTTCGAAAAGGTGGGCCAAAAATTAAAAAATTTTTTTTTTCTCTTTTTTCAATGTTTCGATACCCTATTCGATCGGAAATTTTCAGCTCATTACGAATAACACCGAGTTTTAGTCGAAATCTCAAAATATCAATGCGAAAAAGGCGAAATTTCGCTGATCACGAATAACACCCCTTTTCGTCGAAATCTCAATATTTCTATGAGAAAAAGGCGAAAAACGAAAAAAATCACTTTTTGGACGATTTTCAATGATATTTCTAGTTTCTCAAGGAAACTGGTACTGAATCAGTAATCAGCGAGTCAAAATACATCGATATAGCGTCCTAAAAGTAAATTTAAAGAATTCAACATTTTTTTGCATTTCGGCGAAAAAGAAGTGTCTTCACTAAAACGCTGTAACGTTGCTTCCCGATGGAGTTGCAACCCCACTCTGTGCTCATTCTTTTCGTGATCGAAACCCCATTAAAATGGCGATTGAATCATTGTGCTGTCATTATTTTTCGATTTTTAACAGATTTTTATAGTCGGACCATCGATTTTTGCGGATTTCTCATTCCGCCTCATTTTTTTCGCCGATTTTCATCCTACTCTCACGGCTACAATAATTGAGATATCGAGATGATCCAAAATGCATTCTCTAAGTCTACTCGAGACGTTTTGAAAACACACGTCAAAACCCAAAATAGATGAAATGGGAGCCAAGTTATGACCGTTTGAAATTTCGAGTTTTTTAGGTTTTCGAAAAGGTGGGACAAAAATAAAAAATAACAATTTTTCTGTTTTTTCAATGTTTCGATACCCTATTCGATCGGAAATTTTCCGCTGATTACGAATAACACCGAGTTTTAGTCGAAATCTCAAAATATAAATGTGAAAAAGGCGAAATTTCGCTGATCACGAATAACACCCCTTTTCGTCGAAATCTCAATATTTCTATGAGAAAAAGGCGAAAAATGAAAAAAATCACTTTTTGGACGATTTTCAATGAAATTTCTAGTTTCTCAAGGAAACTGGTACTGAATCAGTAATCAGCGAGTCAAAATACATCGATATAGCGTCCTAAAAGTAAATTTAAAGAATCCAACATTTTTTTGCATTTCGGCGAAAAAGAAGTGACTTCACTAAAATCGCTGTAACGTTGCTTCCCGACGGAGTTGGAACACCACTCTGTGCTCATTCTTTTGGTGATCGAAACCCCTTTCAAATGGCGCTTGAATCATTGTGCTATCATTATTTTTCGATTTTTCACAGATTTTTATATTCGGACCATCGATTTTTGCGGATTTCTCCATACATACCCCTTCTCATTTTTTTCGCCGATTTTCATCCTGCTCTCACGGCTACAATAATTGAGATATCGGGATGATCCCAAATGCATTCTCTCAGTCTACTCGAGACGATTTGAAAAGGCAGGTCAAAACCCAAAATCGATGAAACGGGAGCCAAGTTATGACCATCTGAAATTTCGAGATTTTTAGGTTTTCGAAAAGGTGGGCCAAAAATTAAAAAAATTTTTTTTTCTCTTTTTTCAATGTTTCGATACCCTATTCGATCGGAAATTTTCAGCTCATTACGAATAACACCGAGTTTTAGTCGAAATCTCAAAATATCAATGTGAAATAGGCGAAATTTCGCTGATCACGAATAACACCCCTTTTCGTCGAAATCTCATTATTTCTATGAGAAAAAGGCGAAAAACGAAAAAAATCACTTTTTGGACGATTTTCAATTAAATTTCTAGTGTCTCAAGGAAACGGGTACTGAATCAGTAATCAGCGAGTCAAAATACATCGATATAGCGTCCTAAACAAAAATTTAAAGAATTCAAAATTGTTTTGCCTTTCGGCGTAAAGAAGTGTCTTCACTAAAATCGCTGTAACGTTGCTTCCCGATGGAGTTGGAACCCCACTCTGTGCTCATTCTTTTCGTGATCGAAACCCCTTTAAAATGGCGCTTGAATCATTGTGCTATCATCATTTTTCGATTTTTCACAGATTTTTAAATTCGGACCATCGATTTTTGCGGATTTCTCCATACATACCTCATTTTTTTCGCCGATTTTCATCCTGCTCTCACGGCTACAATGATTGAGATATCGGGATGATCCCAAATGCATTCTCTCAGTCTACTCGAGACGTTTTGAAAAAGCACGTCAAAACCCAAAATCGATGAAACGGCAGCCAAGTTATGACCATCTGAAATTTCGAGATTTTTAGGTTTTCGAAAAGGTGGGCCAAAAATAAAAAAAATTTTTTTTTCTCTTTTCTCAATATTTCGATACCCTATTCGATCGGAAATTTTCCGCTGATTACGAATAACACCGAGTTTTAGTCGAAATCTCAAAATATCAATGTGAAAAAGGCGAAATTTCGCTGATCACGAATAACACCCCTTTTCGTCGAAATCTCACTATTTCTATGAGAAAAAGGCGAAAAACGAAAAAAATCACTTTTTGGACGATTTTCAATGAAATTTCTGGTTTCTCAAGGAAACTGGTACTGAATCAGTATTCAGCGAGTCAAAATACATCGATATAGCGTCCTAAAAGGAAATTTAAAGAATCCAACGTTTTTTTTGCATTCCGGCGAAAAAGAAGTGTCTTCACTAAAATCGCTGTAACGTTGCTTCCCGATGCAGTTGGAACCCCACTCCGTACTCATTCTTTTCGTGATCGAAACCCCTTTAAAATGGCGCTTGAATCATTGTGCTGTCATTATTTTTCGATTTTTCACAGATTTTTATAGTCGGACCATCGATTTTTGCGGATTTCTCCATACATACCCCTTCTCATTTTTTTCGCCGATTTTCATCCTGCTCTCACGGCTACAATAATTGAGATATCGGGATGGTCCCAAATGCATTCTCTCAGTCTACTCGAGACGTTTTGAAAAGGCACTTCAAAACCCAAAATCGATGAAACGGGAGCCAAGTTATGACCATTTGAAATTTCGAAATTTTTAGGTTTTCGAAAAGGTGGGCAAAAAATTGAAATTTTTTTTTTTCTCTTTTTTCAATGTTTCGATACCCTATTCGATCGGAAATTTTCAGCTCATTACGAATAACACCGAGTTTTAGTCGAAATCTCAAAATATCAATGTGAAAAAGGCGAAATTTCGCTGATCACGAATACCACCCCTTTTCGTCGAAATCTCATTATTTCTATGAGAAAAAGGCGAAAAACGAAAAAAATCACTTTTTGGACGATTTTCAATGAAATTTCTAGTTTCTCAAGGAAACTGGTACTGAATCAGTAATCAGCGAGTCAAAATACATCGATATAGCGTCCTAAAAGTAAATTTAAAGAATCCAACATTTTTTTGCATTTCGGCGAAAAAGAAGTGTCTTCACTAAAATCGCTGTAACGTTGCTTACCGATGGAGTTGGAACCCCACTCTGTAGTCATTCTTTTCGTGATCGAAACCCCTTTAAAATGGCGCTTGAATCATTGTGCTGTCATTATTTTTTGATTTTTCACAGATTTTTATCGTCGGACCATCGATTTTTGCGGATTTCTCCATACATACCCCTTCTCATTTTTTTCGCCGATTTTCATCCTGCTCTCACGGCTACAATAATTGAGATATCGAGATGATCCAAAATGCATTCTCTAAGTCTACTCGAGACGTTTTGAAAACGCATTTCAAAACCCAAAATCGATGAAACGGGAGCCAAGTTATGACCATTTGAAATTTCGAGATTTTTAGGTTTTCGAAAAGGTGGGCCAAAAATTAAAAATTTTTTATTTTCTCTTTTGTCAATGTTTCGATACCCTATTCGATCGGAAATTTTCCGCTGATTACGAATAACACCGAGTTTTAGTCGAAATCTCAAAATATCAATGTGAAAAAGGCGAAATTTCGCTGATCACGAATAACACCCCTTTTCGTCGAAATCTCATTATTTCTATGAGAAAAAGGCGAAAAACGAAAAAAATCAATTTTGAACGATTTTCAATGAAATTTCTAGTTTCTCAAGGAAACTGGTACTGAATCAGTAATCAGCGAGTCAAAATACATCGATATAGCGTCCTAAAAGTAAATTTAAAGAATTCATCATTTTTTTGCATTTCGGCGAAAAAGAAGTGTCTTCACTAAAATCGCTGTAACGTTGCTTCCCGACGGAGTTGGAACCCCACTCTGTGCTCATTCTTTTCGTGATCGAAACCCCATTAAAATGGCGATTGAATCATTGTGCTGTTATTATTTTCCGATTTTTCACAGATTTTTATAGTCGGACCATCGATTTTTGCGGATTTCTCCATACATACCCCTTCTCATTTTTTTCGCCGATTTTCATCCTGCTCTCACGGCTACAATAATTGAGATATCGAGATGATCCAAAATGCATTCTCTCAGTCTACTCGAGACGATTTGAAAAGGCACGTCAAAACCCAAAATCGATGAAACGGGAGCCAAGTTATGACCATCTGAAATTTCGAGATTTTTAGGTTTTCGAAAAGGTGGGCCAAAAATTAAAAAATTTTTTTTTTCTCTTTTTTCAATGTTTCGATACCCTATTCGATCGGAAATTTTCAGCTCATTACGAATAACACCGAGTTTTAGTCGAAATCTCAAAATATCAATGTGAAAAAGGCGAAATTTCGCTGATCACGAATAACACCCCTTTTCGTCGAAATCTCATTATTTCTATGAGAAAAAGGTGAAAAACGAAATAAATCACTTTTTGGACGATTTTCAATGAAATTTCTGGTTTCTCAAGGAAACTGGTACTGAATCAGTAAGCAGCGAGTCAAAATACATCGATATAGCGTCCTAAAAGTAAATTTAAAGAATTCACCATTTTTTTGCATTTCGGCGAAAAAGAAGTGTCTTCACTAAAATCGCTGTAACGTTGCTTCCCGATGGAGTTGCAACCCCACTCTGTGCTCATTCTTTTCGTGATCGAAACCCCATTAAAATGGCGATTGAATCATTGTGCTGTCATTATTTTTCGATTTTTCACAGATTTTTATAGTCGGACCATCGATTTTTGCGGATTTCTCCATACATACCCCTTCTCATTTTTTTCGCCGATTTTCATCCTGCTCTCACGGCTACAATAATTGAGATATCGGGATGATCCCAAATGCATTCTCTCAGTCTACTCGAGACGTTTTGAAAACGCATGTCAAAACCCAAAATCGATGAAACGGGAGCCAAGTTATGACCATTTGAAATTTCGAGATTTTTAGGTTTTCGAAAAGGTGGGCCAAAAATTAAAAATTTTTTATTTTCTCTTTTGTGAATGTTTCGATACCCTATTCGATCGGAAATTTTCAGCTCATTACGAATAACACCGAGTTTTAGTCGAAATCTCAAAATATCAATGCGAAAAAGGCGAAATTTCGCTGATCACGAATAACACCCCTTTTCGTCGAAATCTCAATATTTCTATGAGAAAAAGGCGAAAAACGAAAAAAATCACTTTTTGGACGATTTTCAATGATATTTCTAGTTTCTCAAGGAAACTGGTACTGAATCAGTAATCAGCGAGTCAAAATACATCGATATAGCGTCCTAAAAGTAAATTTAAAGAATTCAACATTTTTTTGCATTTCGGCGAAAAAGAAGTGTCTTCACTAAAACGCTGTAACGTTGCTTCCCGATGGAGTTGCAACCCCACTCTGTGCTCATTCTTTTCGTGATCGAAACCCCATTAAAATGGCGATTGAATCATTGTGCTGTCATTATTTTTCGATTTTTAACAGATTTTTATAGTCGGACCATCGATTTTTGCGGATTTCTCATTCCGCCTCATTTTTTTCGCCGATTTTCATCCTACTCTCACGGCTACAATAATTGAGATATCGAGATGATCCAAAATGCATTCTCTAAGTCTACTCGAGACGTTTTGAAAACACACGTCAAAACCCAAAATAGATGAAATGGGAGCCAAGTTATGACCGTTTGAAATTTCGAGTTTTTTAGGTTTTCGAAAAGGTGGGACAAAAATAAAAAATAACAATTTTTCTGTTTTTTCAATGTTTCGATACCCTATTCGATCGGAAATTTTCCGCTGATTACGAATAACACCGAGTTTTAGTCGAAATCTCAAAATATAAATGTGAAAAAGGCGAAATTTCGCTGATCACGAATAACACCCCTTTTCGTCGAAATCTCAATATTTCTATGAGAAAAAGGCGAAAAATGAAAAAAATCACTTTTTGGACGATTTTCAATGAAATTTCTAGTTTCTCAAGGAAACTGGTACTGAATCAGTAATCAGCGAGTCAAAATACATCGATATAGCGTCCTAAAAGTAAATTTAAAGAATCCAACATTTTTTTGCATTTCGGCGAAAAAGAAGTGACTTCACTAAAATCGCTGTAACGTTGCTTCCCGACGGAGTTGGAACACCACTCTGTGCTCATTCTTTTGGTGATCGAAACCCCTTTCAAATGGCGCTTGAATCATTGTGCTATCATTATTTTTCGATTTTTCACAGATTTTTATATTCGGACCATCGATTTTTGCGGATTTCTCCATACATACCCCTTCTCATTTTTTTCGCCGATTTTCATCCTGCTCTCACGGCTACAATAATTGAGATATCGGGATGATCCCAAATGCATTCTCTCAGTCTACTCGAGACGATTTGAAAAGGCAGGTCAAAACCCAAAATCGATGAAACGGGAGCCAAGTTATGACCATCTGAAATTTCGAGATTTTTAGGTTTTCGAAAAGGTGGGCCAAAAATTAAAAAAATTTTTTTTTCTCTTTTTTCAATGTTTCGATACCCTATTCGATCGGAAATTTTCAGCTCATTACGAATAACACCGAGTTTTAGTCGAAATCTCAAAATATCAATGTGAAAAAGGCGAAATTTCGCTGATCACGAATAACACCCCTTTTCGTCGAAATCTCATTATTTCTATGAGAAAAAGGCGAAAAACGAAAAAAATCACTTTTTGGACGATTTTCAATTAAATTTCTAGTGTCTCAAGGAAACGGGTACTGAATCAGTAATCAGCGAGTCAAAATACATCGATATAGCGTCCTAAATAAAAATTTAAATAATTCAAAATTGTTTTGCCTTTCGGCGTAAAGAAGTGTCTTCACTAAAATCGCTGTAACGTTGCTTCCCGATGGAGTTGGAACCCCACTCTGTGCTCATTCTTTTCGTGATCGAAACCCCTTTAAAATGGCGCTTGAATCATTGTGCTATCATCATTTTTCGATTTTTCACAGATTTTTAAATTCGGACCATCGATTTTTGCGGATTTCTCCATACATACCTCATTTTTTTCGCCGATTTTCATCCTGCTCTCACGGCTACAATGATTGAGATATCGGGATGATCCCAAATGCATTCTCTCAGTCTACTCGAGACGTTTTGAAAAAGCACGTCAAAACCCAAAATCGATGAAACGGCAGCCAAGTTATGACCATCTGAAATTTCGAGATTTTTAGGTTTTCGAAAAGGTGGGCCAAAAATAAAAAAAATTTTTTTTTCTCTTTTCTCAATATTTCGATACCCTATTCGATCGGAAATTTTCCGCTGATTACGAATAACACCGAGTTTTAGTCGAAATCTCAAAATATCAATGTGAAAAAGGCGAAATTTCGCTGATCACGAATAACACCCCTTTTCGTCGAAATCTCACTATTTCTATGAGAAAAAGGCGAAAAACGAAAAAAATCACTTTTTGGACGATTTTCAATGAAATTTCTGGTTTCTCAAGGAAACTGGTACTGAATCAGTATTCAGCGAGTCAAAATACATCGATATAGCGTCCTAAAAGGAAATTTAAAGAATCCAACGTTTTTTTTGCATTCCGGCGAAAAAGAAGTGTCTTCACTAAAATCGCTGTAACGTTGCTTCCCGATGCAGTTGGAACCCCACTCCGTACTCATTCTTTTCGTGATCGAAACCCCTTTAAAATGGCGCTTGAATCATTGTGCTGTCATTATTTTTCGATTTTTCACAGATTTTTATAGTCGGACCATCGATTTTTGCGGATTTCTCCATACATACCCCTTCTCATTTTTTTCGCCGATTTTCATCCTGCTCTCACGGCTACAATAATTGAGATATCGGGATGGTCCCAAATGCATTCTCTCAGTCTACTCGAGACGTTTTGAAAAGGCACTTCAAAACCCAAAATCGATGAAACGGGAGCCAAGTTATGACCATTTGAAATTTCGAAATTTTTAGGTTTTCGAAAAGGTGGGCAAAAAATTGAAATTTTTTTTTTTCTCTTTTTTCAATGTTTCGATACCCTATTCGATCGGAAATTTTCAGCTCATTACGAATAACACCGAGTTTTAGTCGAAATCTCAAAATATCAATGTGAAAAAGGCGAAATTTCGCTGATCACGAATACCACCCCTTTTCGTCGAAATCTCATTATTTCTATGAGAAAAAGGCGAAAAACGAAAAAAATCACTTTTTGGACGATTTTCAATGAAATTTCTAGTTTCTCAAGGAAACTGGTACTGAATCAGTAATCAGCGAGTCAAAATACATCGATATAGCGTCCTAAAAGTAAATTTAAAGAATCCAACATTTTTTTGCATTTCGGCGAAAAAGAAGTGTCTTCACTAAAATCGCTGTAACGTTGCTTACCGATGGAGTTGGAACCCCACTCTGTAGTCATTCTTTTCGTGATCGAAACCCCTTTAAAATGGCGCTTGAATCATTGTGCTGTCATTATTTTTTGATTTTTCACAGATTTTTATCGTCGGACCATCGATTTTTGCGGATTTCTCCATACATACCCCTTCTCATTTTTTTCGCCGATTTTCATCCTGCTCTCACGGCTACAATAATTGAGATATCGAGATGATCCAAAATGCATTCTCTAAGTCTACTCGAGACGTTTTGAAAACGCATTTCAAAACCCAAAATCGATGAAACGGGAGCCAAGTTATGACCATTTGAAATTTCGAGATTTTTAGGTTTTCGAAAAGGTGGGCCAAAAATTAAAAATTTTTTATTTTCTCTTTTGTCAATGTTTCGATACCCTATTCGATCGGAAATTTTCCGCTGATTACGAATAACACCGAGTTTTAGTCGAAATCTCAAAATATCAATGTGAAAAAGGCGAAATTTCGCTGATCACGAATAACACCCCTTTTCGTCGAAATCTCATTATTTCTATGAGAAAAAGGCGAAAAACGAAAAAAATCAATTTTGAACGATTTTCAATGAAATTTCTAGTTTCTCAAGGAAACTGGTACTGAATCAGTAATCAGCGAGTCAAAATACATCGATATAGCGTCCTAAAAGTAAATTTAAAGAATTCATCATTTTTTTGCATTTCGGCGAAAAAGAAGTGTCTTCACTAAAATCGCTGTAACGTTGCTTCCCGACGGAGTTGGAACCCCACTCTGTGCTCATTCTTTTCGTGATCGAAACCCCATTAAAATGGCGATTGAATCATTGTGCTGTTATTATTTTCCGATTTTTCACAGATTTTTATAGTCGGACCATCGATTTTTGCGGATTTCTCCATACATACCCCTTCTCATTTTTTTCGCCGATTTTCATCCTGCTCTCACGGCTACAATAATTGAGATATCGAGATGATCCAAAATGCATTCTCTCAGTCTACTCGAGACGATTTGAAAAGGCACGTCAAAACCCAAAATCGATGAAACGGGAGCCAAGTTATGACCATCTGAAATTTCGAGATTTTTAGGTTTTCGAAAAGGTGGGCCAAAAATTAAAAAATTTTTTTTTTCTCTTTTTTCAATGTTTCGATACCCTATTCGATCGGAAATTTTCAGCTCATTACGAATAACACCGAGTTTTAGTCGAAATCTCAAAATATCAATGTGAAAAAGGCGAAATTTCGCTGATCACGAATAACACCCCTTTTCGTCGAAATCTCATTATTTCTATGAGAAAAAGGCGAAAAACGAAAAAAATCACTTTTTGGACGATTTTCAATGAAATTTCTAGTTTCTCCAGGAAACTGGTACTGAATCAGTAATCAGCGAGTCAAAATACATCGATATAGCGGCCTAAAAGTAAATTTAAAGAATTCAACATTTTTTTGCATTTCGGCGAAAAAGAAGTGTCTTCACTAAAATCGCTGTAACGTTGCTTCCCGACGGAGTTGGAACCCCACTCTGTGCTCATTCTTTTCGTGATCGAAACCCCTTTAAAATGGCGATTGAATCATTGTGCTGTCATTATTTTTCGATTTTTCACAGATTTTTATAGTCGGACCATCGATTTTTGCGGATTTCTCCATACATACCCCTTCTCATTTTTTTCGCCGATTTTCATCCTGCTCTCACGGCTACAATAATTGAGATATCGGGATGATCCCAAATGCATTCTCTCAGTCTACTCGAGACGTTTTGAAAACGCATGTCAAAACCCAAAATCGATGAAACGGGAGCCAAGTTATGACCATTTGAAATTTCGAGATTTTTAGGTTTTCGAAAAGGTGGGCCAAAAATTAAAAATTTTTTATTTTCTCTTTTGTGAATGTTTCGATACCCTATTCGATCGGAAATTTTCAGCTCATTACGAATAACACCGAGTTTTGGTCGAAATCTCAAAATATCAATGCGAAAAAGGCGAAATTTCGCTGATCACGAATAACACCCCTTTTCGTCGAAATCTCAATATTTCTATGAGAAAAAGGCGAAAAACGAAAAAAATCACTTTTTGGACGATTTTCAATGATATTTCTAGTTTCTCAAGGAAACTGGTACTGAATCAGTAATCAGCGAGTCAAAATACATCGATATAGCGTCCTAAAAGTAAATTTAAAGAATTCAACATTTTTTTGCATTTCGGCGAAAAAGAAGTGTCTTCACTAAAACGCTGTAACGTTGCTTCCCGATGGAGTTGCAACCCCACTCTGTGCTCATTCTTTTCGTGATCGAAACCCCATTAAAATGGCGATTGAATCATTGTGCTGTCATTATTTTTCGATTTTTAACAGATTTTTATAGTCGGACCATCGATTTTTGCGGATTTCTCATTCCGCCTCATTTTTTTCGCCGATTTTCATCCTACTCTCACGGCTACAATAATTGAGATATCGAGATGATCCAAAATGCATTCTCTAAGTCTACTCGAGACGTTTTGAAAACACACGTCAAAACCCAAAATAGATGAAATGGGAGCCAAGTTATGACCGTTTGAAATTTCGAGTTTTTTAGGTTTTCGAAAAGGTGGGACAAAAATAAAAAATAACAATTTTTCTGTTTTTTCAATGTTTCGATACCCTATTCGATCGGAAATTTTCCGCTGATTACGAATAACACCGAGTTTTAGTCGAAATCTCAAAATATAAATGTGAAAAAGGCGAAATTTCGCTGATCACGAATAACACCCCTTTTCGTCGAAATCTCAATATTTCTATGAGAAAAAGGCGAAAAATGAAAAAAATCACTTTTTGGACGATTTTCAATGAAATTTCTAGTTTCTCAAGGAAACTGGTACTGAATCAGTAATCAGCGAGTCAAAATACATCGATATAGCGTCCTAAAAGTAAATTTAAAGAATCCAACATTTTTTTGCATTTCGGCGAAAAAGAAGTGACTTCACTAAAATCGCTGTAACGTTGCTTCCCGACGGAGTTGGAACACCACTCTGTGCTCATTCTTTTGGTGATCGAAACCCCTTTCAAATGGCGCTTGAATCATTGTGCTATCATTATTTTTCGATTTTTCACAGATTTTTATATTCGGACCATCGATTTTTGCGGATTTCTCCATACATACCCCTTCTCATTTTTTTCGCCGATTTTCATCCTGCTCTCACGGCTACAATAATTGAGATATCGGGATGATCCCAAATGCATTCTCTCAGTCTACTCGAGACGATTTGAAAAGGCAGGTCAAAACCCAAAATCGATGAAACGGGAGCCAAGTTATGACCATCTGAAATTTCGAGATTTTTAGGTTTTCGAAAAGGTGGGCCAAAAATTAAAAAAATTTTTTTTTCTCTTTTTTCAATGTTTCGATACCCTATTCGATCGGAAATTTTCAGCTCATTACGAATAACACCGAGTTTTAGTCGAAATCTCAAAATATCAATGTGAAAAAGGCGAAATTTCGCTGATCACGAATAACACCCCTTTTCGTCGAAATCTCATTATTTCTATGAGAAAAAGGCGAAAAACGAAAAAAATCACTTTTTGGACGATTTTCAATTAAATTTCTAGTGTCTCAAGGAAACGGGTACTGAATCAGTAATCAGCGAGTCAAAATACATCGATATAGCGTCCTAAACAAAAATTTAAAGAATTCAAAATTGTTTTGCCTTTCGGCGTAAAGAAGTGTCTTCACTAAAATCGCTGTAACGTTGCTTCCCGATGGAGTTGGAACCCCACTCTGTGCTCATTCTTTTCGTGATCGAAACCCCTTTAAAATGGCGCTTGAATCATTGTGCTATCATCATTTTTCGATTTTTCACAGATTTTTAAATTCGGACCATCGATTTTTGCGGATTTCTCCATACATACCTCATTTTTTTCGCCGATTTTCATCCTGCTCTCACGGCTACAATGATTGAGATATCGGGATGATCCCAAATGCATTCTCTCAGTCTACTCGAGACGTTTTGAAAAAGCACGTCAAAACCCAAAATCGATGAAACGGCAGCCAAGTTATGACCATCTGAAATTTCGAGATTTTTAGGTTTTCGAAAAGGTGGGCCAAAAATAAAAAAAATTTTTTTTTCTCTTTTCTCAATATTTCGATACCCTATTCGATCGGAAATTTTCCGCTGATTACGAATAACACCGAGTTTTAGTCGAAATCTCAAAATATCAATGTGAAAAAGGCGAAATTTCGCTGATCACGAATAACACCCCTTTTCGTCGAAATCTCACTATTTCTATGAGAAAAAGGCGAAAAACGAAAAAAATCACTTTTTGGACGATTTTCAATGAAATTTCTGGTTTCTCAAGGAAACTGGTACTGAATCAGTATTCAGCGAGTCAAAATACATCGATATAGCGTCCTAAAAGGAAATTTAAAGAATCCAACGTTTTTTTTGCATTCCGGCGAAAAAGAAGTGTCTTCACTAAAATCGCTGTAACGTTGCTTCCCGATGCAGTTGGAACCCCACTCCGTACTCATTCTTTTCGTGATCGAAACCCCTTTAAAATGGCGCTTGAATCATTGTGCTGTCATTATTTTTCGATTTTTCACAGATTTTTATAGTCGGACCATCGATTTTTGCGGATTTCTCCATACATACCCCTTCTCATTTTTTTCGCCGATTTTCATCCTGCTCTCACGGCTACAATAATTGAGATATCGGGATGGTCCCAAATGCATTCTCTCAGTCTACTCGAGACGTTTTGAAAAGGCACTTCAAAACCCAAAATCGATGAAACGGGAGCCAAGTTATGACCATTTGAAATTTCGAAATTTTTAGGTTTTCGAAAAGGTGGGCAAAAAATTGAAATTTTTTTTTTTCTCTTTTTTCAATGTTTCGATACCCTATTCGATCGGAAATTTTCAGCTCATTACGAATAACACCGAGTTTTAGTCGAAATCTCAAAATATCAATGTGAAAAAGGCGAAATTTCGCTGATCACGAATACCACCCCTTTTCGTCGAAATCTCATTATTTCTATGAGAAAAAGGCGAAAAACGAAAAAAATCACTTTTTGGACGATTTTCAATGAAATTTCTAGTTTCTCAAGGAAACTGGTACTGAATCAGTAATCAGCGAGTCAAAATACATCGATATAGCGTCCTAAAAGTAAATTTAAAGAATCCAACATTTTTTTGCATTTCGGCGAAAAAGAAGTGTCTTCACTAAAATCGCTGTAACGTTGCTTACCGATGGAGTTGGAACCCCACTCTGTAGTCATTCTTTTCGTGATCGAAACCCCTTTAAAATGGCGCTTGAATCATTGTGCTGTCATTATTTTTTGATTTTTCACAGATTTTTATCGTCGGACCATCGATTTTTGCGGATTTCTCCATACATACCCCTTCTCATTTTTTTCGCCGATTTTCATCCTGCTCTCACGGCTACAATAATTGAGATATCGAGATGATCCAAAATGCATTCTCTAAGTCTACTCGAGACGTTTTGAAAACGCATTTCAAAACCCAAAATCGATGAAACGGGAGCCAAGTTATGACCATTTGAAATTTCGAGATTTTTAGGTTTTCGAAAAGGTGGGCCAAAAATTAAAAATTTTTTATTTTCTCTTTTGTCAATGTTTCGATACCCTATTCGATCGGAAATTTTCCGCTGATTACGAATAACACCGAGTTTTAGTCGAAATCTCAAAATATCAATGTGAAAAAGGCGAAATTTCGCTGATCACGAATAACACCCCTTTTCGTCGAAATCTCATTATTTCTATGAGAAAAAGGCGAAAAACGAAAAAAATCAATTTTGAACGATTTTCAATGAAATTTCTAGTTTCTCAAGGAAACTGGTACTGAATCAGTAATCAGCGAGTCAAAATACATCGATATAGCGTCCTAAAAGTAAATTTAAAGAATTCATCATTTTTTTGCATTTCGGCGAAAAAGAAGTGTCTTCACTAAAATCGCTGTAACGTTGCTTCCCGACGGAGTTGGAACCCCACTCTGTGCTCATTCTTTTCGTGATCGAAACCCCATTAAAATGGCGATTGAATCATTGTGCTGTTATTATTTTCCGATTTTTCACAGATTTTTATAGTCGGACCATCGATTTTTGCGGATTTCTCCATACATACCCCTTCTCATTTTTTTCGCCGATTTTCATCCTGCTCTCACGGCTACAATAATTGAGATATCGAGATGATCCAAAATGCATTCTCTCAGTCTACTCGAGACGATTTGAAAAGGCACGTCAAAACCCAAAATCGATGAAACGGGAGCCAAGTTATGACCATCTGAAATTTCGAGATTTTTAGGTTTTCGAAAAGGTGGGCCAAAAATTAAAAAATTTTTTTTTTCTCTTTTTTCAATGTTTCGATACCCTATTCGATCGGAAATTTTCAGCTCATTACGAATAACACCGAGTTTTAGTCGAAATCTCAAAATATCAATGTGAAAAAGGCGAAATTTCGCTGATCACGAATAACACCCCTTTTCGTCGAAATCTCATTATTTCTATGAGAAAAAGGTGAAAAACGAAATAAATCACTTTTTGGACGATTTTCAATGAAATTTCTGGTTTCTCAAGGAAACTGGTACTGAATCAGTAAGCAGCGAGTCAAAATACATCGATATAGCGTCCTAAAAGTAAATTTAAAGAATTCACCATTTTTTTGCATTTCGGCGAAAAAGAAGTGTCTTCACTAAAATCGCTGTAACGTTGCTTCCCGATGGAGTTGCAACCCCACTCTGTGCTCATTCTTTTCGTGATCGAAACCCCATTAAAATGGCGATTGAATCATTGTGCTGTCATTATTTTTCGATTTTTCACAGATTTTTATAGTCGGACCATCGATTTTTGCGGATTTCTCCATACATACCCCTTCTCATTTTTTTCGCCGATTTTCATCCTGCTCTCACGGCTACAATAATTGAGATATCGGGATGATCCCAAATGCATTCTCTCAGTCTACTCGAGACGTTTTGAAAACGCATGTCAAAACCCAAAATCGATGAAACGGGAGCCAAGTTATGACCATTTGAAATTTCGAGATTTTTAGGTTTTCGAAAAGGTGGGCCAAAAATTAAAAATTTTTTATTTTCTCTTTTGTGAATGTTTCGATACCCTATTCGATCGGAAATTTTCCGCTGATTACGAATAACACCGAGTTTTAGTCGAAATCTCAAAATATCAATGTGAAAAAGGCGAAATTTCGCTGATCACGAATAACACCCCTTTTCGTCGAAATCTCATTATTTCTATGAGAAAAAGGCGAAAAACGAAAAAAATCACTTTTTGGACGATTTTCAATGAAATTTCTAGTTTCTCAAGGAAACTGGTACTGAATCAGTAATCAGCGAGTCAAAATACATCGATATAGCGTCCTAAAAGGAAATTTAAAGAATCCAACGTTTTTTTTGCATTCCGGCGAAAAAGAAGTGTCTTCACTAAAATCGCTGTAACGTTGCTTCCCGATGCAGTTGGAACCCCACTCCGTACTCATTCTTTTCGTGATCGAAACCCCTTTAAAATGGCGCTTGAATCATTGTGCTGTCATTATTTTTCGATTTTTCACAGATTTTTATAGTCGGACCATCGATTTTTGCGGATTTCTCCATACATACCCCTTCTCATTTTTTTCGCCGATTTTCATGCTGCTCTCACGGCTACAATAATTGAGATATCGGGATGGTCCCAAATGCATTCTCTCAGTCTACTCGAGACGTTTTGAAAAGGCACTTCAAAACCCAAAATCAATGAAACGGGAACCAAGTTATGACCATTTGAAATTTCGAAATTTTTAGGTTTTCGAAAAGGTGGGCAAAAAATTGAAATTTTTTTTTTTCTCTTTTTTCAATGTTTCGATACCCTATTCGATCGGAAATTTTCAGCTCATTACGAATAACACCGAGTTTTAGTCGAAATCTCAAAATATCAATGTGAAAAAGGCGAAATTTCGCTGATCACGAATACCACCCCTTTTCGTCGAAATCTCATTATTTCTATGAGAAAAAGGCGAAAAACGAAAAAAATCACTTTTTGGACGATTTTCAATGAAATTTCTAGTTTCTCAAGGAAACTGGTACTGAATCAGTAATCAGCGAGTCAAAATACATCGATATAGCGTCCTAAAAGTAAATTTAAAGAATCCAACATTTTTTTGCATTTCGGCGAAAAAGAAGTGTCTTCACTAAAATCGCTGTAACGTTGCTTACCGATGGAGTTGGAACCCCACTCTGTAGTCATTCTTTTCGTGATCGAAACCCCTTTAAAATGGCGCTTGAATCATTGTGCTGTCATTATTTTTTGATTTTTCACAGATTTTTATCGTCGGACCATCGATTTTTGCGGATTTCTCCATACATACCCCTTCTCATTTTTTTCGCCGATTTTCATCCTGCTCTCACGGCTACAATAATTGAGATATCGAGATGATCCAAAATGCATTCTCTAAGTCTACTCGAGACGTTTTGAAAACGCATTTCAAAACCCAAAATCGATGAAACGGGAGCCAAGTTATGACCATTTGAAATTTCGAGATTTTTAGGTTTTCGAAAAGGTGGGCCAAAAATTAAAAATTTTTTATTTTCTCTTTTGTCAATGTTTCGATACCCTATTCGATCGGAAATTTTCCGCTGATTACGAATAACACCGAGTTTTAGTCGAAATCTCAAAATATCAATGTGAAAAAGGCGAAATTTCGCTGATCACGAATAACACCCCTTTTCGTCGAAATCTCATTATTTCTATGAGAAAAAGGCGAAAAACGAAAAAAATCAATTTTGAACGATTTTCAATGAAATTTCTAGTTTCTCAAGGAAACTGGTACTGAATCAGTAATCAGCGAGTCAAAATACATCGATATAGCGTCCTAAAAGTAAATTTAAAGAATTCATCATTTTTTTGCATTTCGGCGAAAAAGAAGTGTCTTCACTAAAATCGCTGTAACGTTGCTTCCCGACGGAGTTGGAACCCCACTCTGTGCTCATTCTTTTCGTGATCGAAACCCCATTAAAATGGCGATTGAATCATTGTGCTGTTATTATTTTCCGATTTTTCACAGATTTTTATAGTCGGACCATCGATTTTTGCGGATTTCTCCATACATACCCCTTCTCATTTTTTTCGCCGATTTTCATCCTGCTCTCACGGCTACAATAATTGAGATATCGAGATGATCCAAAATGCATTCTCTCAGTCTACTCGAGACGATTTGAAAAGGCACGTCAAAACCCAAAATCGATGAAACGGGAGCCAAGTTATGACCATCTGAAATTTCGAGATTTTTAGGTTTTCGAAAAGGTGGGCCAAAAATTAAAAAATTTTTTTTTTCTCTTTTTTCAATGTTTCGATACCCTATTCGATCGGAAATTTTCAGCTCATTACGAATAACACCGAGTTTTAGTCGAAATCTCAAAATATCAATGTGAAAAAGGCGAAATTTCGCTGATCACGAATAACACCCCTTTTCGTCGAAATCTCATTATTTCTATGAGAAAAAGGTGAAAAACGAAATAAATCACTTTTTGGACGATTTTCAATGAAATTTCTGGTTTCTCAAGGAAACTGGTACTGAATCAGTAAGCAGCGAGTCAAAATACATCGATATAGCGTCCTAAAAGTAAATTTAAAGAATTCACCATTTTTTTGCATTTCGGCGAAAAAGAAGTGTCTTCACTAAAATCGCTGTAACGTTGCTTCCCGATGGAGTTGCAACCCCACTCTGTGCTCATTCTTTTCGTGATCGAAACCCCATTAAAATGGCGATTGAATCATTGTGCTGTCATTATTTTTCGATTTTTCACAGATTTTTATAGTCGGACCATCGATTTTTGCGGATTTCTCCATACATACCCCTTCTCATTTTTTTCGCCGATTTTCATCCTGCTCTCACGGCTACAATAATTGAGATATCGGGATGATCCCAAATGCATTCTCTCAGTCTACTCGAGACGTTTTGAAAACGCATGTCAAAACCCAAAATCGATGAAACGGGAGCCAAGTTATGACCATTTGAAATTTCGAGATTTTTAGGTTTTCGAAAAGGTGGGCCAAAAATTAAAAATTTTTTATTTTCTCTTTTGTGAATGTTTCGATACCCTATTCGATCGGAAATTTTCCGCTGATTACGAATAACACCGAGTTTTAGTCGAAATCTCAAAATATCAATGTGAAAAAGGCGAAATTTCGCTGATCACGAATAACACCCCTTTTCGTCGAAATCTCATTATTTCTATGAGAAAAAGGCGAAAAACGAAAAAAATCACTTTTTGGACGATTTTCAATGAAATTTCTAGTTTCTCAAGGAAACTGGTACTGAATCAGTAATCAGCGAGTCAAAATACATCGATATAGCGTCCTAAAAGGAAATTTAAAGAATCCAACGTTTTTTTTGCATTCCGGCGAAAAAGAAGTGTCTTCACTAAAATCGCTGTAACGTTGCTTCCCGATGCAGTTGGAACCCCACTCCGTACTCATTCTTTTCGTGATCGAAACCCCTTTAAAATGGCGCTTGTATCATTGTGCTGTCATTATTTTTCGATTTTTCACAGATTTTTATAGTCGGACCATCGATTTTTGCGGATTTCTCCATACATACCCCTTCTCATTTTTTTCGCCGATTTTCATGCTGCTCTCACGGCTACAATAATTGAGATATCGGGATGGTCCCAAATGCATTCTCTCAGTCTACTCGAGACGTTTTGAAAAGGCACTTCAAAACCCAAAATCGATGAAACGGGAACCAAGTTATGACCATTTGAAATTTCGAAATTTTTAGGTTTTCGAAAAGGTGGGCAAAAAATTGAAATTTTTTTTTTTCTCTTTTTTCAATGTTTCGATACCCTATTCGATCGGAAATTTTCAGCTCATTACGAATAACACCGAGTTTTAGTCGAAATCTCAAAATATCAATGTGAAAAAGGCGAAATTTCGCTGATCACGAATACCACCCCTTTTCGTCGAAATCTCATTATTTCTATGAGAAAAAGGCGAAAAACGAAAAAAATCACTTTTTGGACGATTTTCAATGAAATTTCTAGTTTCTCAAGGAAACTGGTACTGAATCAGTAATCAGCGAGTCAAAATACATCGATATAGCGTCCTAAAAGTAAATTTAAAGAATCCAACATTTTTTTGCATTTCGGCGAAAAAGAAGTGTCTTCACTAAAATCGCTGTAACGTTGCTTACCGATGGAGTTGGAACCCCACTCTGTAGTCATTCTTTTCGTGATCGAAACCCCTTTAAAATGGCGCTTGAATCATTGTGCTGTCATTATTTTTTGATTTTTCACAGATTTTTATCGTCGGACCATCGATTTTTGCGGATTTCTCCATACATACCCCTTCTCATTTTTTTCGCCGATTTTCATCCTGCTCTCACGGCTACAATAATTGAGATATCGAGATGATCCAAAATGCATTCTCTAAGTCTACTCGAGACGTTTTGAAAACGCATTTCAAAACCCAAAATCGATGAAACGGGAGCCAAGTTATGACCATTTGAAATTTCGAGATTTTTAGGTTTTCGAAAAGGTGGGCCAAAAATTAAAAATTTTTTATTTTCTCTTTTGTCAATGTTTCGATACCCTATTCGATCGGAAATTTTCCGCTGATTACGAATAACACCGAGTTTTAGTCGAAATCTCAAAATATCAATGTGAAAAAGGCGAAATTTCGCTGATCACGAATAACACCCCTTTTCGTCGAAATCTCATTATTTCTATGAGAAAAAGGCGAAAAACGAAAAAAATCAATTTTGAACGATTTTCAATGAAATTTCTAGTTTCTCAAGGAAACTGGTACTGAATCAGTAATCAGCGAGTCAAAATACATCGATATAGCGTCCTAAAAGTAAATTTAAAGAATTCATCATTTTTTTGCATTTCGGCGAAAAAGAAGTGTCTTCACTAAAATCGCTGTAACGTTGCTTCCCGACGGAGTTGGAACCCCACTCTGTGCTCATTCTTTTCGTGATCGAAACCCCATTAAAATGGCGATTGAATCATTGTGCTGTTATTATTTTCCGATTTTTCACAGATTTTTATAGTCGGACCATCGATTTTTGCGGATTTCTCCATACATACCCCTTCTCATTTTTTTCGCCGATTTTCATCCTGCTCTCACGGCTACAATAATTGAGATATCGAGATGATCCAAAATGCATTCTCTCAGTCTACTCGAGACGATTTGAAAAGACACGTCAAAACCCAAAATCGATGAAACGGGAGCCAAGTTATGACCATCTGAAATTTCGAGATTTTTAGGTTTTCGAAAAGGTGGGCCAAAAATTAAAAAATTTTTTTTTTCTCTTTTTTCAATGTTTCGATACCCTATTCGATCGGAAATTTTCAGCTCATTACGAATAACACCGAGTTTTAGTCGAAATCTCAAAATATCAATGTGAAAAATGCGAAATTTCGCTGATCACGAATAACACCCCTTTTCGTCGAAATCTCATTATTTCTATGAGAAAAAGGTGAAAAACGAAATAAATCACTTTTTGGACGATTTTCAATGAAATTTCTGGTTTCTCAAGGAAACTGGTACTGAATCAGTAAGCAGCGAGTCAAAATACATCGATATAGCGTCCTAAAAGTAAATTTAAAGAATTCACCATTTTTTTGCATTTCGGCGAAAAAGAAGTGTCTTCACTAAAATCGCTGTAACGTTGCTTCCCGATGGAGTTGCAACCCCACTCTGTGCTCATTCTTTTCGTGATCGAAACCCCATTAAAATGGCGATTGAATCATTGTGCTGTCATTATTTTTCGATTTTTCACAGATTTTTATAGTCGGACCATCGATTTTTGCGGATTTCTCCATACATACCCCTTCTCATTTTTTTCGCCGATTTTCATCCTGCTCTCACGGCTACAATAATTGAGATATCGGGATGATCCCAAATGCATTCTCTCAGTCTACTCGAGACGTTTTGAAAACGCATGTCAAAACCCAAAATCGATGAAACGGGAGCCAAGTTATGATCATTTGAAATTTCGAGATTTTTAGGTTTTCGAAAAGGTGGGCCAAAAATTAAAAATTTTTTATTTTCTCTTTTGTGAATGTTTCGATACCCTATTCGATCGGAAATTTTCCGCTGATTACGAATAACACCGAGTTTTAGTCGAAATCTCAAAATATCAATGTGAAAAAGGCGAAATTTCGCTGATCACGAATAACACCCCTTTTCGTCGAAATCTCATTATTTCTATGAGAAAAAGGCGAAAAACGAAAAAAATCACTTTTTGGACGATTTTCAATTAAATTTCTAGTGTCTCAAGGAAACGGGTACTGAATCAGTAATCAGCGAGTCAAAATACATCGATATAGCGTCCTAAACAAAAATTTAAAGAATTCAAAATTGTTTTGCCTTTCGGCGTAAAGAAGTGTCTTCACTAAAATCGCTGTAACGTTGCTTCCCGATGGAGTTGGAACCCCACTCTGTGCTCATTCTTTTCGTGATCGAAACCCCTTTAAAATGGCGCTTCAATCATTGTGCTATCATCATTTTTCGATTTTTCACAGATTTTTAAATTCGGACCATCGATTTTTGCGGATTTCTCCATACATACCTCATTTTTTTCGCCGATTTTCATCCTGCTCTCACGGCTACAATGATTGAGATATCGGGATGATCCCAAATGCATTCTCTCAGTCTACTCGAGACGTTTTGAAAAAGCACGTCAAAACCCAAAATCGATGAAACGGCAGCCAAGTTATGACCATCTGAAATTTCGAGATTTTTAGGTTTTCGAAAAGGTGGGCCAAAAATAAAAAAATTTTTTTTTTCTCTTTTCTCAATATTTCGATACCCTATTCGATCGGAAATTTTCCGCTGATTACGAATGACACCGAGTTTTAGTCGAAATCTCAAAATATCAATGTGAAAAAGGGGAAATTTCGCTGATCACGAATAACACCCCTTTTCGTCGAAATCTCACTATTTCTATGAGAAAAAGGCGAAAAACGAAAAAAATCACTTTTTGGACGATTTTCAATGAAATTTCTGGTTTCTCAAGGAAACTGGTACTGAATCAGTATTCAGCGAGTCAAAATACATCGATATAGCGTCCTAAAAGGAAATTTAAAGAATCCAACGTTTTTTTTGCATTCCGGCGAAAAAGAAGTGTCTTCACTAAAATCGCTGTAACGTTGCTTCCCGATGCAGTTGGAACCCCACTCCGTACTCATTCTTTTCGTGATCGAAACCCCTTTAAAATGGCGCTTGAATCATTGTGCTGTCATTATTTTTCGATTTTTCACAGATTTTTATAGTCGGACCATCGATTTTTGCGGATTTCTCCATACATACCCCTTCTCATTTTTTTCGCCGATTTTCATCCTGCTCTCACGGCTACAATAATTGAGATATCGGGATGGTCCCAAATGCATTCTCTCAGTCTACTCGAGACGTTTTGAAAAGGCACTTCAAAACCCAAAATCGATGAAACGGGAGCCAAGTTATGACCATTTGAAATTTCGAAATTTTTAGGTTTTCGAAAAGGTGGGCAAAAAATTGAAATTTTTTTTTTTCTCTTTTTTCAATGTTTCGATACCCTATTCGATCGGAAATTTTCAGCTCATTACGAATAACACCGAGTTTTAGTCGAAATCTCAAAATATCAATGTCAAAAAGGCGAAATTTCGCTGATCACGAATACCACCCCTTTTCGTCGAAATCTCATTATTTCTATGAGAAAAAGGCGAAAAACGAAAAAAATCACTTTTTGGACGATTTTCAATGAAATTTCTAGTTTCTCAAGGAAACTGGTACTGAATCAGTAATCAGCGAGGCAAAATACATCGATATAGCGTCCTAAAAGGAAATTTAAAGAATCCAACGTTTTTTTTGCATTCCGGCGAAAAAGAAGTGTCTTCACTAAAATCGCTGTAACGTTGCTTCCCGATGCAGTTGGAACCCCACTCCGTACTCATTCTTTTCGTGATCGAAACCCCTTTAAAATGGCGCTTGAATCATTGTGCTGTCATTATTTTTCGATTTTTCACAGATTTTTATAGTCGGACCATCGATTTTTGCGGATTTCTCCATACATACCCCTTCTCATTTTTTTCGCCGATTTTCATGCTGCTCTCACGGCTACAATAATTGAGATATCGGGATGGTCCCAAATGCATTCTCTCAGTCTACTCGAGACGTTTTGAAAAGGCACTTCAAAACCCAAAATCGATGAAACGGGAGCCAAGTTATGACCATTTGAAATTTCGAAATTTTTAGGTTTTCGAAAAGGTGGGCAAAAAATTGAAATTTTTTTTTTTCTCTTTTTTCAATGTTTCGATACCCTATTCGATCGGAAATTTTCAGCTCATTACGAATAACACCGAGTTTTAGTCGAAATCTCAAAATATCAATGTGAAAAAGGCGAAATTTCGCTGATCACGAATACCACCCCTTTTCGTCGAAATCTCATTATTTCTATGAGAAAAAGGCGAAAAACGAAAAAAATCACTTTTTGGACGATTTTCAATGAAATTTCTAGTTTCTCAAGGAAACTGGTACTGAATCAGTAATCAGCGAGTCAAAATACATCGATATAGCGTCCTAAAAGTAAATTTAAAGAATCCAACATTTTTTTGCATTTCGGCGAAAAAGAAGTGTCTTCACTAAAATCGCTGTAACGTTGCTTACCGATGGAGTTGGAACCCCACTCTGTAGTCATTCTTTTCGTGATCGAAACCCCTTTAAAATGGCGCTTGAATCATTGTGCTGTCATTATTTTTTGATTTTTCACAGATTTTTATCGTCGGACCATCGATTTTTGCGGATTTCTCCATACATACCCCTTCTCATTTTTTTCGCCGATTTTCATCCTGCTCTCACGGCTACAATAATTGAGATATCGAGATGATCCAAAATGCATTCTCTAAGTCTACTCGAGACGTTTTGAAAACGCATTTCAAAACCCAAAATCGATGAAACGGGAGCCAAGTTATGACCATTTGAAATTTCGAGATTTTTAGGTTTTCGAAAAGGTGGGCCAAAAATTAAAAATTTTTTATTTTCTCTTTTGTCAATGTTTCGATACCCTATTCGATCGGAAATTTTCCGCTGATTACGAATAACACCGAGTTTTAGTCGAAATCTCAAAATATCAATGTGAAAAAGGCGAAATTTCGCTGATCACGAATAACACCCCTTTTCGTCGAAATCTCATTATTTCTATGAGAAAAAGGCGAAAAACGAAAAAAATCAATTTTGAACGATTTTCAATGAAATTTCTAGTTTCTCAAGGAAACTGGTACTGAATCAGTAATCAGCGAGTCAAAATACATCGATATAGCGTCCTAAAAGTAAATTTAAAGAATTCATCATTTTTTTGCATTTCGGCGAAAAAGAAGTGTCTTCACTAAAATCGCTGTAACGTTGCTTCCCGACGGAGTTGGAACCCCACTCTGTGCTCATTCTTTTCGTGATCGAAACCCCATTAAAATGGCGATTGAATCATTGTGCTGTTATTATTTTCCGATTTTTCACAGATTTTTATAGTCGGACCATCGATTTTTGCGGATTTCTCCATACATACCCCTTCTCATTTTTTTCGCCGATTTTCATCCTGCTCTCACGGCTACAATAATTGAGATATCGAGATGATCCAAAATGCATTCTCTCAGTCTACTCGAGACGATTTGAAAAGGCACGTCAAAACCCAAAATCGATGAAACGGGAGCCAAGTTATGACCATCTGAAATTTCGAGATTTTTAGGTTTTCGAAAAGGTGGGCCAAAAATTAAAAAATTTTTTTTTTCTCTTTTTTCAATGTTTCGATACCCTATTCGATCGGAAATTTTCAGCTCATTACGAATAACACCGAGTTTTAGTCGAAATCTCAAAATATCAATGTGAAAAAGGCGAAATTTCGCTGATCACGAATAACACCCCTTTTCGTCGAAATCTCATTATTTCTATGAGAAAAAGGTGAAAAACGAAATAAATCACTTTTTGGACGATTTTCAATGAAATTTCTGGTTTCTCAAGGAAACTGGTACTGAATCAGTAAGCAGCGAGTCAAAATACATCGATATAGCGTCCTAAAAGTAAATTTAAAGAATTCACCATTTTTTTGCATTTCGGCGAAAAAGAAGTGTCTTCACTAAAATCGCTGTAACGTTGCTTCCCGATGGAGTTGCAACCCCACTCTGTGCTCATTCTTTTCGTGATCGAAACCCCATTAAAATGGCGATTGAATCATTGTGCTGTCATTATTTTTCGATTTTTCACAGATTTTTATAGTCGGACCATCGATTTTTGCGGATTTCTCCATACATACCCCTTCTCATTTTTTTCGCCGATTTTCATCCTGCTCTCACGGCTACAATAATTGAGATATCGGGATGATCCCAAATGCATTCTCTCAGTCTACTCGAGACGTTTTGAAAACGCATGTCAAAACCCAAAATCGATGAAACGGGAGCCAAGTTATGACCATTTGAAATTTCGAGATTTTTAGGTTTTCGAAAAGGTGGGCCAAAAATTAAAAATTTTTTATTTTCTCTTTTGTGAATGTTTCGATACCCTATTCGATCGGAAATTTTCCGCTGATTACGAATAACACCGAGTTTTAGTCGAAATCTCAAAATATCAATGTGAAAAAGGCGAAATTTCGCTGATCACGAATAACACCCCTTTTCGTCGAAATCTCATTATTTCTATGAGAAAAAGGCGAAAAACGAAAAAAATCACTTTTTGGACGATTTTCAATGAAATTTCTAGTTTCTCAAGGAAACTGGTACTGAATCAGTAATCAGCGAGTCAAAATACATCGATATAGCGTCCTAAAAGGAAATTTAAAGAATCCAACGTTTTTTTTGCATTCCGGCGAAAAAGAAGTGTCTTCACTAAAATCGCTGTAACGTTGCTTCCCGATGCAGTTGGAACCCCACTCCGTACTCATTCTTTTCGTGATCGAAACCCCTTTAAAATGGCGCTTGAATCATTGTGCTGTCATTATTTTTCGATTTTTCACAGATTTTTATAGTCGGACCATCGATTTTTGCGGATTTCTCCATACATACCCCTTCTCATTTTTTTCGCCGATTTTCATGCTGCTCTCACGGCTACAATAATTGAGATATCGGGATGGTCCCAAATGCATTCTCTCAGTCTACTCGAGACGTTTTGAAAAGGCACTTCAAAACCCAAAATCGATGAAACGGGAGCCAAGTTATGACCATTTGAAATTTCGAAATTTTTAGGTTTTCGAAAAGGTGGGCAAAAAATTGAAATTTTTTTTTTTCTCTTTTTTCAATGTTTCGATACCCTATTCGATCGGAAATTTTCAGCTCATTACGAATAACACCGAGTTTTAGTCGAAATCTCAAAATATCAATGTGAAAAAGGCGAAATTTCGCTGATCACGAATACCACCCCTTTTCGTCGAAATCTCATTATTTCTATGAGAAAAAGGCGAAAAACGAAAAAAATCACTTTTTGGACGATTTTCAATGAAATTTCTAGTTTCTCAAGGAAACTGGTACTGAATCAGTAATCAGCGAGTCAAAATACATCGATATAGCGTCCTAAAAGTAAATTTAAAGAATTCAACATTTTTTTGCATTTCGGCGAAAAAGAAGTGTCTTCACTAAAATCGCTGTAACGTTGCTTACCGATGGAGTTGGAACCCCACTCTGTAGTCATTCTTTTCGTGATCGAAACCCCTTTAAAATGGCGCTTGAATCATTGTGCTGTCATTATTTTTTGATTTTTCACAGATTTTTATCGTCGGACCATCGATTTTTGCGGATTTCTCCATACATACCCCTTCTCATTTTTTTCGCCGATTTTCATCCTGCTCTCACGGCTACAATAATTGAGATATCGAGATGATCCAAAATGCATTCTCTAAGTCTACTCGAGACGTTTTGAAAACGCATTTCAAAACCCAAAATCGATGAAACGGGAGCCAAGTTATGACCATTTGAAATTTCGAGATTTTTAGGTTTTCGAAAAGGTGGGCCAAAAATTAAAAATTTTTTATTTTCTCTTTTGTCAATGTTTCGATACCCTATTCGATCGGAAATTTTCCGCTGATTACGAATAACACCGAGTTTTAGTCGAAATCTCAAAATATCAATGTGAAAAAGGCGAAATTTCGCTGATCACGAATAACACCCCTTTTCGTCGAAATCTCATTATTTCTATGAGAAAAAGGCGAAAAACGAAAAAAATCAATTTTGAACGATTTTCAATGAAATTTCTAGTTTCTCAAGGAAACTGGTACTGAATCAGTAATCAGCGAGTCAAAATACATCGATATAGCGTCCTAAAAGTAAATTTAAAGAATTCATCATTTTTTTGCATTTCGGCGAAAAAGAAGTGTCTTCACTAAAATCGCTGTAACGTTGCTTCCCGACGGAGTTGGAACCCCACTCTGTGCTCATTCTTTTCGTGATCGAAACCCCATTAAAATGGCGATTGAATCATTGTGCTGTTATTATTTTCCGATTTTTCACAGATTTTTATAGTCGGACCATCGATTTTTGCGGATTTCTCCATACATACCCCTTCTCATTTTTTTCGCCGATTTTCATCCTGCTCTCACGGCTACAATAATTGAGATATCGAGATGATCCAAAATGCATTCTCTCAGTCTACTCGAGACGATTTGAAAAGACACGTCAAAACCCAAAATCGATGAAACGGGAGCCAAGTTATGACCATCTGAAATTTCGAGATTTTTAGGTTTTCGAAAAGGTGGGCCAAAAATTAAAAAATTTTTTTTTTCTCTTTTTTCAATGTTTCGATACCCTATTCGATCGGAAATTTTCAGCTCATTACGAATAACACCGAGTTTTAGTCGAAATCTCAAAATATCAATGTGAAAAATGCGAAATTTCGCTGATCACGAATAACACCCCTTTTCGTCGAAATCTCATTATTTCTATGAGAAAAAGGTGAAAAACGAAATAAATCACTTTTTGGACGATTTTCAATGAAATTTCTGGTTTCTCAAGGAAACTGGTACTGAATCAGTAAGCAGCGAGTCAAAATACATCGATATAGCGTCCTAAAAGTAAATTTAAAGAATTCACCATTTTTTTGCATTTCGGCGAAAAAGAAGTGTCTTCACTAAAATCGCTGTAACGTTGCTTCCCGATGGAGTTGCAACCCCACTCTGTGCTCATTCTTTTCGTGATCGAAACCCCATTAAAATGGCGATTGAATCATTGTGCTGTCATTATTTTTCGATTTTTCACAGATTTTTATAGTCGGACCATCGATTTTTGCGGATTTCTCCATACATACCCCTTCTCATTTTTTTCGCCGATTTTCATCCTGCTCTCACGGCTACAATAATTGAGATATCGGGATGATCCCAAATGCATTCTCTCAGTCTACTCGAGACGTTTTGAAAACGCATGTCAAAACCCAAAATCGATGAAACGGGAGCCAAGTTATGATCATTTGAAATTTCGAGATTTTTAGGTTTTCGAAAAGGTGGGCCAAAAATTAAAAATTTTTTATTTTCTCTTTTGTGAATGTTTCGATACCCTATTCGATCGGAAATTTTCCGCTGATTACGAATAACACCGAGTTTTAGTCGAAATCTCAAAATATCAATGTGAAAAAGGCGAAATTTCGCTGATCACGAATAACACCCCTTTTCGTCGAAATCTCATTATTTCTATGAGAAAAAGGCGAAAAACGAAAAAAATCACTTTTTGGACGATTTTCAATTAAATTTCTAGTGTCTCAAGGAAACGGGTACTGAATAAGTAATCAGCGAGTCAAAATACATCGATATAGCGTCCTAAACAAAAATTTAAAGAATTCAAAATTGTTTTGCCTTTCGGCGTAAAGAAGTGTCTTCACTAAAATCGCTGTAACGTTGCTTCCCGATGGAGTTGGAACCCCACTCTGTGCTCATTCTTTTCGTGATCGAAACCCCTTTAAAATGGCGCTTGAATCATTGTGCTATCATCATTTTTCGATTTTTCACAGATTTTTATAGTCGGACCATCGATTTTTGCGGATTTCTCCATACATACCCCTTCTCATTTTTTTCGCCGATTTTCATCCTGCTCTCACGGCTACAATAATTGAGATATCGGGATGATCCCAAATGCATGCTCTCAGTCTACTCGAGACGTTTTGAAAAGGCACGTCAAAACCCAAAATCGATGTAACGGGAGCCAAGTTATGACCATTTGAAATTTCGAAATTTTTAGGTTTTCGAAAAGGTGGGCAAAAAATCGAAATTTTTTTTTTTCTCTTTTCTCAATGTTTCGATACCCTATTCGATCGGAAATTTTCAGCTCATTACGAATAACACCGAGTTTTAGTCGAAATCTCAAAATATCAATGTGAAAAAGGCGAAATTTCGCTGATCACGAATAACACCCCTTTTCGTCGAAATCTCAATATTTCTATGAGAAAAAGGCGAAAAACGAAAAAAATCACTTTTTGGACGATTTTCAATGATATTTCTAGTTTCTCAAGGAAACTGGTACTGAATCAGTAATCAGCGAGTCAAAATACATCGATATAGCGTCCTAAAAGTAAATTTAAAGAATTCAACATTTTTTTGCATTTCGGCGAAACGAAGTGTCTTCACTAAAACGCTGTAACGTTGCTTCCCGATGGAGTTGGAACCCCACTCTGTGCTAATTCTTTTGGTGATCGAAACCCCTTTCAAATGGCGCTTGAATCATTGTGCTATCATTATTTTTCGATTTTTCACAGATTTTTATATTCGGACCATCGATTTTTGAGGATTTCTCCATACATACCCCTTCTCATTTTTTTCGCCGATTTTCATCCTGCTCTCACGGCTACAATAATTGAGATATCGGGATGATCCCAAATGCATTCTCTCAGTCTACTCGAGATGATTTGAAAAGGCACGTCAAAACCCAAAATCGATGAAACGGGAGCCAAGTTATGACCATCTGAAATTTCGAGATTTTTAGGTTTTCGAAAAGGTGGGCCAAAAATTAAAAATTTTTTTTTTTCTCTTTTTTCAATGTTTCGATACCCTATTCGATCGGAAATTTTCAGCTCATTACGAATAACACCGAGTTTTAGTCGAAATCTCAAAATATCAATGTGAAAAAGGCGAAATTTCGCTGATCACGAATAACACCCCTTTTCGTCGAAATCTCATTATTTCTATGAGAAAAAGGTGAAAAACGAAATAAATCACTTTTTGGACGATTTTCAATGAAATTTCTGGTTTCTCAAGGAAACTGGTACTGAATCAGTAAGCAGCGAGTCAAAATACATCGATATAGCGGCCTAAAAGTAAATTTAAAGAATTCAACATTTTTTTGCATTTCGGCGAAAAAGAAGTGTCTTCACTAAAATCGCTGTAACGTTGCTTCCCGATGGAGTTGCAACCCCACTCTGTGCTCATTCTTTTCGTGATCGAAACCCCATTAAAATGGCGATTGAATCATTGTGCTGTCATTATTTTTCGATTTTTCACAGATTTTTATAGTCGGACCATCGATTTTTGCGGATTTCTCCATACATACCCCTTCTCATTTTTTTCGCCGATTTTCATCCTGCTCTCACGGCTACAATAATTGAGATATCGGGATGATCCCAAATGCATTCTCTCAGTCTACTCGAGACGTTTTGAAAACGCATGTCAAAACCCAAAATCGATGAAACGGGAGCCAAGTTATGACCATTTGAAATTTCGAAATTTTTAGGTTTTCGAAAAGGTGGGCAAAAAATTAAAAATTTTTTTTTTTCTCTTTTTTCAATGTTTCGATACCCTATTCGATCGGAAATTTTCCGCTGATTACGAATAACACCGAGTTTTAGTCGAAATCTCAAAATATCAATGTGAAAAAGGCGAAATTTCGCTGATCACGAATAACACCCCTTTTCGTCGAAATCTAAATATTTCTATGAGAAAAAGGTGAAAAACGAAAAAAATCACTTTTTGGACGATTTTCAATTAAATTTCTGGTTTCTCAAGGAAACTGGTACTGAATCAGTAAGCAGCGAGTCAAAATACATCGATATAGCGTCCTAAAAGTAAATTTAAAGAATTCAAAATTGTTTTGCCTGTCGGCGTAAAGAAGTGTCTTCACTAAAATCGCTGTAACGTTGCTTCCCGATGGAGTTGGAACCCCACTCTGTGCTCATTCTTTTCGTGATCGAAACCCCTTTAAAATGGCGCTTGAATCATTGTGCTGTCATTATTTTTTGATTTTTCACAGATTTTTATCGTCGGACCATCGATTTTTGCGGATTTCTCATTCCGCCTCATTTTTTTCGCCGATTTTCATCCTACTCTCACGGCTACAATAATTGAGATATCGGGATGATCCAAAATGCATTCTCTAAGTCTACTCGAGACGTTTTGAAAACGCATTTCAAAACCCAAAATCGATGAAACGGGAGCCAAGTTATGACCATTCGAAATTTGGAGATTTTTAGGTTTTCGAAAAGGTGGGCCAAAAATTAAAAATTTTTTATTTTCTCTTTTGTCAATGTTTCGATACCCTATTCGATCGGAAATTTTCCGCTGATTACGAATAACACCGAGTTTTAGTCGAAATCTCAAAATATCAATGTGAAAAAGGCGAAATTTCGCTGATCACGAATAACACCCCTTTTCGTCGAAATCTCATTATTTCTATGAGAAAAAGGCGAAAAACGAAAAAAATCAATTTTGAACGATTTTCAATGAAATTTCTAGTTTCTCAAGGAAACTGGTACTGAATCAGTAATCAGCGAGTCAAAATACATCGATATAGCGTCCTAAAAGTAAATTTAAAGAATTCATCATTTTTTTGCATTTCGGCGAAAAAGAAGTGTCTTCACTAAAATCGCTGTAACGTTGCTTCCCGACGGAGTTGGAACCCCACTCTGTGCTCATTCTTTTCGTGATCGAAACCCCATTAAAATGGCGATTGAATCATTGTGCTGTTATTATTTTCCGATTTTTCACAGATTTTTATAGTCGGACCATCGATTTTTGCGGATTTCTCATTCCGCCTCATTTTTTTCGCCGATTTTCATCCTACTCTCACGGCTACAATAATTGAGATATCGAGATGATCCAAAATGCATTCTCTAAGTCTACTCGAGACGTTTTGAAAACACACGTCAAAACCCAAAATAGATGAAATGGGAGCCAAGTTATGACCGTTTGAAATTTCGAGTTTTTTAGGTTTTCGAAAAGGTGGGACAAAAATAAAAAATAACAATTTTTCTGTTTTTTCAATGTTTCGATACCCTATTCGATCGGAAATTTTCCGCTGATTACGAATAACACCGAGTTTTAGTCGAAATCTCAAAATATAAATGTGAAAAAGGCGAAATTTCGCTGATCACGAATAACACCCCTTTTCGTCGAAATCTCAATATTTCTATGAGAAAAAGGCGAAAAATGAAAAAAATCACTTTTTGGACGATTTTCAATGAAATTTCTAGTTTCTCAAGGAAACTGGTACTGAATCAGTAATCAGCGAGTCAAAATACATCGATATAGCGTCCTAAAAGTAAATTTAAAGAATCCAACATTTTTTTGCATTTCGGCGAAAAAGAAGTGACTTCACTAAAATCGCTGTAACGTTGCTTCCCGACGGAGTTGGAACACCACTCTGTGCTCATTCTTTTGGTGATCGAAACCCCTTTCAAATGGCGCTTGAATCATTGTGCTATCATTATTTTTCGATTTTTCACAGATTTTTATATTCGGACCATCGATTTTTGCGGATTTCTCCATACATACCCCTTCTCATTTTTTTCGCCGATTTTCATCCTGCTCTCACGGCTACAATAATTGAGATATCGGGATGATCCCAAATGCATTCTCTCAGTCTACTCGAGACGATTTGAAAAGGCAGGTCAAAACCCAAAATCGATGAAACGGGAGCCAAGTTATGACCATCTGAAATTTCGAGATTTTTAGGTTTTCGAAAAGGTGGGCCAAAAATTAAAAAAATTTTTTTTTCTCTTTTTTCAATGTTTCGATACCCTATTCGATCGGAAATTTTCAGCTCATTACGAATAACACCGAGTTTTAGTCGAAATCTCAAAATATCAATGTGAAAAAGGCGAAATTTCGCTGATCACGAATAACACCCCTTTTCGTCGAAATCTCATTATTTCTATGAGAAAAAGGCGAAAAACGAAAAAAATCACTTTTTGGACGATTTTCAATTAAATTTCTAGTGTCTCAAGGAAACGGGTACTGAATCAGTAATCAGCGAGTCAAAATACATCGATATAGCGTCCTAAACAAAAATTTAAAGAATTCAAAATTGTTTTGCCTTTCGGCGTAAAGAAGTGTCTTCACTAAAATCGCTGTAACGTTGCTTCCCGATGGAGTTGGAACCCCACTCTGTGCTCATTCTTTTCGTGATCGAAACCCCTTTAAAATGGCGCTTGAATCATTGTGCTATCATCATTTTTCGATTTTTCACAGATTTTTAAATTCGGACCATCGATTTTTGCGGATTTCTCCATACATACCTCATTTTTTTCGCCGATTTTCATCCTGCTCTCACGGCTACAATGATTGAGATATCGGGATGATCCCAAATGCATTCTCTCAGTCTACTCGAGACGTTTTGAAAAAGCACGTCAAAACCCAAAATCGATGAAACGGCAGCCAAGTTATGACCATCTGAAATTTCGAGATTTTTAGGTTTTCGAAAAGGTGGGCCAAAAATAAAAAAAATTTTTTTTTCTCTTTTCTCAATATTTCGATACCCTATTCGATCGGAAATTTTCCGCTGATTACGAATAACACCGAGTTTTAGTCGAAATCTCAAAATATCAATGTGAAAAAGGCGAAATTTCGCTGATCACGAATAACACCCCTTTTCGTCGAAATCTCACTATTTCTATGAGAAAAAGGCGAAAAACGAAAAAAATCACTTTTTGGACGATTTTCAATGAAATTTCTGGTTTCTCAAGGAAACTGGTACTGAATCAGTATTCAGCGAGTCAAAATACATCGATATAGCGTCCTAAAAGGAAATTTAAAGAATCCAACGTTTTTTTTGCATTCCGGCGAAAAAGAAGTGTCTTCACTAAAATCGCTGTAACGTTGCTTCCCGATGCAGTTGGAACCCCACTCCGTACTCATTCTTTTCGTGATCGAAACCCCTTTAAAATGGCGCTTGAATCATTGTGCTGTCATTATTTTTCGATTTTTCACAGATTTTTATAGTCGGACCATCGATTTTTGCGGATTTCTCCATACATACCCCTTCTCATTTTTTTCGCCGATTTTCATCCTGCTCTCACGGCTACAATAATTGAGATATCGGGATGGTCCCAAATGCATTCTCTCAGTCTACTCGAGACGTTTTGAAAAGGCACTTCAAAACCCAAAATCGATGAAACGGGAGCCAAGTTATGACCATTTGAAATTTCGAAATTTTTAGGTTTTCGAAAAGGTGGGCAAAAAATTGAAATTTTTTTTTTTCTCTTTTTTCAATGTTTCGATACCCTATTCGATCGGAAATTTTCAGCTCATTACGAATAACACCGAGTTTTAGTCGAAATCTCAAAATATCAATGTGAAAAAGGCGAAATTTCGCTGATCACGAATACCACCCCTTTTCGTCGAAATCTCATTATTTCTATGAGAAAAAGGCGAAAAACGAAAAAAATCACTTTTTGGACGATTTTCAATGAAATTTCTAGTTTCTCAAGGAAACTGGTACTGAATCAGTAATCAGCGAGTCAAAATACATCGATATAGCGTCCTAAAAGTAAATTTAAAGAATCCAACATTTTTTTGCATTTCGGCGAAAAAGAAGTGTCTTCACTAAAATCGCTGTAACGTTGCTTACCGATGGAGTTGGAACCCCACTCTGTAGTCATTCTTTTCGTGATCGAAACCCCTTTAAAATGGCGCTTGAATCATTGTGCTGTCATTATTTTTTGATTTTTCACAGATTTTTATCGTCGGACCATCGATTTTTGCGGATTTCTCCATACATACCCCTTCTCATTTTTTTCGCCGATTTTCATCCTGCTCTCACGGCTACAATAATTGAGATATCGAGATGATCCAAAATGCATTCTCTAAGTCTACTCGAGACGTTTTGAAAACGCATTTCAAAACCCAAAATCGATGAAACGGGAGCCAAGTTATGACCATTTGAAATTTCGAGATTTTTAGGTTTTCGAAAAGGTGGGCCAAAAATTAAAAATTTTTTATTTTCTCTTTTGTCAATGTTTCGATACCCTATTCGATCGGAAATTTTCCGCTGATTACGAATAACACCGAGTTTTAGTCGAAATCTCAAAATATCAATGTGAAAAAGGCGAAATTTCGCTGATCACGAATAACACCCCTTTTCGTCGAAATCTCATTATTTCTATGAGAAAAAGGCGAAAAACGAAAAAAATCAATTTTGAACGATTTTCAATGAAATTTCTAGTTTCTCAAGGAAACTGGTACTGAATCAGTAATCAGCGAGTCAAAATACATCGATATAGCGTCCTAAAAGTAAATTTAAAGAATTCATCATTTTTTTGCATTTCGGCGAAAAAGAAGTGTCTTCACTAAAATCGCTGTAACGTTGCTTCCCGACGGAGTTGGAACCCCACTCTGTGCTCATTCTTTTCGTGATCGAAACCCCATTAAAATGGCGATTGAATCATTGTGCTGTTATTATTTTCCGATTTTTCACAGATTTTTATAGTCGGACCATCGATTTTTGCGGATTTCTCCATACATACCCCTTCTCATTTTTTTCGCCGATTTTCATCCTGCTCTCACGGCTACAATAATTGAGATATCGAGATGATCCAAAATGCATTCTCTCAGTCTACTCGAGACGATTTGAAAAGGCACGTCAAAACCCAAAATCGATGAAACGGGAGCCAAGTTATGACCATCTGAAATTTCGAGATTTTTAGGTTTTCGAAAAGGTGGGCCAAAAATTAAAAAATTTTTTTTTTCTCTTTTTTCAATGTTTCGATACCCTATTCGATCGGAAATTTTCAGCTCATTACGAATAACACCGAGTTTTAGTCGAAATCTCAAAATATCAATGTGAAAAAGGCGAAATTTCGCTGATCACGAATAACACCCCTTTTCGTCGAAATCTCATTATTTCTATGAGAAAAAGGTGAAAAACGAAATAAATCACTTTTTGGACGATTTTCAATGAAATTTCTGGTTTCTCAAGGAAACTGGTACTGAATCAGTAAGCAGCGAGTCAAAATACATCGATATAGCGTCCTAAAAGTAAATTTAAAGAATTCACCATTTTTTTGCATTTCGGCGAAAAAGAAGTGTCTTCACTAAAATCGCTGTAACGTTGCTTCCCGACGGAGTTGGAACACCACTCTGTGCTCATTCTTTTGGTGATCGAAACCCCTTTCAAATGGCGCTTGAATCATTGTGCTATCATTATTTTTCGATTTTTCACAGATTTTTATATTCGGACCATCGATTTTTGCGGATTTCTCCATACATACCCCTTCTCATTTTTTTCGCCGATTTTCATCCTGCTCTCACGGCTACAATAATTGAGATATCGGGATGATCCCAAATGCATTCTCTCAGTCTACTCGAGACGATTTGAAAAGGCAGGTCAAAACCCAAAATCGATGAAACGGGAGCCAAGTTATGACCATCTGAAATTTCGAGATTTTTAGGTTTTCGAAAAGGTGGGCCAAAAATTAAAAAAATTTTTTTTTCTCTTTTTTCAATGTTTCGATACCCTATTCGATCGGAAATTTTCAGCTCATTACGAATAACACCGAGTTTTAGTCGAAATCTCAAAATATCAATGTGAAAAAGGCGAAATTTCGCTGATCACGAATAACACCCCTTTTCGTCGAAATCTCATTATTTCTATGAGAAAAAGGCGAAAAACGAAAAAAATCACTTTTTGGACGATTTTCAATTAAATTTCTAGTGTCTCAAGGAAACGGGTACTGAATCAGTAATCAGCGAGTCAAAATACATCGATATAGCGTCCTAAACAAAAATTTAAAGAATTCAAAATTGTTTTGCCTTTCGGCGTAAAGAAGTGTCTTCACTAAAATCGCTGTAACGTTGCTTCCCGATGGAGTTGGAACCCCACTCTGTGCTCATTCTTTTCGTGATCGAAACCCCTTTAAAATGGCGCTTGAATCATTGTGCTATCATCATTTTTCGATTTTTCACAGATTTTTAAATTCGGACCATCGATTTTTGCGGATTTCTCCATACATACCTCATTTTTTTCGCCGATTTTCATCCTGCTCTCACGGCTACAATGATTGAGATATCGGGATGATCCCAAATGCATTCTCTCAGTCTACTCGAGACGTTTTGAAAAAGCACGTCAAAACCCAAAATCGATGAAACGGCAGCCAAGTTATGACCATCTGAAATTTCGAGATTTTTAGGTTTTCGAAAAGGTGGGCCAAAAATAAAAAAAATTTTTTTTTCTCTTTTCTCAATATTTCGATACCCTATTCGATCGGAAATTTTCCGCTGATTACGAATAACACCGAGTTTTAGTCGAAATCTCAAAATATCAATGTGAAAAAGGCGAAATTTCGCTGATCACGAATAACACCCCTTTTCGTCGAAATCTCACTATTTCTATGAGAAAAAGGCGAAAAACGAAAAAAATCACTTTTTGGACGATTTTCAATGAAATTTCTGGTTTCTCAAGGAAACTGGTACTGAATCAGTATTCAGCGAGTCAAAATACATCGATATAGCGTCCTAAAAGGAAATTTAAAGAATCCAACGTTTTTTTTGCATTCCGGCGAAAAAGAAGTGTCTTCACTAAAATCGCTGTAACGTTGCTTCCCGATGCAGTTGGAACCCCACTCCGTACTCATTCTTTTCGTGATCGAAACCCCTTTAAAATGGCGCTTGAATCATTGTGCTGTCATTATTTTTCGATTTTTCACAGATTTTTATAGTCGGACCATCGATTTTTGCGGATTTCTCCATACATACCCCTTCTCATTTTTTTCGCCGATTTTCATCCTGCTCTCACGGCTACAATAATTGAGATATCGAGATGATCCAAAATGCATTCTCTAAGTCTACTCGAGACGTTTTGAAAACGCATTTCAAAACCCAAAATCGATGAAACGGGAGCCAAGTTATGACCATTTGAAATTTCGAGATTTTTAGGTTTTCGAAAAGGTGGGCCAAAAATTAAAAATTTTTTATTTTCTCTTTTGTCAATGTTTCGATACCCTATTCGATCGGAAATTTTCCGCTGATTACGAATAACACCGAGTTTTAGTCGAAATCTCAAAATATCAATGTGAAAAAGGCGAAATTTCGCTGATCACGAATAACACCCCTTTTCGTCGAAATCTCATTATTTCTATGAGAAAAAGGCGAAAAACGAAAAAAATCAATTTTGAACGATTTTCAATGAAATTTCTAGTTTCTCAAGGAAACTGGTACTGAATCAGTAATCAGCGAGTCAAAATACATCGATATAGCGTCCTAAAAGTAAATTTAAAGAATTCATCATTTTTTTGCATTTCGGCGAAAAAGAAGTGTCTTCACTAAAATCGCTGTAACGTTGCTTCCCGACGGAGTTGGAACCCCACTCTGTGCTCATTCTTTTCGTGATCGAAACCCCATTAAAATGGCGATTGAATCATTGTGCTGTTATTATTTTCCGATTTTTCACAGATTTTTATAGTCGGACCATCGATTTTTGCGGATTTCTCCATACATACCCCTTCTCATTTTTTTCGCCGATTTTCATCCTGCTCTCACGGCTACAATAATTGAGATATCGAGATGATCCAAAATGCATTCTCTCAGTCTACTCGAGACGATTTGAAAAGGCACGTCAAAACCCAAAATCGATGAAACGGGAGCCAAGTTATGACCATCTGAAATTTCGAGATTTTTAGGTTTTCGAAAAGGTGGGCCAAAAATTAAAAAATTTTTTTTTTCTCTTTTTTCAATGTTTCGATACCCTATTCGATCGGAAATTTTCAGCTCATTACGAATAACACCGAGATTTAGTCGAAATCTCAAAATATCAATGTGAAAAAGGCGAAATTTCGCTGATCACGAATAACACCCCTTTTCGTCGAAATCTCATTATTTCTATGAGAAAAAGGTGAAAAACGAAATAAATCACTTTTTGGACGATTTTCAATGAAATTTCTGGTTTCTCAAGGAAACTGGTACTGAATCAGTAAGCAGCGAGTCAAAATACATCGATATAGCGTCCTAAAAGTAAATTTAAAGAATTCACCATTTTTTTGCATTTCGGCGAAAAAGAAGTGTCTTCACTAAAATCGCTGTAACGTTGCTTCCCGACGGAGTTGGAACACCACTCTGTGCTCATTCTTTTGGTGATCGAAACCCCTTTCAAATGGCGCTTGAATCATTGTGCTATCATTATTTTTCGATTTTTCACAGATTTTTATATTCGGACCATCGATTTTTGCGGATTTCTCCATACATACCCCTTCTCATTTTTTTCGCCGATTTTCATCCTGCTCTCACGGCTACAATAATTGAGATATCGGGATGATCCCAAATGCATTCTCTCAGTCTACTCGAGACGATTTGAAAAGGCAGGTCAAAACCCAAAATCGATGAAACGGGAGCCAAGTTATGACCATCTGAAATTTCGAGATTTTTAGGTTTTCGAAAAGGTGGGCCAAAAATTAAAAAAATTTTTTTTTCTCTTTTTTCAATGTTTCGATACCCTATTCGATCGGAAATTTTCAGCTCATTACGAATAACACCGAGTTTTAGTCGAAATCTCAAAATATCAATGTGAAAAAGGCGAAATTTCGCTGATCACGAATAACACCCCTTTTCGTCGAAATCTCATTATTTCTATGAGAAAAAGGCGAAAAACGAAAAAAATCACTTTTTGGACGATTTTCAATTAAATTTCTAGTGTCTCAAGGAAACGGGTACTGAATCAGTAATCAGCGAGTCAAAATACATCGATATAGCGTCCTAAACAAAAATTTAAAGAATTCAAAATTGTTTTGCCTTTCGGCGTAAAGAAGTGTCTTCACTAAAATCGCTGTAACGTTGCTTCCCGATGGAGTTGGAACCCCACTCTGTGCTCATTCTTTTCGTGATCGAAACCCCTTTAAAATGGCGCTTGAATCATTGTGCTATCATCATTTTTCGATTTTTCACAGATTTTTAAATTCGGACCATCGATTTTTGCGGATTTCTCCATACATACCTCATTTTTTTCGCCGATTTTCATCCTGCTCTCACGGCTACAATGATTGAGATATCGGGATGATCCCAAATGCATTCTCTCAGTCTACTCGAGACGTTTTGAAAAAGCACGTCAAAACCCAAAATCGATGAAACGGCAGCCAAGTTATGACCATCTGAAATTTCGAGATTTTTAGGTTTTCGAAAAGGTGGGCCAAAAATAAAAAAAATTTTTTTTTCTCTTTTCTCAATATTTCGATACCCTATTCGATCGGAAATTTTCCGCTGATTACGAATAACACCGAGTTTTAGTCGAAATCTCAAAATATCAATGTGAAAAAGGCGAAATTTCGCTGATCACGAATAACACCCCTTTTCGTCGAAATCTCACTATTTCTATGAGAAAAAGGCGAAAAACGAAAAAAATCACTTTTTGGACGATTTTCAATGAAATTTCTGGTTTCTCAAGGAAACTGGTACTGAATCAGTATTCAGCGAGTCAAAATACATCGATATAGCGTCCTAAAAGGAAATTTAAAGAATCCAACGTTTTTTTTGCATTCCGGCGAAAAAGAAGTGTCTTCACTAAAATCGCTGTAACGTTGCTTCCCGATGCAGTTGGAACCCCACTCCGTACTCATTCTTTTCGTGATCGAAACCCCTTTAAAATGGCGCTTGAATCATTGTGCTGTCATTATTTTTCGATTTTTCACAGATTTTTATAGTCGGACCATCGATTTTTGCGGATTTCTCCATACATACCCCTTCTCATTTTTTTCGCCGATTTTCATCCTGCTCTCACGGCTACAATAATTGAGATATCGGGATGGTCCCAAATGCATTCTCTCAGTCTACTCGAGACGTTTTGAAAAGGCACTTCAAAACCCAAAATCGATGAAACGGGAGCCAAGTTATGACCATTTGAAATTTCGAAATTTTTAGGTTTTCGAAAAGGTGGGCAAAAAATTGAAATTTTTTTTTTTCTCTTTTTTCAATGTTTCGATACCCTATTCGATCGGAAATTTTCAGCTCATTACGAATAACACCGAGTTTTAGTCGAAATCTCAAAATATCAATGTGAAAAAGGCGAAATTTCGCTGATCACGAATACCACCCCTTTTCGTCGAAATCTCATTATTTCTATGAGAAAAAGGCGAAAAACGAAAAAAATCACTTTTTGGACGATTTTCAATGAAATTTCTAGTTTCTCAAGGAAACTGGTACTGAATCAGTAATCAGCGAGTCAAAATACATCGATATAGCGTCCTAAAAGTAAATTTAAAGAATCCAACATTTTTTTGCATTTCGGCGAAAAAGAAGTGTCTTCACTAAAATCGCTGTAACGTTGCTTACCGATGGAGTTGGAACCCCACTCTGTAGTCATTCTTTTCGTGATCGAAACCCCTTTAAAATGGCGCTTGAATCATTGTGCTGTCATTATTTTTTGATTTTTCACAGATTTTTATCGTCGGACCATCGATTTTTGCGGATTTCTCCATACATACCCCTTCTCATTTTTTTCGCCGATTTTCATCCTGCTCTCACGGCTACAATAATTGAGATATCGAGATGATCCAAAATGCATTCTCTAAGTCTACTCGAGACGTTTTGAAAACGCATTTCAAAACCCAAAATCGATGAAACGGGAGCCAAGTTATGACCATTTGAAATTTCGAGATTTTTAGGTTTTCGAAAAGGTGGGCCAAAAATTAAAAATTTTTTATTTTCTCTTTTGTCAATGTTTCGATACCCTATTCGATCGGAAATTTTCCGCTGATTACGAATAACACCGAGTTTTAGTCGAAATCTCAAAATATCAATGTGAAAAAGGCGAAATTTCGCTGATCACGAATAACACCCCTTTTCGTCGAAATCTCATTATTTCTATGAGAAAAAGGCGAAAAACGAAAAAAATCAATTTTGAACGATTTTCAATGAAATTTCTAGTTTCTCAAGGAAACTGGTACTGAATCAGTAATCAGCGAGTCAAAATACATCGATATAGCGTCCTAAAAGTAAATTTAAAGAATTCATCATTTTTTTGCATTTCGGCGAAAAAGAAGTGTCTTCACTAAAATCGCTGTAACGTTGCTTCCCGACGGAGTTGGAACCCCACTCTGTGCTCATTCTTTTCGTGATCGAAACCCCATTAAAATGGCGATTGAATCATTGTGCTGTTATTATTTTCCGATTTTTCACAGATTTTTATAGTCGGACCATCGATTTTTGCGGATTTCTCCATACATACCCCTTCTCATTTTTTTCGCCGATTTTCATCCTGCTCTCACGGCTACAATAATTGAGATATCGAGATGATCCAAAATGCATTCTCTCAGTCTACTCGAGACGATTTGAAAAGGCACGTCAAAACCCAAAATCGATGAAACGGGAGCCAAGTTATGACCATCTGAAATTTCGAGATTTTTAGGTTTTCGAAAAGGTGGGCCAAAAATTAAAAAATTTTTTTTTTCTCTTTTTTCAATGTTTCGATACCCTATTCGATCGGAAATTTTCAGCTCATTACGAATAACACCGAGTTTTAGTCGAAATCTCAAAATATCAATGTGAAAAAGGCGAAATTTCGCTGATCACGAATAACACCCCTTTTCGTCGAAATCTCATTATTTCTATGAGAAAAAGGTGAAAAACGAAATAAATCACTTTTTGGACGATTTTCAATGAAATTTCTGGTTTCTCAAGGAAACTGGTACTGAATCAGTAAGCAGCGAGTCAAAATACATCGATATAGCGTCCTAAAAGTAAATTTAAAGAATTCACCATTTTTTTGCATTTCGGCGAAAAAGAAGTGTCTTCACTAAAATCGCTGTAACGTTGCTTCCCGATGGAGTTGCAACCCCACTCTGTGCTCATTCTTTTCGTGATCGAAACCCCATTAAAATGGCGATTGAATCATTGTGCTGTCATTATTTTTCGATTTTTCACAGATTTTTATAGTCGGACCATCGATTTTTGCGGATTTCTCCATACATACCCCTTCTCATTTTTTTCGCCGATTTTCATCCTGCTCTCACGGCTACAATAATTGAGATATCGGGATGATCCCAAATGCATTCTCTCAGTCTACTCGAGACGTTTTGAAAACGCATGTCAAAACCCAAAATCGATGAAACGGGAGCCAAGTTATGACCATTTGAAATTTCGAGATTTTTAGGTTTTCGAAAAGGTGGGCCAAAAATTAAAAATTTTTTATTTTCTCTTTTGTGAATGTTTCGATACCCTATTCGATCGGAAATTTTCCGCTGATTACGAATAACACCGAGTTTTAGTCGAAATCTCAAAATATCAATGTGAAAAAGGCGAAATTTCGCTGATCACGAATAACACCCCTTTTCGTCGAAATCTCATTATTTCTATGAGAAAAAGGCGAAAAACGAAAAAAATCACTTTTTGGACGATTTTCAATGAAATTTCTAGTTTCTCAAGGAAACTGGTACTGAATCAGTAATCAGCGAGTCAAAATACATCGATATAGCGTCCTAAAAGGAAATTTAAAGAATCCAACGTTTTTTTTGCATTCCGGCGAAAAAGAAGTGTCTTCACTAAAATCGCTGTAACGTTGCTTCCCGATGCAGTTGGAACCCCACTCCGTACTCATTCTTTTCGTGATCGAAACCCCTTTAAAATGGCGCTTGAATCATTGTGCTGTCATTATTTTTCGATTTTTCACAGATTTTTATAGTCGGACCATCGATTTTTGCGGATTTCTCCATACATACCCCTTCTCATTTTTTTCGCCGATTTTCATGCTGCTCTCACGGCTACAATAATTGAGATATCGGGATGGTCCCAAATGCATTCTCTCAGTCTACTCGAGACGTTTTGAAAAGGCACTTCAAAACCCAAAATCGATGAAACGGGAACCAAGTTATGACCATTTGAAATTTCGAAATTTTTAGGTTTTCGAAAAGGTGGGCAAAAAATTGAAATTTTTTTTTTTCTCTTTTTTCAATGTTTCGATACCCTATTCGATCGGAAATTTTCAGCTCATTACGAATAACACCGAGTTTTAGTCGAAATCTCAAAATATCAATGTGAAAAAGGCGAAATTTCGCTGATCACGAATACCACCCCTTTTCGTCGAAATCTCATTATTTCTATGAGAAAAAGGCGAAAAACGAAAAAAATCACTTTTTGGACGATTTTCAATGAAATTTCTAGTTTCTCAAGGAAACTGGTACTGAATCAGTAATCAGCGAGTCAAAATACATCGATATAGCGTCCTAAAAGTAAATTTAAAGAATCCAACATTTTTTTGCATTTCGGCGAAAAAGAAGTGTCTTCACTAAAATCGCTGTAACGTTGCTTACCGATGGAGTTGGAACCCCACTCTGTAGTCATTCTTTTCGTGATCGAAACCCCTTTAAAATGGCGCTTGAATCATTGTGCTGTCATTATTTTTTGATTTTTCACAGATTTTTATCGTCGGACCATCGATTTTTGCGGATTTCTCCATACATACCCCTTCTCATTTTTTTCGCCGATTTTCATCCTGCTCTCACGGCTACAATAATTGAGATATCGAGATGATCCAAAATGCATTCTCTCAGTCTACTCGAGACGATTTGAAAAGGCACGTCAAAACCCAAAATCGATGAAACGGGAGCCAAGTTATGACCATCTGAAATTTCGAGATTTTTAGGTTTTCGAAAAGGTGGGCCAAAAATTAAAAAATTTTTTTTTTCTCTTTTTTCAATGTTTCGATACCCTATTCGATCGGAAATTTTCAGCTCATTACGAATAACACCGAGTTTTAGTCGAAATCTCAAAATATCAATGTGAAAAAGGCGAAATTTCGCTGATCACGAATAACACCCCTTTTCGTCGAAATCTCATTATTTCTATGAGAAAAAGGTGAAAAACGAAATAAATCACTTTTTGGACGATTTTCAATGAAATTTCTGGTTTCTCAAGGAAACTGGTACTGAATCAGTAAGCAGCGAGTCAAAATACATCGATATAGCGTCCTAAAAGTAAATTTAAAGAATTCACCATTTTTTTGCATTTCGGCGAAAAAGAAGTGTCTTCACTAAAATCGCTGTAACGTTGCTTCCCGATGGAGTTGCAACCCCACTCTGTGCTCATTCTTTTCGTGATCGAAACCCCATTAAAATGGCGATTGAATCATTGTGCTGTCATTATTTTTCGATTTTTCACAGATTTTTATAGTCGGACCATCGATTTTTGCGGATTTCTCCATACATACCCCTTCTCATTTTTTTCGCCGATTTTCATCCTGCTCTCACGGCTACAATAATTGAGATATCGGGATGATCCCAAATGCATTCTCTCAGTCTACTCGAGACGTTTTGAAAACGCATGTCAAAACCCAAAATCGATGAAACGGGAGCCAAGTTATGACCATTTGAAATTTCGAGATTTTTAGGTTTTCGAAAAGGTGGGCCAAAAATTAAAAATTTTTTATTTTCTCTTTTGTGAATGTTTCGATACCCTATTCGATCGGAAATTTTCCGCTGATTACGAATAACACCGAGTTTTAGTCGAAATCTCAAAATATCAATGTGAAAAAGGCGAAATTTCGCTGATCACGAATAACACCCCTTTTCGTCGAAATCTCATTATTTCTATGAGAAAAAGGCGAAAAACGAAAAAAATCACTTTTTGGACGATTTTCAATGAAATTTCTAGTTTCTCAAGGAAACTGGTACTGAATCAGTAATCAGCGAGTCAAAATACATCGATATAGCGTCCTAAAAGGAAATTTAAAGAATCCAACGTTTTTTTTGCATTCCGGCGAAAAAGAAGTGTCTTCACTAAAATCGCTGTAACGTTGCTTCCCGATGCAGTTGGAACCCCACTCCGTACTCATTCTTTTCGTGATCGAAACCCCTTTAAAATGGCGCTTGAATCATTGTGCTGTCATTATTTTTCGATTTTTCACAGATTTTTATAGTCGGACCATCGATTTTTGCGGATTTCTCCATACATACCCCTTCTCATTTTTTTCGCCGATTTTCATGCTGCTCTCACGGCTACAATAATTGAGATATCGGGATGGTCCCAAATGCATTCTCTCAGTCTACTCGAGACGTTTTGAAAAGGCACTTCAAAACCCAAAATCGATGAAACGGGAACCAAGTTATGACCATTTGAAATTTCGAAATTTTTAGGTTTTCGAAAAGGTGGGCAAAAAATTGAAATTTTTTTTTTTCTCTTTTTTCAATGTTTCGATACCCTATTCGATCGGAAATTTTCAGCTCATTACGAATAACACCGAGTTTTAGTCGAAATCTCAAAATATCAATGTGAAAAAGGCGAAATTTCGCTGATCACGAATACCACCCCTTTTCGTCGAAATCTCATTATTTCTATGAGAAAAAGGCGAAAAACGAAAAAAATCACTTTTTGGACGATTTTCAATGAAATTTCTAGTTTCTCAAGGAAACTGGTACTGAATCAGTAATCAGCGAGTCAAAATACATCGATATAGCGTCCTAAAAGTAAATTTAAAGAATCCAACATTTTTTTGCATTTCGGCGAAAAAGAAGTGTCTTCACTAAAATCGCTGTAACGTTGCTTACCGATGGAGTTGGAACCCCACTCTGTAGTCATTCTTTTCGTGATCGAAACCCCTTTAAAATGGCGCTTGAATCATTGTGCTGTCATTATTTTTTGATTTTTCACAGATTTTTATCGTCGGACCATCGATTTTTGCGGATTTCTCCATACATACCCCTTCTCATTTTTTTCGCCGATTTTCATCCTGCTCTCACGGCTACAATAATTGAGATATCGAGATGATCCAAAATGCATTCTCTAAGTCTACTCGAGACGTTTTGAAAACGCATTTCAAAACCCAAAATCGATGAAACGGGAGCCAAGTTATGACCATTTGAAATTTCGAGATTTTTAGGTTTTCGAAAAGGTGGGCCAAAAATTAAAAATTTTTTATTTTCTCTTTTGTCAATGTTTCGATACCCTATTCGATCGGAAATTTTCCGCTGATTACGAATAACACCGAGTTTTAGTCGAAATCTCAAAATATCAATGTGAAAAAGGCGAAATTTCGCTGATCACGAATAACACCCCTTTTCGTCGAAATCTCATTATTTCTATGAGAAAAAGGCGAAAAACGAAAAAAATCAATTTTGAACGATTTTCAATGAAATTTCTAGTTTCTCAAGGAAACTGGTACTGAATCAGTAATCAGCGAGTCAAAATACATCGATATAGCGTCCTAAAAGTAAATTTAAAGAATTCATCATTTTTTTGCATTTCGGCGAAAAAGAAGTGTCTTCACTAAAATCGCTGTAACGTTGCTTCCCGACGGAGTTGGAACCCCACTCTGTGCTCATTCTTTTCGTGATCGAAACCCCATTAAAATGGCGATTGAATCATTGTGCTGTTATTATTTTCCGATTTTTCACAGATTTTTATAGTCGGACCATCGATTTTTGCGGATTTCTCCATACATACCCCTTCTCATTTTTTTCGCCGATTTTCATCCTGCTCTCACGGCTACAATAATTGAGATATCGAGATGATCCAAAATGCATTCTCTCAGTCTACTCGAGACGATTTGAAAAGACACGTCAAAACCCAAAATCGATGAAACGGGAGCCAAGTTATGACCATCTGAAATTTCGAGATTTTTAGGTTTTCGAAAAGGTGGGCCAAAAATTAAAAAATTTTTTTTTTCTCTTTTTTCAATGTTTCGATACCCTATTCGATCGGAAATTTTCAGCTCATTACGAATAACACCGAGTTTTAGTCGAAATCTCAAAATATCAATGTGAAAAATGCGAAATTTCGCTGATCACGAATAACACCCCTTTTCGTCGAAATCTCATTATTTCTATGAGAAAAAGGTGAAAAACGAAATAAATCACTTTTTGGACGATTTTCAATGAAATTTCTGGTTTCTCAAGGAAACTGGTACTGAATCAGTAAGCAGCGAGTCAAAATACATCGATATAGCGTCCTAAAAGTAAATTTAAAGAATTCACCATTTTTTTGCATTTCGGCGAAAAAGAAGTGTCTTCACTAAAATCGCTGTAACGTTGCTTCCCGATGGAGTTGCAACCCCACTCTGTGCTCATTCTTTTCGTGATCGAAACCCCATTAAAATGGCGATTGAATCATTGTGCTGTCATTATTTTTCGATTTTTCACAGATTTTTATAGTCGGACCATCGATTTTTGCGGATTTCTCCATACATACCCCTTCTCATTTTTTTCGCCGATTTTCATCCTGCTCTCACGGCTACAATAATTGAGATATCGGGATGATCCCAAATGCATTCTCTCAGTCTACTCGAGACGTTTTGAAAACGCATGTCAAAACCCAAAATCGATGAAACGGGAGCCAAGTTATGATCATTTGAAATTTCGAGATTTTTAGGTTTTCGAAAAGGTGGGCCAAAAATTAAAAATTTTTTATTTTCTCTTTTGTGAATGTTTCGATACCCTATTCGATCGGAAATTTTCCGCTGATTACGAATAACACCGAGTTTTAGTCGAAATCTCAAAATATCAATGTGAAAAAGGCGAAATTTCGCTGATCACGAATAACACCCCTTTTCGTCGAAATCTCATTATTTCTATGAGAAAAAGGCGAAAAACGAAAAAAATCACTTTTTGGACGATTTTCAATTAAATTTCTAGTGTCTCAAGGAAACGGGTACTGAATCAGTAATCAGCGAGTCAAAATACATCGATATAGCGTCCTAAACAAAAATTTAAAGAATTCAAAATTGTTTTGCCTTTCGGCGTAAAGAAGTGTCTTCACTAAAATCGCTGTAACGTTGCTTCCCGATGGAGTTGGAACCCCACTCTGTGCTCATTCTTTTCGTGATCGAAACCCCTTTAAAATGGCGCTTGAATCATTGTGCTATCATCATTTTTCGATTTTTCACAGATTTTTAAATTCGGACCATCGATTTTTGCGGATTTCTCCATACATACCTCATTTTTTTCGCCGATTTTCATCCTGCTCTCACGGCTACAATGATTGAGATATCGGGATGATCCCAAATGCATTCTCTCAGTCTACTCGAGACGTTTTGAAAAAGCACGTCAAAACCCAAAATCGATGAAACGGCAGCCAAGTTATGACCATCTGAAATTTCGAGATTTTTAGGTTTTCGAAAAGGTGGGCCAAAAATAAAAAAATTTTTTTTTTCTCTTTTCTCAATATTTCGATACCCTATTCGATCGGAAATTTTCCGCTGATTACGAATGACACCGAGTTTTAGTCGAAATCTCAAAATATCAATGTGAAAAAGGCGAAATTTCGCTGATCACGAATAACACCCCTTTTCGTCGAAATCTCACTATTTCTATGAGAAAAAGGCGAAAAACGAAAAAAATCACTTTTTGGACGATTTTCAATGAAATTTCTGGTTTCTCAAGGAAACTGGTACTGAATCAGTATTCAGCGAGTCAAAATACATCGATATAGCGTCCTAAAAGGAAATTTAAAGAATCCAACGTTTTTTTTGCATTCCGGCGAAAAAGAAGTGTCTTCACTAAAATCGCTGTAACGTTGCTTCCCGATGCAGTTGGAACCCCACTCCGTACTCATTCTTTTCGTGATCGAAACCCCTTTAAAATGGCGCTTGAATCATTGTGCTGTCATTATTTTTCGATTTTTCACAGATTTTTATAGTCGGACCATCGATTTTTGCGGATTTCTCCATACATACCCCTTCTCATTTTTTTCGCCGATTTTCATCCTGCTCTCACGGCTACAATAATTGAGATATCGGGATGGTCCCAAATGCATTCTCTCAGTCTACTCGAGACGTTTTGAAAAGGCACTTCAAAACCCAAAATCGATGAAACGGGAGCCAAGTTATGACCATTTGAAATTTCGAAATTTTTAGGTTTTCGAAAAGGTGGGCAAAAAATTGAAATTTTTTTTTTTCTCTTTTTTCAATGTTTCGATACCCTATTCGATCGGAAATTTTCAGCTCATTACGAATAACACCGAGTTTTAGTCGAAATCTCAAAATATCAATGTCAAAAAGGCGAAATTTCGCTGATCACGAATACCACCCCTTTTCGTCGAAATCTCATTATTTCTATGAGAAAAAGGCGAAAAACGAAAAAAATCACTTTTTGGACGATTTTCAATGAAATTTCTAGTTTCTCAAGGAAACTGGTACTGAATCAGTAATCAGCGAGGCAAAATACATCGATATAGCGTCCTAAAAGGAAATTTAAAGAATCCAACGTTTTTTTTGCATTCCGGCGAAAAAGAAGTGTCTTCACTAAAATCGCTGTAACGTTGCTTCCCGATGCAGTTGGAACCCCACTCCGTACTCATTCTTTTCGTGATCGAAACCCCTTTAAAATGGCGCTTGAATCATTGTGCTGTCATTATTTTTCGATTTTTCACAGATTTTTATAGTCGGACCATCGATTTTTGCGGATTTCTCCATACATACCCCTTCTCATTTTTTTCGCCGATTTTCATGCTGCTCTCACGGCTACAATAATTGAGATATCGGGATGGTCCCAAATGCATTCTCTCAGTCTACTCGAGACGTTTTGAAAAGGCACTTCAAAACCCAAAATCGATGAAACGGGAGCCAAGTTATGACCATTTGAAATTTCGAAATTTTTAGGTTTTCGAAAAGGTGGGCAAAAAATTGAAATTTTTTTTTTTCTCTTTTTTCAATGTTTCGATACCCTATTCGATCGGAAATTTTCAGCTCATTACGAATAACACCGAGTTTTAGTCGAAATCTCAAAATATCAATGTGAAAAAGGCGAAATTTCGCTGATCACGAATACCACCCCTTTTCGTCGAAATCTCATTATTTCTATGAGAAAAAGGCGAAAAACGAAAAAAATCACTTTTTGGACGATTTTCAATGAAATTTCTAGTTTCTCAAGGAAACTGGTACTGAATCAGTAATCAGCGAGTCAAAATACATCGATATAGCGTCCTAAAAGTAAATTTAAAGAATCCAACATTTTTTTGCATTTCGGCGAAAAAGAAGTGTCTTCACTAAAATCGCTGTAACGTTGCTTACCGATGGAGTTGGAACCCCACTCTGTAGTCATTCTTTTCGTGATCGAAACCCCTTTAAAATGGCGCTTGAATCATTGTGCTGTCATTATTTTTTGATTTTTCACAGATTTTTATCGTCGGACCATCGATTTTTGCGGATTTCTCCATACATACCCCTTCTCATTTTTTTCGCCGATTTTCATCCTGCTCTCACGGCTACAATAATTGAGATATCGAGATGATCCAAAATGCATTCTCTAAGTCTACTCGAGACGTTTTGAAAACGCATTTCAAAACCCAAAATCGATGAAACGGGAGCCAAGTTATGACCATTTGAAATTTCGAGATTTTTAGGTTTTCGAAAAGGTGGGCCAAAAATTAAAAATTTTTTATTTTCTCTTTTGTCAATGTTTCGATACCCTATTCGATCGGAAATTTTCCGCTGATTACGAATAACACCGAGTTTTAGTCGAAATCTCAAAATATCAATGTGAAAAAGGCGAAATTTCGCTGATCACGAATAACACCCCTTTTCGTCGAAATCTCATTATTTCTATGAGAAAAAGGCGAAAAACGAAAAAAATCAATTTTGAACGATTTTCAATGAAATTTCTAGTTTCTCAAGGAAACTGGTACTGAATCAGTAATCAGCGAGTCAAAATACATCGATATAGCGTCCTAAAAGTAAATTTAAAGAATTCATCATTTTTTTGCATTTCGGCGAAAAAGAAGTGTCTTCACTAAAATCGCTGTAACGTTGCTTCCCGACGGAGTTGGAACCCCACTCTGTGCTCATTCTTTTCGTGATCGAAACCCCATTAAAATGGCGATTGAATCATTGTGCTGTTATTATTTTCCGATTTTTCACAGATTTTTATAGTCGGACCATCGATTTTTGCGGATTTCTCCATACATACCCCTTCTCATTTTTTTCGCCGATTTTCATCCTGCTCTCACGGCTACAATAATTGAGATATCGAGATGATCCAAAATGCATTCTCTCAGTCTACTCGAGACGATTTGAAAAGGCACGTCAAAACCCAAAATCGATGAAACGGGAGCCAAGTTATGACCATCTGAAATTTCGAGATTTTTAGGTTTTCGAAAAGGTGGGCCAAAAATTAAAAAATTTTTTTTTTCTCTTTTTTCAATGTTTCGATACCCTATTCGATCGGAAATTTTCAGCTCATTACGAATAACACCGAGTTTTAGTCGAAATCTCAAAATATCAATGTGAAAAAGGCGAAATTTCGCTGATCACGAATAACACCCCTTTTCGTCGAAATCTCATTATTTCTATGAGAAAAAGGTGAAAAACGAAATAAATCACTTTTTGGACGATTTTCAATGAAATTTCTGGTTTCTCAAGGAAACTGGTACTGAATCAGTAAGCAGCGAGTCAAAATACATCGATATAGCGTCCTAAAAGTAAATTTAAAGAATTCACCATTTTTTTGCATTTCGGCGAAAAAGAAGTGTCTTCACTAAAATCGCTGTAACGTTGCTTCCCGATGGAGTTGCAACCCCACTCTGTGCTCATTCTTTTCGTGATCGAAACCCCATTAAAATGGCGATTGAATCATTGTGCTGTCATTATTTTTCGATTTTTCACAGATTTTTATAGTCGGACCATCGATTTTTGCGGATTTCTCCATACATACCCCTTCTCATTTTTTTCGCCGATTTTCATCCTGCTCTCACGGCTACAATAATTGAGATATCGGGATGATCCCAAATGCATTCTCTCAGTCTACTCGAGACGTTTTGAAAACGCATGTCAAAACCCAAAATCGATGAAACGGGAGCCAAGTTATGACCATTTGAAATTTCGAGATTTTTAGGTTTTCGAAAAGGTGGGCCAAAAATTAAAAATTTTTTATTTTCTCTTTTGTGAATGTTTCGATACCCTATTCGATCGGAAATTTTCCGCTGATTACGAATAACACCGAGTTTTAGTCGAAATCTCAAAATATCAATGTGAAAAAGGCGAAATTTCGCTGATCACGAATAACACCCCTTTTCGTCGAAATCTCATTATTTCTATGAGAAAAAGGCGAAAAACGAAAAAAATCACTTTTTGGACGATTTTCAATGAAATTTCTAGTTTCTCAAGGAAACTGGTACTGAATCAGTAATCAGCGAGTCAAAATACATCGATATAGCGTCCTAAAAGGAAATTTAAAGAATCCAACGTTTTTTTTGCATTCCGGCGAAAAAGAAGTGTCTTCACTAAAATCGCTGTAACGTTGCTTCCCGATGCAGTTGGAACCCCACTCCGTACTCATTCTTTTCGTGATCGAAACCCCTTTAAAATGGCGCTTGAATCATTGTGCTGTCATTATTTTTCGATTTTTCACAGATTTTTATAGTCGGACCATCGATTTTTGCGGATTTCTCCATACATACCCCTTCTCATTTTTTTCGCCGATTTTCATGCTGCTCTCACGGCTACAATAATTGAGATATCGGGATGGTCCCAAATGCATTCTCTCAGTCTACTCGAGACGTTTTGAAAAGGCACTTCAAAACCCAAAATCGATGAAACGGGAGCCAAGTTATGACCATTTGAAATTTCGAAATTTTTAGGTTTTCGAAAAGGTGGGCAAAAAATTGAAATTTTTTTTTTTCTCTTTTTTCAATGTTTCGATACCCTATTCGATCGGAAATTTTCAGCTCATTACGAATAACACCGAGTTTTAGTCGAAATCTCAAAATATCAATGTGAAAAAGGCGAAATTTCGCTGATCACGAATACCACCCCTTTTCGTCGAAATCTCATTATTTCTATGAGAAAAAGGCGAAAAACGAAAAAAATCACTTTTTGGACGATTTTCAATGAAATTTCTAGTTTCTCAAGGAAACTGGTACTGAATCAGTAATCAGCGAGTCAAAATACATCGATATAGCGTCCTAAAAGTAAATTTAAAGAATTCAACATTTTTTTGCATTTCGGCGAAAAAGAAGTGTCTTCACTAAAATCGCTGTAACGTTGCTTACCGATGGAGTTGGAACCCCACTCTGTAGTCATTCTTTTCGTGATCGAAACCCCTTTAAAATGGCGCTTGAATCATTGTGCTGTCATTATTTTTTGATTTTTCACAGATTTTTATCGTCGGACCATCGATTTTTGCGGATTTCTCCATACATACCCCTTCTCATTTTTTTCGCCGATTTTCATCCTGCTCTCACGGCTACAATAATTGAGATATCGAGATGATCCAAAATGCATTCTCTAAGTCTACTCGAGACGTTTTGAAAACGCATTTCAAAACCCAAAATCGATGAAACGGGAGCCAAGTTATGACCATTTGAAATTTCGAGATTTTTAGGTTTTCGAAAAGGTGGGCCAAAAATTAAAAATTTTTTATTTTCTCTTTTGTCAATGTTTCGATACCCTATTCGATCGGAAATTTTCCGCTGATTACGAATAACACCGAGTTTTAGTCGAAATCTCAAAATATCAATGTGAAAAAGGCGAAATTTCGCTGATCACGAATAACACCCCTTTTCGTCGAAATCTCATTATTTCTATGAGAAAAAGGCGAAAAACGAAAAAAATCAATTTTGAACGATTTTCAATGAAATTTCTAGTTTCTCAAGGAAACTGGTACTGAATCAGTAATCAGCGAGTCAAAATACATCGATATAGCGTCCTAAAAGTAAATTTAAAGAATTCATCATTTTTTTGCATTTCGGCGAAAAAGAAGTGTCTTCACTAAAATCGCTGTAACGTTGCTTCCCGACGGAGTTGGAACCCCACTCTGTGCTCATTCTTTTCGTGATCGAAACCCCATTAAAATGGCGATTGAATCATTGTGCTGTTATTATTTTCCGATTTTTCACAGATTTTTATAGTCGGACCATCGATTTTTGCGGATTTCTCCATACATACCCCTTCTCATTTTTTTCGCCGATTTTCATCCTGCTCTCACGGCTACAATAATTGAGATATCGAGATGATCCAAAATGCATTCTCTCAGTCTACTCGAGACGATTTGAAAAGACACGTCAAAACCCAAAATCGATGAAACGGGAGCCAAGTTATGACCATCTGAAATTTCGAGATTTTTAGGTTTTCGAAAAGGTGGGCCAAAAATTAAAAAATTTTTTTTTTCTCTTTTTTCAATGTTTCGATACCCTATTCGATCGGAAATTTTCAGCTCATTACGAATAACACCGAGTTTTAGTCGAAATCTCAAAATATCAATGTGAAAAATGCGAAATTTCGCTGATCACGAATAACACCCCTTTTCGTCGAAATCTCATTATTTCTATGAGAAAAAGGTGAAAAACGAAATAAATCACTTTTTGGACGATTTTCAATGAAATTTCTGGTTTCTCAAGGAAACTGGTACTGAATCAGTAAGCAGCGAGTCAAAATACATCGATATAGCGTCCTAAAAGTAAATTTAAAGAATTCACCATTTTTTTGCATTTCGGCGAAAAAGAAGTGTCTTCACTAAAATCGCTGTAACGTTGCTTCCCGATGGAGTTGCAACCCCACTCTGTGCTCATTCTTTTCGTGATCGAAACCCCATTAAAATGGCGATTGAATCATTGTGCTGTCATTATTTTTCGATTTTTCACAGATTTTTATAGTCGGACCATCGATTTTTGCGGATTTCTCCATACATACCCCTTCTCATTTTTTTCGCCGATTTTCATCCTGCTCTCACGGCTACAATAATTGAGATATCGGGATGATCCCAAATGCATTCTCTCAGTCTACTCGAGACGTTTTGAAAACGCATGTCAAAACCCAAAATCGATGAAACGGGAGCCAAGTTATGATCATTTGAAATTTCGAGATTTTTAGGTTTTCGAAAAGGTGGGCCAAAAATTAAAAATTTTTTATTTTCTCTTTTGTGAATGTTTCGATACCCTATTCGATCGGAAATTTTCCGCTGATTACGGATAACACCGAGTTTTAGTCGAAATCTCAAAATATCAATGTGAAAAAGGCGAAATTTCGCTGATCACGAATAACACCCCTTTTCGTCGAAATCTCACTATTTCTATGAGAAAAAGGCGAAAAACGAAAAAAATCACTTTTTGGACGATTTTCAATTAAATTTCTAGTGTCTCAAGGAAACGGGTACTGAATAAGTAATCAGCGAGTCAAAATACATCGATATAGCGTCCTAAACAAAAATTTAAAGAATTCAAAATTGTTTTGCCTTTCGGCGTAAAGAAGTGTCTTCACTAAAATCGCTGTAACGTTGCTTCCCGATGGAGTTGGAACCCCACTCTGTGCTCATTCTTTACGTGATCGAAACCCCTTTAAAATGGCGCTTGAATCATTGTGCTATCATCATTTTTCGATTTTTCACAGATTTTTAAATTCGGACCATCGATTTTTGCGGATTTCTCCATACATACCTCATTTTTTTCGCCGATTTTCATCCTGCTCTCACGGCTACAATGATTGAGATATCGGGATGATCCCAAATGCATTCTCTCAGTCTACTCGAGACGTTTTGAAAAAGCACGTCAAAACCCAAAATCGATGAAACGGCAGCCAAGTTATGACCATCTGAAATTTCGAGATTTTTAGGTTTTCGAAAAGGTGGGCCAAAAATAAAAAAAATTTTTTTTTCTCTTTTCTCAATATTTCGATACCCTATTCGATCGGAAATTTTCCGCTGATTACGAATAACACCGAGTTTTAGTCGAAATCTCAAAATATCAATGTGAAAAAGGCGAAATTTCGCTGATCACGAATAACACCCCTTTTCGTCGAAATCTCACTATTTCTATAAGAAAAAGGCGAAAAACGAAAAAAATCACTTTTTCGACGATTTTCAATGAAATTTCTGGTTTCTCAAGGAAACTGGTACTGAATCAGTATTCAGCGAGTCAAAATACATCGATATAGCGTCCTAAAAGGAAATTTAAAGAATCCAACGTTTTTTTTGCATTCCGGCGAAAAAGAAGTGTCTTCACTAAAATCGCTGTAACGTTGCTTCCCGATGCAGTTGGAACCCCACTCCGTACTCATTCTTTTCGTGATCGAAACCCCTTTAAAATGGCGCTTGAATCATTGTGCTGTCATTATTTTTCGATTTTTCACAGATTTTTATAGTCGGACCATCGATTTTTGCGGATTTCTCCATACATACCCCTTCTCATTTTTTTCGCCGATTTTCATCCTGCTCTCACGGCTACAATAATTGAGATATCGGGATGGTCCCAAATGCATTCTCTCAGTCTACTCGAGACGTTTTGAAAAGGCACTTCAAAACCCAAAATCGATGAAACGGGAGCCAAGTTATGACCATTTGAAATTTCGAAATTTTTAGGTTTTCGAAAAGGTGGGCAAAAAATTGAAATTTTTTTTTTTCTCTTTTTTCAATGTTTCGATACCCTATTCGATCGGAAATTTTCAGCTCATTACGAATAACACCGAGTTTTAGTCGAAATCTCAAAATATCAATGTCAAAAAGGCGAAATTTCGCTGATCACGAATACCACCCCTTTTCGTCGAAATCTCATTATTTCTATGAGAAAAAGGCGAAAAACGAAAAAAATCACTTTTTGGACGATTTTCAATGAAATTTCTAGTTTCTCAAGGAAACTGGTACTGAATCAGTAATCAGCGAGGCAAAATACATCGATATAGCGTCCTAAAAGGAAATTTAAAGAATCCAACGTTTTTTTTGCATTCCGGCGAAAAAGAAGTGTCTTCACTAAAATCGCTGTAACGTTGCTTCCCGATGCAGTTGGAACCCCACTCCGTACTCATTCTTTTCGTGATCGAAACCCCTTTAAAATGGCGCTTGAATCATTGTGCTGTCATTATTTTTCGATTTTTCACAGATTTTTATAGTCGGACCATCGATTTTTGCGGATTTCTCCATACATACCCCTTCTCATTTTTTTCGCCGATTTTCATGCTGCTCTCACGGCTACAATAATTGAGATATCGGGATGGTCCCAAATGCATTCTCTCAGTCTACTCGAGACGTTTTGAAAAGGCACTTCAAAACCCAAAATCGATGAAACGGGAGCCAAGTTATGACCATTTGAAATTTCGAAATTTTTAGGTTTTCGAAAAGGTGGGCAAAAAATTGAAATTTTTTTTTTTCTCTTTTTTCAATGTTTCGATACCCTATTCGATCGGAAATTTTCAGCTCATTACGAATAACACCGAGTTTTAGTCGAAATCTCAAAATATCAATGTGAAAAAGGCGAAATTTCGCTGATCACGAATACCACCCCTTTTCGTCGAAATCTCATTATTTCTATGAGAAAAAGGCGAAAAACGAAAAAAATCACTTTTTGGACGATTTTCAATGAAATTTCTAGTTTCTCAAGGAAACTGGTACTGAATCAGTAATCAGCGAGTCAAAATACATCGATATAGCGTCCTAAAAGTAAATTTAAAGAATCCAACATTTTTTTGCATTTCGGCGAAAAAGAAGTGTCTTCACTAAAATCGCTGTAACGTTGCTTACCGATGGAGTTGGAACCCCACTCTGTAGTCATTCTTTTCGTGATCGAAACCCCTTTAAAATGGCGCTTGAATCATTGTGCTGTCATTATTTTTTGATTTTTCACAGATTTTTATCGTCGGACCATCGATTTTTGCGGATTTCTCCATACATACCCCTTCTCATTTTTTTCGCCGATTTTCATCCTGCTCTCACGGCTACAATAATTGAGATATCGAGATGATCCAAAATGCATTCTCTAAGTCTACTCGAGACGTTTTGAAAACGCATTTCAAAACCCAAAATCGATGAAACGGGAGCCAAGTTATGACCATTTGAAATTTCGAAATTTTTAGGTTTTCGAAAAGGTGGGCAAAAAATTGAAATTTTTTTTTTTCTCTTTTTTCAATGTTTCGATACCCTATTCGATCGGAAATTTTCAGCTCATTACGAATAACACCGAGTTTTAGTCGAAATCTCAAAATATCAATGTGAAAAAGGCGAAATTTCGCTGATCACGAATACCACCCCTTTTCGTCGAAATCTCATTATTTCTATGAGAAAAAGGCGAAAAACGAAAAAAATCACTTTTTGGACGATTTTCAATGAAATTTCTAGTTTCTCAAGGAAACTGGTACTGAATCAGTAATCAGCGAGTCAAAATACATCGATATAGCGTCCTAAAAGTAAATTTAAAGAATTCATCATTTTTTTGCATTTCGGCGAAAAAGAAGTGTCTTCACTAAAATCGCTGTAACGTTGCTTCCCGACGGAGTTGGAACCCCACTCTGTGCTCATTCTTTTCGTGATCGAAACCCCATTAAAATGGCGATTGAATCATTGTGCTGTTATTATTTTCCGATTTTTCACAGATTTTTATAGTCGGACCATCGATTTTTGCGGATTTCTCCATACATACCCCTTCTCATTTTTTTCGCCGATTTTCATCCTGCTCTCACGGCTACAATAATTGAGATATCGAGATGATCCAAAATGCATTCTCTAAGTCTACTCGAGACGTTTTGAAAACACACGTCAAAACCCAGAATCGATGAAACGGGAGCCAACTTATGACCATTTGAAATTTCGAGATTTTTAGGTTTTCGAAAAGGTGGGCCAAAAATTAAAAAATTTTTTTTTTCTCTTTTTTCAATGTTTCGATACCCTATTCGATCGGAAATTTTCAGCTCATTACGAATAACACCGAGTTTTAGTCGAAATCTCAAAATATCAATGTGAAAAAGGCGAAATTTCGCTGATCACGAATAACACCCCTTTTCGTCGAAATCTCATTATTTCTATGAGAAAAAGGTGAAAAACGAAATAAATCACTTTTTGGACGATTTTCAATGAAATTTCTGGTTTCTCAAGGAAACTGGTACTGAATCAGTAAGCAGCGAGTCAAAATACATCGATATAGCGTCCTAAAAGTAAATTTAAAGAATTCACCATTTTTTTGCATTTCGGCGAAAAAGAAGTGTCTTCACTAAAATCGCTGTAACGTTGCTTCCCGATGGAGTTGCAACCCCACTCTGTGCTCATTCTTTTCGTGATCGAAACCCCATTAAAATGGCGATTGAATCATTGTGCTGTCATTATTTTTCGATTTTTCACAGATTTTTATAGTCGGACCATCGATTTTTGCGGATTTCTCCATACATACCCCTTCTCATTTTTTTCGCCGATTTTCATCCTGCTCTCACGGCTACAATAATTGAGATATCGGGATGATCCCAAATGCATTCTCTCAGTCTACTCGAGACGTTTTGAAAACGCATGTCAAAACCCAAAATCGATGAAACGGGAGCCAAGTTATGACCATTTGAAATTTCGAAATTTTTAGGTTTTCGAAAAGGTGGGCAAAAAATTAAAAATTTTTTTTTTTCTCTTTTTTCAATGTTTCGATACCCTATTCGATCGGAAATTTTCCGCTGATTACGAATAACACCGAGTTTTAGTCGAAATCTCAAAATATCAATGTGAAAAAGGCGAAATTTCGCTGATCACGAATAACACCCCTTTTCGTCGAAATCTAAATATTTCTATGAGAAAAAGGTGAAAAACGAAAAAAATCACTTTTTGGACGATTTTCAATTAAATTTCTGGTTTCTCAAGGAAACTGGTACTGAATCAGTAAGCAGCGAGTCAAAATACATCGATATAGCGTCCTAAAAGTAAATTTAAAGAATTCAAAATTGTTTTGCCTGTCGGCGTAAAGAAGTGTCTTCACTAAAATCGCTGTAACGTTGCTTCCCGATGGAGTTGGAACCCCACTCTGTGCTCATTCTTTTCGTGATCGAAACCCCTTTAAAATGGCGCTTGAATCATTGTGCTGTCATTATTTTTTGATTTTTCACAGATTTTTATCGTCGGACCATCGATTTTTGCGGATTTCTCCATACATACCCCTTCTCATTTTTTTCGCCGATTTTCATCCTGCTCTCACGGCTACAATAATTGAGATATCGAGATGATCCAAAATGCATTCTCTAAGTCTACTCGAGACGTTTTGAAAACGCATTTCAAAACCCAAAATCGATGAAACGGGAGCCAAGTTATGACCATTCGAAATTTGGAGATTTTTAGGTTTTCGAAAAGGTGGGCCAAAAATTAAAAATTTTTTATTTTCTCTTTTGTCAATGTTTCGATACCCTATTCGATCGGAAATTTTCCGCTGATTACGAATAACACCGAGTTTTAGTCGAAATCTCAAAATATCAATGTGAAAAAGGCGAAATTTCGCTGATCACGAATAACACCCCTTTTCGTCGAAATCTCATTATTTCTATGAGAAAAAGGCGAAAAACGAAAAAAATCAATTTTGAACGATTTTCAATGAAATTTCTAGTTTCTCAAGGAAACTGGTACTGAATCAGTAATCAGCGAGTCAAAATACATCGATATAGCGTCCTAAAAGTAAATTTAAAGAATTCATCATTTTTTTGCATTTCGGCGAAAAAGAAGTGTCTTCACTAAAATCGCTGTAACGTTGCTTCCCGACGGAGTTGGAACCCCACTCTGTGCTCATTCTTTTCGTGATCGAAACCCCATTAAAATGGCGATTGAATCATTGTGCTGTTATTATTTTCCGATTTTTCACAGATTTTTATAGTCGGACCATCGATTTTTGCGGATTTCTCCATACATACCCCTTCTCATTTTTTTCGCCGATTTTCATCCTGCTCTCACGGCTACAATAATTGAGATATCGAGATGATCCAAAATGCATTCTCTAAGTCTACTCGAGACGTTTTGAAAACACACGTCAAAACCCAGAATCGATGAAACGGGAGCCAACTTATGACCATTTGAAATTTCGAGATTTTTAGGTTTTCGAAAAGGTGGGCCAAAAATTAAAAAATTTTTTTTTTCTCTTTTTTCAATGTTTCGATACCCTATTCGATCGGAAATTTTCCGCTGATTACGAATAACACCGAGTTTTAGTCGAAATCTCAAAATATAAATGTGAAAAAGGCGAAATTTCGCTGATCGCGAATAACACCCCTTTTCGTCGAAATCTCATTATTTCTATGAGAAAAAGGCGAAAAACGAAAAAAATCACTTTTTGGACGATTTTCAATTAAATTTCTAGTTTCTCAAGGAAACGGGTACTGAATCAGTAATCAGCGAGTTAAAATACATCGATATAGCGTCCTAAACAAAAATTTAAAGAATTCAAAATTGTTTTGCCTTTCGGCGTAAAGAAGTGTCTTCACTAAAATCGCTGTAACGTTGCTTCCCGACGGAGTTGGAACCCCACTCTGTGCTCATTCTTTTCGTGATCGAAACCCCATTAAAATCGCGCTTGAATCATTGTGCTGTCATTATTTTTCGATTTTTCACAGATTTTTATAGTCGGACCATCGATTTTTGCGGATTTCTCCATACATACCCCTTCTCATTTTTTTCGCCGATTTTCATCCTGCTCTCACGGCTACAATAATTGAGATATCGAGATGATCCAAAATGCATTCTCTAAGTCTACTCGAGACGTTTTGAAAACGCATGTCAAAACCCAAAATCGATGAAACGGGAGCCAAGTTATGACCATTTGAAATTTCGAGATTTTTAGGTTTTCGAAAAGGTGGGCCAAAAATAAAAAAATTTTTTTTTTCTCTTTTTTCAATGTTTCGATACCCTATTCGATCGGAAATTTTCCGCTGATTACGAATAATACCGAGTTTTAGTCGAAGTCTCAAAATATCAATGTGAAAAATGGGAAATTTCGCTGATCATGAATAACACCCCTTTTCGTCGAAATCTCAATATTTCTATGAGAAAAAGGCGAAAAACGAAAAAAATCACTTTTTGGACGATTTTCAATTAAATTTCTAGTTTCTCAAGGAAACGGGTACTGAATCAGTAATCAGCGAGTCAAAATACATCGATATAGCGTCCTAAACAAAAATTTAAAGAATTCAAAATTGTTTTGCCTTTCGGCGTAAAGAAGTGTCTTCACTAAAATCGCTGTAACGTTGCTTCCCGATGGAGTTGGAACCCCACTCTGTGCTCATTCTTTTCGTGATCGAAACCCCTTTAACATGGCGCTTGAATCATTGTGCTATCATCATTTTTCGATTTTTCACAGATTTTTATAGTCGGACCATCGATTTTTGCGGATTTCTCCATACATACCCCTTCTCATTTTTTTCGCCGATTTTCATCCTGCTCTCACGGCTACAATAATTGAGATATGGGGATGATCCAAAATGCATTCTCTAAGTCTACTCGAGACGTTTTGAAAACACACGTCAAACCCCAAAATAGATGAAATGGGAGCCAAGTTATGACCGTTTGAAATTTCGAGTTTTTTAGGTTTTCGAAAAGGTGGGACAAAAATAAAAAATAAAAATTTTTGTGTTTTTTCAATGTTTCGATACCCTATTCGATCGGAAATTTTCCGCTGATTACGAATAACACCGAGTTTTTGTCGAAATCTCAAAATATCAATGTGAAAAAGGCGAAATTTCGCTGATCACGAATAACACCCCTTTTCGTCGAAATCTCAATATTTCTATGAGAAAAAGGCGAAAAACGAAAAAAATCACTTTTTGGACGATTTTCAATGATATTTCTAGTTTCTCAAGGAAACTGGTACTGAATCAGTAATCAGCGAGTCAAAATACATCGATATAGCGTCCTAAAAGTAAATTTAAAGAATTCAACATTTTTTTGCATTTCGGCGAAAAAGAAGTGTCTTCACTAAAATCGCTGTAACGTTGCTTCCCGATGGAGTTGGAACCCCACTCTGTGCTCATTCTTTTCGTGATCGAAACCCCTTTAAAATGGCGCTTGAATCATTGTGCTATCATCATTTTTCGATTTTTCACAGATTTTTATAGTCGGACCATCGATTTTTGCGGATTTCTCCATACATACCCCTTCTCATTTTTTTCGCCGATTTTCATCCTGCTCTCACGGCTACAATAATTGAGATATCGGGATGATCACAAATGCATTCTCTCAGTCTACTCGAGACGTTTTGAAAAGGCACGTCAAAACCCAAAATCGATGAAACGGGAGCCAAGTTATGACCATTTGAAATTTCGAGATTTTTAGGTTTTCGAAAAGGTGGGCCAAAAATTAAAAATTTTTTTTTTTCTCTTTTGTCAATGTTTCGATACCCTATTCGATCGGAAATTTTCCGCTGATTACGAATAACACCGAGTTTTAGTCGAAATCTCAAAATATAAATGTGAAAAAGGCGAAATTTCGCTGATCACGAATAACACCCCTTTTCGTCGAAATCTCAATATTTCTATGAGAAAAAGGTGAAAAACGAAAAAAATCACTTTTTGGACGATTTTCAATGAAATTTCTGGTTTCTCAAGGAAACTGGTACTGAATCAGTAAGCAGCGAGTCAAAATACATCGATATAGCGTCCTAAAAGTAAATTTAAAGAATTCACCATTTTTTTGCATTTCGGCGAAAAAGAAGTGTCTTCACTAAAATCGCTGTAACGTTGCTTCCCGATGGAGTTGCAACCCCACTCTGTGCTCATTCTTTTCGTGATCGAAACCCCATTAAAATGGCGATTGAATCATTGTGCTGTCATTATTTTTCGATTTTTAACTGATTTTTATAGTCGGACCATCGATTTTTGCGGATTTCTCATTCCGCCTCATTTTTTTCGCCGATTTTCATCCTGCTCTCACGGCTACAATAATTGAGATATCGAGATGATCCAAAATGCATTCTCTAAGTCTACTCGAGACGTTTTGAAAACACAGGTCAAAACCCAAAATAGATGAAATGGGAGCCAAGTTATGACCGTTTGAAATTTCGAGTTTTTTAGGTTTTCGAAAAGGTGGGACAAAAATAAAAAATAAAAATTTTTCTGTTTTTTCAATGTTTCGATACCCTATTCGATCGGAAATTTTCCGCTGATTACGAATAACACCGAGTTTTAGTCGAAATCTCAAAATATAAATGTGAAAAAGGCGAAATTTCGCTGATCACGAATAACACCCCTTTTCGTCGAAATCTCAATATTTCTATGAGAAAAAGGCGAAAAATGAAAAAAATCACTTTTTGGACGATTTTCAATGAAATTTCTGGTTTCTCAAGGAAACTGGTACTGAATCAGTAATCAGCGAGTCAAAATACATTGATATAGCGTCCTAAAAGGAAATTTAAAGAATCCAACATTTTTTTGCATTTCGGCGAAAAAGAAGTGTCTTCACTAAAATCGCTGTAACGTTGCTTCGCGATGGAGTTGGAACCCCACTCTGTGCTCATTCTTTTCGTGATCGAAACCCCTTTAAAATGGCGCTTGAATCATTGTGCTATCATCATTTTTCGATTTTTCACAGATTTTTAAATTCGGACCATCGATTTTTGCGGGTTTCTCCATACATACCCCTTCTCATTTTTTTCGCCGATTTTCATCCTGCTCTCACGGCTACAATGATTGAGATATCGGGATGATCCCAAATGCATTCTCTCAGTCTACTCGAGACGTTTTGAAAAAGCACGTCAAAACCCAAAATCGATGAAACGGCAGCCAAGTTATGACCATCTGAAATTTCGAGATTTTTAGGTTTTCGAAAAGGTGGGCCAAAAATAAGAAAATTTTTTTTTTCTCTTTTCTCAATATTTCGATACCCTATTCGATCGGAAATTTTCCGCTGATTACGAATAACACCGAGTTTTAGTCGAAATCTCAAAATATCAATGTGAAAAAGGCGAAATTTCGCTGATCACGAATAACACCCCTTTTCGTCGAAATCTCACTTTTTCTATGAGAAAAAGGCGAAAAACGAAAAAAATCACTTTTTGGACGATTTTCAATGAAATTTCTGGTTTCTCAAGGAAACTGGTACTGAATCAGTATTCAGCGAGTCAAAATACATCGATATAGCGTCCTAAAAGGAAATTTAAAGAATCCAACGTTTTTTTTGCATTCCGGCGAAAAAGAAGTGTCTTCACTAAAATCGCTGTAACGTTGCTTCCCGATGCAGTTGGAACCCCACTCCGTACTCATTCTTTTCGTGATCGAAACCCCTTTAAAATGGCGCTTGAATCATTGTGCTGTCATTATTTTTCGATTTTTCACAGATTTTTATAGTCGGACCATCGATTTTTGCGGATTTCTCCATACATACCCCTTCTCATTTTTTTCGCCGATTTTCATCCTGCTCTCACGGCTACAATAATTGAGATATCGGGATGGTCCCAAATGCATTCTCTCAGTCTACTCGAGACGTTTTGAAAAGGCACTTCAAAACCCAAAATCGATGAAACGGGAGCCAAGTTATGACCATTTGAAATTTCGAAATTTTTAGGTTTTCGAAAAGGTGGGCAAAAAATTGAAATTTTTTTTTTTCTCTTTTTTCAATGTTTCGATACCCTATTCGATCGGAAATTTTCAGGTCATTACGAATAACACCGAGTTTTAGTCGAAATCTCAAAATATCAATGTGAAAAAGGCGAAATTTCGCTGATCACGAATACCACCCCTTTTCGTCGAAATCTCATTATTTCTATGAGAAAAAGGCGAAAAACGAAAAAAATCACTTTTTGGACGATTTTCAATGAAATTTCTAGTTTCTCAAGGAAACGGGTACTGAATCAGTAATCAGCGAGTCAAAATACATCGATATAGCGTCCTAAAAGTAAATTTAAAGAATCCAACATTTTTTTGCATTTCGGCGAAAAAGAAGTGACTTCACTAAAATCGCTGTAACGTTGCTTCCCGACGGAGTTGGAACCCCACTCTGTGCTCATTCTTTTCGTGATCGAAACCCCATTAAAATCGCGCTTGAATCATTGTGCTGTCATTATTTTTCGATTTTTCACAGATTTTTATAGTCGGACCATCGATTTTTGCGGATTTCTCCATACATACCCCTTCTCATTTTTTTCGCCGATTTTCATCCTGCTCTCACGGCTACAATAATTGAGATATCGAGATGATCCAAAATGCATTCTCTAAGTCTACTCGAGACGTTTTGAAAACGCATTTCAAAACCCAAAATCGATGAAACGGGAACCAAGTTATGACCATTTGAAATTTCGAGATTTTTAGGTTTTCGAAAAGGTGGGCCAAAAATTAAAAATTTTTTTTTTTCTCTTTTGTCAATGTTTCGATACCCTATGCGATCGGAAATTTTCCGCTGATTACGAATAACACCGAGTTTTAGTCGAAATCTCAAAATATAAATGTGAAAAAGGCGAAATTTCGCTGATCACGAATAACACCCCTTTTCGTCGAAATCTCATTATTTCTATGAGAAAAAGGCGAAAAACGAAAAAAATCACTTTTTGGACGATTTTCAATGAAATTTCTAGTTTCTCAAGGAAACGGGTACTGAATCAGTAATCAGCGAGTCAAAATACATCGATATAGCGTCCTAAACAAAAATTTAAAGAATTCAAAATTGTTTTGCCTTTCGGCGTAAAGAAGTGTCTTCACTAAAATCGCTGTAACGTTGCTTCCCGACGGAGTTGGAACCCCACTCTGTGCTCATTCTTTTCGTGATCGAAACCCCATTAAAATCGCGCTTGAATCATTGTGCTGTCATTATTTTTCGATTTTTCACAGATTTTTATAGTCGGACCATCGATTTTTGCGGATTTCTCCATACATACCCCTTCTCATTTTTTTCGCCGATTTTCATCCTGCTCTCACGGCTACAATAATTGAGATATCGGGATGATCCAAAATGCATTCTCTCAGTCTACTCGAGACGTTTTGAAAAGGCACGTCAAAACCCAAAATCGATGAAACGGCAGCCAAGTTATGACCATCTGAAATTTCGAGATTTTTAGGTTTTCGAAAAGGTGGGCCAAAAATAAAAAATTTTTTTTTTTCTCTTTTCTCAATATTTCGATACCCTATTCGATCGGAAATTTTCCGCTGATTACGAATAACACCGAGTTTTAGTCGAAATCTCAAAATATCAATGTGAAAAAGGCGAAATTTCGCTGATCACGAATACCACCCCTTTTCGTCGAAATCTCATTATTTCTATGAGAAAAAGGGGAAAAACGAAAAAAATCACTTTTTGGACGATTTTCAATTAAATTTCTAGTGTCTCAAGGAAACGGGTACTGAATCAGTAATCAGCGAGTCAAAATACATCGATATAGCGTCCTAAACAAAAATTTAAAGAATTCAAAATTGTTTTGCCTTTCGGCGTAAAGAAGTGTCTTCACTAAAATCGCTGTAACGTTGCTTCCCGATGGAGTTGGAACCCCACTCTGTGCTCATTCTTTTCGTGATCGAAACCCCTTTAAAATGGCGCTTGAATCATTGTGCTATCATCATTTTTCGATTTTTCACAGATTTTTATAGTCGGACCATCGATTTTTGCGGATTTCTCCATACATACCCCTTCTCATTTTTTTCGCCGATTTTCATCCTGCTCTCACGGCTACAATAATTGAGATATCGGGATGATCCCAAATGCATTCTCTCAGTCTACTCGAGACGATTTGAAAAGGCATGTCAAAACCCAAAATCGATGAAACGGGAGCCAAGTTATGACCATTTGAAATTTCGAAATTTTTAGGTTTTCGAAAAGGTGGGCCAAAAATTAAAAATTTTTTTTTTTTTCTTTTTTCAATGTTTCGATACCCTATTCGATCGGAAATTTTCCGCTGATTACGAATAACACCGAGTTTTAGTCGAAATCTCAAAATATCAATGTGAAAAAGGCGAAATTTCGCTGATCACGAATAACACCCCTTTTCGTCGAAATCTCATTATTTCTATGAGAAAAAGGCGAAAAACGAAAAAAATCACTTTTTGGACGATTTTCAATTAAATTTCTAGTGTCTCAAGGAAACGGGTACTGAATCAGTAATCAGCGAGTCAAAATACATCGATATAGCGTCCTAAACAAAAATTTAAAGAATTCAAAATTGTTTTGCCTTTCGGCGTAAAGAAGTGTCTTCACTAAAATCGCTGTAACGTTGCTTCCCGATGGAGTTGGAACCCCACTCTGTGCTCATTCTTTTCGTGATCGAAACCCCTTTAAAATGGCGCTTGAATCATTGTGCTATCATCATTTTTCGATTTTTCACAGATTTTTAAATTCGGACCATCGATTTTTGCGGATTTCTCCATACATACCTCATTTTTTTCGCCGATTTTCATCCTGCTCTCACGGCTACAATGATTGAGATATCGGGATGATCCCAAATGCATTCTCTCAGTCTACTCGAGACGTTTTGAAAAAGCACGTCAAAACCCAAAATCGATGAAACGGCAGCCAAGTTATGACCATCTGAAATTTCGAGATTTTTAGGTTTTCGAAAAGGTGGGCCAAAAATAAAAAAATTTTTTTTTTCTCTTTTCTCAATATTTCGATACCCTATTCGATCGGAAATTTTCCGCTGATTACGAATAACACCGAGTTTTAGTCGAAATCTCAAAATATCAATGTGAAAAAGGCGAAATTTCGCTGATCACGAATAACACCCCTTTTCGTCGAAATCTCACTATTTCTATGAGAAAAAGGCGAAAAACGAAAAAAATCACTTTTTGGACGATTTTCAATGAAATTTCTGGTTTCTCAAGGAAACTGGTACTGAATCAGTATTCAGCGAGTCAAAATACATCGATATAGCGTCCTAAAAGGAAATTTAAAGAATCCAACGTTTTTTTTGCATTCCGGCGAAAAAGAAGTGTCTTCACTAAAATCGCTGTAACGTTGCTTCCCGATGCAGTTGGAACCCCACTCCGTACTCATTCTTTTCGTGATCGAAACCCCTTTAAAATGGCGCTTGAATCATTGTGCTGTCATTATTTTTCGATTTTTCACAGATTTTTATAGTCGGACCATCGATTTTTGCGGATTTCTCCATACATACCCCTTCTCATTTTTTTCGCCGATTTTCATCCTGCTCTCACGGCTACAATAATTGAGATATCGGGATGGTCCCAAATGCATTCTCTCAGTCTACTCGAGACGTTTTGAAAAGGCACTTCAAAACCCAAAATCGATGAAACGGGAGCCAAGTTATGACCATTTGAAATTTCGAAATTTTTAGGTTTTCGAAAAGGTGGGCAAAAAATTGAAATTTTTTTTTTTCTCTTTTTTCAATGTTTCGATACCCTATTCGATCGGAAATTTTCAGCTCATTACGAATAACACCGAGTTTTAGTCGAAATCTCAAAATATCAATGTGAAAAAGGCGAAATTTCGCTGATCACGAATACCACCCCTTTTCGTCGAAATCTCATTATTTCTATGAGAAAAAGGCGAAAAACGAAAAAAATCACTTTTTGGACGATTTTCAATGAAATTTCTAGTTTCTCAAGGAAACTGGTACTGAATCAGTAATCAGCGAGTCAAAATACATCGATATAGCGTCCTAAAAGTAAATTTAAAGAATCCAACATTTTTTTGCATTTCGGCGAAAAAGAAGTGTCTTCACTAAAATCGCTGTAACGTTGCTTACCGATGGAGTTGGAACCCCACTCTGTAGTCATTCTTTTCGTGATCGAAACCCCTTTAAAATGGCGCTTGAATCATTGTGCTGTCATTTTTTTTTGATTTTTCACAGATTTTTATCGTCGGACCATCGATTTTTGCGGATTTCTCCATACATACCCCTTCTCATTTTTTTCGCCGATTTTCATCCTGCTCTCACGGCTACAATAATTGAGATATCGAGATGATCCAAAATGCATTCTCTAAGTCTACTCGAGACGTTTTGAAAACGCATTTCAAAACCCAAAATCGATGAAACGGGAACCAAGTTATGACCATTTGAAATTTCGAGATTTTTAGGTTTTCGAAAAGGTGGGCCAAAAATTAAACATTTTTTTTTTTCTCTTTTGTGAATGTTTCGATACCCTATTCGATCGGAAATTTTCCGCTGATTACGAATAACACCGAGTTTTAGTCGAAATCTCAAAATATAAATGTGAAAAAGGCGAAATTTCGCTGATCACGAATAACACCCCTTTTCGTCGAAATCTCATTATTTCTATGAGAAAAAGGCGAAAAACGAAAAAAATCACTTTTTGGACGATTTTCAATTAAATTTCTAGTTTCTCAAGGAAACGGGTACTGAATCAGTAATCAGCGAGTCAAAATACATCGATATAGCGTCCTAAACAAAAATTTAAAGAATTCAAAATTGTTTTGCCTTTCGGCGTAAAGAAGTGTCTTCACTAAAATCGCTGTAACGTTGCTTCCCGACGGAGTTGGAACCCCACTCTGTGCTCATTCTTTTCGTGATCGAAACCCCATTAAAATCGCGCTTGAATCATTGTGCTGTCATTATTTTTCGATTTTTCACAGATTTTTATAGTCGGACCATCGATTTTTGCGGATTTCTCCATACATACCCCTTCTCATTTTTTTCGCCGATTTTCATCCTGCTCTCACGGCTACAATAATTGAGATATCGGGATGATCCAAAATGCATTCTCTCAGTCTACTCGAGACGTTTTGAAAAGGCACGTCAAAACCCAAAATCGATGAAACGGCAGCCAAGTTATGACCATCTGAAATTTCGAGATTTTTAGGTTTTCGAAAAGGTGGGCCAAAAATAAAAAATTTTTTTTTTTCTCTTTTCTCAATATTTCGATACCCTATTCGATCGGAAATTTTCCGCTGATTACGAATAACACCGAGTTTTAGTCGAAATCTCAAAATATCAATGTGAAAAAGGCGAAATTTCGCTGATCACGAATAACACCCCTTTTCGTCGAAATCTCAATATTTCTATGAGAAAAAGGCGAAAAACGAAAAAAATCACTTTTTGGACGATTTTCAATGAAATTTCTGGTTTCTCAAGGAAACTGGTACTGAATCAGTAAGCAGCGAGTCAAAATACATCGATATAGCGTCCTAAAAGTAAATTTAAAGAATTCACCATTTTTTTGCATTTCGGCGAAAAAGAAGTGTCTTCACTAAAATCGCTGTAACGTTGCTTCCCGATGGAGTTGCAACCCCACTCTGTGCTCATTCTTTTCGTGATCGAAACCCCATTAAAATGGCGATTGAATCATTGTGCTGTCATTATTTTTCGATTTTTAACTGATTTTTATAGTCGGACCATCGATTTTTGCGGATTTCTCATTCCGCCTCATTTTTTTCGCCGATTTTCATCCTGCTCTCACGGCTACAATAATTGAGATATCGAGATGATCCAAAATGCATTCTCTAAGTCTACTCGAGACGTTTTGAAAACACAGGTCAAAACCCAAAATAGATGAAATGGGAGCCAAGTTATGACCGTTTGAAATTTCGAGTTTTTTAGGTTTTCGAAAAGGTGGGACAAAAATAAAAAAGAAAAATTTTTCTGTTTTTTCAATGTTTCGATACCCTATTCGATCGGAAATTTTCCGCTGATTACGAATAACACCGAGTTTTAGTCGAAATCTCAAAATATAAATGTGAAAAAGGCGAAATTTCGCTGATCACGAATAACACTCCTTTTCGTCGAAATCTCAATATTTCTATGAGAAAAAGGCGAAAAATGAAAAAAATCACTTTTTGGACGATTTTCAATGAAATTTCTGGTTTCTCAAGGAAACTGGTACTGAATCAGTAATCAGCGAGTCAAAATACATTGATATAGCGTCCTAAAAGGAAATTTAAAGAATCCAACATTTTTTTGCATTTCGGCGAAAAAGAAGTGTCTTCACTAAAATCGCTGTAACGTTGCTTCGCGATGGAGTTGGAACCCCACTCTGTGCTCATTCTTTTCGTGATCGAAACCCCTTTATAATGGCGCTTGAATCATTGTGCTGTCATGATTTTTCGACTTTTCACAGATTTTTAAATTCGGACCATCGATTTTTGCGGATTTCTCCATACATACCCCTTCTCATTTTTTTCGCCGATTTTCATCCTGCTCTCACGGCTACAATAATTGAGATATCGGGATGATCCCAAATGCATTCTCTCAGTCTACTCGAGACGTTTTGAAAAGGCACGTCAAAACCCAAAATCGATGAAACGGGAGCCAAGTTATGACCATTTGAAATTTCGAAATTTTTAGGTTTTCGATAAGGTGGGCAAAAAATTGTAATTTTTTTTTTTCTCTTTTTTCAATGTTTCGATACTCTATTCGATCGGAAATTTTCCGCTGATTACGAATAACACCGAGTTTTAGTCGAAATCTCAAAATATAAATGTGAAAAAGGCGAAATTTCGCTGATCACGAATAACACCCCTTTTCGTCGAAATCTCATTATTTCTATGAGAAAAAGGCGAAAAACGAAAAAAATCACTTTTTGGACGATTTTCAATTAAATTTCTAGTTTCTCAAGGAAACGGGTACTGAATCAGTAATCAGCGAGTCAAAATACATCGATATAGCGTCCTAAACAAAAATTTAAAGAATTCAAAATTGTTTTGCCTGTCGGCGTAAAGAAGTGTCTTCACTAAAATCGCTGTAACGTTGCTTCCCGATGGAGTTGGAACCCCACTCTGTGCTCATTCTTTTCGTGATCGAAACCCCTTTAAAATGGCGCTTGAATCATTGTGCTATCATCATTTTTCGATTTTTCACAGATTTTTAAATTCGGACCATCGATTTTTGCGGATTTCTCCATACATACCCCTTCTCATTTTTTTCGCCGATTTTCATCCTGCTCTCACGGCTACAATAATTGAGATATCGGGATGATCCCAAATGCATTCTCTCAGTCTACTCGAGACGTTTTGAAAAGGCACGTCAAAACGCAAAATTGATGAAACGGGAGCCATGTTATGACCATTTGAAATTTCGAAATTTTTAGGTTTTCGAAAAGGTGGGCAAAAAATTGAAAATTTTATTTTTCTCTTTTTTCAATGTTTCGATACCCTATTCGATCGGAAATTTTCAGCTCATTACGAATAACACCGAGTTTTAGTCGAAATCTCAAAATATCAATGTGAAAAAGGCGAAATTTTCGCTGATCACGAATAACAGCCCTTTTCGTCGAAATCTCATTATTTCTATGAGAAAAAGGCGAAAAACGAAAAAAATCACTTTTTGGACGATTTTCAATGAAATTTCTAGTTTCTCAAGGAAACTGGTACTGAATCAGTAATCAGCGAGTCAAAATACATCGATATAGCGTCCTAAAAGTAAATTTAAAGAATCCAACATTTTTTTGCATTTCGGCGAAAAAGAAGTGACTTCACTAAAATCGCTGTAACGTTGCTTCCCGATGGAGTTGGAACCCCACTCTGTGCTCATTCTTTTCGTGATCGAAACCCCTTTAAAATGGCGCTTGAATCATTGTGCTATCATCATTTTTCGATTTTTCACAGATTTTTAAATTCGGACCATCGATTTTTGCGGATTTCTCCATACATACCTCATTTTTTTCGCCGATTTTCATCCTGCTCTCACGGCTACAATGATTGAGATATCGGGATGATCCCAAATGCATTCTCTCAGTCTACTCGAGACGTTTTGAAAAAGCACGTCAAAACCCAAAATCGATGAAACGGCAGCCAAGTTATGACCATCTGAAATTTCGAAATTTTTAGGTTTTCGAAAAGGTGGGCAAAAAATTGAAATTTTTTTTTTTCTCTTTTTTCAATGTTTCGATACCCTATTCGATCGGAAATTTTCAGCTCATTACGAATAACACCGAGTTTTAGTCGAAATCTCAAAATATCAATGTGAAAAAGGCGAAATTTCGCTGATCACGAATAACACCCCTTTTCGTCGAAATCTCACTATTTCTATGAGAAAAAGGCGAAAAACGAAAAAAATCACTTTTTGGACGATTTTCAATGAAATTTCTGGTTTCTCAAGGAAACGGGTACTGAATCAGTAATCAGCGAGTCAAAATACATCGATATAGCGTCCTAAACAAAAATTTAAAGAATTCAAAATTGTTTTGCCTGTCGGCGTAAAGAAGTGTCTTCACTAAAATCGCTGTAACGTTGCTTCCCGATGGAGTTGGAACCCCACTCTGTGCTCATTCTTTTCGTGATCGAAACCCCTTTAACATGGCGCTTGAATCATTGTGCTATCATCATTTTTCGATTTTTCACAGATTTTTATAGTCGGACCATCGATTTTTGCGGATTTCTCCATACATACCCCTTCTCATTTTTTTCGCCGATTTTCATCCTGCTCTCACGGCTACAATAATTGAGATATCGGGATGATCCAAAATGCATTCTCTAAGTCTACTCGAGACGTTTTGAAAACACACGTCAAACCCCAAAATAGATGAAATGGGAGCCAAGTTATGACCGTTTGAAATTTCGAGTTTTTTAGGTTTTCGAAAAGGTGGGACAAAAATAAAAAATAAAAATTTTTCTGTTTTTTCAATGTTTCGATACCCTATTCGATCGGAAATTTTCAGCTCATTACGAATAACACCGAGTTTTAGTCGAAATCTCAAAATATCAATGTGAAAAAGGCGAAATTTCGCTGATCACGAATAACACCCCTTTTCGTCGAAATCTCAATATTTCTATGAGAAAAAGGCGAAAAACGAAAAAAATCACTTTTTGGACGATTTTCAATGATATTTCTAGTTTCTCAAGGAAACTGGTACTGAATCAGTAATCAGCGAGTCAAAATACATCGATATAGCGTCCTAAAAGTAAATTTAAAGAATTCAACATTTTTTTGCATTTCGGCGAAAAAGAAGTGTCTTCACTAAAATCGCTGTAACGTTGCTTCCCGATGGAGTTGGAACCCCACTCTGTGCTCATTCTTTTCGTGATCGAAACCCCTTTAAAATGGCGCTTGAATCATTGTGCTATCATCATTTTTCGATTTTTCACAGATTTTTATAGTCGGACCATCGATTTTTGCGGATTTCTCCATACATACCCCTTCTCATTTTTTTCGCCGATTTTCATCCTGCTCTCACGGCTACAATAATTGAGATATCGGGATGATCACAAATGCATTCTCTCAGTCTACTCGAGACGTTTTGAAAAGGCACGTCAAAACCCAAAATCGATGAAACGGGAGCCAAGTCATGACCATTTGAAATTTCTAAATTTTTAAGTTTTCGATAAGGTGGGCAAAAAATTGTAATTTTTTTTTTTCTCTTTTTTCAATGTTTCGATACTCCATTCGATCGGAAATTTTCCGCTGATTACGAATAACACCGAGTTTTAGTCGAAATCTCAAAATATAAATGTGAAAAAGGCGAAATTTCGCTGATCACGAATAACACCCCTTTTCGTCGAAATCTCATTATTTCTATGAGAAAAAGGCGAAAAACGAAAAAAATCACTTTTTGGACGATTTTCAATTAAATTTCTAGTTTCTCAAGGAAACGGGTACTGAATCAGTAATCAGCGAGTCAAAATACATCGATATAGCGTCCTAAACAAAAATTTAAAGAATTCAAAATTGTTTTGCCTTTCGGCGTAAAGAAGTGTATTCACTAAAATCGCTGTAACGTTGCTTCCCGATGGAGTTGGAACCCCACTCTGTGCTCATTCTTTTCGTGATCGAAACCCCTTTAAAATGGCGCTTGAATCATTGTGCTATAATCATTTTTCGATTTTTCACAGATTTTTAAATTCGGACCATCGATTTTTGCGGATTTCTCCATACATACCTCATTTTTTTCGCCGATTTTCATCCTGCTCTCACGGCTACAATGATTGAGATATCGGGATGATCCCAAATGCATTCTCTCAGTCTACTCGAGACGTTTTGAAAAAGCACGTCAAAACCCAAAATCGATGAAACGGCAGCCAAGTTATGACCATCTGAAATTTCAAGATTTTTAGGTTTTCGAAAAGGTGGGCCAAAAATAAAAAAAAAAATTTTTTCTCTTTTTTCAATATTTCGATACCCTATTTGATCGGAAATTTTCCGCTGATTACGAATAACAGCGAGTTTTAGTCGAAATCTCAAAATATCAATGTGAAAAAGGCGAAATTTCGCTGATCACGAATAACACCCCTTTTCGTCGAAATCTCACTATTTCTATGAGAAAAAGGCGAAAAACGAAAAAAATCACTTTTTGGACGATTTTCAATGAAATTTCTGGTTTCTCAAGGAAACTGGTACTGAATCAGTAATCAGCGAGTCAAAATACATCGATATAGCGTCCTAAAAGGAAATTTAAAGAATCCAACGTTTTTTTTGCATTCCGGCGAAAAAGAAGTGTCTTCACTAAAATCGCTGTAACGTTGCTTCCCGATGCAGTTGGAACCCCACTCCGTACTCATTCTTTTCGTGATCGAAACCCCTTTAAAATGGCGCTTGAATCATTGTGCTATCATCATTTTTCGATTTTTCACAGATTTTTATATTCGGACCATCGATTTTTGCGGATTTCTCCATACATACCTCATTTTTTTCGCCGATTTTCATCCTGCTCTCACGGCTACAATGATTGAGATATCGGGATGATCCCAAATGCATTCTCTCAGTCTACTCGAGACGTTTTGAAAACGCATTTCAAAACCCAAAATCGATGAAACGGGAGCCAAGTTATGACTATCTGAAATTTCGAGATTTTTAGGTTTTCGAAAAGGTGGGCCAAAATTAAAAAAATTTTTTTTTTCTCTTTTTTCAATGTTTCGATACCCTATTCGATCGGAAATTTTCCGCTGATTACGAATAACACCGAGTTTTAGTCGAAGTCTCAAAATATCAATGTGAAAAATGGGAAATTTCGCTGATCATGAATAACACCCCTTTTCGTCGAAATCTCAATATTTCTATGAGAAAAAGGCGAAAAACGAAAAAAATCACTTTTTGGACGATTTTCAATTAAATTTCTAGTTTCTCAAGGAAACGGGTACTGAATCAGTAATCAGCGAGTCAAAATACATCGATATAGCGTCCTAAACAAAAATTTAAAGAATTCAAAATTGTTTTGCCTTTCGGCGTAAAGAAGTGTCTTCACTAAAATCGCTGTAACGTTGCTTCCCGATGGAGTTGGAACCCCACTCTGTGCTCATTCTTTTCGTGATCGAAACCCCTTTAACATGGCGCTTGAATCATTGTGCTATCATCATTTTTCGATTTTTCACAGATTTTTATAGTCGGACCATCGATTTTTGCGGATTTCTCCATACATACCCCTTCTCATTTTTTTCGCCGATTTTCATCCTGCTCTCACGGCTACAATAATTGAGATATCGGGATGATCCAAAATGCATTCTCTAAGTCTACTCGAGACGTTTTGAAAACACACGTCAAACCCCAAAATAGATGAAATGGGAGCCAAGTTATGACCGTTTGAAATTTCGAGTTTTTTAGGTTTTCGAAAAGGTGGGACAAAAATAAAAAATAAAAATTTTTCTGTTTTTTCAATGTTTCGATACCCTATTCGATCGGAAATTTTCCGCTGATTACGAATAACACCGAGTTTTTGTCGAAATCTCAAAATATCAATGTGAAAAAGGCGAAATTTCGCTGATCACGAATAACACCCCTTTTCGTCGAAATCTCAATATTTCTATGAGAAAAAGGCGAAAAACGAAAAAAATCACTTTTTGGACGATTTTCAATGATATTTCTAGTTTCTCAAGGAAACTGGTACTGAATCAGTAATCAGCGAGTCAAAATACATCGATATAGCGTCCTAAAAGTAAATTTAAAGAATTCAACATTTTTTTGCATTTCGGCGAAAAAGAAGTGTCTTCACTAAAATCGCTGTAACGTTGCTTCCCGATGGAGTTGGAACCCCACTCTGTGCTCATTCTTTTCGTGATCGAAACCCCTTTAAAATGGCGCTTGAATCATTGTGCTATCATCATTTTTCGATTTTTCACAGATTTTTATAGTCGGACCATCGATTTTTGCGGATTTCTCCATACATACCCCTTCTCATTTTTTTCGCCGATTTTCATCCTGCTCTCACGGCTACAATAATTGAGATATCGGGATGATCACAAATGCATTCTCTCAGTCTACTCGAGACGTTTTGAAAAGGCACGTCAAAACCCAAAATCGATGAAACGGGAGCCAAGTCATGACCATTTGAAATTTCTAAATTTTTAGGTTTTCGATAAGGTGGGCAAAAAATTGTAATTTTTTTTTTTCTCTTTTTTCAATGTTTCGATACTCCATTCGATCGGAAATTTTCCGCTGATTACGAATAACACCGAGTTTTAGTCGAAATCTCAAAATATAAATGTGAAAAAGGCGAAATTTCGCTGATCACGAATAACACCCCTTTTCGTCGAAATCTCATTATTTCAATGAGAAAAAGGCGAAAAACGAAAAAAATCACTTTTAGGACGATTTTCAATTAAATTTCTAGTTTCTCAAGGAAACGGGTACTGAATCAGTAATCAGCGAGTCAAAATACATCGATATAGCGTCCTAAACAAAAATTTAAAGAATTCAAAATTGTTTTGCCTTTCGGCGTAAAGAAGTGTATTCACTAAAATCGCTGTAACGTTGCTTCCCGATGGAGTTGGAACCCCACTCTGTGCTCATTCTTTTCGTGATCGAAACCCCTTTAAAATGGCGCTTGAATCATTGTGCTATCATCATTTTTCGATTTTTCACAGATTTTTATAGTCGGACCATCGATTTTTGCGGATTTCTCCATACATACCCCTTCTCATTTTTTTCGCCGATTTTCATCCTGCTCTCACGGCTACAATAATTGAGATATCGGGATGATCCAAAATGCATTCTCTAAGTCTACTCGAGACGTTTTGAAAACACACGTCAAAACCCAAAATCGATGAAACGGCAGCCAAGTTATGACCATCTGAAATTTCGAGATTTTTAGGTTTTCGAAAAGGTGGGCCAAAAATAAAAAAAATTTTTTTTTCTCTTTTCTCAATATTTCGATACCCTATTCGATCGGAAATTTTCCGCTGATTACGAATAACACCGAGTTTTAGTCGAAATCTCAAAATATCAATGTGAAAAAGGCGAAATTTCGCTGATCACGAATAACACCCCTTTTCGTCGAAATCTCATTATTTCTATGAGAAAAAGGCGAAATACGAAAAAAATCACTTTTTGGACGATTTTCAATGAAATTTCTAGTTTCTCAAGGAAACTGGTACTGAATCAGTAATCAGCGAGTCAAAATACATCGATATAGCGTCCTAAAAGTAAATTTAAAGAATCCAACATTTTTTTGCATTTCGGCGAAAAAGAAGTGTCTTCACTAAAATCGCTGTAACGTTGCTTACCGATGGAGTTGGAACCCCACTCTGTAGTCATTCTTTTCGTGATCGAAACCCCTTTAAAATGGCGCTTGAATCATTGTGCTGTCATTATTTTTTGATTTTTCACAGATTTTTATAGTCGGACCATCGATTTTTGCGGATTTCTCCATTCATACCCCTTCTCATTTTTTTCGCTGATTTTCATCCTGCTCTCACGGCTACAATAATTGAGATATCGGGATGATCCCAAATGCATTCTCTCCGTCTACTCGAGACGTTTTGAAAACGCATGTCAAAACCCAAAATCGATGAAACGGGAGCCAAGTTATGACCATTTGAAATTTTGAAATTTTTAGGTTTTCGAAAAGGTGGGCCAAAAATTAAAAATTTTTTTTTTTCTCTTTTGTCAATGTTTCGATACCCTATTCGATCGGAAATTTTCCGCTGATTACGAATAACACCGAGTTTTAGTCGAAATCTCAAAATATCAATGTGAAAAAGGCGAAATTTCGCTGATCACGAATAACACCCCTTTTCGTCGAAATCTCATTATTTCTATGAGAAAAAGGCGAAAAACGAAAAAAATCACTTTTTGGACGATTTTCAATGAAATTTCTTGTTTCTCAAGGAAACTGGTACTGAATCAGTAATCAGCGAGTCAAAATACATCGATATAGCGTCCTAAAAGTAAATTTAAAGAATCCAACATTTTTTTGCATTTCGGCCAAAAAGAAGTGTCTTCACTAAAATCGCTGTAACGTTGCTTCCCGACGGAGTTGGAACCCCACTCTGTACTCATTCTTTTCGTGATCGAAACCCCATTAAAATGGCGCTTGAATCATTGTGCTGTCATTATTTTTTGATTTTTCACAGATTTTTATAGTCGGACCATCGATTTTTGCGGATTTCTCCATACATACCCCTTCTCATTTTTTTCGCCGATTTTCATCCTGCTCTCACGGCTACAATAATTGAGATATCGGGATGATCCCAAATGCATTCTCTCAGTCTACTCGAGACGTTTTGAAAAGGCACGTCAAAACCCAAAATCGATGTAACGGGAGCCAAGTTATGACCATTTGAAATTTCGAGATTTTTAGGTTTTCGAAAAGGTGGGCCAAAAACTAAACATTTTTTTTTTTCTCTTTTGTCAATGTTTCGATACCCTATTCGATCGGAAATTTTCCGCTGATTACGAATAACACCGAGTTTTAGTGGAAATCTCAAAATATCAATGTGAAAAAGGCGAAATTTCGCTGATCACGAATAACACCCCTTTTCGTCGAAATCTCATTATTTCTATGAGAAAAAGGCGAAAAACGAAAAAAATCACTTTTTGGACGATTTTCAATGAAATTTCTTGTTTCTCAAGGAAACTGGTACTGAATCAGTAATCAGCGAGTCAAAATACATCGATATAGCGTCCTAAAAGTAAATTTAAAGATTCCAACATTTTTTTGCATTTCGGCGAAAAAGAAGTGTCTTCACTAAAATCGTTGTAACGTTGCTTCCCGATGGAGTTGGAACCCCACTCTGTGCTCATTCTTTTGGTGATCGAAACCCCTTTCAAATGGCGCTTGAATCATTGTGCTATCATTATTTTTCGATTTTTCACAGATTTTTATAGTCGGACCATCGATTTTTGCGGATTTCTCCATACATACCCCTTCTCATTTTTTTCGCCGATTTTCATCCTGCTCTCACGGCTACAATAATTGAGATATCGAGATGATCCAAAATGCATTCTCTAAGTCTACTCGAGACGTTTTGAGAACGCATTTCAAAACCCAAAATCGATGAAACGGGAGCCAAGTTATGACCATTTGAAATTTCGAGATTTTTAGGTTTTCGAAAAGGTGGGCCAAAAATTAAAAATTTTTTTTTTTCTCTTTTGTCAATGTTTCGATACCCTATTCGATCGGAAATTTTCCGCTGATTACGAATAACACCGAGTTTTAGTCGAAATCTCAAAATATCAATGTGAAAAAGGCGAAATTTCGCTGATCACGAATAACACCCCTTTTCGTCGAAATCTCATTATTTCTATGAGAAAAAGGCGAAAAACGAAAAAAATCACTTTTTGGACGATTTTCAATGAAATTTCTTGTTTCTCAAGGAAACTGGTACTGAATCAGTAATCAGCGAGTCAAAATACATCGATATAGCGTCCTAAAAGTAAATTTAAAGAATCCAACATTTTTTTGCATTTCGGCCAAAAAGAAGTGTCTTCACTAAAATCGCTGTAACGTTGCTTCCCGACGGAGTTGGAACCCCACTCTGTACTCATTCTTTTCGTGATCGAAACCCCATTAAAATGGCGCTTGAATCATTGTGCTGTCATTATTTTTTGATTTTTCACAGATTTTTATAGTCGGACCATCGATTTTTGCGGATTTCTCCATACATACCCCTTCTCATTTTTTTCGCCGATTTTCATCCTGCTCTCACGGCTACAATAATTGAGATATCGGGATGATCCCAAATGCATTCTCTCAGTCTACTCGAGACGTTTTGAAAAGGCACGTCAAAACCCAAAATCGATGTAACGGGAGCCAAGTTATGACCATTTAAAATTTCGAGATTTTTAGGTTTTCGAAAAGGTGGGCCAAAAACTAAACATTTTTTTTTTTCTCTTTTGTCAATGTTTCGATACCCTATTCGATCGGAAATTTTCCGCTGATTACGAATAACACCGAGTTTTAGTGGAAATCTCAAAATATCAATGTGAAAAAGGCGAAATTTCGCTGATCACGAATAACACCCCTTTTCGTCGAAATCTCATTATTTCTATGAGAAAAAGGCGAAAAACGAAAAAAATCACTTTTTGGACGATTTTCAATGAAATTTCTTGTTTCTCAAGGAAACTGGTACTGAATCAGTAATCAGCGAGTCAAAATACATCGATATAGCGTCCTAAAAGTAAATTTAAAGATTCCAACATTTTTTTGCATTTCGGCGAAAAAGAAGTGTCTTCACTAAAATCGTTGTAACGTTGCTTCCCGATGGAGTTGGAACCCCACTCTGTGCTCATTCTTTTGGTGATCGAAACCCCTTTCAAATGGCGCTTGAATCATTGTGCTATCATTATTTTTCGATTTTTCACAGATTTTTATAGTCGGACCATCGATTTTTGCGGATTTCTCCATACATACCCCTTCTCATTTTTTTCGCCGATTTTCATCCTGCTCTCACGGCTACAATAATTGAGATATCGAGATGATCCAAAATGCATTCTCTAAGTCTACTCGAGACGTTTTGAAAACGCATTTCAAAACCCAAAATCGATGAAACGGGAGCCTAGTTATGACCATTTGAAATTTCGAGATTTTTAGGTTTTCGAAAAGGTGGGCCAAAAATAAAAATTTTTTTTTTTTCTCTTTTGTCAATGTTTCGATACCCTATTCGATCGGAAATTTTCCGCTGATTACGAATAACACCGAGTTTTAGTCGAAATCTCAAAATATCAATGTGAAAAAGGCGAAATTTCGCTGATCACGAATAACACCCCTTTTCGTCGAAATCTCAATATTTCTATGAGAAAAAGGCGAAAAACGAAAAAAATCACTTTTTGGACGATTTTCAATGATATTTCTAGTTTCTCAAGGAAACTGGTACTGAATCAGTAATCAGCGAGTCAAAATACATCGATATAGCGTCCTAAAAGTAAATTTAAAGAATTCAACATTTTTTTGCATTTCGGCGAAAAAGAAGTGTCTTCACTAAAATCGCTGTAACGTTGCTTCCCGATGGAGTTGGAACCCCACTCTGTGCTCATTCTTTTCGTGATCGAAACCCCTTTAAAATGGCGCTTGAATCATTGTGCTATCATCATTTTTCGATTTTTCACAGATTTTTATAGTCGGACCATCGATTTTTGCGGATTTCTCCATACATACCCCTTCTCATTTTTTTCGCCGATTTTCATCCTGCTCTCACGGCTACAATAATTGAGATATCGGGATGATCACAAATGCATTCTCTCAGTCTACTCGAGACGTTTTGAAAAGGCACGTCAAAACCCAAAATCGATGAAACGGGAGCCAAGTCATGACCATTTGAAATTTCTAAATTTTTAGGTTTTCGATAAGGTGGGCAAAAAATTGTAATTTTTTTTTTTCTCTTTTTTCAATGTTTCGATACTCCATTCGATCGGAAATTTTCCGCTGATTACGAATAACACCGAGTTTTAGTCGAAATCTCAAAATATAAATGTGAAAAAGGCGAAATTTCGCTGATCACGAATAACACCCCTTTTCGTCGAAATCTCATTATTTCTATGAGAAAAAGGCGAAAAACGAAAAAAATCACTTTTTGGACGATTTTCAATTAAATTTCTAGTTTCTCAAGGAAACGGGTACTGAATCAGTAATCAGCGAGTCAAAATACATCGATATAGCGTCCTAAACAAAAATTTAAAGAATTCAAAATTGTTTTGCCTTTCGGCGTAAAGAAGTGTATTCACTAAAATCGCTGTAACGTTGCTTCCCGATGGAGTTGGAACCCCACTCTGTGCTCATTCTTTTCGTGATCGAAACCCCTTTAAAATGGCGCTTGAATCATTGTGCTATAATCATTTTTCGATTTTTCACAGATTTTTAAATTCGGACCATCGATTTTTGCGGATTTCTCCATACATACCTCATTTTTTTCGCCGATTTTCATCCTGCTCTCACGGCTACAATGATTGAGATATCGGGATGATCCCAAATGCATTCTCTCAGTCTACTCGAGACGTTTTGAAAACGCATTTCAAAACCCAAAATCGATGAAACGGGAGCCAAGTTATGACTATCTGAAATTTCGAGATTTTTAGGTTTTCGAAAAGGTGGGCCAAAAATAAAAAAAAAATTTTTTTCTCTTTTCTCAATATTTCGATACCCTATTCGATCGGAAATTTTCCGCTGATTACGAATAACACCGAGTTTTAGTCGAAATCTCAAAATAGCAATGTGAAAAAGGCGAAATTTCGCTGATCACGAATAACACCCCTTTTCGTCGAAATCTCATTATTTCTATGAGAAAAAGGCGAAATACGAAAAAAATCACTTTTTGGACGATTTTCAATTAAATTTCTAGTTTCTCAAGGAAACGGGTACTGAATCAGTAATCAGCGAGTCAAAATACATCGATATAGCGTCCTAAACAAAAATTTAAAGAATTCAAAATTGTTTTGCCTTTCGGCGTAAAGAAGTGTATTCACTAAAATCGCTGTAACGTTGCTTCCCGACGGAGTTGGAACCCCACTCTGTGCTCATTCTTTTCGTGATCGAAACCCCATTAAAATCGCGCTTGAATCATTGTGCTGTCATTATTTTTCGATTTTTCACAGATTTTTATAGTCGGACCATCGATTTTTGCGGATTTCTCCATACATACCCCTTCTCATTTTTTTCGCCGATTTTCATCCTGCTCTCACGGCTACAATAATTGAGATATCGGGATGATCACAAATGCATTCTCTCAGTCTACTCGAGACGTTTTGAAAAAGCACGTCAAAACCCAAAATCGATGAAACGGCAGCCAAGTTATGACCATCTGAAATTTCGAGATTTTTAGGTTTTCGAAAAGGTGGGCCAAAAATAAAAAAATTTTTTTTTTCTCTTTTCTCAATATTTCGATACCCTATTCGATCGGAAATTTTCCGCTGATTACGAATAACACCGAGTTTTAGTCGAAATCTCAAAATATCAATGTGAAAAAGGCGAAATTTCGCTGATCACGAATAACACCCCTTTTCGTCGAAATCTCACTATTTCTATGAGAAAAAGGCGAAAAACGAAAAAAATCACTTTTTGGACGATTTTCAATGAAATTTCTGGTTTCTCAAGGAAACTGGTACTGAATCAGTATTCAGCGAGTCAAAATACATCGATATAGCGTCCTAAAAGGAAATTTAAAGAATCCAACGTTTTTTTTGCATTCCGGCGAAAAAGAAGTGTCTTCACTAAAATCGCTGTAACGTTGCTTCCCGATGCAGTTGGAACCCCACTCCGTACTCATTCTTTTCGTGATCGAAACCCCTTTAAAATGGCGCTTGAATCATTGTGCTGTCATTATTTTTCGATTTTTCACAGATTTTTATAGTCGGACCATCGATTTTTGCGGATTTCTCCATACATACCCCTTCTCATTTTTTTCGCCGATTTTCATCCTGCTCTCACGGCTACAATAATTGAGATATCGGGATGGTCCCAAATGCATTCTCTCAGTCTACTCGAGACGTTTTGAAAAGGCACTTCAAAACCCAAAATCGATGAAACGGGAGCCAAGTTATGACCATTTGAAATTTCGAAATTTTTAGGTTTTCGAAAAGGTGGGCCAAAAATTAAAAATTTTTTTTTTTTTCTTTTTTCAATGTTTCGATACCCTATTCGATCGGAAATTTTCCGCTGATTACGAATAACACCGAGTTTTAGTCGAAATCTCAAAATATCAATGTGAAAAAGGCGAAATTTCGCTGATCACGAATAACACCCCTTTTCGTCGAAATCTCATTATTTCTATGAGAAAAAGGCGAAAAACGAAAAAAATCACTTTTTGGACGATTTTCAATTAAATTTCTAGTGTCTCAAGGAAACGGGTACTGAATCAGTAATCAGCGAGTCAAAATACATCGATATAGCGTCCTAAACAAAAATTTAAAGAATTCAAAATTGTTTTGCCTTTCGGCGTAAAGAAGTGTCTTCACTAAAATCGCTGTAACGTTGCTTCCCGATGGAGTTGGAACCCCACTCTGTGCTCATTCTTTTCGTGATCGAAACCCCTTTAAAATGGCGCTTGAATCATTGTGCTATCATCATTTTTCGATTTTTCACAGATTTTTAAATTCGGACCATCGATTTTTGCGGATTTCTCCATACATACCTCATTTTTTTCGCCGATTTTCATCCTGCTCTCACGGCTACAATGATTGAGATATCGGGATGATCCCAAATGCATTCTCTCAGTCTACTCGAGACGTTTTGAAAAAGCACGTCAAAACCCAAAATCGATGAAACGGCAGCCAAGTTATGACCATCTGAAATTTCGAGATTTTTAGGTTTTCGAAAAGGTGGGCCAAAAATAAAAAAATTTTTTTTTTCTCTTTTCTCAATATTTCGATACCCTATTCGATCGGAAATTTTCCGCTGATTACGAATAACACCGAGTTTTAGTCGAAATCTCAAAATATCAATGTGAAAAAGGCGAAATTTCGCTGATCACGAATAACACCCCTTTTCGTCGAAATCTCACTATTTCTATGAGAAAAAGGCGAAAAACGAAAAAAATCACTTTTTGGACGATTTTCAATGAAATTTCTGGTTTCTCAAGGAAACTGGTACTGAATCAGTATTCAGCGAGTCAAAATACATCGATATAGCGTCCTAAAAGGAAATTTAAAGAATCCAACGTTTTTTTTGCATTCCGGCGAAAAAGAAGTGTCTTCACTAAAATCGCTGTAACGTTGCTTCCCGATGCAGTTGGAACCCCACTCCGTACTCATTCTTTTCGTGATCGAAACCCCTTTAAAATGGCGCTTGAATCATTGTGCTGTCATTATTTTTCGATTTTTCACAGATTTTTATAGTCGGACCATCGATTTTTGCGGATTTCTCCATACATACCCCTTCTCATTTTTTTCGCCGATTTTCATCCTGCTCTCACGGCTACAATAATTGAGATATCGGGATGGTCCCAAATGCATTCTCTCAGTCTACTCGAGACGTTTTGAAAAGGCACTTCAAAACCCAAAATCGATGAAACGGGAGCCAAGTTATGACCATTTGAAATTTCGAAATTTTTAGGTTTTCGAAAAGGTGGGCAAAAAATTGAAATTTTTTTTTTTCTCTTTTTTCAATGTTTCGATACCCTATTCGATCGGAAATTTTCAGCTCATTACGAATAACACCGAGTTTTAGTCGAAATCTCAAAATATCAATGTGAAAAAGGCGAAATTTCGCTGATCACGAATACCACCCCTTTTCGTCGAAATCTCATTATTTCTATGAGAAAAAGGCGAAAAACGAAAAAAATCACTTTTTGGACGATTTTCAATGAAATTTCTAGTTTCTCAAGGAAACTGGTACTGAATCAGTAATCAGCGAGTCAAAATACATCGATATAGCGTCCTAAAAGTAAATTTAAAGAATTCAACATTTTTTTGCATTTCGGCGAAAAAGAAGTGTCTTCACTAAAATCGCTGTAACGTTGCTTCCCGATGGAGTTGGAACCCCACTCTGTGCTCATTCTTTTCGTGATCGAAACCCCTTTAAAATGGCGCTTGAATCATTGTGCTATCATCATTTTTCGATTTTTCACAGATTTTTATAGTCGGACCATCGATTTTTGCGGATTTCTCCATACATACCCCTTCTCATTTTTTTCGCCGATTTTCATCCTGCTCTCACGGCTACAATAATTGAGATATCGGGATGATCACAAATGCATTCTCTCAGTCTACTCGAGACGTTTTGAAAAGGCACGTCAAAACCCAAAATCGATGAAACGGGAGCCAAGTCATGACCATTTGAAATTTCTAAATTTTTAGGTTTTCGATAAGGTGGGCAAAAAATTGTAATTTTTTTTTTTCTCTTTTTTCAATGTTTCGATACTCCATTCGATCGGAAATTTTCCGCTGATTACGAATAACACCGAGTTTTAGTCGAAATCTCAAAATATAAATGTGAAAAAGGCGAAATTTCGCTGATCACGAATAACACCCCTTTTCGTCGAAATCTCATTATTTCTATGAGAAAAAGGCGAAAAACGAAAAAAATCACTTTTTGGACGATTTTCAATTAAATTTCTAGTTTCTCAAGGAAACGGGTACTGAATCAGTAATCAGCGAGTCAAAATACATCGATATAGCGTCCTAAACAAAAATTTAAAGAATTCAAAATTGTTTTGCCTTTCGGCGTAAAGAAGTGTCTTCACTAAAATCGCTGTAACGTTGCTTCCCGACGGAGTTGGAACCCCACTCTGTGCTCATTCTTTTCGTGATCGAAACCCCATTAAAATCGCGCTTGAATCATTGTGCTGTCATTATTTTTCGATTTTTCACAGATTTTTATAGTCGGACCATCGATTTTTGCGGATTTCTCCATACATACCCCTTCTCATTTTTTTCGCCGATTTTCATCCTGCTCTCACGGCTACAATAATTGAGATATCGGGATGATCCAAAATGCATTCTCTCAGTCTACTCGAGACGTTTTGAAAAGGCACGTCAAAACCCAAAATCGATGAAACGGCAGCCAAGTTATGACCATCTGAAATTTCGAGATTTTTAGGTTTTCGAAAAGGTGGGCCAAAAATAAAAAATTTTTTTTTTTCTCTTTTCTCAATATTTCGATACCCTATTCGATCGGAAATTTTCCGCTGATTACGAATAACACCGAGTTTTAGTCGAAATCTCAAAATATCAATGTGAAAAAGGCGAAATTTCGCTGATCACGAATAACACCCCTTTTCGTCGAAATCTCAATATTTCTATGAGAAAAAGGCGAAAAACGAAAAAAATCACTTTTTGGACGATTTTCAATGAAATTTCTGGTTTCTCAAGGAAACTGGTACTGAATCAGTAAGCAGCGAGTCAAAATACATCGATATAGCGTCCTAAAAGTAAATTTAAAGAATTCACCATTTTTTTGCATTTCGGCGAAAAAGAAGTGTCTTCACTAAAATCGCTGTAACGTTGCTTCCCGATGGAGTTGCAACCCCACTCTGTGCTCATTCTTTTCGTGATCGAAACCCCATTAAAATGGCGATTGAATCATTGTGCTGTCATTATTTTTCGATTTTTAACTGATTTTTATAGTCGGACCATCGATTTTTGCGGATTTCTCATTCCGCCTCATTTTTTTCGCCGATTTTCATCCTGCTCTCACGGCTACAATAATTGAGATATCGAGATGATCCAAAATGCATTCTCTAAGTCTACTCGAGACGTTTTGAAAACACAGGTCAAAACCCAAAATAGATGAAATGGGAGCCAAGTTATGACCGTTTGAAATTTCGAGTTTTTTAGGTTTTCGAAAAGGTGGGACAAAAATAAAAAAGAAAAATTTTTCTGTTTTTTCAATGTTTCGATACCCTATTCGATCGGAAATTTTCCGCTGATTACGAATAACACCGAGTTTTAGTCGAAATCTCAAAATATAAATGTGAAAAAGGCGAAATTTCGCTGATCACGAATAACACTCCTTTTCGTCGAAATCTCAATATTTCTATGAGAAAAAGGCGAAAAATGAAAAAAATCACTTTTTGGACGATTTTCAATGAAATTTCTGGTTTCTCAAGGAAACTGGTACTGAATCAGTAATCAGCGAGTCAAAATACATTGATATAGCGTCCTAAAAGGAAATTTAAAGAATCCAACATTTTTTTGCATTTCGGCGAAAAAGAAGTGTCTTCACTAAAATCGCTGTAACGTTGCTTCGCGATGGAGTTGGAACCCCACTCTGTGCTCATTCTTTTCGTGATCGAAACCCCTTTATAATGGCGCTTGAATCATTGTGCTGTCATGATTTTTCGACTTTTCACAGATTTTTAAATTCGGACCATCGATTTTTGCGGATTTCTCCATACATACCCCTTCTCATTTTTTTCGCCGATTTTCATCCTGCTCTCACGGCTACAATAATTGAGATATCGGGATGATCCCAAATGCATTCTCTCAGTCTACTCGAGACGTTTTGAAAAGGCACGTCAAAACCCAAAATCGATGAAACGGGAGCCAAGTTATGACCATTTGAAATTTCGAAATTTTTAGGTTTTCGATAAGGTGGGCAAAAAATTGTAATTTTTTTTTTTCTCTTTTTTCAATGTTTCGATACTCCATTCGATCGGAAATTTTTCGCTGATTACGAATAACACCGAGTTTTAGTCGAAATCTCAAAATATAAATGTGAAAAAGGCGAAATTTCGCTGATCACGAATAACACCCCTTTTCGTCGAAATCTCATTATTTCTATGAGAAAAAGGCGAAAAACGAAAAAAATCACTTTTTGGACGATTTTCAATTAAATTTCTAGTTTCTCAAGGAAACGGGTACTGAATCAGTAATCAGCGAGTCAAAATACATCGATATAGCGTCCTAAACAAAAATTTAAAGAATTCAAAATTGTTTTGCCTGTCGGCGTAAAGAAGTGTCTTCACTAAAATCGCTGTAACGTTGCTTCCCGATGGAGTTGGAACCCCACTCTGTGCTCATTCTTTTCGTGATCGAAACCCCTTTAAAATGGCGCTTGAATCATTGTGCTATCATCATTTTTCGATTTTTCACAGATTTTTAAATTCGGACCATCGATTTTTGCGGATTTCTCCATACATACCCCTTCTCATTTTTTTCGCCGATTTTCATCCTGCTCTCACGGCTACAATAATTGAGATATCGGGATGATCCCAAATGCATTCTCTCAGTCTACTCGAGACGTTTTGAAAAGGCACGTCAAAACGCAAAATTGATGAAACGGGAGCCATGTTATGACCATTTGAAATTTCGAAATTTTTAGGTTTTCGAAAAGGTGGGCAAAAAATTGAAAATTTTATTTTTCTCTTTTTTCAATGTTTCGATACCCTATTCGATCGGAAATTTTCAGCTCATTACGAATAACACCGAGTTTTAGTCGAAATCTCAAAATATCAATGTGAAAAAGGCGAAATTTTCGCTGATCACGAATAACAGCCCTTTTCGTCGAAATCTCATTATTTCTATGAGAAAAAGGCGAAAAACGAAAAAAATCACTTTTTGGACGATTTTCAATGAAATTTCTAGTTTCTCAAGGAAACTGGTACTGAATCAGTAATCAGCGAGTCAAAATACATCGATATAGCGTCCTAAAAGTAAATTTAAAGAATCCAACATTTTTTTGCATTTCGGCGAAAAAGAAGTGACTTCACTAAAATCGCTGTAACGTTGCTTCCCGATGGAGTTGGAACCCCACTCTGTGCTCATTCTTTTCGTGATCGAAACCCCTTTAAAATGGCGCTTGAATCATTGTGCTATCATCATTTTTCGATTTTTCACAGATTTTTAAATTCGGACCATCGATTTTTGCGGATTTCTCCATACATACCTCATTTTTTTCGCCGATTTTCATCCTGCTCTCACGGCTACAATGATTGAGATATCGGGATGATCCCAAATGCATTCTCTCAGTCTACTCGAGACGTTTTGAAAAAGCACGTCAAAACCCAAAATCGATGAAACGGCAGCCAAGTTATGACCATCTGAAATTTCGAAATTTTTAGGTTTTCGAAAAGGTGGGCAAAAAATTGAAATTTTTTTTTTTCTCTTTTTTCAATGTTTCGATACCCTATTCGATCGGAAATTTTCAGCTCATTACGAATAACACCGAGTTTTAGTCGAAATCTCAAAATATCAATGTGAAAAAGGCGAAATTTCGCTGATCACGAATAACACCCCTTTTCGTCGAAATCTCACTATTTCTATGAGAAAAAGGCGAAAAACGAAAAAAATCACTTTTTGGACGATTTTCAATGAAATTTCTGGTTTCTCAAGGAAACGGGTACTGAATCAGTAATCAGCGAGTCAAAATACATCGATATAGCGTCCTAAACAAAAATTTAAAGAATTCAAAATTGTTTTGCCTTTCGGCGTAAAGAAGTGTCTTCACTAAAATCGCTGTAACGTTGCTTCCCGATGGAGTTGGAACCCCACTCTGTGCTCATTCTTTTCGTGATCGAAACCCCTTTAACATGGCGCTTGAATCATTGTGCTATCATCATTTTTCGATTTTTCACAGATTTTTATAGTCGGACCATCGATTTTTGCGGATTTCTCCATACATACCCCTTCTCATTTTTTTCGCCGATTTTCATCCTGCTCTCACGGCTACAATAATTGAGATATCGGGATGATCCAAAATGCATTCTCTAAGTCTACTCGAGACGTTTTGAAAACACACGTCAAACCCCAAAATAGATGAAATGGGAGCCAAGTTATGACCGTTTGAAATTTCGAGTTTTTTAGGTTTTCGAAAAGGTGGGACAAAAATAAAAAATAAAAATTTTTCTGTTTTTTCAATGTTTCGATACCCTATTCGATCGGAAATTTTCAGCTCATTACGAATAACACCGAGTTTTAGTCGAAATCTCAAAATATCAATGTGAAAAAGGCGAAATTTCGCTGATCACGAATAACACCCCTTTTCGTCGAAATCTCAATATTTCTATGAGAAAAAGGCGAAAAACGAAAAAAATCACTTTTTGGACGATTTTCAATGATATTTCTAGTTTCTCAAGGAAACTGGTACTGAATCAGTAATCAGCGAGTCAAAATACATCGATATAGCGTCCTAAAAGTAAATTTAAAGAATTCAACATTTTTTTGCATTTCGGCGAAAAAGAAGTGTCTTCACTAAAATCGCTGTAACGTTGCTTCCCGATGGAGTTGGAACCCCACTCTGTGCTCATTCTTTTCGTGATCGAAACCCCTTTAAAATGGCGCTTGAATCATTGTGCTATCATCATTTTTCGATTTTTCACAGATTTTTAAATTCGGACCATCGATTTTTGCGGATTTCTCCATACATACCTCATTTTTTTCGCCGATTTTCATCCTGCTCTCACGGCTACAATGATTGAGATATCGGGATGATCCCAAATGCATTCTCTCAGTCTACTCGAGACGTTTTGAAAAAGCACGTCAAAACCCAAAATCGATGAAACGGCAGCCAAGTTATGACCATCTGAAATTTCAAGATTTTTAGGTTTTCGAAAAGGTGGGCCAAAAATAAAAAAAAAAATTTTTTCTCTTTTTTCAATATTTCGATACCCTATTTGATCGGAAATTTTCCGCTGATTACGAATAACAGCGAGTTCTAGTCGAAATCTCAAAATATCAATGTGAAAAAGGCGAAATTTCGCTGATCACGAATAACACCCCTTTTCGTCGAAATCTCATTATTTCTATGAGAAAAAGGCGAAAAACGAAAAAAATCAGTTTTTGGACGATTTTCAATGAAATTTCTGGTTTCTCAAGGAAACTGGTACTGAATCAGTAATCAGCGAGTCAAAATACATCGATATAGCGTCCTAAAAGGAAATTTAAAGAATCCAACGTTTTTTTTGCATTCCGGCGAAAAAGAAGTGTCTTCACTAAAATCGCTGTAACGTTGCTTCCCGATGCAGTTGGAACCCCACTCCGTACTCATTCTTTTCGTGATCGAAACCCCTTTAAAATGGCGCTTGAATCATTGTGCTATCATCATTTTTCGATTTTTCACAGATTTTTATATTCGGACCATCGATTTTTGCGGATTTCTCCATACATACCTCATTTTTTTCGCCGATTTTCATCCTGCTCTCACGGCTACAATGATTGAGATATCGGGATGATCCCAAATGCATTCTCTCAGTCTACTCGATACGTTTTGAAAAAGCACGTCAAAACCCAAAATCGATGAAACGGCAGCCAAGTTATGACCATCTGAAATTTCGAGATTTTTAGGTTTTCGAAAAGGTGGGCCAAAAATAAAAAAAATTTTTTTTTCTCTTTTCTCAATATTTCGATACCCTATTCGATCGGAAATTTTCCGCTGATTACGAATAACACCGAGTTTTAGTCGAAATCTCAAAATATCAATGTGAAAAAGGCGAAATTTCGCTGATCACGAATAACACCCCTTTTCGTCGAAATCTCACTATTTCTATGAGAAAAAGGCGAAAAACGAAAAAAATCACTTTTTGGACGATTTTCAATGAAATTTCTGGTTTCTCAAGGAAACTGGTACTGAATCAGTAATCAGCGAGTCAAAATACATCGATATAGCGTCCTAAAAGGAAATTTAAAGAATCCAACGTTTTTTTTGCATTCCGGCGAAAAAGAAGTGTCTTCACTAAAATCGCTGTAACGTTGCTTCCCGATGCAGTTGGAACCCCACTCCGTACTCATTCTTTTCGTGATCGAAACCCCTTTAAAATGGCGCTTGAATCATTGTGCTATCATCATTTTTCGATTTTTCACAGATTTTTATATTCGGACCATCGATTTTTGCGGATTTCTCCATACATACCTCATTTTTTTCGCCGATTTTCATCCTGCTCTCACGGCTACAATGATTGAGATATCGGGATGATCCCAAATGCATTCTCTCAGTCTACTCGAGACGTTTTGAAAACGCATTTCAAAACCCAAAATCGATGAAACGGGAGCCAAGTTATGACTATCTGAAATTTCGAGATTTTTAGGTTTTCGAAAAGGTGGGCCAAAATTAAAAAAATTTTTTTTTTCTCTTTTTTCAATGTTTCGATACCCTATTCGATCGGAAATTTTCCGCTGATTACGAATAACACCGAGTTTTAGTCGAAGTCTCAAAATATCAATGTGAAAAATGGGAAATTTCGCTGATCATGAATAACACCCCTTTTCGTCGAAATCTCAATATTTCTATGAGAAAAAGGCGAAAAACGAAAAAAATCACTTTTTGGACGATTTTCAATTAAATTTCTAGTTTCTCAAGGAAACGGGTACTGAATCAGTAATCAGCGAGTCAAAATACATCGATATAGCGTCCTAAACAAAAATTTAAAGAATTCAAAATTGTTTTGCCTTTCGGCGTAAAGAAGTGTCTTCACTAAAATCGCTGTAACGTTGCTTCCCGATGGAGTTGGAACCCCACTCTGTGCTCATTCTTTTCGTGATCGAAACCCCTTTAACATGGCGCTTGAATCATTGTGCTATCATCATTTTTCGATTTTTCACAGATTTTTATAGTCGGACCATCGATTTTTGCGGATTTCTCCATACATACCCCTTCTCATTTTTTTCGCCGATTTTCATCCTGCTCTCACGGCTACAATAATTGAGATATCGGGATGATCCAAAATGCATTCTCTCAGTCTACTCGAGACGTTTTGAAAAGGCACGTCAAAACCCAAAATCGATGAAACGGCAGCCAAGTTATGACCATCTGAAATTTCGAGATTTTTAGGTTTTCGAAAAGGTGGGCCAAAAATAAAAAATTTTTTTTTTTCTCTTTTCTCAATATTTCGATACCCTATTCGATCGGAAATTTTCCGCTGATTACGAATAACACCGAGTTTTAGTCGAAATCTCAAAATATCAATGTGAAAAAGGCGAAATTTCGCTGATCACGAATAACACCCCTTTTCGTCGAAATCTCAATATTTCTATGAGAAAAAGGCGAAAAACGAAAAAAATCACTTTTTGGACGATTTTCAATGAAATTTCTGGTTTCTCAAGGAAACTGGTACTGAATCAGTAAGCAGCGAGTCAAAATACATCGATATAGCGTCCTAAAAGTAAATTTAAAGAATTCACCATTTTTTTGCATTTCGGCGAAAAAGAAGTGTCTTCACTAAAATCGCTGTAACGTTGCTTCCCGATGGAGTTGCAACCCCACTCTGTGCTCATTCTTTTCGTGATCGAAACCCCATTAAAATGGCGATTGAATCATTGTGCTGTCATTATTTTTCGATTTTTAACTGATTTTTATAGTCGGACCATCGATTTTTGCGGATTTCTCATTCCGCCTCATTTTTTTCGCCGATTTTCATCCTGCTCTCACGGCTACAATAATTGAGATATCGAGATGATCCAAAATGCATTCTCTAAGTCTACTCGAGACGTTTTGAAAACACAGGTCAAAACCCAAAATAGATGAAATGGGAGCCAAGTTATGACCGTTTGAAATTTCGAGTTTTTTAGGTTTTCGAAAAGGTGGGACAAAAATAAAAAAGAAAAATTTTTCTGTTTTTTCAATGTTTCGATACCCTATTCGATCGGAAATTTTCCGCTGATTACGAATAACACCGAGTTTTTGTCGAAATCTCAAAATATCAATGTGAAAAAGGCGAAATTTCGCTGATCACGAATAACACCCCTTTTCGTCGAAATCTCAATATTTCTATGAGAAAAAGGCGAAAAACGAAAAAAATCACTTTTTGGACGATTTTCAATGATATTTCTAGTTTCTCAAGGAAACTGGTACTGAATCAGTAATCAGCGAGTCAAAATACATCGATATAGCGTCCTAAAAGTAAATTTAAAGAATTCAACATTTTTTTGCATTTCGGCGAAAAAGAAGTGTCTTCACTAAAATCGCTGTAACGTTGCTTCCCGATGGAGTTGGAACCCCACTCTGTGCTCATTCTTTTCGTGATCGAAACCCCTTTAAAATGGCGCTTGAATCATTGTGCTATCATCATTTTTCGATTTTTCACAGATTTTTATAGTCGGACCATCGATTTTTGCGGATTTCTCCATACATACCCCTTCTCATTTTTTTCGCCGATTTTCATCCTGCTCTCACGGCTACAATAATTGAGATATCGGGATGATCACAAATGCATTCTCTCAGTCTACTCGAGACGTTTTGAAAAGGCACGTCAAAACCCAAAATCGATGAAACGGGAGCCAAGTCATGACCATTTGAAATTTCTAAATTTTTAGGTTTTCGATAAGGTGGGCAAAAAATTGTAATTTTTTTTTTTCTCTTTTTTCAATGTTTCGATACTCCATTCGATCGGAAATTTTCCGCTGATTACGAATAACACCGAGTTTTAGTCGAAATCTCAAAATATAAATGTGAAAAAGGCGAAATTTCGCTGATCACGAATAACACCCCTTTTCGTCGAAATCTCATTATTTCAATGAGAAAAAGGCGAAAAACGAAAAAAATCACTTTTTGGACGATTTTCAATTAAATTTCTAGTTTCTCAAGGAAACGGGTACTGAATCAGTAATCAGCGAGTCAAAATACATCGATATAGCGTCCTAAACAAAAATTTAAAGAATTCAAAATTGTTTTGCCTTTCGGCGTAAAGAAGTGTATTCACTAAAATCGCTGTAACGTTGCTTCCCGATGGAGTTGGAACCCCACTCTGTGCTCATTCTTTTCGTGATCGAAACCCCTTTAAAATGGCGCTTGAATCATTGTGCTATCATCATTTTTCGATTTTTCACAGATTTTTATAGTCGGACCATCGATTTTTGCGGATTTCTCCATACATACCCCTTCTCATTTTTTTCGCCGATTTTCATCCTGCTCTCACGGCTACAATAATTGAGATATCGGGATGATCCAAAATGCATTCTCTAAGTCTACTCGAGACGATTTGAAAACACACGTCAAAACCCAAAATCGATGAAACGGCAGCCAAGTTATGACCATCTGAAATTTCGAGATTTTTAGGTTTTCGAAAAGGTGGGCCAAAAATAAAAAAAATTTTTTTTTCTCTTTTCTCAATATTTCGATACCCTATTCGATCGGAAATTTTCCGCTGATTACGAATAACACCGAGTTTTAGTCGAAATCTCATTATTTCTATGAGAAAAAGGCGAAATACGAAAAAAATCACTTTTTGGACGATTTTCAATGAAATTTCTAGTTTCTCAAGGAAACTGGTACTGAATCAGTAATCAGCGAGTCAAAATACATCGATATAGCGTCCTAAAAGTAAATTTAAAGAATCCAACATTTTTTTGCATTTCGGCGAAAAAGAAGTGTCTTCACTAAAATCGCTGTAACGTTGCTTACCGATGGAGTTGGAACCCCACTCTGTAGTCATTCTTTTCGTGATCGAAACCCCTTTAAAATGGCGCTTGAATCATTGTGCTGTCATTATTTTTTGATTTTTCACAGATTTTTATAGTCGGACCATCGATTTTTGCGGATTTCTCCATTCATACCCCTTCTCATTTTTTTCGCTGATTTTCATCCTGCTCTCACGGCTACAATAATTGAGATATCGGGATGATCCCAAATGCATTCTCTCCGTCTACTCGAGACGTTTTGAAAACGCATGTCAAAACCCAAAATCGATGAAACGGGAGCCAAGTTATGACCATTTGAAATTTTGAAATTTTTAGGTTTTCGAAAAGGTGGGCCAAAAATTAAAAATTTTTTTTTTTCTCTTTTGTCAATGTTTCGATACCCTATTCGATCGGAAATTTTCCGCTGATTACGAATAACACCGAGTTTTAGTCGAAATCTCAAAATATCAATGTGAAAAAGGCGAAATTTCGCTGATCACGAATAACACCCCTTTTCGTCGAAATCTCATTATTTCTATGAGAAAAAGGCGAAAAACGAAAAAAATCACTTTTTGGACGATTTTCAATGAAATTTCTTGTTTCTCAAGGAAACTGGTACTGAATCAGTAATCAGCGAGTCAAAATACATCGATATAGCGTCCTAAAAGTAAATTTAAAGATTCCAACATTTTTTTGCATTTCGGCGAAAAAGAAGTGTCTTCACTAAAATCGTTGTAACGTTGCTTCCCGATGGAGTTGGAACCCCACTCTGTGCTCATTCTTTTGGTGATCGAAACCCCTTTCAAATGGCGCTTGAATCATTGTGCTATCATTATTTTTCGATTTTTCACAGATTTTTATAGTCGGACCATCGATTTTTGCGGATTTCTCCATACATACCCCTTCTCATTTTTTTCGCCGATTTTCATCCTGCTCTCACGGCTACAATAATTGAGATATCGAGATGATCCAAAATGCATTCTCTAAGTCTACTCGAGACGTTTTGAGAACGCATTTCAAAACCCAAAATCGATGAAACGGGAGCCAAGTTATGACCATTTGAAATTTCGAGATTTTTAGGTTTTCGAAAAGGTGGGCCAAAAATTAAAAATTTTTTTTTTTCTCTTTTGTCAATGTTTCGATACCCTATTCGATCGGAAATTTTCCGCTGATTACGAATAACACCGAGTTTTAGTCGAAATCTCAAAATATCAATGTGAAAAAGGCGAAATTTCGCTGATCACGAATAACACCCCTTTTCGTCGAAATCTCATTATTTCTATGAGAAAAAGGCGAAAAACGAAAAAAATCACTTTTTGGACGATTTTCAATGAAATTTCTTGTTTCTCAAGGAAACTGGTACTGAATCAGTAATCAGCGAGTCAAAATACATCGATATAGCGTCCTAAAAGTAAATTTAAAGAATCCAACATTTTTTTGCATTTCGGCCAAAAAGAAGTGTCTTCACTAAAATCGCTGTAACGTTGCTTCCCGACGGAGTTGGAACCCCACTCTGTACTCATTCTTTTCGTGATCGAAACCCCATTAAAATGGCGCTTGAATCATTGTGCTGTCATTATTTTTTGATTTTTCACAGATTTTTATAGTCGGACCATCGATTTTTGCGGATTTCTCCATACATACCCCTTCTCATTTTTTTCGCCGATTTTCATCCTGCTCTCACGGCTACAATAATTGAGATATCGGGATGATCCCAAATGCATTCTCTCAGTCTACTCGAGACGTTTTGAAAAGGCACGTCAAAACCCAAAATCGATGTAACGGGAGCCAAGTTATGACCATTTAAAATTTCGAGATTTTTAGGTTTTCGAAAAGGTGGGCCAAAAACTAAACATTTTTTTTTTTCTCTTTTGTCAATGTTTCGATACCCTATTCGATCGGAAATTTTCCGCTGATTACGAATAACACCGAGTTTTAGTGGAAATCTCAAAATATCAATGTGAAAAAGGCGAAATTTCGCTGATCACGAATAACACCCCTTTTCGTCGAAATCTCATTATTTCTATGAGAAAAAGGCGAAAAACGAAAAAAATCACTTTTTGGACGATTTTCAATGAAATTTCTTGTTTCTCAAGGAAACTGGTACTGAATCAGTAATCAGCGAGTCAAAATACATCGATATAGCGTCCTAAAAGTAAATTTAAAGATTCCAACATTTTTTTGCATTTCGGCGAAAAAGAAGTGTCTTCACTAAAATCGTTGTAACGTTGCTTCCCGATGGAGTTGGAACCCCACTCTGTGCTCATTCTTTTGGTGATCGAAACCCCTTTCAAATGGCGCTTGAATCATTGTGCTATCATTATTTTTCGATTTTTCACAGATTTTTATAGTCGGACCATCGATTTTTGCGGATTTCTCCATACATACCCCTTCTCATTTTTTTCGCCGATTTTCATCCTGCTCTCACGGCTACAATAATTGAGATATCGAGATGATCCAAAATGCATTCTCTAAGTCTACTCGAGACGTTTTGAAAACGCATTTCAAAACCCAAAATCGATGAAACGGGAGCCTAGTTATGACCATTTGAAATTTCGAGATTTTTAGGTTTTCGAAAAGGTGGGCCAAAAATAAAAATTTTTTTTTTTTCTCTTTTGTCAATGTTTCGATACCCTATTCGATCGGAAATTTTCCGCTGATTACGAATAACACCGAGTTTTAGTCGAAATCTCAAAATATCAATGTGAAAAAGGCGAAATTTCGCTGATCACGAATAACACCCCTTTTCGTCGAAATCTCAATATTTCTATGAGAAAAAGGCGAAAAACGAAAAAAATCACTTTTTGGACGATTTTCAATGATATTTCTAGTTTCTCAAGGAAACTGGTACTGAATCAGTAATCAGCGAGTCAAAATACATCGATATAGCGTCCTAAAAGTAAATTTAAAGAATTCAACATTTTTTTGCATTTCGGCGAAAAAGAAGTGTCTTCACTAAAATCGCTGTAACGTTGCTTCCCGATGGAGTTGGAACCCCACTCTGTGCTCATTCTTTTCGTGATCGAAACCCCTTTAAAATGGCGCTTGAATCATTGTGCTATCATCATTTTTCGATTTTTCACAGATTTTTATAGTCGGACCATCGATTTTTGCGGATTTCTCCATACATACCCCTTCTCATTTTTTTCGCCGATTTTCATCCTGCTCTCACGGCTACAATAATTGAGATATCGGGATGATCACAAATGCATTCTCTCAGTCTACTCGAGACGTTTTGAAAAGGCACGTCAAAACCCAAAATCGATGAAACGGGAGCCAAGTCATGACCATTTGAAATTTCTAAATTTTTAGGTTTTCGATAAGGTGGGCAAAAAATTGTAATTTTTTTTTTTCTCTTTTTTCAATGTTTCGATACTCCATTCGATCGGAAATTTTCCGCTGATTACGAATAACACCGAGTTTTAGTCGAAATCTCAAAATATAAATGTGAAAAAGGCGAAATTTCGCTGATCACGAATAACACCCCTTTTCGTCGAAATCTCATTATTTCTATGAGAAAAAGGCGAAAAACGAAAAAAATCACTTTTTGGACGATTTTCAATTAAATTTCTAGTTTCTCAAGGAAACGGGTACTGAATCAGTAATCAGCGAGTCAAAATACATCGATATAGCGTCCTAAACAAAAATTTAAAGAATTCAAAATTGTTTTGCCTTTCGGCGTAAAGAAGTGTATTCACTAAAATCGCTGTAACGTTGCTTCCCGATGGAGTTGGAACCCCACTCTGTGCTCATTCTTTTCGTGATCGAAACCCCTTTAAAATGGCGCTTGAATCATTGTGCTATAATCATTTTTCGATTTTTCACAGATTTTTAAATTCGGACCATCGATTTTTGCGGATTTCTCCATACATACCTCATTTTTTTCGCCGATTTTCATCCTGCTCTCACGGCTACAATGATTGAGATATCGGGATGATCCCAAATGCATTCTCTCAGTCTACTCGAGACGTTTTGAAAACGCATTTCAAAACCCAAAATCGATGAAACGGGAGCCAAGTTATGACTATCTGAAATTTCGAGATTTTTAGGTTTTCGAAAAGGTGGGCCAAAAATAAAAAAAAAATTTTTTTCTCTTTTCTCAATATTTCGATACCCTATTCGATCGGAAATTTTCCGCTGATTACGAATAACACCGAGTTTTAGTCGAAATCTCAAAATAGCAATGTGAAAAAGGCGAAATTTCGCTGATCACGAATAACACCCCTTTTCGTCGAAATCTCATTATTTCTATGAGAAAAAGGCGAAATACGAAAAAAATCACTTTTTGGACGATTTTCAATTAAATTTCTAGTTTCTCAAGGAAACGGGTACTGAATCAGTAATCAGCGAGTCAAAATACATCGATATAGCGTCCTAAACAAAAATTTAAAGAATTCAAAATTGTTTTGCCTTTCGGCGTAAAGAAGTGTATTCACTAAAATCGCTGTAACGTTGCTTCCCGACGGAGTTGGAACCCCACTCTGTGCTCATTCTTTTCGTGATCGAAACCCCATTAAAATCGCGCTTGAATCATTGTGCTGTCATTATTTTTCGATTTTTCACAGATTTTTATAGTCGGACCATCGATTTTTGCGGATTTCTCCATACATACCCCTTCTCATTTTTTTCGCCGATTTTCATCCTGCTCTCACGGCTACAATAATTGAGATATCGGGATGATCACAAATGCATTCTCTCAGTCTACTCGAGACGTTTTGAAAAAGCACGTCAAAACCCAAAATCGATGAAACGGCAGCCAAGTTATGACCATCTGAAATTTCGAGATTTTTAGGTTTTCGAAAAGGTGGGCCAAAAATAAAAAAATTTTTTTTTTCTCTTTTCTCAATATTTCGATACCCTATTCGATCGGAAATTTTCCGCTGATTACGAATAACACCGAGTTTTAGTCGAAATCTCAAAATATCAATGTGAAAAAGGCGAAATTTCGCTGATCACGAATAACACCCCTTTTCGTCGAAATCTCACTATTTCTATGAGAAAAAGGCGAAAAACGAAAAAAATCACTTTTTGGACGATTTTCAATGAAATTTCTGGTTTCTCAAGGAAACTGGTACTGAATCAGTATTCAGCGAGTCAAAATACATCGATATAGCGTCCTAAAAGGAAATTTAAAGAATCCAACGTTTTTTTTGCATTCCGGCGAAAAAGAAGTGTCTTCACTAAAATCGCTGTAACGTTGCTTCCCGATGCAGTTGGAACCCCACTCCGTACTCATTCTTTTCGTGATCGAAACCCCTTTAAAATGGCGCTTGAATCATTGTGCTGTCATTATTTTTCGATTTTTCACAGATTTTTATAGTCGGACCATCGATTTTTGCGGATTTCTCCATACATACCCCTTCTCATTTTTTTCGCCGATTTTCATCCTGCTCTCACGGCTACAATAATTGAGATATCGGGATGGTCCCAAATGCATTCTCTCAGTCTACTCGAGACGTTTTGAAAAGGCACTTCAAAACCCAAAATCGATGAAACGGGAGCCAAGTTATGACCATTTGAAATTTCGAAATTTTTAGGTTTTCGAAAAGGTGGGCCAAAAATTAAAAATTTTTTTTTTTTTCTTTTTTCAATGTTTCGATACCCTATTCGATCGGAAATTTTCCGCTGATTACGAATAACACCGAGTTTTAGTCGAAATCTCAAAATATCAATGTGAAAAAGGCGAAATTTCGCTGATCACGAATAACACCCCTTTTCGTCGAAATCTCATTATTTCTATGAGAAAAAGGCGAAAAACGAAAAAAATCACTTTTTGGACGATTTTCAATTAAATTTCTAGTGTCTCAAGGAAACGGGTACTGAATCAGTAATCAGCGAGTCAAAATACATCGATATAGCGTCCTAAACAAAAATTTAAAGAATTCAAAATTGTTTTGCCTTTCGGCGTAAAGAAGTGTCTTCACTAAAATCGCTGTAACGTTGCTTCCCGATGGAGTTGGAACCCCACTCTGTGCTCATTCTTTTCGTGATCGAAACCCCTTTAAAATGGCGCTTGAATCATTGTGCTATCATCATTTTTCGATTTTTCACAGATTTTTAAATTCGGACCATCGATTTTTGCGGATTTCTCCATACATACCTCATTTTTTTCGCCGATTTTCATCCTGCTCTCACGGCTACAATGATTGAGATATCGGGATGATCCCAAATGCATTCTCTCAGTCTACTCGAGACGTTTTGAAAAAGCACGTCAAAACCCAAAATCGATGAAACGGCAGCCAAGTTATGACCATCTGAAATTTCGAGATTTTTAGGTTTTCGAAAAGGTGGGCCAAAAATAAAAAAATTTTTTTTTTCTCTTTTCTCAATATTTCGATACCCTATTCGATCGGAAATTTTCCGCTGATTACGAATAACACCGAGTTTTAGTCGAAATCTCAAAATATCAATGTGAAAAAGGCGAAATTTCGCTGATCACGAATAACACCCCTTTTCGTCGAAATCTCACTATTTCTATGAGAAAAAGGCGAAAAACGAAAAAAATCACTTTTTGGACGATTTTCAATGAAATTTCTGGTTTCTCAAGGAAACTGGTACTGAATCAGTATTCAGCGAGTCAAAATACATCGATATAGCGTCCTAAAAGGAAATTTAAAGAATCCAACGTTTTTTTTGCATTCCGGCGAAAAAGAAGTGTCTTCACTAAAATCGCTGTAACGTTGCTTCCCGATGCAGTTGGAACCCCACTCCGTACTCATTCTTTTCGTGATCGAAACCCCTTTAAAATGGCGCTTGAATCATTGTGCTGTCATTATTTTTCGATTTTTCACAGATTTTTATAGTCGGACCATCGATTTTTGCGGATTTCTCCATACATACCCCTTCTCATTTTTTTCGCCGATTTTCATCCTGCTCTCACGGCTACAATAATTGAGATATCGGGATGGTCCCAAATGCATTCTCTCAGTCTACTCGAGACGTTTTGAAAAGGCACTTCAAAACCCAAAATCGATGAAACGGGAGCCAAGTTATGACCATTTGAAATTTCGAAATTTTTAGGTTTTCGAAAAGGTGGGCAAAAAATTGAAATTTTTTTTTTTCTCTTTTTTCAATGTTTCGATACCCTATTCGATCGGAAATTTTCAGCTCATTACGAATAACACCGAGTTTTAGTCGAAATCTCAAAATATCAATGTGAAAAAGGCGAAATTTCGCTGATCACGAATACCACCCCTTTTCGTCGAAATCTCATTATTTCTATGAGAAAAAGGCGAAAAACGAAAAAAATCACTTTTTGGACGATTTTCAATGAAATTTCTAGTTTCTCAAGGAAACTGGTACTGAATCAGTAATCAGCGAGTCAAAATACATCGATATAGCGTCCTAAAAGTAAATTTAAAGAATTCAACATTTTTTTGCATTTCGGCGAAAAAGAAGTGTCTTCACTAAAATCGCTGTAACGTTGCTTCCCGATGGAGTTGGAACCCCACTCTGTGCTCATTCTTTTCGTGATCGAAACCCCTTTAAAATGGCGCTTGAATCATTGTGCTATCATCATTTTTCGATTTTTCACAGATTTTTATAGTCGGACCATCGATTTTTGCGGATTTCTCCATACATACCCCTTCTCATTTTTTTCGCCGATTTTCATCCTGCTCTCACGGCTACAATAATTGAGATATCGGGATGATCACAAATGCATTCTCTCAGTCTACTCGAGACGTTTTGAAAAGGCACGTCAAAACCCAAAATCGATGAAACGGGAGCCAAGTCATGACCATTTGAAATTTCTAAATTTTTAGGTTTTCGATAAGGTGGGCAAAAAATTGTAATTTTTTTTTTTCTCTTTTTTCAATGTTTCGATACTCCATTCGATCGGAAATTTTCCGCTGATTACGAATAACACCGAGTTTTAGTCGAAATCTCAAAATATAAATGTGAAAAAGGCGAAATTTCGCTGATCACGAATAACACCCCTTTTCGTCGAAATCTCATTATTTCTATGAGAAAAAGGCGAAAAACGAAAAAAATCACTTTTTGGACGATTTTCAATTAAATTTCTAGTTTCTCAAGGAAACGGGTACTGAATCAGTAATCAGCGAGTCAAAATACATCGATATAGCGTCCTAAACAAAAATTTAAAGAATTCAAAATTGTTTTGCCTTTCGGCGTAAAGAAGTGTCTTCACTAAAATCGCTGTAACGTTGCTTCCCGACGGAGTTGGAACCCCACTCTGTGCTCATTCTTTTCGTGATCGAAACCCCATTAAAATCGCGCTTGAATCATTGTGCTGTCATTATTTTTCGATTTTTCACAGATTTTTATAGTCGGACCATCGATTTTTGCGGATTTCTCCATACATACCCCTTCTCATTTTTTTCGCCGATTTTCATCCTGCTCTCACGGCTACAATAATTGAGATATCGGGATGATCCAAAATGCATTCTCTCAGTCTACTCGAGACGTTTTGAAAAGGCACGTCAAAACCCAAAATCGATGAAACGGCAGCCAAGTTATGACCATCTGAAATTTCGAGATTTTTAGGTTTTCGAAAAGGTGGGCCAAAAATAAAAAATTTTTTTTTTTCTCTTTTCTCAATATTTCGATACCCTATTCGATCGGAAATTTTCCGCTGATTACGAATAACACCGAGTTTTAGTCGAAATCTCAAAATATCAATGTGAAAAAGGCGAAATTTCGCTGATCACGAATAACACCCCTTTTCGTCGAAATCTCAATATTTCTATGAGAAAAAGGCGAAAAACGAAAAAAATCACTTTTTGGACGATTTTCAATGAAATTTCTGGTTTCTCAAGGAAACTGGTACTGAATCAGTAAGCAGCGAGTCAAAATACATCGATATAGCGTCCTAAAAGTAAATTTAAAGAATTCACCATTTTTTTGCATTTCGGCGAAAAAGAAGTGTCTTCACTAAAATCGCTGTAACGTTGCTTCCCGATGGAGTTGCAACCCCACTCTGTGCTCATTCTTTTCGTGATCGAAACCCCATTAAAATGGCGATTGAATCATTGTGCTGTCATTATTTTTCGATTTTTAACTGATTTTTATAGTCGGACCATCGATTTTTGCGGATTTCTCATTCCGCCTCATTTTTTTCGCCGATTTTCATCCTGCTCTCACGGCTACAATAATTGAGATATCGAGATGATCCAAAATGCATTCTCTAAGTCTACTCGAGACGTTTTGAAAACACAGGTCAAAACCCAAAATAGATGAAATGGGAGCCAAGTTATGACCGTTTGAAATTTCGAGTTTTTTAGGTTTTCGAAAAGGTGGGACAAAAATAAAAAAGAAAAATTTTTCTGTTTTTTCAATGTTTCGATACCCTATTCGATCGGAAATTTTCCGCTGATTACGAATAACACCGAGTTTTAGTCGAAATCTCAAAATATAAATGTGAAAAAGGCGAAATTTCGCTGATCACGAATAACACTCCTTTTCGTCGAAATCTCAATATTTCTATGAGAAAAAGGCGAAAAATGAAAAAAATCACTTTTTGGACGATTTTCAATGAAATTTCTGGTTTCTCAAGGAAACTGGTACTGAATCAGTAATCAGCGAGTCAAAATACATTGATATAGCGTCCTAAAAGGAAATTTAAAGAATCCAACATTTTTTTGCATTTCGGCGAAAAAGAAGTGTCTTCACTAAAATCGCTGTAACGTTGCTTCGCGATGGAGTTGGAACCCCACTCTGTGCTCATTCTTTTCGTGATCGAAACCCCTTTATAATGGCGCTTGAATCATTGTGCTGTCATGATTTTTCGACTTTTCACAGATTTTTAAATTCGGACCATCGATTTTTGCGGATTTCTCCATACATACCCCTTCTCATTTTTTTCGCCGATTTTCATCCTGCTCTCACGGCTACAATAATTGAGATATCGGGATGATCCCAAATGCATTCTCTCAGTCTACTCGAGACGTTTTGAAAAGGCACGTCAAAACCCAAAATCGATGAAACGGGAGCCAAGTTATGACCATTTGAAATTTCGAAATTTTTAGGTTTTCGATAAGGTGGGCAAAAAATTGTAATTTTTTTTTTTCTCTTTTTTCAATGTTTCGATACTCCATTCGATCGGAAATTTTCCGCTGATTACGAATAACACCGAGTTTTAGTCGAAATCTCAAAATATAAATGTGAAAAAGGCGAAATTTCGCTGATCACGAATAACACCCCTTTTCGTCGAAATCTCATTATTTCTATGAGAAAAAGGCGAAAAACGAAAAAAATCACTTTTTGGACGATTTTCAATTAAATTTCTAGTTTCTCAAGGAAACGGGTACTGAATCAGTAATCAGCGAGTCAAAATACATCGATATAGCGTCCTAAACAAAAATTTAAAGAATTCAAAATTGTTTTGCCTGTCGGCGTAAAGAAGTGTCTTCACTAAAATCGCTGTAACGTTGCTTCCCGATGGAGTTGGAACCCCACTCTGTGCTCATTCTTTTCGTGATCGAAACCCCTTTAAAATGGCGCTTGAATCATTGTGCTATCATCATTTTTCGATTTTTCACAGATTTTTAAATTCGGACCATCGATTTTTGCGGATTTCTCCATACATACCCCTTCTCATTTTTTTCGCCGATTTTCATCCTGCTCTCACGGCTACAATAATTGAGATATCGGGATGATCCCAAATGCATTCTCTCAGTCTACTCGAGACGTTTTGAAAAGGCACGTCAAAACGCAAAATTGATGAAACGGGAGCCATGTTATGACCATTTGAAATTTCGAAATTTTTAGGTTTTCGAAAAGGTGGGCAAAAAATTGAAAATTTTATTTTTCTCTTTTTTCAATGTTTCGATACCCTATTCGATCGGAAATTTTCAGCTCATTACGAATAACACCGAGTTTTAGTCGAAATCTCAAAATATCAATGTGAAAAAGGCGAAATTTTCGCTGATCACGAATAACAGCCCTTTTCGTCGAAATCTCATTATTTCTATGAGAAAAAGGCGAAAAACGAAAAAAATCACTTTTTGGACGATTTTCAATGAAATTTCTAGTTTCTCAAGGAAACTGGTACTGAATCAGTAATCAGCGAGTCAAAATACATCGATATAGCGTCCTAAAAGTAAATTTAAAGAATCCAACATTTTTTTGCATTTCGGCGAAAAAGAAGTGACTTCACTAAAATCGCTGTAACGTTGCTTCCCGATGGAGTTGGAACCCCACTCTGTGCTCATTCTTTTCGTGATCGAAACCCCTTTAAAATGGCGCTTGAATCATTGTGCTATCATCATTTTTCGATTTTTCACAGATTTTTAAATTCGGACCATCGATTTTTGCGGATTTCTCCATACATACCTCATTTTTTTCGCCGATTTTCATCCTGCTCTCACGGCTACAATGATTGAGATATCGGGATGATCCCAAATGCATTCTCTCAGTCTACTCGAGACGTTTTGAAAAAGCACGTCAAAACCCAAAATCGATGAAACGGCAGCCAAGTTATGACCATCTGAAATTTCGAAATTTTTAGGTTTTCGAAAAGGTGGGCAAAAAATTGAAATTTTTTTTTTTCTCTTTTTTCAATGTTTCGATACCCTATTCGATCGGAAATTTTCAGCTCATTACGAATAACACCGAGTTTTAGTCGAAATCTCAAAATATCAATGTGAAAAAGGCGAAATTTCGCTGATCACGAATAACACCCCTTTTCGTCGAAATCTCACTATTTCTATGAGAAAAAGGCGAAAAACGAAAAAAATCACTTTTTGGACGATTTTCAATGAAATTTCTGGTTTCTCAAGGAAACGGGTACTGAATCAGTAATCAGCGAGTCAAAATACATCGATATAGCGTCCTAAACAAAAATTTAAAGAATTCAAAATTGTTTTGCCTTTCGGCGTAAAGAAGTGTCTTCACTAAAATCGCTGTAACGTTGCTTCCCGATGGAGTTGGAACCCCACTCTGTGCTCATTCTTTTCGTGATCGAAACCCCTTTAACATGGCGCTTGAATCATTGTGCTATCATCATTTTTCGATTTTTCACAGATTTTTATAGTCGGACCATCGATTTTTGCGGATTTCTCCATACATACCCCTTCTCATTTTTTTCGCCGATTTTCATCCTGCTCTCACGGCTACAATAATTGAGATATCGGGATGATCCAAAATGCATTCTCTAAGTCTACTCGAGACGTTTTGAAAACACACGTCAAACCCCAAAATAGATGAAATGGGAGCCAAGTTATGACCGTTTGAAATTTCGAGTTTTTTAGGTTTTCGAAAAGGTGGGACAAAAATAAAAAATAAAAATTTTTCTGTTTTTTCAATGTTTCGATACCCTATTCGATCGGAAATTTTCAGCTCATTACGAATAACACCGAGTTTTAGTCGAAATCTCAAAATATCAATGTGAAAAAGGCGAAATTTCGCTGATCACGAATAACACCCCTTTTCGTCGAAATCTCAATATTTCTATGAGAAAAAGGCGAAAAACGAAAAAAATCACTTTTTGGACGATTTTCAATGATATTTCTAGTTTCTCAAGGAAACTGGTACTGAATCAGTAATCAGCGAGTCAAAATACATCGATATAGCGTCCTAAAAGTAAATTTAAAGAATTCAACATTTTTTTGCATTTCGGCGAAAAAGAAGTGTCTTCACTAAAATCGCTGTAACGTTGCTTCCCGATGGAGTTGGAACCCCACTCTGTGCTCATTCTTTTCGTGATCGAAACCCCTTTAAAATGGCGCTTGAATCATTGTGCTATCATCATTTTTCGATTTTTCACAGATTTTTAAATTCGGACCATCGATTTTTGCGGATTTCTCCATACATACCTCATTTTTTTCGCCGATTTTCATCCTGCTCTCACGGCTACAATGATTGAGATATCGGGATGATCCCAAATGCATTCTCTCAGTCTACTCGAGACGTTTTGAAAAAGCACGTCAAAACCCAAAATCGATGAAACGGCAGCCAAGTTATGACCATCTGAAATTTCAAGATTTTTAGGTTTTCGAAAAGGTGGGCCAAAAATAAAAAAAAAAATTTTTTCTCTTTTTTCAATATTTCGATACCCTATTTGATCGGAAATTTTCCGCTGATTACGAATAACAGCGAGTTCTAGTCGAAATCTCAAAATATCAATGTGAAAAAGGCGAAATTTCGCTGATCACGAATAACACCCCTTTTCGTCGAAATCTCATTATTTCTATGAGAAAAAGGCGAAAAACGAAAAAAATCAGTTTTTGGACGATTTTCAATGAAATTTCTGGTTTCTCAAGGAAACTGGTACTGAATCAGTAATCAGCGAGTCAAAATACATCGATATAGCGTCCTAAAAGGAAATTTAAAGAATCCAACGTTTTTTTTGCATTCCGGCGAAAAAGAAGTGTCTTCACTAAAATCGCTGTAACGTTGCTTCCCGATGCAGTTGGAACCCCACTCCGTACTCATTCTTTTCGTGATCGAAACCCCTTTAAAATGGCGCTTGAATCATTGTGCTATCATCATTTTTCGATTTTTCACAGATTTTTATATTCGGACCATCGATTTTTGCGGATTTCTCCATACATACCTCATTTTTTTCGCCGATTTTCATCCTGCTCTCACGGCTACAATGATTGAGATATCGGGATGATCCCAAATGCATTCTCTCAGTCTACTCGATACGTTTTGAAAAAGCACGTCAAAACCCAAAATCGATGAAACGGCAGCCAAGTTATGACCATCTGAAATTTCGAGATTTTTAGGTTTTCGAAAAGGTGGGCCAAAAATAAAAAAAATTTTTTTTTCTCTTTTCTCAATATTTCGATACCCTATTCGATCGGAAATTTTCCGCTGATTACGAATAACACCGAGTTTTAGTCGAAATCTCAAAATATCAATGTGAAAAAGGCGAAATTTCGCTGATCACGAATAACACCCCTTTTCGTCGAAATCTCACTATTTCTATGAGAAAAAGGCGAAAAACGAAAAAAATCACTTTTTGGACGATTTTCAATGAAATTTCTGGTTTCTCAAGGAAACTGGTACTGAATCAGTAATCAGCGAGTCAAAATACATCGATATAGCGTCCTAAAAGGAAATTTAAAGAATCCAACGTTTTTTTTGCATTCCGGCGAAAAAGAAGTGTCTTCACTAAAATCGCTGTAACGTTGCTTCCCGATGCAGTTGGAACCCCACTCCGTACTCATTCTTTTCGTGATCGAAACCCCTTTAAAATGGCGCTTGAATCATTGTGCTATCATCATTTTTCGATTTTTCACAGATTTTTATATTCGGACCATCGATTTTTGCGGATTTCTCCATACATACCTCATTTTTTTCGCCGATTTTCATCCTGCTCTCACGGCTACAATGATTGAGATATCGGGATGATCCCAAATGCATTCTCTCAGTCTACTCGAGACGTTTTGAAAACGCATTTCAAAACCCAAAATCGATGAAACGGGAGCCAAGTTATGACTATCTGAAATTTCGAGATTTTTAGGTTTTCGAAAAGGTGGGCCAAAATTAAAAAAATTTTTTTTTTCTCTTTTTTCAATGTTTCGATACCCTATTCGATCGGAAATTTTCCGCTGATTACGAATAACACCGAGTTTTAGTCGAAGTCTCAAAATATCAATGTGAAAAATGGGAAATTTCGCTGATCATGAATAACACCCCTTTTCGTCGAAATCTCAATATTTCTATGAGAAAAAGGCGAAAAACGAAAAAAATCACTTTTTGGACGATTTTCAATTAAATTTCTAGTTTCTCAAGGAAACGGGTACTGAATCAGTAATCAGCGAGTCAAAATACATCGATATAGCGTCCTAAACAAAAATTTAAAGAATTCAAAATTGTTTTGCCTTTCGGCGTAAAGAAGTGTCTTCACTAAAATCGCTGTAACGTTGCTTCCCGATGGAGTTGGAACCCCACTCTGTGCTCATTCTTTTCGTGATCGAAACCCCTTTAACATGGCGCTTGAATCATTGTGCTATCATCATTTTTCGATTTTTCACAGATTTTTATAGTCGGACCATCGATTTTTGCGGATTTCTCCATACATACCCCTTCTCATTTTTTTCGCCGATTTTCATCCTGCTCTCACGGCTACAATAATTGAGATATCGGGATGATCCAAAATGCATTCTCTCAGTCTACTCGAGACGTTTTGAAAAGGCACGTCAAAACCCAAAATCGATGAAACGGCAGCCAAGTTATGACCATCTGAAATTTCGAGATTTTTAGGTTTTCGAAAAGGTGGGCCAAAAATAAAAAATTTTTTTTTTTCTCTTTTCTCAATATTTCGATACCCTATTCGATCGGAAATTTTCCGCTGATTACGAATAACACCGAGTTTTAGTCGAAATCTCAAAATATCAATGTGAAAAAGGCGAAATTTCGCTGATCACGAATAACACCCCTTTTCGTCGAAATCTCAATATTTCTATGAGAAAAAGGCGAAAAACGAAAAAAATCACTTTTTGGACGATTTTCAATGAAATTTCTGGTTTCTCAAGGAAACTGGTACTGAATCAGTAAGCAGCGAGTCAAAATACATCGATATAGCGTCCTAAAAGTAAATTTAAAGAATTCACCATTTTTTTGCATTTCGGCGAAAAAGAAGTGTCTTCACTAAAATCGCTGTAACGTTGCTTCCCGATGGAGTTGCAACCCCACTCTGTGCTCATTCTTTTCGTGATCGAAACCCCATTAAAATGGCGATTGAATCATTGTGCTGTCATTATTTTTCGATTTTTAACTGATTTTTATAGTCGGACCATCGATTTTTGCGGATTTCTCATTCCGCCTCATTTTTTTCGCCGATTTTCATCCTGCTCTCACGGCTACAATAATTGAGATATCGAGATGATCCAAAATGCATTCTCTAAGTCTACTCGAGACGTTTTGAAAACACAGGTCAAAACCCAAAATAGATGAAATGGGAGCCAAGTTATGACCGTTTGAAATTTCGAGTTTTTTAGGTTTTCGAAAAGGTGGGACAAAAATAAAAAAGAAAAATTTTTCTGTTTTTTCAATGTTTCGATACCCTATTCGATCGGAAATTTTCCGCTGATTACGAATAACACCGAGTTTTAGTCGAAATCTCAAAATATAAATGTGAAAAAGGCGAAATTTCGCTGATCACGAATAACACTCCTTTTCGTCGAAATCTCAATATTTCTATGAGAAAAAGGCGAAAAATGAAAAAAATCACTTTTTGGACGATTTTCAATGAAATTTCTGGTTTCTCAAGGAAACTGGTACTGAATCAGTAATCAGCGAGTCAAAATACATTGATATAGCGTCCTAAAAGGAAATTTAAAGAATCCAACATTTTTTTGCATTTCGGCGAAAAAGAAGTGTCTTCACTAAAATCGCTGTAACGTTGCTTCGCGATGGAGTTGGAACCCCACTCTGTGCTCATTCTTTTCGTGATCGAAACCCCTTTATAATGGCGCTTGAATCATTGTGCTGTCATGATTTTTCGACTTTTCACAGATTTTTAAATTCGGACCATCGATTTTTGCGGATTTCTCCATACATACCCCTTCTCATTTTTTTCGCCGATTTTCATCCTGCTCTCACGGCTACAATAATTGAGATATCGGGATGATCCCAAATGCATTCTCTCAGTCTACTCGAGACGTTTTGAAAAGGCACGTCAAAACCCAAAATCGATGAAACGGGAGCCAAGTTATGACCATTTGAAATTTCGAAATTTTTAGGTTTTCGATAAGGTGGGCAAAAAATTGTAATTTTTTTTTTTCTCTTTTTTCAATGTTTCGATACTCCATTCGATCGGAAATTTTCCGCTGATTACGAATAACACCGAGTTTTAGTCGAAATCTCAAAATATAAATGTGAAAAAGGCGAAATTTCGCTGATCACGAATAACACCCCTTTTCGTCGAAATCTCATTATTTCTATGAGAAAAAGGCGAAAAACGAAAAAAATCACTTTTTGGACGATTTTCAATTAAATTTCTAGTTTCTCAAGGAAACGGGTACTGAATCAGTAATCAGCGAGTCAAAATACATCGATATAGCGTCCTAAACAAAAATTTAAAGAATTCAAAATTGTTTTGCCTGTCGGCGTAAAGAAGTGTCTTCACTAAAATCGCTGTAACGTTGCTTCCCGATGGAGTTGGAACCCCACTCTGTGCTCATTCTTTTCGTGATCGAAACCCCTTTAAAATGGCGCTTGAATCATTGTGCTATCATCATTTTTCGATTTTTCACAGATTTTTAAATTCGGACCATCGATTTTTGCGGATTTCTCCATACATACCCCTTCTCATTTTTTTCGCCGATTTTCATCCTGCTCTCACGGCTACAATAATTGAGATATCGGGATGATCCCAAATGCATTCTCTCAGTCTACTCGAGACGTTTTGAAAAGGCACGTCAAAACGCAAAATTGATGAAACGGGAGCCATGTTATGACCATTTGAAATTTCGAAATTTTTAGGTTTTCGAAAAGGTGGGCAAAAAATTGAAAATTTTATTTTTCTCTTTTTTCAATGTTTCGATACCCTATTCGATCGGAAATTTTCAGCTCATTACGAATAACACCGAGTTTTAGTCGAAATCTCAAAATATCAATGTGAAAAAGGCGAAATTTTCGCTGATCACGAATAACAGCCCTTTTCGTCGAAATCTCATTATTTCTATGAGAAAAAGGCGAAAAACGAAAAAAATCACTTTTTGGACGATTTTCAATGAAATTTCTAGTTTCTCAAGGAAACTGGTACTGAATCAGTAATCAGCGAGTCAAAATACATCGATATAGCGTCCTAAAAGTAAATTTAAAGAATCCAACATTTTTTTGCATTTCGGCGAAAAAGAAGTGACTTCACTAAAATCGCTGTAACGTTGCTTCCCGATGGAGTTGGAACCCCACTCTGTGCTCATTCTTTTCGTGATCGAAACCCCTTTAAAATGGCGCTTGAATCATTGTGCTATCATCATTTTTCGATTTTTCACAGATTTTTAAATTCGGACCATCGATTTTTGCGGATTTCTCCATACATACCTCATTTTTTTCGCCGATTTTCATCCTGCTCTCACGGCTACAATGATTGAGATATCGGGATGATCCCAAATGCATTCTCTCAGTCTACTCGAGACGTTTTGAAAAAGCACGTCAAAACCCAAAATCGATGAAACGGCAGCCAAGTTATGACCATCTGAAATTTCGAAATTTTTAGGTTTTCGAAAAGGTGGGCAAAAAATTGAAATTTTTTTTTTTCTCTTTTTTCAATGTTTCGATACCCTATTCGATCGGAAATTTTCAGCTCATTACGAATAACACCGAGTTTTAGTCGAAATCTCAAAATATCAATGTGAAAAAGGCGAAATTTCGCTGATCACGAATAACACCCCTTTTCGTCGAAATCTCACTATTTCTATGAGAAAAAGGCGAAAAACGAAAAAAATCACTTTTTGGACGATTTTCAATGAAATTTCTGGTTTCTCAAGGAAACGGGTACTGAATCAGTAATCAGCGAGTCAAAATACATCGATATAGCGTCCTAAACAAAAATTTAAAGAATTCAAAATTGTTTTGCCTTTCGGCGTAAAGAAGTGTCTTCACTAAAATCGCTGTAACGTTGCTTCCCGATGGAGTTGGAACCCCACTCTGTGCTCATTCTTTTCGTGATCGAAACCCCTTTAACATGGCGCTTGAATCATTGTGCTATCATCATTTTTCGATTTTTCACAGATTTTTATAGTCGGACCATCGATTTTTGCGGATTTCTCCATACATACCCCTTCTCATTTTTTTCGCCGATTTTCATCCTGCTCTCACGGCTACAATAATTGAGATATCGGGATGATCCAAAATGCATTCTCTAAGTCTACTCGAGACGTTTTGAAAACACACGTCAAACCCCAAAATAGATGAAATGGGAGCCAAGTTATGACCGTTTGAAATTTCGAGTTTTTTAGGTTTTCGAAAAGGTGGGACAAAAATAAAAAATAAAAATTTTTCTGTTTTTTCAATGTTTCGATACCCTATTCGATCGGAAATTTTCAGCTCATTACGAATAACACCGAGTTTTAGTCGAAATCTCAAAATATCAATGTGAAAAAGGCGAAATTTCGCTGATCACGAATAACACCCCTTTTCGTCGAAATCTCAATATTTCTATGAGAAAAAGGCGAAAAACGAAAAAAATCACTTTTTGGACGATTTTCAATGATATTTCTAGTTTCTCAAGGAAACTGGTACTGAATCAGTAATCAGCGAGTCAAAATACATCGATATAGCGTCCTAAAAGTAAATTTAAAGAATTCAACATTTTTTTGCATTTCGGCGAAAAAGAAGTGTCTTCACTAAAATCGCTGTAACGTTGCTTCCCGATGGAGTTGGAACCCCACTCTGTGCTCATTCTTTTCGTGATCGAAACCCCTTTAAAATGGCGCTTGAATCATTGTGCTATCATCATTTTTCGATTTTTCACAGATTTTTATAGTCGGACCATCGATTTTTGCGGATTTCTCCATACATACCCCTTCTCATTTTTTTCGCCGATTTTCATCCTGCTCTCACGGCTACAATAATTGAGATATCGGGATGATCACAAATGCATTCTCTCAGTCTACTCGAGACGTTTTGAAAAGGCACGTCAAAACCCAAAATCGATGAAACGGGAGCCAAGTCATGACCATTTGAAATTTCTAAATTTTTAAGTTTTCGATAAGGTGGGCAAAAAATTGTAATTTTTTTTTTTCTCTTTTTTCAATGTTTCGATACTCCATTCGATCGGAAATTTTCCGCTGATTACGAATAACACCGAGTTTTAGTCGAAATCTCAAAATATAAATGTGAAAAAGGCGAAATTTCGCTGATCACGAATAACACCCCTTTTCGTCGAAATCTCATTATTTCTATGAGAAAAAGGCGAAAAACGAAAAAAATCACTTTTTGGACGATTTTCAATTAAATTTCTAGTTTCTCAAGGAAACGGGTACTGAATCAGTAATCAGCGAGTCAAAATACATCGATATAGCGTCCTAAACAAAAATTTAAAGAATTCAAAATTGTTTTGCCTTTCGGCGTAAAGAAGTGTATTCACTAAAATCGCTGTAACGTTGCTTCCCGATGGAGTTGGAACCCCACTCTGTGCTCATTCTTTTCGTGATCGAAACCCCTTTAAAATGGCGCTTGAATCATTGTGCTATAATCATTTTTCGATTTTTCACAGATTTTTAAATTCGGACCATCGATTTTTGCGGATTTCTCCATACATACCTCATTTTTTTCGCCGATTTTCATCCTGCTCTCACGGCTACAATGATTGAGATATCGGGATGATCCCAAATGCATTCTCTCAGTCTACTCGAGACGTTTTGAAAAAGCACGTCAAAACCCAAAATCGATGAAACGGCAGCCAAGTTATGACCATCTGAAATTTCAAGATTTTTAGGTTTTCGAAAAGGTGGGCCAAAAATAAAAAAAAAAATTTTTTCTCTTTTTTCAATATTTCGATACCCTATTTGATCGGAAATTTTCCGCTGATTACGAATAACAGCGAGTTCTAGTCGAAATCTCAAAATATCAATGTGAAAAAGGCGAAATTTCGCTGATCACGAATAACACCCCTTTTCGTCGAAATCTCATTATTTCTATGAGAAAAAGGCGAAAAACGAAAAAAATCAGTTTTTGGACGATTTTCAATGAAATTTCTGGTTTCTCAAGGAAACTGGTACTGAATCAGTAATCAGCGAGTCAAAATACATCGATATAGCGTCCTAAAAGGAAATTTAAAGAATCCAACGTTTTTTTTGCATTCCGGCGAAAAAGAAGTGTCTTCACTAAAATCGCTGTAACGTTGCTTCCCGATGCAGTTGGAACCCCACTCCGTACTCATTCTTTTCGTGATCGAAACCCCTTTAAAATGGCGCTTGAATCATTGTGCTATCATCATTTTTCGATTTTTCACAGATTTTTATATTCGGACCATCGATTTTTGCGGATTTCTCCATACATACCTCATTTTTTTCGCCGATTTTCATCCTGCTCTCACGGCTACAATGATTGAGATATCGGGATGATCCCAAATGCATTCTCTCAGTCTACTCGATACGTTTTGAAAAAGCACGTCAAAACCCAAAATCGATGAAACGGCAGCCAAGTTATGACCATCTGAAATTTCGAGATTTTTAGGTTTTCGAAAAGGTGGGCCAAAAATAAAAAAAATTTTTTTTTCTCTTTTCTCAATATTTCGATACCCTATTCGATCGGAAATTTTCCGCTGATTACGAATAACACCGAGTTTTAGTCGAAATCTCAAAATATCAATGTGAAAAAGGCGAAATTTCGCTGATCACGAATAACACCCCTTTTCGTCGAAATCTCACTATTTCTATGAGAAAAAGGCGAAAAACGAAAAAAATCACTTTTTGGACGATTTTCAATGAAATTTCTGGTTTCTCAAGGAAACTGGTACTGAATCAGTAATCAGCGAGTCAAAATACATCGATATAGCGTCCTAAAAGGAAATTTAAAGAATCCAACGTTTTTTTTGCATTCCGGCGAAAAAGAAGTGTCTTCACTAAAATCGCTGTAACGTTGCTTCCCGATGCAGTTGGAACCCCACTCCGTACTCATTCTTTTCGTGATCGAAACCCCTTTAAAATGGCGCTTGAATCATTGTGCTATCATCATTTTTCGATTTTTCACAGATTTTTATATTCGGACCATCGATTTTTGCGGATTTCTCCATACATACCTCATTTTTTTCGCCGATTTTCATCCTGCTCTCACGGCTACAATGATTGAGATATCGGGATGATCCCAAATGCATTCTCTCAGTCTACTCGAGACGTTTTGAAAACGCATTTCAAAACCCAAAATCGATGAAACGGGAGCCAAGTTATGACTATCTGAAATTTCGAGATTTTTAGGTTTTCGAAAAGGTGGGCCAAAATTAAAAAAATTTTTTTTTTCTCTTTTTTCAATGTTTCGATACCCTATTCGATCGGAAATTTTCCGCTGATTACGAATAACACCGAGTTTTAGTCGAAGTCTCAAAATATCAATGTGAAAAATGGGAAATTTCGCTGATCATGAATAACACCCCTTTTCGTCGAAATCTCAATATTTCTATGAGAAAAAGGCGAAAAACGAAAAAAATCACTTTTTGGACGATTTTCAATTAAATTTCTAGTTTCTCAAGGAAACGGGTACTGAATCAGTAATCAGCGAGTCAAAATACATCGATATAGCGTCCTAAACAAAAATTTAAAGAATTCAAAATTGTTTTGCCTTTCGGCGTAAAGAAGTGTCTTCACTAAAATCGCTGTAACGTTGCTTCCCGATGGAGTTGGAACCCCACTCTGTGCTCATTCTTTTCGTGATCGAAACCCCTTTAACATGGCGCTTGAATCATTGTGCTATCATCATTTTTCGATTTTTCACAGATTTTTATAGTCGGACCATCGATTTTTGCGGATTTCTCCATACATACCCCTTCTCATTTTTTTCGCCGATTTTCATCCTGCTCTCACGGCTACAATAATTGAGATATCGGGATGATCCAAAATGCATTCTCTAAGTCTACTCGAGACGTTTTGAAAACACACGTCAAACCCCAAAATAGATGAAATGGGAGCCAAGTTATGACCGTTTGAAATTTCGAGTTTTTTAGGTTTTCGAAAAGGTGGGACAAAAATAAAAAATAAAAATTTTTCTGTTTTTTCAATGTTTCGATACCCTATTCGATCGGAAATTTTCCGCTGATTACGAATAACACCGAGTTTTTGTCGAAATCTCAAAATATCAATGTGAAAAAGGCGAAATTTCGCTGATCACGAATAACACCCCTTTTCGTCGAAATCTCAATATTTCTATGAGAAAAAGGCGAAAAACGAAAAAAATCACTTTTTGGACGATTTTCAATGATATTTCTAGTTTCTCAAGGAAACTGGTACTGAATCAGTAATCAGCGAGTCAAAATACATCGATATAGCGTCCTAAAAGTAAATTTAAAGAATTCAACATTTTTTTGCATTTCGGCGAAAAAGAAGTGTCTTCACTAAAATCGCTGTAACGTTGCTTCCCGATGGAGTTGGAACCCCACTCTGTGCTCATTCTTTTCGTGATCGAAACCCCTTTAAAATGGCGCTTGAATCATTGTGCTATCATCATTTTTCGATTTTTCACAGATTTTTATAGTCGGACCATCGATTTTTGCGGATTTCTCCATACATACCCCTTCTCATTTTTTTCGCCGATTTTCATCCTGCTCTCACGGCTACAATAATTGAGATATCGGGATGATCACAAATGCATTCTCTCAGTCTACTCGAGACGTTTTGAAAAGGCACGTCAAAACCCAAAATCGATGAAACGGGAGCCAAGTCATGACCATTTGAAATTTCTAAATTTTTAGGTTTTCGATAAGGTGGGCAAAAAATTGTAATTTTTTTTTTTCTCTTTTTTCAATGTTTCGATACTCCATTCGATCGGAAATTTTCCGCTGATTACGAATAACACCGAGTTTTAGTCGAAATCTCAAAATATAAATGTGAAAAAGGCGAAATTTCGCTGATCACGAATAACACCCCTTTTCGTCGAAATCTCATTATTTCAATGAGAAAAAGGCGAAAAACGAAAAAAATCACTTTTTGGACGATTTTCAATTAAATTTCTAGTTTCTCAAGGAAACGGGTACTGAATCAGTAATCAGCGAGTCAAAATACATCGATATAGCGTCCTAAAAGGAAATTTAAAGAATCCAACGTTTTTTTTGCATTCCGGCGAAAAAGAAGTGTCTTCACTAAAATCGCTGTAACGTTGCTTCCCGATGCAGTTGGAACCCCACTCCGTACTCATTCTTTTCGTGATCGAAACCCCTTTAAAATGGCGCTTGAATCATTGCGCTATCATCATTTTTCGATTTTTCACAGATTTTTATATTCGGACCATCGATTTTTGCGGATTTCTCCATACATACCTCATTTTTTTCGCCGATTTTCATCCTGCTCTCACGGCTACAATGATTGAGATATCGGGATGATCCCAAATGCATTCTCTCAGTCTACTCGAGACGTTTTGAAAACGCATTTCAAAACCCAAAATCGATGAAACGGGAGCCAAGTTATGACTATCTGAAATTTCGAGATTTTTAGGTTTTCGAAAAGGTGGGCCAAAAATAAAAAAAAAATTTTTTTCTCTTTTCTCAATATTTCGATACCCTATTCGATCGGAAATTTTCCGCTGATTACGAATAACACCGAGTTTTAGTCGAAATCTCAAAATAGCAATGTGAAAAAGGCGAAATTTCGCTGATCACGAATAACACCCCTTTTCGTCGAAATCTCATTATTTCTATGAGAAAAAGGCGAAAAACGAAAAAAATCACTTTTTGGACGATTTTCAATTAAATTTCTAGTTTCTCAAGGAAACGGGTACTGAATCAGTAATCAGCGAGTCAAAATACATCGATATAGCGTCCTAAACAAAAATTTAAAGAATTCAAAATTGTTTTGCCTTTCGGCGTAAAGAAGTGTATTCACTAAAATCGCTGTAACGTTGCTTCCCGACGGAGTTGGAACCCCACTCTGTGCTCATTCTTTTCGTGATCGAAACCCCATTAAAATCGCGCTTGAATCATTGTGCTGTCATTATTTTTCGATTTTTCACAGATTTTTATAGTCGGACCATCGATTTTTGCGGATTTCTCCATACATACCCCTTCTCATTTTTTTCGCCGATTTTCATCCTGCACTCACGGCTACAATAATTGAGATATCGGGATGATCCCAAATGCATTCTCTCAGTCTACTCGAGACGTTTTGAAAAGGCACGTCAAAACCCAAAATCGATGAAACGGGAGCCAAGTTATGACCATTTGAAATTTCGAAATTTTTAGGTTTTCGAAAAGGTGGGCCAAAAATTAAAAAATTTTTTTTTTCTCTTTTTTCAATGTTTCGATACCCTATTCGATCGGAAATTTTCAGCTCATTACGAATAACACCGAGTTTTAGTCGAAATCTCAAAATATCAATGTGAAAAAGGCGAAATTTCGCTGATCACGAATAACACCCCTTTTCGTCGAAATCTCATTATTTCTATGAGAAAAAGGCGAAATACGAAAAAAATCACTTTTTGGACGATTTTCAATGAAATTTCTAGTTTCTCAAGGAAACTGGTACTGAATCAGTAATCAGCGAGTCAAAATACATCGATATAGCGTCCTAAAAGTAAATTTAAAGAATCCAACATTTTTTTGCATTTCGGCGAAAAAGAAGTGTCTTCACTAAAATCGCTGTAACGTTGCTTACCGATGGAGTTGGAACCCCACTCTGTAGTCATTCTTTTCGTGATCGAAACCCCTTTAAAATGGCGCTTGAATCATTGTGCTGTCATTATTTTTTGATTTTTCACAGATTTTTATAGTCGGACCATCGATTTTTGCGGATTTCTCCATTCATACCCCTTCTCATTTTTTTCGCTGATTTTCATCCTGCTCTCACGGCTACAATAATTGAGATATCGGGATGATCCCAAATGCATTCTCTCCGTCTACTCGAGACGTTTTGAAAACGCATGTCAAAACCCAAAATCGATGAAACGGGAGCCAAGTTATGACCATTTGAAATTTTGAAATTTTTAGGTTTTCGAAAAGGTGGGCCAAAAATTAAAAATTTTTTTTTTTCTCTTTTGTCAATGTTTCGATACCCTATTCGATCGGAAATTTTCCGCTGATTACGAATAACACCGAGTTTTAGTCGAAATCTCAAAATATCAATGTGAAAAAGGCGAAATTTCGCTGATCACGAATAACACCCCTTTTCGTCGAAATCTCATTATTTCTATGAGAAAAAGGCGAAAAACGAAAAAAATCACTTTTTGGACGATTTTCAATGAAATTTCTTGTTTCTCAAGGAAACTGGTACTGAATCAGTAATCAGCGAGTCAAAATACATCGATATAGCGTCCTAAAAGTAAATTTAAAGAATCCAACATTTTTTTGCATTTCGGCCAAAAAGAAGTGTCTTCACTAAAATCGCTGTAACGTTGCTTCCCGACGGAGTTGGAACCCCACTCTGTACTCATTCTTTTCGTGATCGAAACCCCATTAAAATGGCGCTTGAATCATTGTGCTGTCATTATTTTTTGATTTTTCACAGATTTTTATAGTCGGACCATCGATTTTTGCGGATTTCTCCATACATACCCCTTCTCATTTTTTTCGCCGATTTTCATCCTGCTCTCACGGCTACAATAATTGAGATATCGGGATGATCCCAAATGCATTCTCTCAGTCTACTCGAGACGTTTTGAAAAGGCACGTCAAAACCCAAAATCGATGTAACGGGAGCCAAGTTATGACCATTTGAAATTTCGAGATTTTTAGGTTTTCGAAAAGGTGGGCCAAAAACTAAACATTTTTTTTTTTCTCTTTTGTCAATGTTTCGATACCCTATTCGATCGGAAATTTTCCGCTGATTACGAATAACACCGAGTTTTAGTGGAAATCTCAAAATATCAATGTGAAAAAGGCGAAATTTCGCTGATCACGAATAACACCCCTTTTCGTCGAAATCTCATTATTTCTATGAGAAAAAGGCGAAAAACGAAAAAAATCACTTTTTGGACGAGTTTCAATGAAATTTCTTGTTTCTCAAGGAAACTGGTACTGAATCAGTAATCAGCGAGTCAAAATACATCGATATAGCGTCCTAAAAGTAAATTTAAAGATTCCAACATTTTTTTGCATTTCGGCGAAAAAGAAGTGTCTTCACTAAAATCGTTGTAACGTTGCTTCCCGATGGAGTTGGAACCCCACTCTGTGCTCATTCTTTTGGTGATCGAAACCCCTTTCAAATGGCGCTTGAATCATTGTGCTATCATTATTTTTCGATTTTTCACAGATTTTTATAGTCGGACCATCGATTTTTGCGGATTTCTCCATACATACCCCTTCTCATTTTTTTCGCCGATTTTCATCCTGCTCTCACGGCTACAATAATTGAGATATCGAGATGATCCAAAATGCATTCTCTAAGTCTACTCGAGACGTTTTGAAAACGCATTTCAAAACCCAAAATCGATGAAACGGGAGCCTAGTTATGACCATTTGAAATTTCGAGATTTTTAGGTTTTCGAAAAGGTGGGCCAAAAATAAAAATTTTTTTTTTTTCTCTTTTGTCAATGTTTCGATACCCTATTCGATCGGAAATTTTCCGCTGATTACGAATAACACCGAGTTTTAGTCGAAATCTCAAAATATCAATGTGAAAAAGGCGAAATTTCGCTGATCACGAATAACACCCCTTTTCGTCGAAATCTCAATATTTCTATGAGAAAAAGGCGAAAAACGAAAAAAATCACTTTTTGGACGATTTTCAATGATATTTCTAGTTTCTCAAGGAAACTGGTACTGAATCAGTAATCAGCGAGTCAAAATACATCGATATAGCGTCCTAAAAGTAAATTTAAAGAATTCAACATTTTTTTGCATTTCGGCGAAAAAGAAGTGTCTTCACTAAAATCGCTGTAACGTTGCTTCCCGATGGAGTTGGAACCCCACTCTGTGCTCATTCTTTTCGTGATCGAAACCCCTTTAAAATGGCGCTTGAATCATTGTGCTATCATCATTTTTCGATTTTTCACAGATTTTTATAGTCGGACCATCGATTTTTGCGGATTTCTCCATACATACCCCTTCTCATTTTTTTCGCCGATTTTCATCCTGCTCTCACGGCTACAATAATTGAGATATCGGGATGATCACAAATGCATTCTCTCAGTCTACTCGAGACGTTTTGAAAAGGCACGTCAAAACCCAAAATCGATGAAACGGGAGCCAAGTCATGACCATTTGAAATTTCTAAATTTTTAGGTTTTCGATAAGGTGGGCAAAAAATTGTAATTTTTTTTTTTCTCTTTTTTCAATGTTTCGATACTCCATTCGATCGGAAATTTTCCGCTGATTACGAATAACACCGAGTTTTAGTCGAAATCTCAAAATATAAATGTGAAAAAGGCGAAATTTCGCTGATCACGAATAACACCCCTTTTCGTCGAAATCTCATTATTTCTATGAGAAAAAGGCGAAAAACGAAAAAAATCACTTTTTGGACGATTTTCAATTAAATTTCTAGTTTCTCAAGGAAACGGGTACTGAATCAGTAATCAGCGAGTCAAAATACATCGATATAGCGTCCTAAACAAAAATTTAAAGAATTCAAAATTGTTTTGCCTTTCGGCGTAAAGAAGTGTATTCACTAAAATCGCTGTAACGTTGCTTCCCGATGGAGTTGGAACCCCACTCTGTGCTCATTCTTTTCGTGATCGAAACCCCTTTAAAATGGCGCTTGAATCATTGTGCTATAATCATTTTTCGATTTTTCACAGATTTTTAAATTCGGACCATCGATTTTTGCGGATTTCTCCATACATACCTCATTTTTTTCGCCGATTTTCATCCTGCTCTCACGGCTACAATGATTGAGATATCGGGATGATCCCAAATGCATTCTCTCAGTCTACTCGAGACGTTTTGAAAACGCATTTCAAAACCCAAAATCGATGAAACGGGAGCCAAGTTATGACTATCTGAAATTTCGAGATTTTTAGGTTTTCGAAAAGGTGGGCCAAAAATAAAAAAAAATTTTTTTTCTCTTTTCTCAATATTTCGATACCCTATTCGATCGGAAATTTTCCGCTGATTACGAATAACACCGAGTTTTAGTCGAAATCTCAAAATAGCAATGTGAAAAAGGCGAAATTTCGCTGATCACGAATAACACCCCTTTTCGTCGAAATCTCATTATTTCTATGAGAAAAAGGCGAAAAACGAAAAAAATTACTTTTTGGACGATTTTCAATTAAATTTCTAGTTTCTCAAGGAAACGGGTACTGAATCAGTAATCAGCGAGTCAAAATACATCGATATAGCGTCCTAAACAAAAATTTAAAGAATTCAAAATTGTTTTGCCTTTCGGCGTAAAGAAGTGTATTCACTAAAATCGCTGTAACGTTGCTTCCCGACGGAGTTGGAACCCCACTCTGTGCTCATTCTTTTCGTGATCGAAACCCCATTAAAATCGCGCTTGAATCATTGTGCTGTCATTATTTTTCGATTTTTCACAGATTTTTATAGTCGGACCATCGATTTTTGCGGATTTCTCCATACATACCCCTTCTCATTTTTTTCGCCGATTTTCATCCTGCACTCACGGCTACAATAATTGAGATATCGGGATGATCCCAAATGCATTCTCTCAGTCTACTCGAGACGTTTTGAAAAGGCACGTCAAAACCCAAAATCGATGAAACGGGAGCCAAGTTATGACCATTTGAAATTTCGAAATTTTTAGGTTTTCGAAAAGGTGGGCCAAAAATTAAAAAATTTTTTTTTTCTCTTTTTTCAATGTTTCGATACCCTATTCGATCGGAAATTTTCAGCTCATTACGAATAACACCGAGTTTTAGTCGAAATCTCAAAATATCAATGTGAAAAAGGCGAAATTTCGCTGATCACGAATAACACCCCTTTTCGTCGAAATCTCATTATTTCTATGAGAAAAAGGCGAAATACGAAAAAAATCACTTTTTGGACGATTTTCAATGAAATTTCTAGTTTCTCAAGGAAACTGGTACTGAATCAGTAATCAGCGAGTCAAAATACATCGATATAGCGTCCTAAAAGTAAATTTAAAGAATCCAACATTTTTTTGCATTTCGGCGAAAAAGAAGTGTCTTCACTAAAATCGCTGTAACGTTGCTTACCGATGGAGTTGGAACCCCACTCTGTAGTCATTCTTTTCGTGATCGAAACCCCTTTAAAATGGCGCTTGAATCATTGTGCTGTCATTATTTTTTGATTTTTCACAGATTTTTATAGTCGGACCATCGATTTTTGCGGATTTCTCCATACATACCCCTTCTCATTTTTTTCGCCGATTTTCATCCTGCTCTCACGGCTACAATAATTGAGATATCGAGATGATCCAAAATGCATTCTCTAAGTCTACTCGAGACGTTTTGAAAACGCATTTCAAAACCCAAAATCGATGAAACGGGAGCCAAGTTATGACCATTTGAAATTTCGAGATTTTTAGGTTTTCGAAAAGGTGGGCCAAAAATTAAAAATTTTTTTTTTTCTCTTTTGTCAATGTTTCGATACCCTATTCGATCGGAAATTTTCCGCTGATTACGAATAACACCGAGTTTTAGTCGAAATCTCAAAATATCAATGTGAAAAAGGCGAAATTTCGCTGATCACGAATAACACCCCTTTTCGTCGAAATCTCATTATTTCTATGAGAAAAAGGCGAAAAACGAAAAAAATCACTTTTTGGACGATTTTCAATGAAATTTCTTGTTTCTCAAGGAAACTGGTACTGAATCAGTAATCAGCGAGTCAAAATACATCGATATAGCGTCCTAAAAGTAAATTTAAAGAATCCAACATTTTTTTGCATTTCGGCCAAAAAGAAGTGTCTTCACTAAAATCGCTGTAACGTTGCTTCCCGACGGAGTTGGAACCCCACTCTGTACTCATTCTTTTCGTGATCGAAACCCCATTAAAATGGCGCTTGAATCATTGTGCTGTCATTATTTTTTGATTTTTCACAGATTTTTATAGTCGGACCATCGATTTTTGCGGATTTCTCCATACATACCCCTTCTCATTTTTTTCGCCGATTTTCATCCTGCTCTCACGGCTACAATAATTGAGATATCGGGATGATCCCAAATGCATTCTCTCAGTCTACTCGAGACGTTTTGAAAAGGCACGTCAAAACCCAAAATCGATGTAACGGGAGCCAAGTTATGACCATTTGAAATTTCGAGATTTTTAGGTTTTCGAAAAGGTGGGCCAAAAACTAAACATTTTTTTTTTTCTCTTTTGTCAATGTTTCGATACCCTATTCGATCGGAAATTTTCCGCTGATTACGAATAACACCGAGTTTTAGTGGAAATCTCAAAATATCAATGTGAAAAAGGCGAAATTTCGCTGATCACGAATAACACCCCTTTTCGTCGAAATCTCATTATTTCTATGAGAAAAAGGCGAAAAACGAAAAAAATCACTTTTTGGACGATTTTCAATGAAATTTCTTGTTTCTCAAGGAAACTGGTACTGAATCAGTAATCAGCGAGTCAAAATACATCGATATAGCGTCCTAAAAGTAAATTTAAAGATTCCAACATTTTTTTGCATTTCGGCGAAAAAGAAGTGTCTTCACTAAAATCGTTGTAACGTTGCTTCCCGATGGAGTTGGAACCCCACTCTGTGCTCATTCTTTTGGTGATAGAAACCCCTTTCAAATGGCGCTTGAATCATTGTGCTATCATTATTTTTCGATTTTTCACAGATTTTTATAGTCGGACCATCGATTTTTGCGGATTTCTCCATACATACCCCTTCTCATTTTTTTCGCCGATTTTCATCCTGCTCTCACGGCTACAATAATTGAGATATCGAGATGATCCAAAATGCATTCTCTAAGTCTACTCGAGACGTTTTGAAAACGCATTTCAAAACCCAAAATCGATGAAACGGGAGCCAAGTTATGACCATTTGAAATTTCGAGATTTTTAGGTTTTCGAAAAGGTGGGCCAAAAATTAAAAATTTTTTTTTTTCTCTTTTGTCAATGTTTCGATACCCTATTCGATCGGAAATTTTCCGCTGATTACGAATAACACCGAGTTTTAGTCGAAATCTCAAAATATCAATGTGAAAAAGGCGAAATTTCGCTGATCACGAATAACACCCCTTTTCGTCGAAATCTCATTATTTCTATGAGAAAAAGGCGAAAAACGAAAAAAATCACTTTTTGGACGATTTTCAATGAAATTTCTTGTTTCTCAAGGAAACTGGTACTGAATCAGTAATCAGCGAGTCAAAATACATCGATATAGCGTCCTAAAAGTAAATTTAAAGAATCCAACATTTTTTTGCATTTCGGCCAAAAAGAAGTGTCTTCACTAAAATCGCTGTAACGTTGCTTCCCGACGGAGTTGGAACCCCACTCTGTACTCATTCTTTTCGTGATCGAAACCCCATTAAAATGGCGCTTGAATCATTGTGCTGTCATTATTTTTTGATTTTTCACAGATTTTTATAGTCGGACCATCGATTTTTGCGGATTTCTCCATACATACCCCTTCTCATTTTTTTCGCCGATTTTCATCCTGCTCTCACGGCTACAATAATTGAGATATCGGGATGATCCCAAATGCATTCTCTCAGTCTACTCGAGACGTTTTGAAAAGGCACGTCAAAACCCAAAATCGATGTAACGGGAGCCAAGTTATGACCATTTGAAATTTCGAGATTTTTAGGTTTTCGAAAAGGTGAGCCAAAAACTAAACATTTTTTTTTTTCTCTTTTGTCAATGTTTCGATACCCTATTCGATCGGAAATTTTCCGCTGATTACGAATAACACCGAGTTTTAGTGGAAATCTCAAAATATCAATGTGAAAAAGGCGAAATTTCGCTGATCACGAATAACACCCCTTTTCGTCGAAATCTCATTATTTCTATGAGAAAAAGGCGAAAAACGAAAAAAATCACTTTTTGGACGATTTTCAATGAAATTTCTTGTTTCTCAAGGAAACTGGTACTGAATCAGTAATCAGCGAGTCAAAATACATCGATATAGCGTCCTAAAAGTAAATTTAAAGATTCCAACATTTTTTTGCATTTCGGCGAAAAAGAAGTGTCTTCACTAAAATCGTTGTAACGTTGCTTCCCGATGGAGTTGGAACCCCACTCTGTGCTCATTCTTTTGGTGATCGAAACCCCTTTCAAATGGCGCTTGAATCATTGTGCTATCATTATTTTTCGATTTTCCACAGATTTTTATAGTCGGACCATCGATTTTTGCGGATTTCTCCATACATACCCCTTCTCATTTTTTTCGCCGATTTTCATCCTGCTCTCACGGCTACAATAATTGAGATATCGAGATGATCCAAAATGCATTCTCTAAGTCTACTCGAGACGTTTTGAAAACGCATTTCAAAACCCAAAATCGATGAAACGGGAGCCTAGTTATGACCATTTGAAATTTCGAGATTTTTAGGTTTTCGAAAAGGTGGGCCAAAAATAAAAAATTTTTTTTTTTCTCTTTTGTCAATGTTTCGATACCCTATTCGATCGGAAATTTTCCGCTGATTACGAATAACACCGAGTTTTAGTCGAAATCTCAAAATATCAATGTGAAAAAGGCGAAATTTCGCTGATCACGAATAACACCCCTTTTCGTCGAAATCTCAATATTTCTATGAGAAAAAGGCGAAAAACGAAAAAAATCACTTTTTGGACGATTTTCAATGATATTTCTAGTTTCTCAAGGAAACTGGTACTGAATCAGTAATCAGCGAGTCAAAATACATCGATATAGCGTCCTAAAAGTAAATTTAAAGAATTCAACATTTTTTTGCATTTCGGCGAAAAAGAAGTGTCTTCACTAAAATCGCTGTAACGTTGCTTCCCGATGGAGTTGGAACCCCACTCTGTGCTCATTCTTTTCGTGATCGAAACCCCTTTAAAATGGCGCTTGAATCATTGTGCTATCATCATTTTTCGATTTTTCACAGATTTTTATAGTCGGACCATCGATTTTTGCGGATTTCTCCATACATACCCCTTCTCATTTTTTTCGCCGATTTTCATCCTGCTCTCACGGCTACAATAATTGAGATATCGGGATGATCACAAATGCATTCTCTCAGTCTACTCGAGACGTTTTGAAAAGGCACGTCAAAACCCAAAATCGATGAAACGGGAGCCAAGTCATGACCATTTGAAATTTCTAAATTTTTAGGTTTTCGATAAGGTGGGCAAAAAATTGTAATTTTTTTTTTTCTCTTTTTTCAATGTTTCGATACTCCATTCGATCGGAAATTTTCCGCTGATTACGAATAACACCGAGTTTTAGTCGAAATCTCAAAATATAAATGTGAAAAAGGCGAAATTTCGCTGATCACGAATAACACCCCTTTTCGTCGAAATCTCATTATTTCTATGAGAAAAAGGCGAAAAACGAAAAAAATCACTTTTTGGACGATTTTCAATTAAATTTCTAGTTTCTCAAGGAAACGGGTACTGAATCAGTAATCAGCGAGTCAAAATACATCGATATAGCGTCCTAAACAAAAATTTAAAGAATTCAAAATTGTTTTGCCTTTCGGCGTAAAGAAGTGTATTCACTAAAATCGCTGTAACGTTGCTTCCCGATGGAGTTGGAACCCCACTCTGTGCTCATTCTTTTCGTGATCGAAACCCCTTTAAAATGGCGCTTGAATCATTGTGCTATAATCATTTTTCGATTTTTCACAGATTTTTAAATTCGGACCATCGATTTTTGCGGATTTCTCCATACATACCTCATTTTTTTCGCCGATTTTCATCCTGCTCTCACGGCTACAATGATTGAGATATCGGGATGATCCCAAATGCATTCTCTCAGTCTACTCGAGACGTTTTGAAAAAGCACGTCAAAACCCAAAATCGATGAAACGGCAGCCAAGTTATGACCATCTGAAATTTCAAGATTTTTAGGTTTTCGAAAAGGTGGGCCAAAAATAAAAAAAAAAATTTTTTCTCTTTTTTCAATATTTCGATACCCTATTCGATCGGAAATTTTCCGCTGATTACGAATAACAGCGAGTTTTAGTCGAAATCTCAAAATATCAATGTGAAAAAGGCGAAATTTCGCTGATCACGAATAACACCCCTTTTCGTCGAAATCTCATTATTTCTATGAGAAAAAGGCGAAAAACGAAAAAAATCAGTTTTTGGACGATTTTCAATGAAATTTCTGGTTTCTCAAGGAAACTGGTACTGAATCAGTAATCAGCGAGTCAAAATACATCGATATAGCGTCCTAAAAGGAAATTTAAAGAATCCAACGTTTTTTTTGCATTCCGGCGAAAAAGAAGTGTCTTCACTAAAATCGCTGTAACGTTGCTTCCCGATGCAGTTGGAACCCCACTCCGTACTCATTCTTTTCGTGATCGAAACCCCTTTAAAATGGCGCTTGAATCATTGTGCTATCATCATTTTTCGATTTTTCACAGATTTTTATATTCGGACCATCGATTTTTGCGGATTTCTCCATACATACCTCATTTTTTTCGCCGATTTTCATCCTGCTCTCACGGCTACAATGATTGAGATATCGGGATGATCCCAAATGCATTCTCTCAGTCTACTCGATACGTTTTGAAAAAGCACGTCAAAACCCAAAATCGATGAAACGGCAGCCAAGTTATGACCATCTGAAATTTCGAGATTTTTAGGTTTTCGAAAAGGTGGGCCAAAAATAAAAAAAAATTTTTTTTCTCTTTTCTCAATATTTCGATACCCTATTCGATCGGAAATTTTCCGCTGATTACGAATAACACCGAGTTTTAGTCGAAATCTCAAAATATCAATGTGAAAAAGGCGAAATTTCGCTGATCACGAATAACACCCCTTTTCGTCGAAATCTCACTATTTCTATGAGAAAAAGGCGAAAAACGAAAAAAATCACTTTTTGGACGATTTTCAATGAAATTTCTGGTTTCTCAAGGAAACTGGTACTGAATCAGTAAGCAGCGAGTCAAAATACATCGATATAGCGTCCTAAAAGGAAATTTAAAGAATCCAACGTTTTTTTTGCATTCCGGCGAAAAAGAAGTGTCTTCACTAAAATCGCTGTAACGTTGATTCCCGATGCAGTTGGAACCCCACTCCGTACTCATTCTTTTCGTGATCGAAACCCCTTTAAAATGGCGCTTGAATCATTGTGCTGTCATTATTTTTCGATTTTTCACAGATTTTTATAGTCGGACCATCGATTTTTGCGGATTTCTCCATACATACCCCTTCTCATTTTTTTCGCCGATTTTCATCCTGCTCTCACGGCTACAATAATTGAGATATCGAGATGATCCAAAATGCATTCTCTAAGTCTACTCGAGACGTTTTGAAAACGCATTTCAAAACCCAAAATCGATGAAACGGGAGCCAAGTTATGACCATCTGAAATTTCGAGATTTTTAGGTTTTCGAAAAGGTGGGCCAAAAATAAAAAAAATTTTTTTTTCTCTTTTCTCAATATTTCGATACCCTATTCGATCGGAAATTTTCCGCTGATTACGAATAACACCGAGTTTTAGTCGAAATCTCAAAATAGCAATGTGAAAAAGGCGAAATTTCGCTGATCACGAATACCACCCCTTTTCGTCGAAATCTCATTATTTCTATGAGAAAAAGGCGAAAAACGAAAAAAATCACTTTTTGGACGATTTTCAATGAAATTTCTAGTTTCTCAAGGAAACTGGTACTGAATCAGTAATCAGCGAGTCAAAATACATCGATATAGCGTCCTAAAAGTAAATTTAAAGAATCCAACATTTTTTTGCATTTCGGCGAAAAAGAAGTGTCTTCACTAAAATCGCTGTAACGTTGCTTACCGATGGAGTTGGAACCCCACTCTGTAGTCATTCTTTTCGTGATCGAAACCCCTTTAAAATGGCGCTTGAATCATTGTGCTGTCATTATTTTTTGATTTTTCACAGATTTTTATCGTCGGACCATCGATTTTTGCGGATTTCTCCATACATACCCCTTCTCATTTTTTTCGCCGATTTTCATCCTGCTCTCACGGCTACAATAATTGAGATATCGGGATGATCCCAAATGCATTCTCTCAGTCTACTCGAGACGTTTTGAAAAGGCACGTCAAAACCCAAAATCGATGAAACGGGAGCCAAGTTATGACCATTTGAAATTTCGAAATTTTTAGGTTTTCGAAAAGGTGGGCCAAAAATTAAAAAATTTTTTTTTTCTCTTTTGTCAATGTTTCGATACCCTATTCGATCGGAAATTTTCCGCTGATTACGAATAACACCGAGTTTTAGTCGAAATCTCAAAATATCAATGTGAAAAAGGCGAAATTTCGCTGATCACGAATAACACCCCTTTTCGTCGAAATCTCATTATTTCTATGAGAAAAAGGCGAAAAACGAAAAAAATCACTTTTTGGACGATTTTCAATGAAATTTCTTGTTTCTCAAGGAAACTGGTACTGAATCAGTAATCAGCGAGTCAAAATACATCGATATAGCGTCCTAAAAGTAAATTTAAAGAATCCAACATTTTTTTGCATTTCGGCCAAAAAGAAGTGTCTTCACTAAAATCGCTGTAACGTTGCTTCCCGACGGAGTTGGAACCCCACTCTGTACTCATTCTTTTCGTGATCGAAACCCCATTAAAATGGCGCTTGAATCATTGTGCTGTCATTATTTTTTGATTTTTCACAGATTTTTATAGTCGGACCATCGATTTTTGCGGATTTCTCCATACATACCCCTTCTCATTTTTTTCGCCGATTTTCATCCTGCTCTCACGGCTACAATAATTGAGATATCGGGATGATCCCAAATGCATTCTCTCAGTCTACTCGAGACGTTTTGAAAAGGCACGTCAAAACCCAAAATCGATGTAACGGGAGCCAAGTTATGACCATTTGAAATTTCGAGATTTTTAGGTTTTCGAAAAGGTGGGCCAAAAACTAAAAATTTTTTTTTTTCTCTTTTGTCAATGTTTCGATACCCTATTCGATCGGAAATTTTCCGCTGATTACGAATAACACCGAGTTTTAGTGGAAATCTCAAAATATCAATGTGAAAAAGGCGAAATTTCGCTGATCACGAATAACACCCCTTTTCGTCGAAATCTCATTATTTCTATGAGAAAAAGGCGAAAAACGAAAAAAATCACTTTTTGGACGATTTTCAATGAAATTTCTTGTTTCTCAAGGAAACTGGTACTGAATCAGTAATCAGCGAGTCAAAATACATCGATATAGCGTCCTAAAAGTAAATTTAAAGAATCCAACATTTTTTTGCATTTCGGCGAAAAAGAAGTGTCTTCACTAAAATCGTTGTAACGTTGCTTCCCGATGGAGTTGGAACCCCACTCTGTGCTCATTCTTTTGGTGATCGAAACCCCTTTCAAATGGCGCTTGAATCATTGTCCTATCATTATTTTTCGATTTTTCACAGATTTTTATAGTCGGACCATCGATTTTTGCGGATTTCTCCATACATACCCCTTCTCATTTTTTTCGCCGATTTTCATCCTGCTCTCACGGCTACAATAATTGAGATATCGAGATGATCCAAAATGCATTCTCTAAGTCTACTCGAGACGTTTTGAAAACGCATTTCAAAACCCAAAATCGATGAAACGGGAGCCTAGTTATGACCATTTGAAATTTCGAGATTTTTAGGTTTTCGAAAAGGTGGGCCAAAAATAAAAAAATTTTTTTTTTCTCTTTTGTCAATGTTTCGATACCCTATTCGATCGGAAATTTTCCGCTGATTACGAATAACACCGAGTTTTAGTCGAAATCTCAAAATATAAATGTGAAAAAGGCGAAATTTCGCTGATCACGAATAACACCCCTTTTCGTCGAAATCTCATTATTTCTATGAGAAAAAGGCGAAAAACGAAAAAAATCACTTTTTGGACGATTTTCAATGAAATTTCTAGTTTCTCAAGGAAACTGGTACTGAATCAGTAATCAGCGAGTCAAAATACATCGATATAGCGGCCTAAAAGTAAATTTAAAGAATTCAACATTTTTTTGCATTTCGGCGAAAAAGAAGTGTCTTCACTAAAATCGCTGTAACGTTGCTTCCCGACGGAGTTGGAACCCCACTCTGTGCTCATTCTTTTCGTGATCGAAACCCCATTAAAATGGCGCTTGAATCATTGTGCTGTCATTATTTTTCGATTTTTCACAGATTTTTATAGTCGGACCATCGATTTTTGCGGATTTCTCCATACATACCCCTTCTCATTTTTTTCGCCGATTTTCATCCTGCTCTCACGGCTACAATAATTGAGATATCGGGATGATCCCAAATGCATTCTCTCAGTCTACTCGAGACGTTTTGAAAAGGCACGTCAAAACCCAAAATCGATGTAACGGGAGCCAAGTTATGACCATTTGAAATTTCGAAATTTTTAGGTTTTCGAAAAGGTGGGCAAAAAATCGAAATTTTTTTTTTTCTCTTTTCTCAATGTTTCGATACCCTATTCGATCGGAAATTTTCAGCTCATTACGAATAACACCGAGTTTTAGTCGAAATCTCAAAATATCAATGTGAAAAAGGCGAAATTTCGCTGATCACGAATAACACCCCTTTTCGTCGAAATCTCAATATTTCTATGAGAAAAAGGCGAAAAACGAAAAAAATCACTTTTTGGACGATTTTCAATGATATTTCTAGTTTCTCAAGGAAACTGGTACTGAATCAGTAATCAGCGAGTCAAAATACATCGATATAGCGTCCTAAAAGTAAATTTAAAGAATTCAACATTTTTTTGCATTTCGGCGAAAAAGAAGTGTCTTCACTAAAATCGCTGTAACGTTGCTTCCCGATGGAGTTGGAACCCCACTCTGTGCTCATTCTTTTGGTGATCGAAACCCCTTTCAAATGGCGCTTGAATCATTGTGCTATCATTATTTTTCGATTTTTCACAGATTTTTATAGTCGGACCATCGATTTTTGCGGATTTCTCCATACATACCCCTTCTCATTTTTTTCGCCGATTTTCATCCTGCTCTCACGGCTACAATAATTGAGATATCGAGATGATCCAAAATCTATTCTCTAAGTCTACTCGAGAGGTTTTGAAAACGCATGTCAAAACCCAAAATCGATGAAACGGGAGCCAAGTTATGACCATTTGAAATTTCGAGATTTTTAGGTTTTCGAAAAGGTGGGCCAAAAATTAAAAAATTTTTTTTTTCTCTTTTTTCAATGTTTCGATACCCTATTCGATCGGAAATTTTCCGCTGATTACGAATAACACCGAGTTTTAGTCGAAATCTCAAAATATCAATGTGAAAACGGCGAAATTTCGCTGATCACGAATAACACCCCTTTTCGTCGAAATCTCAATATTTCTATGAGAAAAAGGTGAAAAACGAAAAAAATCACTTTTTGGACGATTTTCAATGAAATTTCTGGTTTCTCAAGGAAACTGGTACTGAATCAGTAAGCAGCGAGTCAAAATACATCGATATAGCGTCCTAAAAGTAAATTTAAAGAATTCACCATTTTTTTGCATTTCGGCGAAAAAGAAGTGTCTTCACTAAAATCGCTGTAACGTTGCTTCCCGATGGAGTTGCAACCCCACTCTGTGCTCATTCTTTTCGTGATCGAAACCCCATTAAAATGGCGATTGAATCATTGTGCTGTCATTATTTTTCGATTTTTAACAGATTTTTATAGTCGGACCATCGATTTTTGCGGATTTCTCATTCCGCCTCATTTTTTTCGCCGATTTTCATCCTGCTCTCACGGCTACAATAATTGAGATATCGAGATGATCCAAAATGCATTCTCTAAGTCTACTCGAGACGTTTTGAAAACACAGGTCAAAACCCAAAATAGATGAAATGGGAGCCAAGTTATGACCGTTTGAAATTTCGAGTTTTTTAGGTTTTCGAAAAGGTGGGACAAAAATAAAAAATAAAAATTTTTCTGTTTTTTCAATGTTTCGATACCCTATTCGATCGGAAATTTTCCGCTGATTACGAATAACACCGAGTTTTAGTCGAAATCTCAAAATATAAATGTGAAAAAGGCGAAATTTCGCTGATCACGAATAACACCCCTTTTCGTCGAAATCTCATTATTTCTATGAGAAAAAGGCGAAAAACGAAAAAAATCACTTTTTGGACGATTTTCAATTAAATTTCTAGTTTCTCAAGGAAACGGGTACTGAATCAGTAATCAGCGAGTCAAAATACATCGATATAGCGTCCTAAACAAAAATTTAAAGAATTCAAAATTGTTTTGCCTTTCGGCGTAAAGAAGTGTCTTCACTAAAATCGCTGTAACGTTGCTTCCCGATGGAGTTGGAACCCCACTCTGTGCTCATTCTTTTCGTGATCGAAACCCCTTTAAAATGGCGCTTGAATCATTGTGCTATCATCATTTTTCGATTTTTCACAGATTTTTAAATTCGGACCATCGATTTTTGCGGATTTCTCCATACATACCCCTTCTCATTTTTTTCGCCGATTTTCATCCTGCTCTCACGGCTACAATAATTGAGATATCGGGATGATCCCAAATGCATTCTCTCAGTCTACTCGAGACGTTTTGAAAAGGCACGTCAAAACGCAAAATTGATGAAACGGGAGCCATGTTATGACCATTTGAAATTTCGAAATTTTTAGGTTTTCGAAAAGGTGGGCAAAAAATTGAAAATTTTTTTTTTCTCTTTTTTCAATGTTTCGATACTCCATTCGATCGGAAATTTTCCGCTGATTACGAATAACACCGAGTTTTAGTGGAAATCTCAAAATATCAATGTGAAAAAGGCGAAATTTCGCTGATCACGAATAACACCCCTTTTCGTCGAAATCTCATTATTTCTATGAGAAAAAGGCGAAAAACGAAAAAAATCACTTTTTGGACGATTTTCAATGAAATTTCTTGCTTCTCAAGGAAACTGGTACTGAATCAGTAATCAGCGAGTCAAAATACATCGATATAGCGTCCTAAAAGTAAATTTAAAGAATCCAACATTTTTTTGCATTTCGGCGAAAAAGAAGTGTCTTCACTAAAATCGTTGTAACGTTGCTTCCCGATGGAGTTGGAACCCCACTCTGTGCTCATTCTTTTGGTGATCGAAACCCCTTTCAAATGGCGCTTGAATCATTGTGCTATCATTATTTTTCGATTTTTCACAGATTTTTATAGTCGGACCATCGATTTTTGCGGATTTCTCCATACATACCCCTTCTCATTTTTTTCGCCGATTTTCATCCTGCTCTCACGGCTACAATAATTGAGATATCGAGATGATCCAAAATGCATTCTCTAAGTCTACTCGAGACGTTTTGAAAAGGCATTTCAAAACCCAAAATCGATGAAACGGGAGCCTAGTTATGACCATTTGAAATTTCGAGATTTTTAGGTTTTCGAAAAGGTGGGCCAAAAATAAAAAATTTTTTTTTTTCTCTTTTGTCAATGTTTCGATACCCTATTCGATCGGAAATTTTCCGCTGATTACGAATAACACCGAGTTTTAGTCGAAATCTCAAAATATCAATGTGAAAAAGGCGAAATTTCGCTGATCACGAATAACACCCCTTTTCGTCGAAATCTCAATATTTCTATGAGAAAAAGGCGAAAAACGAAAAAAATCACTTTTTGGACGATTTTCAATGATATTTCTAGTTTCTCAAGGAAACTGGTACTGAATCAGTAATCAGCGAGTCAAAATACATCGATATAGCGTCCTAAAAGTAAATTTAAAGAATTCAACATTTTTTTGCATTTCGGCGAAAAAGAAGTGTCTTCACTAAAATCGCTGTAACGTTGCTTCCCGATGGAGTTGGAACCCCACTCTGTGCTCATTCTTTTCGTGATCGAAACCCCTTTAAAATGGCGCTTGAATCATTGTGCTATCATCATTTTTCGATTTTTCACAGATTTTTATAGTCGGACCATCGATTTTTGCGGATTTCTCCATACATACCCCTTCTCATTTTTTTCGCCGATTTTCATCCTGCTCTCACGGCTACAATAATTGAGATATCGGGATGATCACAAATGCATTCTCTCAGTCTACTCGAGACGTTTTGAAAAGGCACGTCAAAACCCAAAATCGATGAAACGGGAGCCAAGTCATGACCATTTGAAATTTCTAAATTTTTAGGTTTTCGATAAGGTGGGCAAAAAATTGTAATTTTTTTTTTTCTCTTTTTTCAATGTTTCGATACTCCATTCGATCGGAAATTTTCCGCTGATTACGAATAACACCGAGTTTTAGTCGAAATCTCAAAATATAAATGTGAAAAAGGCGAAATTTCGCTGATCACGAATAACACCCCTTTTCGTCGAAATCTCATTATTTCTATGAGAAAAAGGCGAAAAACGAAAAAAATCACTTTTTGGACGATTTTCAATTAAATTTCTAGTTTCTCAAGGAAACGGGTACTGAATCAGTAATCAGCGAGTCAAAATACATCGATATAGCGTCCTAAACAAAAATTTAAAGAATTCAAAATTGTTTTGCCTTTCGGCGTAAAGAAGTGTATTCACTAAAATCGCTGTAACGTTGCTTCCCGATGGAGTTGGAACCCCACTCTGTGCTCATTCTTTTCGTGATCGAAACCCCTTTAAAATGGCGCTTGAATCATTGTGCTATAATCATTTTTCGATTTTTCACAGATTTTTAAATTCGGACCATCGATTTTTGCGGATTTCTCCATACATACCTCATTTTTTTCGCCGATTTTCATCCTGCTCTCACGGCTACAATGATTGAGATATCGGGATGATCCCAAATGCATTCTCTCAGTCTACTCGAGACGTTTTGAAAAAGCACGTCAAAACCCAAAATCGATGAAACGGCAGCCAAGTTATGACCATCTGAAATTTCAAGATTTTTAGGTTTTCGAAAAGGTGGGCCAAAAATAAAAAAAAAAATTTTTTCTCTTTTTTCAATATTTCGATACCCTATTCGATCGGAAATTTTCCGCTGATTACGAATAACAGCGAGTTTTAGTCGAAATCTCAAAATATCAATGTGAAAAAGGCGAAATTTCGCTGATCACGAATAACACCCCTTTTCGTCGAAATCTCATTATTTCTATGAGAAAAAGGCGAAAAACGAAAAAAATCAGTTTTTGGACGATTTTCAATGAAATTTCTGGTTTCTCAAGGAAACTGGTACTGAATCAGTAATCAGCGAGTCAAAATACATCGATATAGCGTCCTAAAAGGAAATTTAAAGAATCCAACGTTTTTTTTGCATTCCGGCGAAAAAGAAGTGTCTTCACTAAAATCGCTGTAACGTTGCTTCCCGATGCAGTTGGAACCCCACTCCGTACTCATTCTTTTCGTGATCGAAACCCCTTTAAAATGGCGCTTGAATCATTGTGCTATCATCATTTTTCGATTTTTCACAGATTTTTATATTCGGACCATCGATTTTTGCGGATTTCTCCATACATACCTCATTTTTTTCGCCGATTTTCATCCTGCTCTCACGGCTACAATGATTGAGATATCGGGATGATCCCAAATGCATTCTCTCAGTCTACTCGATACGTTTTCAAAAAGCACGTCAAAACCCAAAATCGATGAAACGGCAGCCAAGTTATGACCATCTGAAATTTCGAGATTTTTAGGTTTTCGAAAAGGTGGGCCAAAAATAAAAAAAAATTTTTTTTCTCTTTTCTCAATATTTCGATACCCTATTCGATCGGAAATTTTCCGCTGATTACGAATAACACCGAGTTTTAGTCGAAATCTCAAAATAGCAATGTGAAAAAGGCGAAATTTCGCTGATCACGAATACCACCCCTTTTCGTCGAAATCTCATTATTTCTATGAGAAAAAGGCGAAAAACGAAAAAAATCACTTTTTGGACGATTTTCAATGAAATTTCTAGTTTCTCAAGGAAACTGGTACTGAATCAGTAATCAGCGAGTCAAAATACATCGATATAGCGTCCTAAAAGTAAATTTAAAGAATCCAACATTTTTTTGCATTTCGGCGAAAAAGAAGTGTCTTCACTAAAATCGCTGTAACGTTGCTTACCGATGGAGTTGGAACCCCACTCTGTAGTCATTCTTTTCGTGATCGAAACCCCTTTAAAATGGCGCTTGAATCATTGTGCTGTCATTATTTTTTGATTTTTCACAGATTTTTATAGTCGGACCATCGATTTTTGCGGATTTCTCCATACATACCCCTTCTCATTTTTTTCGCCGATTTTCATCCTGCTCTCACGGCTACAATAATTGAGATATCGGGATGATCCCAAATGCATTCTCTCAGTCTACTCGAGACGTTTTGAAAAGGCACGTCAAAACCCAAAATCGATGTAACGGGAGCCAAGTTATGACCATTTGAAATTTCGAGATTTTTAGGTTTTCGAAAAGGTGGGCCAAAAACTAAAAATTTTTTTTTTTCTCTTTTGTCAATGTTTCGATACCCTATTCGATCGGAAATTTTCCGCTGATTACGAATAACACCGAGTTTTAGTGGAAATCTCAAAATATCAATGTGAAAAAGGCGAAATTTCGCTGATCACGAATAACACCCCTTTTCGTCGAAATCTCATTATTTCTATGAGAAAAAGGCGAAAAACGAAAAAAATCACTTTTTGGACGATTTTCAATGAAATTTCTTGTTTCTCAAGGAAACTGGTACTGAATCAGTAATCAGCGAGTCAAAATACATCGATATAGCGTCCTAAAAGTAAATTTAAAGAATTCAACATTTTTTTGCATTTCGGCGAAAAAGAAGTGTCTTCACTAAAATCGCTGTAACGTTGCTTCCCGATGGAGTTGGAACCCCACTCTGTGCTCATTCTTTTGGTGATCGAAACCCCTTTCAAATGGCGCTTGAATCATTGTGCTATCATTATTTTTCGATTTTTCACAGATTTTTATATTCGGACCATCGATTTTTGAGGATTTCTCCATACATACCCCTTCTCATTTTTTTCGCCGATTTTCATCCTGCTCTCACGGCTACAATAATTGAGATATCGAGATGATCCAAAATCTATTCTCTAAGTCTACTCGAGAGGTTTTGAAAACGCATGTCAAAACCCAAAATCGATGAAACGGGAGCCAAGTTATGACCATTTGAAATTTCGAGATTTTTAGGTTTTCGAAAAGGTGCGCCAAAAATTAAAAAATTTTTTTTTTCTCTTTTTTCAATGTTTCGATACCCTATTCGATCGGAAATTTTCCGCTGATTACGAATAACACCGAGTTTTAGTCGAAATCTCAAAATATCAATGTGAAAAAGGCGAAATTTCGCTGATCACGAATAACACCCCTTTTCGTCGAAATCTCAATATTTCTATGAGAAAAAGGTGAAAAACGAAAAAAATCACTTTTTGGACGATTTTCAATGAAATTTCTGGTTTCTCAAGGAAACTGGTACTGAATCAGTAAGCAGCGAGTCAAAATACATCGATATAGCGTCCTAAAAGTAAATTTAAAGAATTCACCATTTTTTTGCATTTCGGCGAAAAAGAAGTGTCTTCACTAAAATCGCTGTAACGTTGCTTCCCGATGGAGTTGCAACCCCACTCTGTGCTCATTCTTTTCGTGATCGAAACCCCATTAAAATGGCGATTGAATCATTGTGCTGTCATTATTTTTCGATTTTTAACAGATTTTTATAGTCGGACCATCGATTTTTGCGGATTTCTCATTCCGCCTCATTTTTTTCGCCGATTTTCATCCTGCTCTCACGGCTACAATAATTGAGATATCGAGATGATCCAAAATGCATTCTCTAAGTCTACTCGAGACGTTTTGAAAACACAGGTCAAAACCCAAAATAGATGAAATGGGAGCCAAGTTATGACCGTTTGAAATTTCGAGTTTTTTAGGTTTTCGAAAAGGTGGGACAAAAATAAAAAATAAAAATTTTTCTGTTTTTTCAATGTTTCGATACCCTATTCGATCGGAAATTTTCCGCTGATTACGAATAACACCGAGTTTTAGTCGAAATCTCAAAATATAAATGTGAAAAAGGCGAAATTTCGCTGATCACGAATAACACCCCTTTTCGTCGAAATCTCATTATTTCTATGAGAAAAAGGCGAAAAACGAAAAAAATCACTTTTTGGACGATTTTCAATTAAATTTCTAGTTTCTCAAGGAAACGGGTACTGAATCAGTAATCAGCGAGTCAAAATACATCGATATAGCGTCCTAAACAAAAATTTAAAGAATTCAAAATTGTTTTGCCTTTCGGCGTAAAGAAGTGTCTTCACTAAAATCGCTGTAACGTTGCTTCCCGATGGAGTTGGAACCCCACTCTGTGCTCATTCTTTTCGTGATCGAAACCCCTTTAAAATGGCGCTTGAATCATTGTGCTATCATCATTTTTCGATTTTTCACAGATTTTTAAATTCGGACCATCGATTTTTGCGGATTTCTCCATACATACCCCTTCTCATTTTTTTCGCCGATTTTCATCCTGCTCTCACGGCTACAATAATTGAGATATCGGGATGATCCCAAATGCATTCTCTCAGTCTACTCGAGACGTTTTGAAAAGGCACGTCAAAACGCAAAATTGATGAAACGGGAGCCATGTTATGACCATTTGAAATTTCGAAATTTTTAGGTTTTCGAAAAGGTGGGCAAAAAATTGAAAATTTTTTTTTTCTCTTTTTTCAATGTTTCGATACTCCATTCGATCGGAAATTTTCCGCTGATTACGAATAACACCGAGTTTTAGTCGAAATCTCAATATATCAATGTGAAAAAGGCGAAATTTTCGCTGATCACGAATAACACCCCTTTTCGTCGAAATCTCATTATTTCTATGAGAAAAAGGCGAAAAACGAAAAAAATCACTTTTTGGACGATTTTCAATGAAATTTCTAGTTTCTCAAGGAAACTGGTACTGAATCAGTAATCAGCGAGTCAAAATACATCGATATAGCGTCCTAAAAGTAAATTTAAAGAATCCAACATTTTTTTGCATTTCGGCGAAAAAGAAGTGACTTCACTAAAATCGCTGTAACGTTGCTTCCCGACGGAGTTGGAACCCCACTCTGTGCTCATTCTTTTGGTGATCGAAACCCCTTTCAAATGGCGCTTGAATCATTGTGCTATCATTATTTTTCGATTTTTCACAGATTTTTATATTCGGACCATCGATTTTTGCGGATTTCTCCATACATACCCCTTCTCATTTTTTTCGCCGATTTTCATCCTGCTCTCACGGCTACAATAATTGAGATATCGGGATGATCCCAAATGCATTCTCTCAGTCTACTCGAGACGATTTGAAAAGGCACGTCAAAACCCAAAATCGATGAAACGGGAGCCAAGTTATGACCATCTGAAATTTCGAGATTTTTAGGTTTTCGAAAAGGTGGGCCAAAAATTAAAAAATTTTTTTTTTCTCTTTTTTCAATGTTTCGATACCCTATTCGATCGGAAATTTTCAGCTCATTACGAATAACACCGAGTTTTAGTCGAAATCTCAAAATATCAATGTGAAAAAGGCGAAATTTCGCTGATCACGAATAACACCCCTTTTCGTCGAAATCTCATTATTTCTATGAGAAAAAGGCGAAATACGAAAAAAATCACTTTTTGGACGATTTTCAATGAAATTTCTAGTTTCTCAAGGAAACTGGTACTGAATCAGTAATCAGCGAGTCAAAATACATCGATATAGCGTCCTAAAAGTAAATTTAAAGAATTCAACATTTTTTTGCATTTCGGCGAAAAAGAAGTGTCTTCACTAAAATCGCTGTAACGTTGCTTCCCGATGGAGTTGGAACCCCACTCTGTGCTCATTCTTTTCGTGATCGAAACCCCATTAAAATGGCGCTTGAATCATTGTGCTGTCATTATTTTTCGATTTTTCACAGATTTTTATAGTCGGACCATCGATTTTTGCGGATTTCTCCATACATACCCCTTCTCATTTTTTTCGCCGATTTTCATCCTGCTCTCACGGCTACAATAATTGAGATATCGGGATGATCCCAAATGCATTCTCTCAGTCTACTCGAGACGTTTTGAAAAGGCACGTCAAAACCCAAAATCGATGTAACGGGAGCCAAGTTATGACCATTTGAAATTTCGAAATTTTTAGGTTTTCGAAAAGGTGGGCAAAAAATCGAAATTTTTTTTTTTCTCTTTTCTCAATGTTTCGATACCCTATTCGATCGGAAATTTTCAGCTCATTACGAATAACACCGAGTTTTAGTCGAAATCTCAAAATATCAATGTGAAAAAGGCGAAATTTCGCTGATCACGAATAACACCCCTTTTCGTCGAAATCTCAATATTTCTATGAGAAAAAGGCGAAAAACGAAAAAAATCACTTTTTGGACGATTTTCAATGATATTTCTAGTTTCTCAAGGAAACTGGTACTGAATCAGTAATCAGCGAGTCAAAATACATCGATATAGCGTTCTAAAAGTAAATTTAAAGAATTCAACATTTTTTTGCATTTCGGCGAAAAAGAAGTGTCTTCACTAAAATCGCTGTAACGTTGCTTCCCGATGGAGTTGGAACCCCACTCTGTGCTCATGCTTTTGGTGATCGAAACCCCTTTCAAATGGCGCTTGAATCATTGTGCTATCATTATTTTTCGATTTTTCACAGATTTTTATATTCGGACCATCGATTTTTGAGGATTTCTCCATACATACCCCTTCTCATTTTTTTCGCCGATTTTCATCCTGCTCTCACGGCTACAATAATTGAGATATCGGGATGATCCCAAATGCATTCTCTCAGTCTACTCGAGACGATTTGAAAAGGCACGTCAAAACCCAAAATCGATGAAACGGGAGCCAAGTTATGACCATCTGAAATTTCGAGATTTTTAGGTTTTCGAAAAGGTGGGCCAAAAATTAAAAAATTTGTTTTTTCTCTTTTTTCAATGTTTCGATACCCTATTCGATCGGAAATTTTCAGCTCATTACGAATAACACCGAGTTTTAGTCGAAATCTCAAAATATCAATGTGAAAAAGGCGAAATTTCGCTGATCACGAATAACACCCCTTTTCGTCGAAATCTCATTATTTCTATGAGAAAAAGGCGAAATACGAAAAAAATCACTTTTTGGACGATTTTCAATGAAATTTCTAGTTTCTCAAGGAAACTGGTACTGAATCAGTAATCAGCGAGTCAAAATACATCGATATAGCGTCCTAAAAGTAAATTTAAAGAATTCAACATTTTTTTGCATTTCGGCGAAAAAGAAGTGTCTTCACTAAAATCGCTGTAACGTTGCTTCCCGATGGAGTTGGAACCCCACTCTGTGCTCATTCTTTTCGTGATCGAAACCCCATTAAAATGGCGCTTGAATCATTGTGCTGTCATTATTTTTCGATTTTTCACAGATTTTTATAGTCGGACCATCGATTTTTGCGGATTTCTCCATACATACCCCTTCTCATTTTTTTCGCCGATTTTCATCCTGCTCTCACGGCTACAATAATTGAGATATCGGGATGATCCCAAATGCATTCTCTCAGTCTACTCGAGACGTTTTGAAAAGGCACGTCAAAACCCAAAATCGATGTAACGGGAGCCAAGTTATGACCATTTGAAATTTCGAAATTTTTAGGTTTTCGAAAAGGTGGGCAAAAAATCGAAATTTTTTTTTTTCTCTTTTCTCAATGTTTCGATACCCTATTCGATCGGAAATTTTCAGCTCATTACGAATAACACCGAGTTTTAGTCGAAATCTCAAAATATCAATGTGAAAAAGGCGAAATTTCGCTGATCACGAATAACACCCCTTTTCGTCGAAATCTCAATATTTCTATGAGAAAAAGGCGAAAAACGAAAAAAATCACTTTTTGGACGATTTTCAATGATATTTCTAGTTTCTCAAGGAAACTGGTACTGAATCAGTAATCAGCGAGTCAAAATACATCGATATAGCGTCCTAAAAGTAAATTTAAAGAATTCAACATTTTTTTGCATTTCGGCGAAAAAGAAGTGTCTTCACTAAAATCGCTGTAAGGTTGCTTCCCGATGGAGTTGCAACCCCACTCTGTGCTCATTCTTTTCGTGATCGAAACCCCATTAAAATGGCGATTGAATCATTGTGCTGTCATTATTTTTCGATTTTTAACAGATTTTTATAGTCGGACCATCGATTTTTGCGGATTTCTCATTCCGCCTCATTTTTTTCGCCGATTTTCATCCTGCTCTCACGGCTACAATAATTGAGATATCGAGATGATCCAAAATGCATTCTCTAAGTCTACTCGAGACGTTTTGAAAACACAGGTCAAAACCCAAAATAGATGAAATGGGAGCCAAGTTATGACCGTTTGAAATTTCGAGTTTTTTAGGTTTTCGAAAAGGTGGGACAAAAATAAAAAATAAAAATTTTTCTGTTTTTTCAATGTTTCGATACCCTATTCGATCGGAAATTTTCCGCTGATTACGAATAACACCGAGTTTTAGTCGAAATCTCAAAATATAAATGTGAAAAAGGCGAAATTTCGCTGATCACGAATAACACCCCTTTTCGTCGAAATCTCAATATTTCTATGAGAAAAAGGCGAAAAATGAAAAAAATCACTTTTTGGACGATTTTCAATGAAATTTCTGGTTTCTCAAGGAAACTGGTACTGAATCAGTAATCAGCGAGTCAAAATACATTGATATAGCGTCCTAAAAGGAAATTTAAAGAATCCAACATTTTTTTGCATTTCGGCGAAAAAGAAGTGTCTTCACTAAAATCGCTGTAACGTTGCTTCGCGATGGAGTTGGAACCCCACTCTGTGCTCATTCTTTTCGTGATCGAAACCCCTTTATAATGGCGCTTGAATCATTGTGCTGTCATGATTTTTCGACTTTTCACAGATTTTTAAATTCGGACCATCGATTTTTGCGGATTTCTTCATACATACCCCTTCTCATTTTTTTCGCCGATTTTCATCCTGCTCTCACGGCTACAATAATTGAGATATCGGGATGATCCCAAATGCATTCTCTCAGTCTACTCGAGACGTTTTGAAAAGGCACGTCAAAACCCAAAATCGATGAAACGGGAGCCAAGTTATGACCATTTGAAATTTCGAAATTTTTAGGTTTTCGATAAGGTGGGCAAAAAATTGTAATTTTTTTTTTTCTCTTTTTTCAATGTTTCGATACTCCATTCGATCGGAAATTTTCCGCTGATTACGAATAACACCGAGTTTTAGTCGAAATCTCAAAATATAAATGTGAAAAAGGCGAAATTTCGCTGATCACGAATAATACCCCTTTTCGTCGAAATCTCATTATTTCTATGAGAAAAAGGCGAAAAACGAAAAAAATCACTTTTTGGACGATTTTCAATTAAATTTCTAGTTTCTCAAGGAAACGGGTACTGAATCAGTAATCAGCGAGTCAAAATACATCGATATAGCGTCCTAAACAAAAATTTAAAGAATTCAAAATTGTTTTGCCTTTCGGCGTAAAGAAGTGTCTTCACTAAAATCGCTGTAACGTTGCTTCCCGATGGAGTTGGAACCCCACTCTGTGCTCATTCTTTTCGTGATCGAAACCCCTTTAAAATGGCGCTTGAATCATTGTGCTATCATCATTTTTCGATTTTTCACAGATTTTTAAATTCGGACCATCGATTTTTGCGGATTTCTCCATACATACCCCTTCTCATTTTTTTCGCCGATTTTCATCCTGCTCTCACGGCTACAATAATTGAGATATCGGGATGATCCCAAATGCATTCTCTCAGTCTACTCGAGACGTTTTGAAAAGGCACGTCAAAACGTAAAATTGATGAAACGGGAGCCATGTTATGACCATTTGAAATTTCGAAATTTTTAGGTTTTCGAAAAGGTGGGCAAAAAATTGAAAATTTTTTTTTTCTCTTTTTTCAATGTTTCGATACTCCATTCGATCGGAAATTTTCCGCTGATTACGAATAACACCGAGTTTTAGTCGAAATCTCAAAATATAAATGTGAAAAAGGCGAAATTTCGCTGATCACGAATAACACCCCTTTTCGTCGAAATCTCATTATTTCTATGAGAAAAAGGCGAAAAACGAAAAAAATCACTTTTTGGACGATTTTCAATGAAATTTCTAGTTTCTCAAGGAAACTGGCACTGAATCAGTAATCAGCGAGTCAAAATACATCGATATAGCGTCCTAAAAGTAAATTTAAAGAATCCAATATTTTTTTGCATTTCGGCGAAAAAGAAGTGTCTTCACTAAAATCGCTGTAACGTTGCTTCCCGATGCAGTTGGAAACCCACTCCGTACTCATTCTTTTCGTGATCGAAACCCCTTTAAAATGGCGCTTGAATCATTGTGCTATCATCATTTTTCGATTTTTCACAGATTTTTATATTCGGACCATCGATTTTTGCGGATTTCTCCATACATACCTCATTTTTTTCGCCGATTTTCATCCTGCTCTCACGGCTACAATGATTGAGATATCGGGATGATCCCAAATGCATTCTCTCAGTCTACTCGAGACGTTTTGAAAAAGCACGTCAAAACCCAAAATCGATGAAACGGCAGCCAAGTTATGACCATCTGAAATTTCGAGATTTTTAGGTTTTCGAAAAGGTGGGCCAAAAATTAAAAATTTTTTTTTTTCTCTTTTTTCAATGTTTCGATACCCTATTCGATCGGAAATTTTCCGCTGATTACGAATAACACCGAGTTTTAGTCGAAATCTCAAAATATCAATGTGAAAAAGGCGAAATTTCGCTGATCACGAATAACACCCCTTTTCGTCGAAATCTCAATGTTTCTATGAGAAAAAGGTGAAAAACGAAAAAAATCACTTTTTGGACGATTTTCAATGAAATTTCTGGTTTCTCAAGGAAACTGGTACTGAATCAGTAAGCAGCGAGTCAAAATACATCGATATAGCGTCCTAAAAGTAAATTTAAAGAATTCACCATTTTTTTGCATTTCGGCGAAAAAGAAGTGTCTTCACTAAAATCGCTGTAACGTTGCTTCCCGATGGAGTTGCAACCCCACTCTGTGCTCATTCTTTTCGTGATCGAAACCCCATTAAAATGGCGATTGAATCATTGTGGTGTCATTATTTTTCGATTTTTAACAGATTTTTATAGTCGGACCATCGATTTTTGCGGATTTCTCATTCCGCCTCATTTTTTTCGCCGATTTTCATCCTGCTCTCACGGCTACAATAATTGAGATATCGGGATGATCCCAAATGCATTCTCTCAGTCTACTCGAGACGTTTTGAAAAGGCACGTCAAAACCCAAAATCGATGAAACGGGAGCCAAGTTATGACCATTTGAAATTTCGAAATTTTTAGGTTTTCGAAAAGGTGGGCCAAAAATTAAAAATTTTTTTTTTTCTCTTTTTTCAATGTTTCGATACTCCATTCGATCGGAAATTTTCCGCTGATTACGAATAACACCGAGTTTTAGTCGAAATCTCAAAATATAAATGTGAAAAAGGCGAAATTTCGCTGATCACGAATAACACCCCTTTTCGTCGAAATCTCATTATTTCTATGAGAAAAAGGCGAAAAACGAAAAAAATCACTTTTTGGACGATTTTCAATTAAATTTCTAGTTTCTCAAGGAAACGGGTACTGAATCAGTAATCAGCGAGTCAAAATACGTCGATATAGCGTCCTAAAAGGAAATTTAAAGAATCCAACGTTTTTTTTGCATTTCGGCGAAAAAGAAGTGTCTTCACTAAAATCGCTGTAACGTTGCTTCCCGACGGAGTTGGAACCCCACTCTGTGCTCATTCTTTTCGTGATCGAAACCCCATTAAAATGGCGCTTGAATCATTGTGCTGTCATTATTTTTCGACTTTTCACAGATTTTTATAGTCGGACCATCGATTTTTGCGGATTTCTCCATACATACCCCTTCTCATTTTTTTCGCCGATTTTCATCCTGCTCTCACGGCTACAATAATTGAGATATCGGGATGATCCCAAATGCATTCTCTCAGTCTACTCGAGACGATTTGAAAAGGCACGTCAAAACCCAAAATCGATGAAACGGGAGCCAAGTTATGACCATCTGAAATTTCGAGATTTTTAGGTTTTCGAAAAGGTGGGCCAAAAATTAAAAAATTTGTTTTTTCTCTTTTTTCAATGTTTCGATACCCTATTCGATCGGAAATTTTCAGCTCATTACGAATAACACCGAGTTTTAGTCGAAATCTCAAAATATCAATGTGAAAAAGGCGAAATTTCGCTGATCACGAATAACACCCCTTTTCGTCGAAATCTCATTATTTCTATGAGAAAAAGGCGAAATACGAAAAAAATCACTTTTTGGACGATTTTCAATGAAATTTCTAGTTTCTCAAGGAAACTGGTACTGAATCAGTAATCAGCGAGTCAAAATACATCGATATAGCGTCCTAAAAGTAAATTTAAAGAATTCAACATTTTTTTGCATTTCGGCGAAAAAGAAGTGTCTTCACTAAAATCGCTGTAACGTTGCTTCCCGATGGAGTTGGAACCCCACTCTGTGCTCATTCTTTTCGTGATCGAAACCCCATTAAAATGGCGCTTGAATCATTGTGCTGTCATTATTTTTCGATTTTTCACAGATTTTTATAGTCGGACCATCGATTTTTGCGGATTTCTCCATACATACCCCTTCTCATTTTTTTCGCCGATTTTCATCCTGCTCTCACGGCTACAATAATTGAGATATCGGGATGATCCCAAATGCATTCTCTCAGTCTACTCGAGACGTTTTGAAAAGGCACGTCAAAACCCAAAATCGATGTAACGGGAGCCAAGTTATGACCATTTGAAATTTCGAAATTTTTAGGTTTTCGAAAAGGTGGGCAAAAAATCGAAATTTTTTTTTTTCTCTTTTCTCAATGTTTCGATACCCTATTCGATCGGAAATTTTCAGCTCATTACGAATAACACCGAGTTTTAGTCGAAATCTCAAAATATCAATGTGAAAAAGGCGAAATTTCGCTGATCACGAATAACACCCCTTTTCGTCGAAATCTCAATATTTCTATGAGAAAAAGGCGAAAAACGAAAAAAATCACTTTTTGGACGATTTTCAATGATATTTCTAGTTTCTCAAGGAAACTGGTACTGAATCAGTAATCAGCGAGTCAAAATACATCGATATAGCGTCCTAAAAGTAAATTTAAAGAATTCAACATTTTTTTGCATTTCGGCGAAAAAGAAGTGTCTTCACTAAAATCGCTGTAAGGTTGCTTCCCGATGGAGTTGCAACCCCACTCTGTGCTCATTCTTTTCGTGATCGAAACCCCATTAAAATGGCGATTGAATCATTGTGCTGTCATTATTTTTCGATTTTTAACAGATTTTTATAGTCGGACCATCGATTTTTGCGGATTTCTCATTCCGCCTCATTTTTTTCGCCGATTTTCATCCTGCTCTCACGGCTACAATAATTGAGATATCGAGATGATCCAAAATGCATTCTCTAAGTCTACTCGAGACGTTTTGAAAACACAGGTCAAAACCCAAAATAGATGAAATGGGAGCCAAGTTATGACCGTTTGAAATTTCGAGTTTTTTAGGTTTTCGAAAAGGTGGGACAAAAATAAAAAATAAAAATTTTTCTGTTTTTTCAATGTTTCGATACCCTATTCGATCGGAAATTTTCCGCTGATTACGAATAACACCGAGTTTTAGTCGAAATCTCAAAATATAAATGTGAAAAAGGCGAAATTTCGCTGATCACGAATAACACCCCTTTTCGTCGAAATCTCAATATTTCTATGAGAAAAAGGCGAAAAATGAAAAAAATCACTTTTTGGACGATTTTCAATGAAATTTCTGGTTTCTCAAGGAAACTGGTACTGAATCAGTAATCAGCGAGTCAAAATACATTGATATAGCGTCCTAAAAGGAAATTTAAAGAATCCAACATTTTTTTGCATTTCGGCGAAAAAGAAGTGTCTTCACTAAAATCGCTGTAACGTTGCTTCGCGACGTAATCAGCGAGTCAAAATACATCGATATAGCGTCCTAAACAAAAATTTAAAGAATTCAAAATTGTTTTGCCTTTCGGCGTAAAGAAGTGTCTTCACTAAAATCGCTGTAACGTTGCTTCCCGATGGAGTTGGAACCCCACTCTGTGCTCATTCTTTTCGTGATCGAAACCCCTTTAAAATGGCGCTTGAATCATTGTGCTATCATCATTTTTCGATTTTTCACAGATTTTTAAATTCGGACCATCGATTTTTGCGGATTTCTCCATACATACCCCTTCTCATTTTTTTCGCCGATTTTCATCCTGCTCTCACGGCTACAATAATTGAGATATCGGGATGATCCCAAATGCATTCTCTCAGTCTACTCGAGACGTTTTGAAAAGGCACGTCAAAACGTAAAATTGATGAAACGGGAGCCATGTTATGACCATTTGAAATTTCGAAATTTTTAGGTTTTCGAAAAGGTGGGCAAAAAATTGAAAATTTTTTTTTTCTATTTTTTCAATGTTTCGATACTCCATTCGATCGGAAATTTTCCGCTGATTACGAATAACACCGAGTTTTAGTCGAAATCTCAAAATATAAATGTGAAAAAGGCGAAATTTCGCTGATCACGAATAACACCCCTTTTCGTCGAAATCTCATTATTTCTATGAGAAAAAGGCGAAAAACGAAAAAAATCACTTTTTGGACGATTTTCAATGAAATTTCTAGTTTCTCAAGGAAACTGGCACTGAATCAGTAATCAGCGAGTCAAAATACATCGATATAGCGTCCTAAAAGTAAATTTAAAGAATCCAATATTTTTTTGCATTTCGGCGAAAAAGAAGTGTCTTCACTAAAATCGCTGTAACGTTGCTTCCCGATGCAGTTGGAAACCCACTCCGTACTCATTCTTTTCGTGATCGAAACCCCTTTAAAATGGCGCTTGAATCATTGTGCTATCATCATTTTTCGATTTTTCACAGATTTTTATATTCGGACCATCGATTTTTGCGGATTTCTCCATACATACCTCATTTTTTTCGCCGATTTTCATCCTGCTCTCACGGCTACAATGATTGAGATATCGGGATGATCCCAAATGCATTCTCTCAGTCTACTCGAGACGTTTTGAAAAAGCACGTCAAAACCCAAAATCGATGAAACGGCAGCCAAGTTATGACCATCTGAAATTTCGAGATTTTTAGGTTTTCGAAAAGGTGGGCCAAAAATAAAAAAAAAATTTTTTTCTCTTTTTTCAATATTTCGATACCCTATTCGATCGGAAATTTTCCGCTGATTACGAATAACAGCGAGTTTTAGTCGAAATCTCAAAATATCAATGTGAAAAAGGCGAAATTTCGCTGATCACGAATAACACCCCTTTTCGTCGAAATCTCATTATTTCTATGAGAAAAAGGCGAAAAACGAAAAAAATCAGTTTTTGGACGATTTTCAATGAAATTTCTGGTTTCTCAAGGAAACTGGTACTGATTCAGTAATCAGCGAGTCAAAATACATCGATATAGCGTCCTAAAAGTAAATTTAAAGAATTCACCATTTTTTTGCATTTCGGCGAAAAAGAAGTGTCTTCACTAAAATCGCTGTAACGTTGCTTCCCGATGGAGTTGCAACCCCACTCTGTGCTCATTCTTTTCGTGATCGAAACCCCATTAAAATGGCGATTGAATCATTGTGGTGTCATTATTTTTCGATTTTTAACAGATTTTTATAGTCGGACCATCGATTTTTGCGGATTTCTCATTCCGCCTCATTTTTTTCGCCGATTTTCATCCTGCTCTCACGGCTACAATAATTGAGATATCGGGATGATCCCAAATGCATTCTCTCAGTCTACTCGAGACGTTTTGAAAAGGCACGTCAAAACCCAAAATCGATGAAACGGGAGCCAAGTTATGACCATTTGAAATTTCGAAATTTTTAGGTTTTCGAAAAGGTGGGCCAAAAATTAAAAATTTTTTTTTTTCTCTTTTTTCAATGTTTCGATACTCCATTCGATCGGAAATTTTCCGCTGATTACGAATAACACCGAGTTTTAGTCGAAATCTCAAAATATAAATGTGAAAAAGGCGAAATTTCGCTGATCACGAATAACACCCCTTTTCGTCGAAATCTCATTATTTCTATGAGAAAAAGGCGAAAAACGAAAAAAATCACTTTTTGGACGATTTTCAATTAAATTTCTAGTTTCTCAAGGAAACGGGTACTGAATCAGTAATCAGCGAGTCAAAATACGTCGATATAGCGTCCTAAAAGGAAATTTAAAGAATCCAACGTTTTTTTTGCATTTCGGCGAAAAAGAAGTGTCTTCACTAAAATCGCTGTAACGTTGCTTCCCGACGGAGTTGGAACCCCACTCTGTGCTCATTCTTTTCGTGATCGAAACCCCATTAAAATGGCGCTTGAATCATTGTGCTGTCATTATTTTTCGACTTTTCACAGATTTTTATAGTCGGACCATCGATTTTTGCGGATTTCTCCATACATACCCCTTCTCATTTTTTTCGCCGATTTTCATCCTGCTCTCACGGCTACAATGATTGAGATATCGGGATGATCCCAAATGCATTCTCTCAGTCTACTCGAGACGATTTGAAAAGGCACGTCAAAACCCAAAATCGATGAAACGGGAGCCAAGTTATGACCATCTGAAATTTCGAGATTTTTAGGTTTTCGAAAAGGTGGGCCAAAAATTAAAAAATTTGTTTTTTCTCTTTTTTCAATGTTTCGATACCCTATTCGATCGGAAATTTTCAGCTCATTACGAATAACACCGAGTTTTAGTCGAAATCTCAAAATATCAATGTGAAAAAGGCGAAATTTCGCTGATCACGAATAACACCCCTTTTCGTCGAAATCTCATTATTTCTATGAGAAAAAGGCGAAAAACGAAAAAAATCACTTTTTGGACGATTTTCAATTAAATTTCTAGTGTCTCAAGGAAACGGGTACTGAATCAGTAATCAGCGAGTCAAAATACATCGATATAGCGTCCTAAACAAAAATTTAAAGAATTCAAAATTGTTTTGCCTTTCGGCGTAAAGAAGTGTCTTCACTAAAATCGCTGTAACGTTGCTTCCCGATGGAGTTGGAACCCCACTCTGTGCTCATTCTTTTGGTGATCGAAACCCCTTTTAAATGGCGCTTGAATCATTGTGCTATCATTATTTTTCGATTTTTCACAGATTTTTATATTCGGACCATCGATTTTTACGGATTTCTCCATACATACCCCTTCTCATTTTTTTCGCCGATTTTCATCCTGCTCTCACGGCTACAATAATTGAGATATCGGGATGATCCCAAATGCATTCTCTCAGTCTACTCGAGACGATTTGAAAAGGCATGTCAAAACCCAAAATCGATGAAACGGGAGCCAAGTTATGACCATTTGAAATTTCGAAATTTTTAGGTTTTCGAAAAGGTGGGCCAAAAATTAAAATTTTTTTTTTTTTTCTTTTTTCAATGTTTCGATACCCTATTCGATCGGAAATTTTCCGCTGATTACGAATAACACCGAGTTTTTGTCGAAATCTCAAAATATCAATGTGAAAAAGGCGAAATTTCGCTGATCACGAATAACACCCCTTTTCGTCGAAATCTCAATATTTCTATGAGAAAAAGGTGAAAAACGAAAAAAATCACTTTTTGGACGATTTTCAATGAAATTTCTGGTTTCTCAAGGAAACTGGTACTGAATCAGTAAGCAGCGAGTCAAAATACATCGATATAGCGTCCTAAAAGTAAATTTAAAGAATCCAACATTTTTTTGCATTTCGGCGAAAAAGAAGTGACTTCACTAAAATCGCTGTAACGTTGCTTCCCGATGGAGTTGGAACCCCACTCTGTGCTCATTCTTTTCGTGATCGAAACCCCTTTAAAATGGCGCTTGAATCATTGTGCTATCATCATTTTTCGATTTTTCACAGATTTTTATAGTCGGACCATCGATTTTTGCGGATTTCTCCATACATACCCCTTCTCATTTTTTTCGCCGATTTTCATCCTGCTCTCACGGCTACAATAATTGAGATATCGGGATGATCACAAATGCATTCTCTCAGTCTACTCGAGACGTTTTGAAAAGGCACGTCAAAACCCAAAATCGATGAAACGTGAGCCAAGTCATGACCATTTGAAATTTCTAAATTTTTAGGTTTTCGATAAGGTGGGCAAAAAATTGTAATTTTTTTTTTTCTCTTTTTTCAATGTTTCGATACTCCATTCGATCGGAAATTTTCCGCTGATTACGAATAACACCGAGTTTTAGTCGAAATCTCAAAATATAAATGTGAAAAAGGCGAAATTTCGCTGATCACGAATAACACCCCTTTTCGTCGAAATCTCATTATTTCTATGAGAAAAAGGCGAAAAACGAAAAAAATCACTTTTTGGACGATTTTCAATTAAATTTCTAGTTTCTCAAGGAAACGGGTACTGAATCAGTAATCAGCGAGTCAAAATACATCGATATAGCGTCCTAAACAAAAATTTAAAGAATTCAAAATTGTTTTGCCTTTCGGCGTAAAGAAGTGTCTTCACTAAAATCGCTGTAACGTTGCTTCCCGATGGAGTTGGAACCCCACTCTGTGCTCATTCTTTTCGTGATCGAAACCCCTTTAAAATGGCGCTTGAATCATTGTGCTATAATCATTTTTCGATTTTTCACAGATTTTTAAATTCGGACCATCGATTTTTGCGGATTTCTCCATACATACCCCTTCTCATTTTTTTCGCCGATTTTCATCCTGCTCTCACGGCTACAATAATTGAGATATCGGGATGATCCCAAATGCATTCTCTCAGTCTACTCGAGACGATTTGAAAAGGCATGTCAAAACCCAAAATCGATGAAACGGGAGCCAAGTTATGACCATTTGAAATTTCGAAATTTTTAGGTTTTCGAAAAGGTGGGCCAAAAATTAAAAATTTTTTTTTTTTTCTTTTTTCAATGTTTCGATACCCTATTCGATCGGAAATTTTCCGCTGATTACGAATAACACCGAGTTTTTGTCGAAATCTCAAAATATCAATGTGAAAAAGGCGAAATTTCGCTGATCACGAATAACACCCCTTTTCGTCGAAATCTCAATATTTCTATGAGAAAAAGGCGAAAAACGAAAAAAATCACTTTTTGGACGATTTTCAATGATATTTCTAGTTTCTCAAGGAAACTGGTACTGAATCAGTAATCAGCGAGTCAAAATACATCGATATAGCGTCCTAAAAGTAAATTTAAAGAATTCACCATTTTTTTGCATTTCGGCGAAAAAGAAGTGTCTTCACTAAAATCGCTGTAACGTTGCTTCCCGATGGAGTTGCAACCCCACTCTGTGCTCATTCTTTTCGTGATCGAAACCCCATTAAAATGGCGATTGAATCATTGTGCTGTCATTATTTTTCGATTTTTCACAGATTTTTATAGTCGGACCATCGATTTTTGCGGATTTCTCATTCCGCCTCATTTTTTTCGCCGATTTTCATCCTGCTCTCACGGCTACAATAATTGAGATATCGGGATGATCCCAAATGCATTCTCTCAGTCTACTCGAGACGTTTTGAAAACGCATGTCAAAACCCAAAATCGATGAAACGGGAGCCAAGTTATGACCATTTGAAATTTCGAAATTTTTAGGTTTTCGAAAAGGTGGGCCAAAAATTAAAAATTTTTTTTTTTCTCTTTTTTCAATGTTTCGATACCCTATTCGATCGGAAATTTTCCGCTGATTACGAATAACACCGAGTTTTAGTCGAAATCTCAAAATATCAATGTGAAAAAGGCGAAATTTCGCTGATCACGAATAACACCCCTTTTCGTCGAAATCTCAATGTTTCTATGAGAAAAAGGTGAAAAACGAAAAAAATCACTTTTTGGACGATTTTCAATGAAATTTCTGGTTTCTCAAGGAAACTGGTACTGAATCAGTAAGCAGCGAGTCAAAATACATCGATATAGCGTCCTAAAAGTAAATTTAAAGAATTCACCATTTTTTTGCATTTCGGCGAAAAAGAAGTGTCTTCACTAAAATCGCTGTAACGTTGCTTCCCGATGGAGTTGCAACCCCACTCTGTGCTCATTCTTTTCGTGATCGAAACCCCATTAAAATGGCGATTGAATCATTGTGGTGTCATTATTTTTCGATTTTTAACAGATTTTTATAGTCGGACCATCGATTTTTGCGGATTTCTCATTCCGCCTCATTTTTTTCGCCGATTTTCATCCTGCTCTCACGGCTACAATAATTGAGATATCGGGATGATCCCAAATGCATTCTCTCAGTCTACTCGAGACGTTTTGAAAAGGCACGTCAAAACCCAAAATCGATGAAACGGGAGCCAAGTTATGACCATTTGAAATTTCGAAATTTTTAGGTTTTCGAAAAGGTGGGCCAAAAATTAAAAATTTTTTTTTTTCTCTTTTTTCAATGTTTCGATACTCCATTCGATCGGAAATTTTCCGCTGATTACGAATAACACCGAGTTTTAGTCGAAATCTCAAAATATAAATGTGAAAAAGGCGAAATTTCGCTGATCACGAATAACACCCCTTTTCGTCGAAATCTCATTATTTCTATGAGAAAAAGGCGAAAAACGAAAAAAATCACTTTTTGGACGATTTTCAATGAAATTTCTAGTTTCTCAAGGAAACTGGTACTGAATCAGTAATCAGCGAGTCAAAATACATCGATATAGCGGCCTAAAAGTAAATTTAAAGAATTCAACATTTTTTTGCATTTCGGCGAAAAAGAAGTGTCTTCACTAAAATCGCTGTAACGTTGCTTCCCGACGGAGTTGGAACCCCACTCTGTGCTCATTCTTTTCGTGATCGAAACCCCATTAAAATGGCGCTTGAATCATTGTGCTGTCATTATTTTTCGATTTTTCACAGATTTTTATAGTCGGACCATCGATTTTTGCGGATTTCTCCATACATACCCCTTCTCATTTTTTTCGCCGATTTTCATCCTGCTCTCACGGCTACAATAATTGAGATATCGGGATGATCCCAAATGCATTCTCTCAGTCTACTCGAGACGTTTTGAAAAGGCATGTCAAAACCCAAAATCGATGAAACGGGAGCCAAGTTATGACCGTTTGAAATTTCGAAATTTTTAGGTTTTCGATAAGGTGGGCAAAAAATTGAAATTGTTTTTTTCTCTTTTTTCATTGTTTCGATACTCCATTCGATCGGAAATTTTCCGCTGATTACGAATAACACCGAGTTTTAGTCGAAATCTCAATATATCGATGTGAAAAAGGCGAAATTTTCGATGATCACGAATAACACCCCTTTTCGTCGAAATCTCATTATTTCTATGAGAAAAAGGCGAAAAACGAAAAAAATCACTTTTTGGACGATTTTCAATGAAATTTCTAGTTTCTCAAGGAAACTGGTACTGAATCAGTAATCAGCGAGTCAAAATACATCGATATAGCGTCCTAAAAGTAAATTTAAAGAATCCAATATTTTTTGCATTTCGGCGAAAAAGAAGTCTCTTTACTAAAATCGCTGTAACGTTGCTTCCCGATGGAGTTGGAACCCCACTCTGTACTCATTCTTTTCGTGATCGAAACCTCTTTAAAATGGCGCTTGAATCATTGTGCTGTCATTATTTTTTGATTTTTCACAGATTTTTATAGTCGGACCATCGATTTATGCTGATTTCGCCATACATACCTCATTTTTTTCTCCGATTTTCATCCTGCTCTCACGGCTACAATAATTGAGATATCGGGATGATCCCAAATGCATTCTCTCAGTCTACTCGAAACGTTTTGAAAAGGCACGTCAAAACCCAGAATCGATGAAACGGGAGCCAAGCTATGACCATTTGAAATTTCGAGATTTTTAGGTTTTCGAAAAGGTGGGCCAAAAATAAAAAAAAATTTTTTTTCTCTTTTATCAATGTTTCCATACCCTATTCGATCGGAAATTTTCCCCTGATTACGAATAACACCGAGTTTTAGTCGAAATCTCAAAATATAAATGTGAAAAAGGCGAAATTTCGCTGATCACGAATAACACCCCTTTTCGTCGAAATCTCAATATTTCTATGAGAAAAAGGCGAAAACGAAAAAAATCACTTTTTGGACGATTTTCAATGAAATGTCTGGTTTCTCAAGGAAACTGGTACTGAATCAGTAATCAGCGAGACAAAATACATCGATATAGCGTCCTAAAAGGAAATTTAAAGAATCCAACGTTTTTTTTGCATTTCGGCGAAAAAGAAGTGTCTTCACTAAAATCGCTGTAACGTTGCTTCCCGATGGAGTTGGAACCCCACTCCGTACTCATTCTTTTCGTGATCGAAACCCCTTTAAAATGGCGCTTGAATCATTGTGCTAGCATCATTTTTCGATTTTTCACAGATTTTTATATTCGGACCATCGATTTTTGCGGATTTCTCCATACATACCTCATTTTTTTCTCCGATTTTCATCCTGCTCTCACGGCTACAATAATTGAGATATCGGGATGATCCCAAATGCATTCTCTCAGTCTACTCGAGACTTTTTGAAAAGGCACGTCAAAACCCAAAATCGATGAAACGGGAGCCAAGTTATGACCATTTGAAATTTCGAAATTTTTAGGTTTTCGATAAGGTGGGCAAAAAATTGAAATTTTTTTTTTTCTCTTTTTTCAATGTTTCGATACTCCATTCGATCGGAAATTTTCCGCTGATTACGAATAACACCGAGTTTTAGTCGAAATCTCAATATATCATTGTGAAAAAGGCGAAATTTTCGCTGATCACGAATAACACCCCTTTTCGTCGAAATCTCATTATTTCTATGAGAAAAAGGCGAAAAACGAAAAAAATCACTTTTTGGACGATTTTCAATGAAATTTCTAGTTTCTCAAGGAAACTGGTACTGAATCAGTAATCAGCGAGTGAAAATACATCGATATAGCGTCCTAAAAGTAAATTTAAAGAATTCACCATTTTTTTGCATTACGGCGAAAAAGAAGTGTCTTCACTAAAATCGCTGTAACGTTGCTTCCCGACGGAGTTGGAACCCCACTATGTGCTCATTCTTTTCGTGATCGAAACCCCATTAAAATGGCGCTTGAATCATTGTGCTGTCACTATTTTTCGATTTTTCACAGATTTTTATAGTCGGACCATCGATTTTTGCGGATTTCTGCATACCCACCTCATAATCCACCTCTACCAAACCCTTCTCATTATTTTCGCCGATTTTCATTCTGCTCTCACGGCTACAATAATTGAGATATCGGGATGATCCCAAATGCATTCTCTCAGTCTACTCGAGACGTTTTGAAAAGGCACGTCAAAACCCAAAATCGATGAAACGCGAGCCAAGTTATGACCATTTGAAATTTCGAAATTTTTAGGTTTTCGATAAGGTGGGCAAAAAATTGAAATTTTTTTTTTTCTCTTTTTTCAATGTTTCGATACCCTATTCGATCGGAAATTTTCAGCTCATTACGAATAACACCGAGTTTTAGTCGAAATCTCAAAATATCAATGTGAAAAAAGCGAAATTTCACTGATCACGAATAACACCCCTTTTCGTCGAAATCTCATTATTTCTATGAGAAAAAGGCGAAAAACGAAAAAAATCACTTTTTGCACGATTTTCAATGAAATTTCTAGTTTCTCAAGGAAACTGGTACTGAATCAGTAATCAGCGAGTCAAAATACATCGATATAGCGTCCTAAAAGTAAATTTAAAGAATCCAATATTTTTTTGCATTTCGGCGAAAAAGAAGTCTCTTCACTAAAATCGCTGTAACGTTGCTTCCCGATGGAGTTGGAACCCCACTCTGTACTCATTCTTTTCGTGATCGAAACCTCTTTAAAATCGCGCTTGAATCATTGTGCTGTCATTATTTTTTGATTTTTCACAGATTTTTATACTCGGACCGTCGATTTTTGCGGATTTCTGCATACATACCCCTTCTCATTTTTTTCGCCGATATTCATCCTGCTCTCACGGCTACAATAATTGAGATATCGGGATGATCCCAAATGCATTCTCTCAGTCTACTCGAGACGTTTTGAAAAGGCACGTCAAAACCCAAAATCGATGAAACGGGAGCCAAGTTATGACCATTTGAAATTTCGAAATTTTTAGGTTTTCGAAAAGGTGGGCAAAAAATTGAAATTTTTTTTTTTCTCTTTTTTCAATGTTTCGATACCCTATTCGATCGGAAATTTTCAGCTCATTACGAATAACACCGAGTTTTAGTCGAAATCTCAAAATATCAATGTGAAAAAAGCGAAATTTCACTGATCACGAATAACACCCCTTTTCGTCGAAATCTCATTATTTCTATGAGAAAAAGGCGAAAAACGAAAAAAATCACTTTTTGGACGATTTTCAATGAAATTTCTAGTTTCTCAAGGAAACTGGTACTGAATCAGTAATCAGCGAGTCAAAATACATCGATATAGCGGCCTAAAAGTAAATTTAAAGAATTCAACATTTTTTTGCATTTCGGCGAAAAAGAAGTGTCTTCACTAAAATCGCTGTAACGTTGCTTCCCGATGCAGTTGGAACCCCACTCCGTACTCATTCTTTTCGTGATCGAAACCCCTTTAAAATGGCGCTTGAATCATTGTGCTATCATAATTTTTCGATTTTTTACAGATTTTTAAATTCGGACCAACGATTTTTGCGGATTTCTCCATACATACCCCTTCACATTTATTTCGCCGATTTTCATCCTGCTCTCACGGCTACAATAATTGAGATATCGGGATGATCCCAAATGCATTCTCTCAGTCTACTCGAAACGTTTTGAAAAGGCACGTCAAAACCCAGAATCGATGAAACGGGAGCCAAGCTATGACCATTTGAAATTTCGAGATTTTTAGGTTTTCGAAAAGGTGGGACAAAAATTAAAAAATTTTTTTTTTCTCTTTTTTCAATATTTCGATACCCTATTCGATCGGAAATTTTCCGCTGATTACGAATAACACCGAGTTTTAGTCGAAATCTCAATATATCAATGTGAAAAAGGCGAAATTTTCGCTGATCACGAATAACACCCCTTTTCGTCGAAATCTCATTATTTCTATGAGAAAAAGGCGAAAAACGAAAAAAATCACTTTTTGCACGATTTTCAATGAAATTTCTAGTTTCTCAAGGAAACTGGTACTGAATCAGTAATCAGCGAGTCAAAATACATCAATATAGCGTCCTAAACTAAAATTTAAATAATTCAAAATTGTTTTGCCTTTCGGCGTAAAGAAGTGTCTTCACTAAAATCGCTGTAACGTTGCTTCCCGATGGAGTTGGAACCCCACTCCGTACTCATTCTTTTCGTGATCGAAACCCCTTTAAAATGGCGCTTGAATCATTGTGCTATGATCATTTTTCGATTTTTCACAGATTCTTAAATTCGGACCATCGATTTTTGCGGATTTCTCCATACATACCCCTTCACATTTATTTCGCCGATTTTCATCCTGCTCTCACGGCTACAATAATTGAGATATCGGAATGATCCAAAATGCATTCTCTAAGTCTACTCGAGACGTTTTGAAAACGCATATCAAAACCCAAAATCGATGAAACGGGAGCCAAGTTATGACCATTTGAAATTTCGAAATTTTTAGGTTTTCGATGAGGTGGGCAAAAAATTGAAATTTTTTTTTTTCTCTTTTTTCAATGTTTCGATACTCCATTCGATCGGAAATTTTCCGCTGATTACGAATAACACCGAGTTTTAGTCGAAATCTCAATATATCAATGTGAAAAAGGCGAAATTTTCGCTGATCACGAATAACACCCCTTTTCGTCGAAATCTCATTATTTCTATGAGAAAAAGGCGAAAAACGAAAAAAATCACTTTTTGGACGATTTTCCATGAAATTTCTAGTTTCTCAAGGAAACTGGTACTGAATCAGTAATCAGCGAGTCAAAATACATCGATATAGCGTCCTAAAAGTAAACTTAAAGAATCCAACATTTTTTTGCATTTCGGCGAAAAAGAAGTATCTTCACTAAAATCGCTGTAAGGTTGCTTCCCGATGGAGTTGGAACCCCACTCTGTACTCATTCTTTTCGTGATCGAAACCCCTTTAAAATGGCGCTTGAATCATTGTGCTGTCATTATTTTTTGATTTTTCACAGATTTTTTAAGTCGGACCATCGATTTTTGCTGATTTCGCCATACATACCCCTTCTCATTTTTTTCGCCGATTTTCATCCTGCTCTCACTGCTACAATAATTGAGATATCGGGATGATCCAAAATGCATTCTCTCAGTCTACTCGAGACGTTTTGAAAACGCACGTCAAAACCCGAAATCGATGAAACGGGAGCCAAGTTATGACCATTTGAAATTTCGAAATTTTGAGGTTTTCGAAAAGGTGGGCAAAAAATTGAAATTTTTTTTTTTCTCTTTTTTCAATGTTTCGATACCCTATTCGATCGGAAATTTTCCGCTGATTACGAATAACATCGAGTTTTAGTCGAAATCTCAAAATATCAATGTGAAAAAGGCGAAATTTCGCTGATCACGAATAACACCCCTTTTCGTCGAAATCTCATTATTTCTATGAGAAAAAGGCGAAAAACGAAAAAAATCACTTTTTGGACGATTTTCCATGAAATTTCTAGTTTCTCAAGGAAACTGGTACTGAATCAGTAATCAGCGAGTCAAAATACATCGATATAGCGTCCTAAAAGTAAACTTAAAGAATCCAACATTTTTTTGCATTTCGGCGAAAAAGAAGTATCTTCACTAAAATCACTGTAAGGTTGCTTCTCGATGGAGTTGGAACCCCACTCTGTACTCATTCTTTTCGTGATCGAAACCCCTTTAAAATGGCGCTTGAATCATTGTGCTGTCATTATTTTTTGATTTTTCACAGATTTTTATAGTCGGACCATCGATTTTTGCTGATTTCGCCATACATACCCCTTCTCATTTTTTTCGCCGATTTTCATCCTGCTCTCACTGCTACAATAATTGAGATATCGGGATGATCCAAAATGCATTCTCTAAGTCTACTCGAAACGTTTTGAAAACGCATGACAAAACCCAAAATCCATGAAACGGGAGCCATGTTATGACCATTTGAAATTTCGAGATTTTTAGGTTTTCGAAAAGGTGGGCCAAAAATTAAAATTTTTTTTTTTTCTCTTTTTTCAATGTTTCGATACCCTATTCGATCGGAAATTTTCCGCTGATTACGAATAACATCGAGTTTTAGTCGAAATCTCAAAATATCAATGTGAGAAAGGCGAAATTTGCGCTGATCACGAATAACACCCCTTTTCGTCGAAATCTCACTATTTCTATGAGAAAAAGGCGAAAAACGAAAAAAACACTTTTTGGACGATTTTCAATGAAATTTCTAGTTTCTCAAGGAAACTGGTACTGAATCAGTAATCAGCGAGTCAAAATACATCGATATAGCGTCCTAAAAGTAAATTTAAAGAATCCAACATTTTTTTGCATTTCGGCGAAAAAGAAGTGTCTTCACTAAAATCGCTGTAACGTTGCTTCCCGATGGAGTTGGAACTCCACTCTGTACTCATTCTTTTCGTGATCGAAACCTCTTTAAAATGGCGCTTGAATCATTGTGCTATCATCATTTTTCGATTTTTCACAGATTTTTAAATTCGGACCATCGATTTTTGCGGATTTCTCCATGCATACCCCTTCTCATTTTTTTCGCCGATTTTCATCCTGCTCTCACGGCTACAATAATTGAGATATCGGGATGATCCCAAATGCATTCTCTCAGTCTACTCGAGACGTTTTGAAAAGGCACGTCAAAACCCAAAATCGATGAAACGGGAGCCAAGTTATGTCCATTTGAAATTTCGAGATTTTTAGGTTTTCAAAAAGGTGGACCAAAAATTAAAAATTTTTTTTTTTCTCTTTTTTCAATGTTTCGATACCCTATTCGATCGGAAATTTTCCGCTGATTACGAATAACACCGAGTTTTAGTCGAAATCTCAAAATATCAATGTGAAAAAGGCGAAATTTCGCTGATCACGAATAACACCCCTTTTCGTCGAAATCTCATTATTTCTATGAGAAAAAGGCGAAAAACGAAAAAAATTACTTTTTGGACGATTTTCAATGAAATTTCCAGTTTCTCAAGGAAACTGGTACTGAATCAGTAATCAGCGAGTCAAAATACATCGATATAGCGTCCTAAAAGTAAATTTAAAGAATCCAACATTTTTTTGCATTTCGGCGAAAAAGAAGTGTCTTCACTAAAATCGCTGTAACGTTGCTTCCCGATGCAGTTGGAACCCCACTCCGTACTCATTCTTTTCGTGATCGAAACCCCTTTAAAATGGCGCTTGAATCATTGTGCTATCATCATTTTTCGATTTTTCACAGATTTTTAAATTCGGACCATCGATTTTTGCGGATTTCTCCATACCCCTTCTCATTTTTTTCGCCGATTTTCATCCTGCTCTCACGGCTACAATAATTGAGATATCGGAATGATCCCAAATGCATTCTCTCAGTCTACTCGAGACGTTTTGAAAACGCATGACAAAACCCAAAATCCATGAAACGGGAGCCATGTTATGACCATTTGAAATTTCGAGATTTTTAGGTTTTCGAAAAGGTGGGCCAAAAATAAAAAAAAAAATTTTTTCTTTTTTTCAATGTTTCGATACCCTATTCGATCGGAAATTTTCCGCTGATTACGAATAACACCGAGTTTTAGTCGAAATCTCAAAATATCGATGTGAAAAAGGGGAAATTTCGCTGATCACGAATAACACCCCTTTTCGTCGAAATCTCAATATTTCTATGAGAAAAAGGCGAAAAACGAAAAAAATCACTATTTAGACGATTTTCAATGAAATTTCTGGTTTCTGAAGGAAACTGGTACTGAATCAGTAATCAGCGAGTCAAAATACATCGATATAGCGTCCTAAAATTTAATTTAAAGAATGCAACATTTTTTTGCATTTCGACGAAAAAGAAGTGTCTTCACTAAAATCGCTGTAACGTTGCTTCCTGATGGAGTTGGAACCCTACTCCGTACTCATTCTTTTCGGGATCGAAACCCCTTTAAAATGGCGCTTGAATCATTGTGCTGTCATGATTTTTCGATTTTTCACAGATTTTTATAGTCGGACCATCGATTTTTGCGGTTTTCTCCATACATACCCCTTCTCATTTTTTTCGGCGATTTTCATCCTGCTCTCACGGCTACAATAATTGAGATATCGGGATGATCCAAAATGCATTCTCTAAGTCTACTCGAGACGTTTTGAAAACGCATGTCAAAACCCAAAATCGATGAAACGGGAGCCAAGTTATGACCATTTGAAATTTCGAGATTTTTAGGTTTTCGAAAAGGTGGGCCAAAAATTAAAAAATTTTTTTTTTCTCTTTTTTCAATGTTTCGATACCCTATTCGATCGGAAATTTTCCGCTGATTACGAATAACACCGAGTTTTAGTCGAAATCTCAAAATATCAATGTGAAAAAGGCGAAATTTCGCTGATCACGAATAACCCCCCTTTTCGTCGGAATCTCATTATTTCTATGAGAAAAAGGCGAAAAACGAAAAAAATCACTTTTTGGACGATTTTCAATGAAATTTCTAGTTTCTCAAGGAAACTGGTACTGAATCAGTAATCAGCGAGTCAAAATACATCGATATAGCGTCCTAAAAGTAAATTTAAAGAATCCAACATTTTTTTGCATTTCGGCGAAAAAGAAGTGTCTTCACTAAAATCGCTGTAACGTTGCTTCCCGATGGAGTTGGAACCCCACTCCGTACTCATTCTTTTCGTGATCGAAACCCCTTTAAAATGGCGCTTGAATCATTGTGCTATCATCATTTTTCGATTTTTCACAGATTTTTAAATTCGGACCATCGATTTTTGCGGATTTCTCCATACATACCCCTTCTCATTTTTTTCGCCGATTTTCATCCTGCTCTCACGGCTACAATAATTGAGATATCGGAATGATCCCAAATGCATTCTCTCAGTCTACTCGCGACGTTTTGAAAAGGCACGTCAAAACCCAAAATCGATGAAACGGGAGCCAAGTTATGTCCATTTGAAATTTCGAGATTTTTAGGTTTTCAAAAAGGTGGACCAAAAATTAAAATTTTTTTTTTTTCTCTTTTTTCAATGTTTCGATACCCTATTCGATCGGAAATTTTCTGCTGATTACGAATAACACCGAGTTTTAGTCGAAATCTCAAAATATCAATGTGAAAAAGGCGAAATTTCGCTGATCACGAATAACACCCCTTTTCGTCGAAATCTCATTATTTCTATGAGAAAAAGGCGAAAAACGAAAAAAATCACTTTTTGGACGATTTTCAATGAAATTTCTAGTTTCTCAAGGAAACTGGTACTGAATCAGCAATCAGCGAGTCAAAATACATCGATATAGCGTCCTAAAAGTAAATTTAAAGAATCCAACATTTTTTTGCATTTCGGCGAAAAAGAAGTGTCTTCACTAAAATCGCTGTAACGTTGCTTCCCGAGGGAGTTGGAACCCCACTCTGTGCTCATTCTTTTCATGATCGAAACCCCTTCAAAATGGCGCTTGAATCATTGTGCTATCATTATTTTTCGATTTTTCATAGATTTTCAAAGTCGGACGATCGATTTTTGCAAATTTCTCCATTTTCAACCTGCTCCCACGGCTACAATAATTGACATATCGGGATCATCCAAAATGGATGCTCTAAGTCTACCCAAGACGATTGGAAAACGCTCGTCGAAACCCAAAATCGATGAAACGGGAGCCAAGTTATGACCATTTGAAATTTCGAGATTTTTAGGTTTTCGAAACGGTGGCCAAAAATTACAAAAAAATTTTTTTCTCTTCTTTTAATGTTTCGATACGCTATTCGATCGGAAATTTTCCGCTGATTACGAATAACACCGGGTGTTAGTCGAAATCTCAAAATATCAATGTGAACAAGGCAAAAAACAATGCAATTTCGCTGATCACGAATAACACCGCTTTTAGTCGAAATCTCAATATTTCAACGACAAAAAGGCGAAAAACGAAAAAAATCACTTTTTGCACGATTTTCAATGAAATTTCGAGTTGCTCAAGGAAACGGGTACTGAATTAGTAATCAGCGAGTCAAAATACATCGATATAGCGTCCTAAAAGTAAATTTAAAGAATTCAACATTTTTTTGCATTTCGGCGAAAAAGAAGTGTCTTCACTAAAATCGCTGTAACGTTGCTTCCCGATGGAGTTGGAACCCCACTCTCTGCTCATTCTTTTCGTGATCGAAACCCCTTCAAAATGGCGCTTGAATCATTGTGCTATCATTATTTTTCGATTTTTCACAGATTTTTATATTCGGACCATCGATTTTTACGGATTTCTCCATACATACCCCTTCTCATTTTTTTCGCCGATTTTCATCCTGCTCTCACGGCTACAATAATTGAGATATCGGGATGATCCCAAATGCATTCTCTCAGTCTACTCGAGACGATTTGAAAAGGCATGTCAAAACCCAAAATCGATGAAACGGGAGCCAAGTTATGACCATTTGAAATTTCGAAATTTTTAGGTTTTCGAAAAGGTGGGCCAAAAATTAAAATTTTTTTTTTTTTTCTTTTTTCAATGTTTCGATACCCTATTCGATCGGAAATTTTCCGCTGATTACGAATAACACCGAGTTTTTGTCGAAATCTCAAAATATCAATGTGAAAAAGGCGAAATTTCGCTGATCACGAATAACACCCCTTTTCGTCGAAATCTCAATATTTCTATGAGAAAAAGGTGAAAAACGAAAAAAATCACTTTTTGGACGATTTTCAATGAAATTTCTGGTTTCTCAAGGAAACTGGTACTGAATCAGTAAGCAGCGAGTCAAAATACATCGATATAGCGTCCTAAAAGTAAATTTAAAGAATCCAACATTTTTTTGCATTTCGGCGAAAAAGAAGTGACTTCACTAAAATCGCTGTAACGTTGCTTCCCGATGGAGTTGGAACCCCACTCTGTGCTCATTCTTTTCGTGATCGAAACCCCTTTAAAATGGCGCTTGAATCATTGTGCTATCATCATTTTTCGATTTTTCACAGATTTTTATAGTCGGACCATCGATTTTTGCGGATTTCTCCATACATACCCCTTCTCATTTTTTTCGCCGATTTTCATCCTGCTCTCACGGCTACAATAATTGAGATATCGGGATGATCACAAATGCATTCTCTCAGTCTACTCGAGACGTTTTGAAAAGGCACGTCAGAACCCAAAATCGATGAAACGGGAGCCAAGTCATGACCATTTGAAATTTCTAAATTTTTAGGTTTTCGATAAGGTGGGCAAAAAATTGTAATTTTTTTTTTTCTCTTTTTTCAATGTTTCGATACTCCATTCGATCGGAAATTTTCCGCTGATTACGAATAACACCGAGTTTTAGTCGAAATCTCAAAATATAAATGTGAAAAAGGCGAAATTTCGCTGATCACGAATAACACCCCTTTTCGTCGAAATCTCATTATTTCTATGAGAAAAAGGCGAAAAACGAAAAAAATCACTTTTTGGACGATTTTCAATTAAATTTCTAGTTTCTCAAGGAAACGGGTACTGAATCAGTAATCAGCGAGTCAAAATACATCGATATAGCGTCCTAAACAAAAATTTAAAGAATTCAAAATTGTTTTGCCTTTCGGCGTAAAGAAGTGTCTTCACTAAAATCGCTGTAACGTTGCTTCCCGATGGAGTTGGAACCCCACTCTGTGCTCATTCTTTTCGTGATCGAAACCCCTTTAAAATGGCGCTTGAATCATTGTGCTATAATCATTTTTCGATTTTTCACAGATTTTTAAATTCGGACCATCGATTTTTGCGGATTTCTCCATACATACCTCATTTTTTTCGCCGATTTTCATCCTGCTCTCACGGCTACAATGATTGAGATATCGGGATGATCCCAAATGCATTCTCTCAGTCTACTCGAGACGTTTTGAAAAAGCACGTCAAAACCCAAAATCGATGAAACGGCAGCCAAGTTATGACCATCTGAAATTTCAAGATTTTTAGGTTTTCGAAAAGGTGGGCCAAAAATAAAAAAAAAAAATTTTTCTCTTTTTTCAATATTTCGATACCCTATTCGATCGGAAATTTTCCGCTGATTACGAATAACAGCGAGTTTTAGTCGAAATCTCAAAATATCAATGTGAAAAAGGCGAAATTTCGCTGATCACGAATAACACCCCTTTTCGTCGAAATCTCATTATTTCTATGAGAAAAAGGCGAAAAACGAAAAAAATCAGTTTTTGGACGATTTTCAATGAAATTTCTGGTTTCTCAAGGAAACTGGTACTGAATCAGTAATCAGCGAGTCAAAATACATCGATATAGCGTCCTAAAAGGAAATTTAAAGAATCCAACGTTTTTTTTGCATTCCGGCGAAAAAGAAGTGTCTTCACTAAAATCGCTGTAACGTTGCTTCCCGATGCAGTTGGAACCCCACTCCGTACTCATTCTTTTCGTGATCGAAACCCCTTTAAAATGGCGCTTGAATCATTGTGCTATCATCATTTTTCGATTTTTCACAGATTTTTATATTCGGACCATCGATTTTTGCGGATTTCTCCATACATACCTCATTTTTTTCGCCGATTTTCATCCTGCTCTCACGGCTACAATGATTGAGATATCGGGATGATCCCAAATGCATTCTCTCAGTCTACTCGATACGTTTTGAAAAAGCACGTCAAAACCCAAAATCGATGAAACGGCAGCCAAGTTATGACCATCTGAAATTTCGAGATTTTTAGGTTTTCGAAAAGGTGGGCCAAAAATAAAAAAAATTTTTTTTTCTCTTTTCTCAATATTTCGATACCCTATTCGATCGGAAATTTTCCGCTGATTACGAATAACACCGAGTTTTAGTCGAAATCTCAAAATATCAATGTGAAAAAGGCGAAATTTCGCTGATCACGAATAACACCCCTTTTCGTCGAAATCTCACTATTTCTATGAGAAAAAGGCGAAAAACGAAAAAAATCACGTTTTGGACGATTTTCAATAAAATTTCTGGTTTCTCAAGGAAACTGGTACTGAATCAGTAATCAGCGAGTCAAAATACATCGATATAGCGTCCTAAAAGGAAATTTAAAGAATCCAACGTTTTTTTTGCATTCCGGCGAAAAAGAAGTGTCTTCACTAAAATCGCTGTAACGTTGCTTCCCGATGCAGTTGGAACCCCACTCCGTACTCATTCTTTTCGTGATCGAAACCCCTTTAAAATGGCGCTTGAATCATTGTGCTATCATCATTTTTCGATTTTTCACAGATTTTTATATTCGGACCATCGATTTTTGCGGATTTCTCCATACATACCTCATTTTTTTCGCCGATTTTCATCCTGCTCTCACGGCTACAATGATTGAGATATCGGGATGATCCCAAATGCATTCTCTCAGTCTACTCGAGACGTTTTGAAAACGCATGTCAAAACCCAAAATCGATGAAACGGGAGCCAAGTTATGACCATTTGAAATTTCGAAATTTTTAGGTTTTCGAAAAGGTGGGCCAAAAATAAAAAATTTTTTTTTTCTCTTTTTTCAATGTTTCGATACCCTATTCGATCGGAAATTTTCCGCTGATTACGAATAATACCGAGTTTTAGTCGAAATCTCAAAATATCAATGTGAAAAAGGCGAAATTTCGCTGATCACGAATAACACCCCTTTTCGTCGAAATCTCAATATTTCTATGAGAAAAAGGTGAAAAAAGAAAAAAATCACTTTTTGGACGATTTTCAATGAAATTTCTGGTTTCTCAAGGAAACTGGTACTGAATCAGTAAGCAGCGAGTCAAAATACATCGATATAGCGTCCTAAAAGTAAATTTAAAGAATTCACCATTTTTTTGCATTTCGGCGAAAAAGAAGTGTCTTCACTAAAATCGCTGTAACGTTGCTTCCCGATGGAGTTGCAACCCCACTCTGTGCTCATTCTGTTCGTGATCGAAACCCCATTAAAATGGCGATTGAATCATTGTGCTGTCATTATTTTTCGATTTTTAACAGATTTTTATAGTCGGACCATCGATTTTTGCGGATTTCTCATTTCGCCTCATTTTTTTCGCCGATTTTCATCCTGCTCTCACGGCTACAATAATTGAGATATCGGGATGATCCCAAATGCATTCTCTCAGTCTACTCGAGACGTTTTGAAAAGGCACGTCAAAACCCAAAATTGATGAAACGGGAGCCAAGTTATGACCATTTGAAATTTCGAAATTTTTAGGTTTTCGAAAAGGTGGGCCAAAAATTAAAAATTTTTTTTTTTCTCTTTTTTCAATGTTTCGATACCCTATTCGATCGGAAATTTTCCGCTGATTACGAATAACACCGAGTTTTAGTCGAAATCTCAAAATATCAATGTGAAAAAGGCGAAATTTCGCTGATCACGAATAACACCCCTTTTCGTCGAAATCTCAATATTTCTATGAGAAAAAGGTGAAAAACGAAAAAAATCACTTTTTGGACGATTTTCAATGAAATTTCTGGTTTCTCAAGGAAACTGGTACTGAATCAGTAAGCAGCGAGTCAAAATACATCGATATAGCGTCCTAAAAGTAAATTTAAAGAATTCACCATTTTTTTGCATTTCGGCGAAAAAGAAGTGTCTTCACTAAAATCGCTGTAACGTTGCTTCCCGATGGAGTTGCAACCCCACTCTGTGCTCATTCTTTTCGTGATCGAAACCCCATTAAAATGGCGATTGAATCATTGTGCTGTCATTATTTTTCGATTTTTCACAGATTTTTATAGTCGGACCATCGATTTTTGCGGATTTCTCATTCCGCCTCATTTTTTTCGCCGATTTTCATCCTGCTCTCACGGCTACAATAATTGAGATATCGGGATGATCCCAAATGCATTCTCTCAGTCTACTCGAGACGTTTTGAAAACGCATGTCAAAACCCAAAATCGATGAAACGGGAGCCAAGTTATGACCATTTGAAATTTCGAAATTTTTAGGTTTTCGAAAAGGTGGGCCAAAAATTAAAATTTTTTTTTTTTTTCTTTTTTCAATGTTTCGATACCCTATTCGATCGGAAATTTTCCGCTGATTACGAATAACACCGAGTTTTTGTCGAAATCTCAAAATATCAATGTGAAAAAGGCGAAATTTCGCTGATCACGAATAACACCCCTTTTCGTCGAAATCTCAATATTTCTATGAGAAAAAGGTGAAAAACGAAAAAAATCACTTTTTGGACGATTTTCAATGAAATTTCTGGTTTCTCAAGGAAACTGGTACTGAATCAGTAAGCAGCGAGTCAAAATACATCGATATAGCGTCCTAAAAGTAAATTTAAAGAATCCAACATTTTTTTGCATTTCGGCGAAAAAGAAGTGACTTCACTAAAATCGCTGTAACGTTGCTTCCCGATGGAGTTGGAACCCCACTCTGTGCTCATTCTTTTCGTGATCGAAACCCCTTTAAAATGGCGCTTGAATCATTGTGCTATCATCATTTTTCGATTTTTCACAGATTTTTATAGTCGGACCATCGATTTTTGCGGATTTCTCCATACATACCCCTTCTCATTTTTTTCGCCGATTTTCATCCTGCTCTCACGGCTACAATAATTGAGATATCGGGATGATCACAAATGCATTCTCTCAGTCTACTCGAGACGTTTTGAAAAGGCACGTCAGAACCCAAAATCGATGAAACGGGAGCCAAGTCATGACCATTTGAAATTTCTAAATTTTTAGGTTTTCGATAAGGTGGGCAAAAAATTGTAATTTTTTTTTTTCTCTTTTTTCAATGTTTCGATACTCCATTCGATCGGAAATTTTCCGCTGATTACGAATAACACCGAGTTTTAGTCGAAATCTCAAAATATAAATGTGAAAAAGGCGAAATTTCGCTGATCACGAATAACACCCCTTTTCGTCGAAATCTCATTATTTCTATGAGAAAAAGGCGAAAAACGAAAAAAATCACTTTTTGGACGATTTTCAATTAAATTTCTAGTTTCTCAAGGAAACGGGTACTGAATCAGTAATCAGCGAGTCAAAATACATCGATATAGCGTCCTAAACAAAAATTTAAAGAATTCAAAATTGTTTTGCCTTTCGGCGTAAAGAAGTGTCTTCACTAAAATCGCTGTAACGTTGCTTCCCGATGGAGTTGGAACCCCACTCTGTGCTCATTCTTTTCGTGATCGAAACCCCTTTAAAATGGCGCTTGAATCATTGTGCTATAATCATTTTTCGATTTTTCACAGATTTTTAAATTCGGACCATCGATTTTTGCGGATTTCTCCATACATACCTCATTTTTTTCGCCGATTTTCATCCTGCTCTCACGGCTACAATGATTGAGATATCGGGATGATCCCAAATGCATTCTCTCAGTCTACTCGAGACGTTTTGAAAAAGCACGTCAAAACCCAAAATCGATGAAACGGCAGCCAAGTTATGACCATCTGAAATTTCAAGATTTTTAGGTTTTCGAAAAGGTGGGCCAAAAATAAAAAAAAAAAATTTTTCTCTTTTTTCAATATTTCGATACCCTATTCGATCGGAAATTTTCCGCTGATTACGAATAACAGCGAGTTTTAGTCGAAATCTCAAAATATCAATGTGAAAAAGGCGAAATTTCGCTGATCACGAATAACACCCCTTTTCGTCGAAATCTCATTATTTCTATGAGAAAAAGGCGAAAAACGAAAAAAATCAGTTTTTGGACGATTTTCAATGAAATTTCTGGTTTCTCAAGGAAACTGGTACTGAATCAGTAATCAGCGAGTCAAAATACATCGATATAGCGTCCTAAAAGGAAATTTAAAGAATCCAACGTTTTTTTTGCATTCCGGCGAAAAAGAAGTGTCTTCACTAAAATCGCTGTAACGTTGCTTCCCGATGCAGTTGGAACCCCACTCCGTACTCATTCTTTTCGTGATCGAAACCCCTTTAAAATGGCGCTTGAATCATTGTGCTATCATCATTTTTCGATTTTTCACAGATTTTTATATTCGGACCATCGATTTTTGCGGATTTCTCCATACATACCTCATTTTTTTCGCCGATTTTCATCCTGCTCTCACGGCTACAATGATTGAGATATCGGGATGATCCCAAATGCATTCTCTCAGTCTACTCGATACGTTTTGAAAAAGCACGTCAAAACCCAAAATCGATGAAACGGCAGCCAAGTTATGACCATCTGAAATTTCGAGATTTTTAGGTTTTCGAAAAGGTGGGCCAAAAATAAAAAAAATTTTTTTTTCTCTTTTCTCAATATTTCGATACCCTATTCGATCGGAAATTTTCCGCTGATTACGAATAACACCGAGTTTTAGTCGAAATCTCAAAATATCAATGTGAAAAAGGCGAAATTTCGCTGATCACGAATAACACCCCTTTTCGTCGAAATCTCACTATTTCTATGAGAAAAAGGCGAAAAACGAAAAAAATCACGTTTTGGACGATTTTCAATAAAATTTCTGGTTTCTCAAGGAAACTGGTACTGAATCAGTAATCAGCGAGTCAAAATACATCGATATAGCGTCCTAAAAGGAAATTTAAAGAATCCAACGTTTTTTTTGCATTCCGGCGAAAAAGAAGTGTCTTCACTAAAATCGCTGTAACGTTGCTTCCCGATGCAGTTGGAACCCCACTCCGTACTCATTCTTTTCGTGATCGAAACCCCTTTAAAATGGCGCTTGAATCATTGTGCTATCATCATTTTTCGATTTTTCACAGATTTTTATATTCGGACCATCGATTTTTGCGGATTTCTCCATACATACCTCATTTTTTTCGCCGATTTTCATCCTGCTCTCACGGCTACAATGATTGAGATATCGGGATGATCCCAAATGCATTCTCTCAGTCTACTCGAGACGTTTTGAAAACGCATGTCAAAACCCAAAATCGATGAAACGGGAGCCAAGTTATGACCATTTGAAATTTCGAAATTTTTAGGTTTTCGAAAAGGTGGGCCAAAAATAAAAAATTTTTTTTTTCTCTTTTTTCAATGTTTCGATACCCTATTCGATCGGAAATTTTCCGCTGATTACGAATAATACCGAGTTTTAGTCGAAATCTCAAAATATCAATGTGAAAAAGGCGAAATTTCGCTGATCACGAATAACACCCCTTTTCGTCGAAATCTCAATATTTCTATGAGAAAAAGGTGAAAAAAGAAAAAAATCACTTTTTGGACGATTTTCAATGAAATTTCTGGTTTCTCAAGGAAACTGGTACTGAATCAGTAAGCAGCGAGTCAAAATACATCGATATAGCGTCCTAAAAGTAAATTTAAAGAATTCACCATTTTTTTGCATTTCGGCGAAAAAGAAGTGTCTTCACTAAAATCGCTGTAACGTTGCTTCCCGATGGAGTTGCAACCCCACTCTGTGCTCATTCTGTTCGTGATCGAAACCCCATTAAAATGGCGATTGAATCATTGTGCTGTCATTATTTTTCGATTTTTAACAGATTTTTATAGTCGGACCATCGATTTTTGCGGATTTCTCATTCCGCCTCATTTTTTTCGCCGATTTTCATCCTGCTCTCACGGCTACAATAATTGAGATATCGGGATGATCCCAAATGCATTCTCTCAGTCTACTCGAGACGTTTTGAAAAGGCACGTCAAAACCCAAAATTGATGAAACGGGAGCCAAGTTATGACCATTTGAAATTTCGAAATTTTTAGGTTTTCGAAAAGGTGGGCCAAAAATTAAAAATTTTTTTTTTTCTCTTTTTTCAATGTTTCGATACCCTATTCGATCGGAAATTTTCCGCTGATTACGAATAACACCGAGTTTTAGTCGAAATCTCAAAATATCAATGTGAAAAAGGCGAAATTTCGCTGATCACGAATAACACCCCTTTTCGTCGAAATCTCAATATTTCTATGAGAAAAAGGTGAAAAACGAAAAAAATCACTTTTTGGACGATTTTCAATGAAATTTCTGGTTTCTCAAGGAAACTGGTACTGAATCAGTAAGCAGCGAGTCAAAATACATCGATATAGCGTCCTAAAAGTAAATTTAAAGAATTCACCATTTTTTTGCATTTCGGCGAAAAAGAAGTGTCTTCACTAAAATCGCTGTAACGTTGCTTCCCGATGGAGTTGCAACCCCACTCTGTGCTCATTCTTTTCGTGATCGAAACCCCATTAAAATGGCGATTGAATCATTGTGCTGTCATTATTTTTCGATTTTTCACAGATTTTTATAGTCGGACCATCGATTTTTGCGGATTTCTCATTCCGCCTCATTTTTTTCGCCGATTTTCATCCTGCTCTCACGGCTACAATAATTGAGATATCGGGATGATCCCAAATGCATTCTCTCAGTCTACTCGAGACGTTTTGAAAACGCATGTCAAAACCCAAAATCGATGAAACGGGAGCCAAGTTATGACCATTTGAAATTTCGAAATTTTTAGGTTTTCGAAAAGGTGGGCCAAAAATTAAAAATTTTTTTTTTTCTCTTTTTTCAATGTTTCGATACCCTATTCGATCGGAAATTTTCCGCTGATTACGAATAACACCGAGTTTTAGTCGAAATCTCAAAATATCAATGTGAAAAAGGCGAAATTTCGCTGATCACGAATAACACCCCTTTTCGTCGAAATCTCAATGTTTCTATGAGAAAAAGGTGAAAAACGAAAAAAATCACTTTTTGGACGATTTTCAATGAAATTTCTGGTTTCTCAAGGAAACTGGTACTGAATCAGTAAGCAGCGAGTCAAAATACATCGATATAGCGTCCTAAAAGTAAATTTAAAGAATTCACCATTTTTTTGCATTTCGGCGAAAAAGAAGTGTCTTCACTAAAATCGCTGTAACGTTGCTTCCCGATGGAGTTGGAACCCCACTTTGTGCTCATTCTTTTCGTGATCGAAACCCCTTCAAAATGGCGCTTGAATCATTGTGCTATCATTATTTTTCGATTTTTCACAGATTTTTATATTCGGACCATCGATTTTTGCGGATTTCTCCATACATACCCCTTCTCATTTTTTACGCAGATTTTCATCCTGCTCTCACGGCTACAATAATTGAGATATCGGGATGATCCCCAATGCATTCTCTCAGTCTACTCGAGACGTTTTGAAAAGGCACGTCAAAACCCAAAATCGATGAAACGGGAGCCAAGTTATGACCATTTGAAATTTCGAAATTTTTAGGTTTTCGAAAAGGTGGGCAAAAAATAAAAATTTTTTTTTTTCTCTTTTTTCAATGTTTCGATACCCCATTCGATCGGAAATTTTCAGCTCATTACGAATAACACCGAGTTTTAGTCGAAATCTCAAAATATCAATGTGAAAAAGGCGAAATTTCGCTGATCACGAATAACCCCCCTTTTCGTCGGAATCTCATTATTTCTATGAGAAAAAGGCGAAAAACGAAAAAAATCACTTTTTGCACGATTTTCAATGAAATTTCTAGTTTCTCAAGGAAACTGGTACTGAATCAGTAATCAGCGAGTCAAAATACATCGAAATAGCGTCCTAAACAAAAATTTAAAGAATTCAACATTTTTTTGCATTTCGGCGAAAAAGAAGTGGCTTCACTAAAATCGCTGCAACGTTGCTTCCCGACGGAGTTGGAACCCCACTCTGTGCTCATTCTTTTCTTGATCGAAAACCCTTTAAAATGGCGCTTGAATCATTGTGCTATCATTGTTTTTCGATCTTTCATAGATTTTTAAAGTCGGACGATAAATTTTTGCAAATTTCTCCATTTTCAACCTGCTCCCACAGCTACAATAATTGACATATCGGGATGATCCAAAATGCATACTCTAAGTCTACTCAAGACGATTTGAAAACGCTCGTCGAAACCCAAAATCGATGAAACGGGAGCCAAGTTATGACCATTTGTAATTTCGAGATTTTTATATTTTCGAAAAGGTGGACAAAAATTACAAAAAAATTTTTTTCACTTTTTTCAATGTTTCGATACGCTATTCGATCGGAAATTATCCGCTGATTACGAATAACACCGAGTTTAAGTCGAAATCTTAAAATATCAATGTGAAAAAGGCGAAAAACAATGCAATTTCGCTCATCACGAATAACACCGCTTTTATTCGAAATCTCAATATTTCAATGAGAAAAAGGCGAAAAACGAAAAAAATCACTTTCTGGACGATTGTCAATGAAATTTCGAGTTTCTCAAGGGAACGGGTACTGAATTACTAATCAGCGAGTCAAAATACATTGATACAGCGTCCTAAAAGAAAATTTAAAGAATTCAAAATTTTTTTGCATTTCGGCGAAAAAGAAGTGGCTTCACTAAAATCGCTGTAACGTTTCTTTCCGATGGAGTTTGAACCCCACTCTGTGCTCATTCTTTTCTTGATCGAAAACGCTTTAAAATGGCGCTTGAATCATTGCGCTATCATTTTTTTTCGATTTTTCATAGATTTTTAAAGTCGGACGATCGATTTTTGCAAATTTCTCCATACATACCCCTTCTCATTTTTTTCGCCGATTTTCAACCTGCTGCTGTCAAGATCGACTCGCTGATCACTAATTCAGTAGCCATTTCTTCGAGAAACTCGAAGTTTGGAAAAAAGAAAAATAATTTTTTTTTTCCGTTTTTGCCCACCTTTTCGGAAACCTAAAAATGTCGAAATTTCAAATGGTCGTAACTCGGCTCCCGTTTCATCGATTTTGGGTTTTAACCGGTGTTTTCAAAACGTACCGAGAAGACTTATTAGACAATGCATTTTGGATCATCCCGATATCTCAATAATTGTAGCCCCGAGAGCAGGTTGAGCAGAGGGGTATTGGGAAATTCTGAGCAAAAAATCTGAGAGCAGGTTGAAAATCGGCAAAAAAATATGCAAAGAGGTATCGGGAAATTCGGAGCAAAAAATTTTGAATTTTTAAATTTTATTTTAAGGCGCTATATCGATGTATTTTGACTCGATGATTACTAATTCACTAGCCATTTCTTTGAAAAACTCGAAATTTCATTGAAAATTGTCCAAAAAGTGATTTTTTTCATTTTTTGCCTTTTTCTCATTGATCCTTTGTGATTTCGACTAAAAACGGTGTTATTCGTAATCAGCGAGATTTCATAGAAAATCGTCAAAAAGTGATTTTTTTCGTTTTTCGCCTTTTCCACATTGCTATTTTGAGATTTTGACTAAAACTCGGTGTTATTCGTTATCAGCGGAAAATTTCCGATCGAATAGGGTATCGAAACATATTGAAAAAAGAGAAAAACAATTTTTTGTAATTTTTTGCCCACCTTCGGTCATTATCGCATGGATACGCAAGTCATCAATCTCTACAGGACGCATCTCTGGAAGATCATTCAGTGATCTTTGCCGCACGATTCCGGATTAGGTACGTTTTCGTTTTTCATAGTGCAAATAATGGGTTAATTTTTCATCTTTCTCTATATCGAGAATAAACCCGTGGGATGAGTCTTACGTGCTATTTTTGCCATGATTTAAACACGTTTGCACATCGGTAGTGGCACCCTCATACAGTTGCTAGTTTACAGGTTATATTTTGGAAACTCTGATTGCAGGTACATATGGCAGGTTTGATCAAAGAAAATGTGAGCGTTGAACTTTGATTTTCAAACACTGGGATGTAAACCAACACTTCGTTGCTATTCTGATGTTCGAAAGTGGATTTCTGTGACGACAAAAGTGTACGAATATCCAACTTTCTCATTCTCCTCCCAGTCAAGGACATGAGTGTTTGTAAAATTTATCCGCAAACGATTCAGCACAATCGGAATGGGCAGTTTCTCGTTGTTTGCAGCAGCGGCAAATACACAATTTACACGTCAATGGCACTGAGAAACATAGAATTTGGTCAAGCTCTGGAATTCGTTTGAGCGTCTGACCAGAGTCAGTATGTGGCGCGCGAAAGCTTGTTGACCATCAAAGTATTCGAGAGTGTGAATATTTCATTAGCGAATTTGTGTTTAGAACGAGATCTCTCAATAAGCACTTTATTTTCAGCAATCTTTTCTGGTTTCATGCTCGGTTTGTTTTTAGGCTCGGGTTTCTCGTTCTTCGACTGGGATACACTTTGTTGTATCGGTATACAGCCCATTCACGTTTTTTGGGCGAACAATGCTTCGCTTATCAATCTCGCCATGGCTAATCGGTATTCCATTCATCGATACTACTCTGACGCCATAGAAAACTCTTCGGGAAATGCCGCGGATATCGAAAACGCGTTTGAGGTATTATCAGAAGTTATCTTTCTTTATTGTTATTCATTACAATATTTCGCAAGGGTCGTATGATGGGCGTTCATTGGGTCTCTTAACCCCATAACTATGTCTCTCGATTCATTTTAAGGAGTTATATGCTACAAGAAACCCACCTTTATAAATTGTTTATCAGAACATCAACGAACAACAGTTATTTATGTTATTCGGCGTTTTCTCGCTCCGATATATGTACAAAAAACCCGCTTGCATTATCTGATCAAATTTTTGCGACGAAATGCATTAATAATAATAACCACGACAATAAAACCAATCATTTCAATTTATATGGACAATTTATTTATTCATTCTCCATTTGGTCCATAAACAGCTAACAACAATAATCATAAATACTATTTATTCTTGTTTTCTTAAACCGGACAATTTGCAGTGAACGTGCCTTGTGCAAGCGCGATGGACCGATGCGCAAAAACCTTAGATTCACGCAAAAAAAAATTATTTAAGATAAGACAAACGTAACTTTACCTCACCTTCTCTGATAAACGATGCCGAATGATCCTTCATAATTATTCGATAAAGATACGACGGCTATCGTTAATCAGAAAAGGATCGGTCGAGCTACGTTTCCACGGTCTTGCTGTATTTAATTTTCGTTGGATCCAAGTTTTAGCGTTATGTCACTTCTCGTCGTGATAGTCATGGCCTTCTGAACCTCACTCTCCTACGCCCGTGAAATCAGACAGAGACTACGTGATCCAACATCACTACTGCTGTAGTTGTTCCACTGTTCTCGAAATTAAAGACGGATAGACTCACAAAATATGCAAGTTCAACATTTTTTTTCTTCATGATAAAAACCTTGAAACGAGTTTGCGACCAGTGTTTCGTGTACAGAATTGAATGAACTTTATTGTTCAAAAATAAAAAAGCGTTTTTTAAATTTTTTTCGAAAAAAAATGTCTCGTTACCTAAAAACGGTACATCCCACATCAACGACATATTTTTTTCCGAAAAGCGCATCCAAAATCCTTCGGAAACCGCTTTTTAAACCCCCCGATTTTTCAACGCCAAAGCGGTAAAAAATACATGGCCACCTTATAATTGTCACCCTGTATATTCATTGTCTAAACGCGATGTGTTTAGGCTTTAACAGTTATTGCCATCTCGCGGCTGTACACGTACCAAAAACAGTCGGTACACGCGCGATATTTGTCCTCCTTACTTCACACTATCAAATACCTTATCCCCACTGATTAGACGCAAATGTTTATTCCATTTTTTTTACATAAACTACGGACCATCAAAACTTTCTGAATAGAATAATCGTGATCACCAAACGATTAGATAAAGACAAAATTTAAAAAGCCAAAATTGTTCGGTTCACTTCACGCTTTCGTATTACACGACCCTCCGCGAGACAGCATGTGTTCATTTATATATTCCAATCAAACCGAGGCCCAACAAACATTCTGATCAGTTTATTATTGACCTACAAACAATTCCGAATCGATTAAGCTCCCCATTGAACAAAAACGCTTTAAAAATAATTATCGTACGGTCAAGTTACTGCGGTCATATGACCGGATCTGGTAAAATCAGTGACACGTTACCGATAGGTTTTTTTAGCTTTTTCGAGAACCAACGAACCGACAAACGTTCTACTTAGTTCATTTGGAACCTACAAACGATTACGCATCGATTAGGCCCCTATAAAACCTCAGTGCGATCTGAATAAAAATATTCCTGCCAAGTTCACACCATATTTTATGTGTGCTTTCCTGTAAAAACTATCGACCAACAAACGTTTTTATTAAACTAACAAACACCTACAAACGACTAACAAATGTTTAAACTACACAAAATTTCAAAAAATCAAAATCGGTTCGCTAAGTTCACAGAGGTGTGAGGGGGACACTACAGAGAGTGCGCCACTATCGACGCACATCTAGCGCGAACTACATAGTAGGCGAGAAAAGTAGAACTAGATCTTGGCAAGCTTTTTACCCGTTACCGACTTACTCACAAGGGGACCTTCCCGACTTGTCATCACCGATTTCGCTCGAATTTATAGGGTATGTTGGGGTTGACGAGGAGTGAAAGTGACCTAAGTGGGAGGGCCAGATGGGCAATATTTAAGATAATAAAAATTTTGCAAATTCAAGAATACATAAGAAGTTTTCATAGCACAATTTTCAATCACCGGTCGGCGCCGCGGCAGGAGCTCTCGAGTTCATAGTGTGAGGGTCGTAGGTTCGTTTCCCCATATGAAGACTTTTTTTTTCTAATCTTCTGTTTAAATTTTACGTTACTTGCACCACAAATATATTTAAATAATGCATAATGGGTTTTAACCGGTGTTTTCAAAACGTCGCGAGTGGACTTAGAGAATGCATTTTGGATCATACCGATATCTCAATTATTGTAGCCGTGAGAGCAGGTTGAAAATCGGCGAAAAAAAATGCAAAGGGTTCTTCTCATTTTTTGTAAGCAAAAAAATTTTGTATTTTTTAATTTTATTTTAGGACGCTATATCGATGTATTTTGACTCGCTGATTACTAATTCAGTAGCCATTTCTTCGAGAAACTCGCAATTTGGAAAAAAGAAAAATAATTTTTTTTTTTCATTTTTTGCCCACCTTTTCGGTAACCTAAAAATCTCGAAATTTCAAATGGTAATAACTTGGCTCCCGTTTCATCGATTTTGGGTTGACGTTTGGGTTTTGACGTGGTCGTGTATCACAAAGTCCAGTAGAACCTCAAATGGCATTGTATTCTGTATGCGCATAATCCAAGGCATGTCGCCGGTTGAACGACGTAATAATCGTTCCATAATTGAATGCTCGTGCTATTTGGCTCAAAATATTTTTGCCCTCCGAGCACTTCCTCCGGAAGTTTAACTTCAGCGTAACGCATGTAATTCTCAACGCTGTGCATTGATAATTCTTCAGGAGAGTTCATCGAGTAAAAAGCTTCAGTAGCTCCTATGTAAGCAGCTGCAATATTTTCCCAATGAGTTTGCAGCTTGTCAGTGGTGTTTGAACATAAAGTTACTGAAAATTTAAGACGGATAATTATTATTATTATCATTACTTTTCAGTCCAGTAAATAACGAATTGAATAGATAAAATTACAGTACCATATGATTCACGAACTTCAATAACCAACGGAGAGTCGTTTTTTAATTTCGCTGAATATACTTTGATTCCAAGTACCTAACACGGGATATCTAATATTTTTACGATTTCACATCCACTAACTTTGACGAGCATACACTCATCCAGTTGATTTCTCTTACTGATACTTAGTTCGCCGGCGAGAGAAGTTTCCAATCCTCGAATGGGTGACGACAGGTAATCACATCAAGTACAGAATTTCCTTCATTCGGCTATGTAAGCTTTGAGCAATGCTCGTCCTCGTTAGGAACCAAAACGCGCAGATAGACGATATATTATTACAAATAATAGAGGAAAAGAACAAGTATTCTATTTAATATATTAGATTTTAAAGTATATTTTTTTCTTTTACCCGTTGAGCCTGTTTCATAAAATCCATGATATCCTCTTTCAGGGTATCTGAACTTTGGCGGTCCTTTCGCGTCCGTCAGTCACACCAAACGAACGGAATAGAACAAAGCTTGCCATTCTCCTGGCGTAACTGGCTCTTCCCTCAGGAGTTTCAATATTATAGGACACATACAAGGCCATATGTCTTCGAAAGAAAATCCTAAAGCAATTCTAAGCAAACAAAACAATCATGGACCATCAATCGCTCTCATCGTCGTTGACGTAATAATTTACTCATGGTTAATCAAAAAGAAATTATAGCAGACGGGGACATAAAGTGTTTTTTTGTCTCATCCTTGCACATTACAATTCCTGATATCGTAATTTGGTAAATATACACAGGTAGCTAATTACAGCGAAAAACAAGTTGGTAAACAAATAATAAACACTCAGAAAATTGTATATGCAATTCATATTTTTATTTCATCCTTTCACAAATTACAGAAGCTTATTAATTAATCTGTTGGTATATAGTGTTCAATTTATATTATAAAACTTTTATTCTTGAGACAAGGCTTTTAGTGTTCATGATTTAGGTTATGTCACACCACTGACACTGACAGCAAAGCAAACCGCGAATTCGCGGCTACGCTCTGTGTTTATCACTTCTTTGTTTTTCGGGTTTTTGTCATTCAAGTCATTGCCTGTATCCCTATCTTCCACGCATTAAACTTTCGTTGATTCAGCGGTATGTCCTCGGTTTAAGATCCCCCTGAATAGACACTACTTCAGACGGCGATAACATGTGTTCGAGGTTGCTAACAGTCTTTCACTGCTATCACCATCTCTCGAAATAGCGTGTACTACGATCTAGTGACTTTATACAGTACGCGACGGCATTTGTTTCACGGCCATTTTTTTGTCGGACAAAGCGTACTGACCCAAAAGTTTTTTACCAATCATTGGTATTTCACATTAATTCGCGGGGGATATCTCAAATTTTCGTTCGTTACCGACAGAGCTCCTGCTTATTCATTATCGATAAATGCACCAGAACTTTCTCGACAATGAACTGACTGTTGTTGATATACCGACAGTTCGTAATCTATGAATTTCCGGAGGAATTTTTTAAATGAAAATTTTACATTTGTTTAAACTATTGGGAATTGGTGTATTCACCGACGAAATAACAAAAAAAATTCACAAAACATTAATCCATTTTTCTTTATTCCGAGCAAAAGTACAAAAGATTTTTCGCATTAACTCCTAGCGCGTTATATTCCTTTATTTATAGATATATCTTCTTTTTTTTTCATCATGTCGTCATTTGACGGGCAATCATACTCGTAGCAAATATTATAATTTAACATTGTAATAATTTAATTAAGGCAACTCTTTCAATATTCTTACGTTTTGTTTTTTTTTTTTTTTTTTTCGAATATATTAATATATATTTAGGTATATATATATATATATATATATTCATTTTTGGATTAATGGAGCTCTAGTTCCGAGATTACCACAGCGGTCAGAGCTATGTATGATGCGTTTGATTTAATTTCATTGTAAACGAAAATCGAGTAGCAAGAGCGTTAAACAAAATGGTTAATGTACATTTTTGTTTCCTCACCAAACGATCTTGTTTCCAGGGGCGGGGGGGGGGGGAAGGAAGTTTCGACTAGACTAGCGAGCAAAATTTTTTCAAGCCGGCTGTATGAGTTTAACGAACTTTATTTACAACGTTCACTAGAGTGTCGCGAATACAAGGCCTTTATTATCGTAGCGTAGAAATAAATTAATAAATTAATGGAGTCGACAATCCGATAAACGATAATATACAAAAAAAAAAAAAAACAAACCTATTTTTTCGATCCCTTTTCTATGGAGATTCGTCTATACAAAAGAAGAATGATAAAAGTCTAGTTGTCCTCGTCTCAAAGAATTAAGCTCCGTTTTTCTTTATACCTGAACAACCTCTCGCGCGTTTACAAGCCTCTAGGATGCAATTTGCTCTACGACGAGCGTTTAGTTTGAAATTCATCGAAGTCCTATCTAACGCCCAATAGTCACACTAACGTTATTTTTATTTTGTCGTTTCTTCTCGTTATTCGTTTTGTCGTAATATCAAAAAAAAAAATTTAATTCGAGAGAACGGAGGAGCGGGAGGGGAATGACTCTAGCGATCAGAGAGCAGTTTCGAGGGTGGGAGCGCTTGGACTTCGCGCGACACTCTGAGCAATCGTTGATTTAGGTGATTCCGATCTCGCTCTGAAGCGTTTCTCGAAATAGGCACTCTGGCGTTGATTATTATTGTTATTATTATTATTTAACGCTGGTACACCAGCTAGAAACTGTGCTCTCGCTAATTGATTGTTTAGCCTACGATTCTCGTAGTTGTAGGATCCCGCCGACTGGCTCGGTATCATATTTCGTGACGTGCTTTGCGAACTAACCGCGGCGCACATTGTTTGACGAACGGTCGATCGTTGATCGGTGAAATTTTGCGAATGAGGAACGGACAGACGTTGCTGTGCCGTTGACGTGACATTTTGGGCGTTTCGCGCGCAATCGTTACCGACTGTCTTGTCGACCGTTGGCAATATTTGATTGTCAAGAAATGCGCTAGATGTCGCGACACGATTAATGCCCGTTATTACGCCGCTATTATCGTTTCTTCTCGTTCTCTCGTTGTGCGCGTCGTTTCTCGCCAAACGATCGGGCAACTTTTCGCCAAGATCGAGCTGCCTTCGTGAATTTAATCGCGACGTTGGCGTTGGATTTTCCGGCGATGGTTTCATCGCCTTTTCCTCGGCGGCCGCGTCCTCGATTATCGTCGACGACAGAACGTCCGTCCGCGGCGTTTGAAATCTCCATACCGACCGAGGACTCAGAACTTTTGCCAGTGGTATTTGGGGCATATTTTGAGGAATCGTTTGAAGATAATATTGCTGTTGTTGTTTTTGTTGTTGCTGTTGCTGTTGCTGTTGAAGCTGCTGCTGCTGTTGGTTGCACTGCTGGCGCGAAAGTTTCAACTGCTCGGCCGCCGACAGTCTCGTTGGTCCGAGTTTCACGCTCTGCTGTAACAACAGACGCTTGAAATCGAGACGTGACGTCGCTGAGGGCGACTGAATCGTCGGTGGAATCTAGAATTTGCGAAAAAAAAAAACATTCAATTGAATTGATCGTACGAAACGTTCTTTCCACTTTTCATTGAATCAACAAATTGTGAATTTCTCGATTGCTCATTAAAACTTACCTCGGGTGCTTTTTGCGATTCGGGGCTCCAGCTGTGCCTCGTGCCAGGTTGAGCTTTTACCAGGGAGCACGTCGAGCTCGCCGGCGAAAGGCTCTCGGTGTCGTCTTTTATGTTGAGCCTTCTCTTCGATTTGTGTATAGCAGCGAACAATTCCTCGTTCGACATTGTGCTCCTCGTTGGCGAAATAATTGACAGATTAGTCGGTGTATTACGACCGGAGGAACTTTGCGTCGGTGTACTTCGTCCCGAGGAGCCGGGCATCGGTGACGAACAATTGTTACCGACGAGAGTCAATCGTTCGGCGACAGTTGGATTCGAGCGTGTTGTCGGTGTCGATGATTTAAATGCCTCGCTACAATTTCCCGTCGCTATTGGCGATATCGCCGGATGGCGTACGCTCTCGTTTGACTTTTTGTCGGACTCGTGGACCGGTGACGAGGCAAAGAAACGATAACCGAGCGCAGAAAGACCGAGAGGTGCAACGAATCTGAAACATTAAACACAATTTTACCTCAGAACGAAAGGTGTGTGTGGGTGTTAGGGTGGTTCTTAATTTGGTGATGTTGGAAATTCTTTGGTATTGTTCCTCAAAAGTGATCAACATATCAAGAAAAAAAATTGGGCGCAAGCCGAACTTTGTCCAATAATTCTAACCCACCCCACCGAGCTGTCGAATTTTTATATGAAAAAATGCATGCATTCAAAATTTTGTTAAGAAAATTGTTTATTATTTCATAGAAATTACATATTACAAATTACATAGAAAATGGAAAAATTCGCAAAATTGGATGGTCCAACTTTGAAAATCTATGAAAAATCGAAAAAAAATCGTATCTCAATAAATAAAGCGGCATTTTAAAGGTTGAACGGTTACGAAAAGAATGAGTACAGATTGGGGTTTCCAACTCCGTCGGGAAGCAACAGTACAGCAATTTTAGTGGATCAACTAATTTTTGGGTAAAATCGAAAAAAAAATTTGAATTTTAAAATTTTGTTTAGGATGCTATACTGATGTATTTTAATCCACTGATCACTAATTCAGTATCCAAAACCTCGAAAAACCTTGAAATTCCGGCAAAAATCATTAGAAACGTGATTGGGTCAATTTTCGAGTTTTTCCCATTGATGTTTGAGTTTTCGACGAAAACACGATGTAATTCGTAATCAGCAAAGAAATTCCGATTGAATAAGCCATTGAACCATAACAAAGGATGAAAGAGAACATTTTTGTCACTTTTTGCTGATTTTCTTAACATTTATGAAATGTACTTTTCAAGTGTTCAACATTTTTATCCAGTTGTTATGAAATCTCGGTTTATTAGACGAAACCGTGAAATCAAATCCATCCATCATCATCATCCATCGTTAACCACTCGCGAGATAAAACTTCTCACCTATTTCTCGCGTTGATCGGCGATTGTTGCTGTTGTAAATTCTCCCCCAGTCTCGATCCTCCTTGCATCTGCATTTGTTCCCCGTTGCTTCGTCGATTCGAATCCACGGGATTGTCCGCAAATCCCGTATTACCTTCGAGAATTGGTTTACGTCCGTGTCTAGCGAGCATGTGCATAGCGCTCAGTGGACCTCTAGACAATCCTCTCGTGATGTCCGGTGTGACGCTACGCGGTGGTTCCGCCTCTCTCGCGGCTTTTCTCGTCGGTAGAGTGAAAAATTGTTGTTTACCATCGAGCCCCGTGCCGACGAACTGTTGATTTCTCGCATTTTCCGTTTTCACAATATCCCGCGAGTACATACGACGATTGTCGCCGTAACGCGGTGGCTCGTAATACGGCCGATTCGCGTTGTGAAACGTTTGCGAATTTCGGCGAATATCGGCCGATGAAATTTTCGACGGATAACAATTTTGTCGCGTCTGTTCGTAAATCGCACCGCGATTATCCTCGTACATACGATAATCCCGCTGATTATCATCTTTTGAAATGTTCGTTTGCCTATCGCGCGACTTGTAATCCACGCTTTTTTCAATCTTTTGCCATTCACGCGGTTGCGGCGGACCCACATAAGGCGGTGGTGCCTGCGACGTCAATTGCGTTGGCGCTGTTGTTTCACCCGGTAACGGCAGCAACGCGTTGTCTGAAACAGAATTTTTTTTTTTCTTTAAATGGCAAAAAAATAACACTAAGCTCGGTGGAAAAAAAACAACTACTGTTTCGGAGTTTCTTTTTTTCATTTTCTTACATAATTCTCAAAATCCTTTTCCACTTATTCATATCCAGATATATATTTGTGCATTTATTATATCCTAACACCCCTAAAACCACTGATTATTAGTGAATTATTGTTACGCGTTATACTTGTATATACAATTTGTGTTTTTTTTTCTCGTTTTAAATTAATTATTACATCACTGACGGCTTTTTCGAAGCATTAGTCGTTGACCCGAACGGCAAGCAGGGCATATCAGCGTGAAGCATGAATTTTTCAATGTATATGAGCAAAATGAGCATGCAATGAACCTTATCAAAGTTTTTAGAGACAAACACACATAATGAGACAAAAAAACAAACAAAAAAAAACAAAAAAGAAAAAAAAATACGACGTGAACAAAAATGTACTCACCGGGCGTAATTATATATGGAACGTGTAACTATGACAGAGATTTACTATGGGGAAAATTCTATGTGAAATTATGTATACATAAATTAATGTATATTTTCGTATTTATATATCGGACAGTTTTCCGAACATTTTAAATGAAAAATTTCACTCATACTTTCGATTAAAACGTTAAATACCATGTATTACGTTGAGAATTTTGTTTGTTCGTTTCTCTTTACGAATTTTGTCATGAAATTTCTTATCGAGTGTCTTGTTTGTTGGAAATTTCGATTTTCAAGTACTCAAAACAGCGATTATATTGAAAAAAAAAGTCCTGCCGAACTGACTCTGATATACAAATACGTATATTTTTAATTTGCATACATATTGGGATGATAACTGACAAACAACACAGAGGTAATTGGGGTAACACGAGGATTTTTTGACGCGGACAGATACGAACACACAGCTTTAGGCCAAACTTGCGAAAGAATTTTTTTTCGTATATGTATATATTATATACAGGCGTGAGTGAAGATTTGGCTGGCGGTGGTGTCTCAACGGGCTTTCGCAAGTGCCGATGATAGTGAGATTGCACGAGAGAGTGAAAGAGAGAAGAGAAAGAAAAACATTGAGTGAGAGTGAGACAGTGAAAAAAAAAAAAAAATTTTTAAATGACACAATGCAAATGCAGTTTCGATAATCAAAAAACAAATCGTGTCTATTAACATACAAATAAACGCAGTAAATAAATTTAATCAGAGATGGAGAAAAAAAACAAACGAACAATTTACGAATAATAACGTATCGACTATAATATGGTATGTACAGTGTGGAAGGGACAAAACAAAATTCTTAAGTATTGTCATGATGTTTTCGTATATATGTATATAGCAAACCATGTGGGATATACAACATTTATATCGATGAGACTATTCGTTATTTAGATGAAAAAAAAAAACAAAACGAAACAAAAAAAAAGTGAATGATATGCAATTGACGACAATTATTTATAGTGTGAAGTATATATCATGTACAAAATATAATACATTTAACGTAAAAACTGCATGCCACCCCAGGTTGCAAGAGCGTCCGCGGGGGTTTTTCTTTTTTATTAGTTGCAAGCCATTTATTATCCCTTTCGTTTCTTTTTTTTTTATTTTCGCTGCGGCAAGAGAAATAATTGCCAGATTTTCGTGATATATACACCGTAAAAAAATGGATTTATTAGATTTTACTAAAGTTTATTTCGATCAAACAAATATTACGAAATCTATGTAAAATGAACATTTTAATGGATTAAAAAATCAAATATCTTATGATCGAAATAAAATTTATTAATTTTTCTCGGTCTATATAAATTCATAATTTACAAAGAATTAATTAAGAATGTGCTTGCATCTCTCGTACCGATAACACGTTTTCGTTTCAATTGAGTTTATTGGAACGATGTTTTGTTTGTTAAAAAAATAAAATATCTTCGATTGAATTCAATAAACATTTGTTCGAACGTAACGAAAAAATGTTATTCAGTCTAAGCAAATCTCGAATCGACAGACTTTAATTTCAATGAATCTTCTTTCTCGGTGTACGAACAATCACGTCTTGCTTAAAAATGTGTTTTTTTTTTAAATTCGAAAAATCGTGGAAAGTTAGTGAATTCGTTTTGTTAGTCACACTGCTACAGACGCTATACTTACAACGCGAGGCGAGCACGCTAATTGGAACTATACAAAACATGCGAAAATCCATTTTTTTTTTCTATATTGGAATTATCTAAGATTGTGGGTGCAAAACTACACAACGAGCGTAATTGCGAATATTAGACTACGCGTTCGATTCGTTTTTCTTTCTTTCTTATGTACACAAATATCAATTAATAAGAGGGACTGGGAAAAAAATCAAGATCTCGTCGTGAGGTAATTATTAATGTTATACGATAATTTTGCTGGGCGAGAGAATCATCGATCGTCGAGTCACGTGGACTATTATGAATTTATCGATTAATCCGAGAAGTAATAATAATAATAATAATAATAATAATAATACATTTACGGTTTGGACGGATCGTTTTACGTAACTTAACGCCTATTTCGAATAAATATGACTTTTCTCTTTTGGATCATTCGTCTATTAGCGTTTTTATAAATTTAAACACATATCTACACGTTTTGGGATAATGTGGACACACTTTCTGATATCGATTGTCGTTGGTTTTTTTTTGTTTATCGTGATATTTTTGCACGTGCATTTATTCGCGAGAGCGATCCAACGTGAATCTCAATGAGAAACCCCTTATTTTGAATTTTTTCACGTTTCTCACCCAATCGCGTTACATTTTAGTCACAGAACAAGATTATCCCGTTCATAAACAAATACGGCTTTCATATTATGTTGTTTTTTTTTTTTTTTTGAGAGATTTTATTAACCCGTTACGACATTCTATATTCACCGCAGTTCACGGTCGAACTTGTGTGAAAATATTTAACCGGCCGAACGACTGAAATAACGGATGGGAAAATGTACTTTATACGGAGATAACGCGGAGCGAAAAATGAAAAATGTCGAAAGAAAAAGCGTTGTTATACAATCGTTCGGAAGCAAATAATGTTTATTTGGCTATTTGTGAAAAATCATCTCGTTCTTTTGTTTGTCTATATTTCACTTATTTTTTGGTGGGCAAAAACATTGCAAAAAAATATATTGGCCAGTGATTAATTTGATTGGAAATTTTTATCGATCTGATTAATGGCGAAGCAATTTTCATAACGCAATCTCGTGGCAACGATCTTAATGAGAATTTTGACGACACTTGACCAAAGAAGAAAAAAAAAACACCAAAACGTTAATACACTTTTGGAATAATCATTATTTTCAATATAATTCATTCGGCCGATAATCGTAACGCGAATTGATTCATGAACATTTATTTAGATTAATCTCGAAGTTTTATCTCCATTTCTCTCTCGTTCCCTGATAAATAAATCATTCTTACTGCGGATATTACGTATAGCCCATTATTTCTGTCTTTGCATACGCACGATAAAAAATTCCGTGCGCGTAATGTCCATATACAGCGGAATGAAGATTCGCAAAGAGGAAAATTACGCGTTGCTATATATAGACAAGTCGCGTGAACGACAAACGATAATGGCACTCTCTCGCGTGAGATCATCAATAGCTCTGGGCATTCGTTAATTATCATAAACCCGGGTCTCGCGATCTTGTCACTCGGAATGGAAAATTAAAAAAATTCATTTTATTCGACAGTTTTTTTTGGTTTTGACTGAAAAAAAATGCGTTTCATATTTGTAAAAAAGAAAAATGATTTTAGAAAATTTAAGAGAAGTCCACCGCGAATTATTAACTTTCGGAATTATTGGAGGGAAACGCTCATAAATTGCAACTGTTTTCTTTTTGCGCTCTGGGTAAACTTCAAATTTTTCTTAAAGTGATGCTACATTTTTAGCACATTATTCTAGCACAGGTATAACTAAAAATTGCGAATATTACCGAAAATATTGATTTTCTTTTGAATTAAAAAAAAATTCACGGAAAAAAATTTACATATTTGTGATAAAAATGTTCAATAAACAAACAAACTGTTTTCCACTCAAAAACAAAAGACGATCGTTTCTTTTTTAATGAATTTATAAATTATTTCTTTCACTTTTCAATAATTCTGACAGTTTTTTTTGGTTTTGACTGAAAAAAAATGCGTTTCATATTTGTAAAAAAGAAAAATGATTTTAGAAAATTTAAGAGAAGTCCACCGCGAATTATTAACTTTCGGAATTATTGGAGGGAAACGCTCATAAATTGCAACTGTTTTCTTTTTGCGCTCTGGGTAAACTTAAAATTTTTCTTAAAGTGATGCTACATTTTTAGCACATTATTCTAGCACAGGTATAACTAAAAATTGCGAATATTACCGAAAATATTGATTTTCTTTTTAATTAAAAAGAAATTCATGGAAAAAAATTTACATATTTGTGATAAAAATGTTCAATAAACAAACAAACTGTTTTCCACTCAAAAACAAAAGACGATCGTTTCTTTTTTAATGAATTTATAAATTATTTCTTTCACTTTTCAATAATTCTGAGCGAAATTCACCGATAATTGTTGTTTTTTTTTTCTTCCTCAAATTGTTTGATCGTGGATAAATTTTAACTTACGGGGTCGTCGCGTTGCCAAAAATAGTAGATGTCGCGCCAGCATTTTGAGAATTGGAAGAACAAAAACAAAACAAATTGTCCGATATTTCAGCAAGATGTCAGGTGACAATAATGTGACTCGAGACAAGACGTTTCTGAGCGTTCATCTCGGCGACTGACTGTCTAGCGAGAAGACAAGTGTTAATATAAATCTGTCTGGACCGTCGCCGCAAAGAAGCTTCTCTCTCTCTCACTCTCTCTGTCGTAACTTCTTTTCGTCCCACTCACATGCGCGCGGACGTAATTTTCTCGTTGTTTAAAGCTTCGCGTTATGAAAATCGAAAAAATAAACAAAAAAAGTCATACAAATTTAGCAAAGACATTCGTGTAATTTGATTTCATCCCTAATCTCGTGCGGGTCAAAAAAAAAACGTACAACATTCGTAATGTTCACGATTTTGTTGTTGTTTTTTTCTTTGCGTCGCTTATCTGCCTAATTTCGTAATTCATCGGCAGTTTCGCGCACTTGACAACGGGAGACGTAACGAAATTTAACGACGAACAATAGACAAGTCCGTCGAGTGATTTCGAGGTTTGTATATCTTAACCTTGACCCGAGCAAATTATCGCGCGAGGAAATTAATTTATAGTAAAAGTTTTTTGTGTGTTTTATTTTCCTTTCAATATTCACACATGTGTTTGTGTGGATATGAGCGTATCACAGAATTGTTTCTCAATTATATTTGCGACAGATAAGACGTTGAAAAAAAATTTCCGGGAATCCCGATAGCGCGCGACGATGTGAAATCCCCAAATACTTCGAGGACATATCTCACTTTTCGAGCTCGCGATAAAGGCAAAATCGAAAGAATTTTATTTCGGTCCGGTCTCTTTCGCAAACGGGACCGTAGATGCGACTGAGGTTCCTGACCGAGAACTTCAAGTATTTCAAAGCTTTTACAAAGAGCTATGCACAAACGCACACACACACACTCGACTCTTTTTATCCCGTTTTACTCTTTATGTTGTGTGTTAATTTTTATTTATTAATTTGTTTTCTTCGTTCTTTCCCTCTCTCTCTCTTTCTTTCTAGCGATTTATTTCACACGAACGTGCAATAAATTCGATAATGTATCTTTGTGTTAATCGCACATGTGGGATAAACATCTCGCGGACTGATGCAACATCGTCTTTTGTTGAGCCATGTGAGGCCGGTCAATATACAAAGTGTCTGATAAGGGCTGACGTGTGAACTCTCCGCTTTCTATACTCGATCCAGTGGGGTCTCGATGGATTTTTCCATCACTTCTCCTTCGTACGCGATACACGACGCTCTTACGACTTTTCCTCCTACTTCGTCCCCCCGCGACCTCCCCTTTATTCTGTCATATTTATAATGATAGAAAAATGTATAGTGATCTCTGTATGTTTCCCATTATTCCCTGATATTAACCACCGACCACTGACCTCACGCTCGTTCCTTTCTTCCTGATTCATTTTTCTGTCTTATCGCTGATAAAATTTGCCTCAAAGATTCTCCGCCTTTTTAGCCTATCGATAACTGAAAAAGAAAATCTAATTTATCAATTTTTTTTTTCGTGTTTGATTTCAACCAATGGATTTCCAAACGATAATATGATTTCTTTACTATCTTTCATTGATTGACAATTATCTAAAAATTTGAACACTGTAATTTCCCTTTTTTTGTATTGTAAATTCTCTTTTACGAGCTTTGAGAGATTTGGCTCACACAAAAAGATCGATTAAAAATTTGTTTTAATTTATATTTTTTTTAATACGTGCAAATTTTGCTCTCGATGATTCAGTTTTTATTTTGATCTATTTACGATTTTCCTAACGATAATATGATTTCTTTACTATCTTTCATTGATTTACAATTGTCTAAAAATTTGAACACTGTAATTTCCCTTTTTTTGTATTGTAAATTCTCTTTTACGAGCTTTGAGATATGTGGCTTACACAAAAAGATCGATTAAAAATTTGTTTTCATTTATATATATTTTTTAATACGTGCAAAGTTTGAGCTTGATGATTCAGTTTTTATTTTGATCTATTTACGATTTTTTAGCGAGTCATTAAAAAAATAAGAATCAGAGATGTCATTTTTTTTCCACGTCAAATAACTAGTGAATGCGTAGAATTCGTGCAGATAATACGTCGAATTCGACGGGAAAAAACTCTTTTCCAACCCCCTCTACCGGCTATCGTAAATTATCTCGGGGAAAAAAAAAATTTATATATTCGAGCTCAACCGCGCCAATTATTAGGTCATATAAACCATGTAACCTTGTCGATGTGGTTCATCGTTATACACGCTTTTGCGATTTTTCCTCTTATCGAGGGGAGAAACTGTTGAACCCATTGTACGTATTATTCCACGCTCTGTCCGAGAGTCGTTCAGGCAGAGAGAGAGTGAGACGATCAGTAATTGAGAGAAAAGTGGGAGTAAAAGTTATAGTTTCTCAAGACGGTATTTCCTTTTATCTTTTGCCGCAGTGTACTGTAATACCGAACGTGAATAACCGCATGAACGTTCCGGGAGATAAAATCCTCGAAGTTTTAGAGCGGATAGCCGCGAAATTAATAAGTGAGCGGCGTGTTCACGGGTTTTTAAATGTTTTCAAGAAACAAATAAATAATATAATCGTAACGCATTGGATAAACGGAATATTGCACATAAAATAGAGAGATTTTTGAGGAAATTTTCTGGAAGCGATGTACATTCGCGAATGGGAGCTTGAAAAGAAAATCGAAAAAAGGACTCGCCAATCCGTTTCTGTTTTTTTTTTTTTTTCCATTATTTTAAACGATCATTTGGAAAGTTAAGGAATCCCTAAATTCTTCTCGTAATAAAAAATGGTTTATGTCACGTGAAATGCCTCGTGCGCGCAGCTGAGTAACCGTCCCATGTCACATGTCCATTTCTTTCTCGCAATCTCGCGTGTGCCTCTCGTTGTTTGTCACAATATACATACTCTACTATACATAGCTATATATACAGGGTGTCCCAAAACTAGGAGGTCAAAGTGACACGGGGATTAAATTGGCTCCGGACCTATCAGAATAAACAAATATGACCTCGGTGAAAGTCTCATAGTTTCCAAAAAAAAAATCGGTTTTTTTGATTTCTCGGAAAATTGCTATCTAGTCCTTGTTATTCCGCCACTATTGCTATGAAAGTCCAAATCGTAAGCAAATCAAAGTTCAAATTCACACCAAATCCTCAAGCGTTGAGAGACACAAACGAACACAGCGAGATAATGAGAATAGCGATTGTCCGAAAAATTAAAAAAGTTGATTTTTCTGAAAATCGCTATTCTTTTTATCTCGCTGTTTTCGTTTGTGTTTCTCACCACTTTAGAATTTGGTGTGAATTTGGACATTGATTTCCTTAAGTTTTGACCTTTCATTGCAATGGTATCAGAATAACAAGTACTAGGTAGTGATTTTCCGAGAAATAAAAAAAAAAAAACGATTTTTCTCGAAAACCATGAGACTTTTACTGAGGTTATATTTGTTTATTCTGAATGACGTTGAAGTTTGGATCGTTGGAACGCAACGCAAATACGTTTTTAAATGTTCATTTTCAGTATTCCTCTTTCTTCTCGTGCCCATTTATGCCCAGGTCCTTGAAGGAGATCCCAATGAAACGTTTCAACGATTTTTGTCATCGATAATCTAATCTTAAGGGAAATTAATGGTGTATAGAATCCATTTTCGTTGCATTCCAACGATGCAAACTTCAACATCATTATTCTGATGGGACCCGGAGCCAGTCTAACCCTCGTGTCACTTTAACGTGCTGATTTTGGGACACCCTGTATAAATATCTACATATATATATACATATATATTTATAGTATGTATGTACTGACGGCTTTGGCTATCTATTTGGAACAACGACGATACGGCTCGTTGAATCTTGGAACCTTGAGTCACGAAGAAATGACCGCGGGGGATCTTTAGACGCGTAACAATAGACTTCTTGACAAGCTTGTTCGCGCTATTTCTCGAAACTGGAGCATATCGTTCGATGCCTCTAACTTTAATAACCTCTTTGTGCGTGGTTGAGCGCGACGCTGTTACCCCACGAGTAATGCGAAAAGAAAAATCAGTTAATCATATGCGGATTGAGAAAATCCGTTAAAAATCTATTTTTACGTGTCAGCCATTTATAGCCGTTTGCGTGAAAACCGAATAAAAACGCTTTGTTATAAATTATTTCTGTTCACTGGGCAATGCTCGAGTTAATTAACAAATAGATCCAAAAAGAAAAGCTACCAAATTTCCGTGTCATTGCCGGAATACTTGAGTACCCGAGCTGGCTCGAGATCGAGAGCCCGGGGACGCGGACTGATCGGTACGATCGTCAATGGCGATGTGAATCTCGAATTACTCTCAAATTCGCAATTATCATCGACACTGGGCTCGGGACTCGCCACAGTTTCCGGATAATTAATTCTCTCCTTGAGCAAATCCTCCTGCAATTCCTCGGAGGGCGTGCGAAAAATTTTCGACGTCTTGTCGCCGTGTCCGGAGAATTTTTTGATAAACATTATCGGACTATTGGCCATACGATAACTCTCGCTACGTTTGATCTTACGTTCGCCCCGTTCGCCCGTTTTCTCGCTCTTTTCATCCTGCTCCGACGACCTGTCGTCCTCGTCATCGAGTCGATGATCAAATTTTTCCATCTCACGAGTCTCGTTCACGCTCGTCACGTCTCGTCGCGAAAAATTCGGTGTGTCCAAATCGGATATCAACAATTTTCTACCTAACTTCGGCGTTGCGCCGCTCGCGCGAAGATTCGCCGGACAGAGGCCGGACTTTTCGAAGCTCAAACGAGCGCTGACGGAATGTCTCACCTCTGGACGCGCGTTTATTTCCTCGTGAATGTCACGAGTCAACGCGACTAAACTATCGGTATCGTGTTTGTCGCGCGATGAATTTATAATGTCGTTATCGTCGGTCTTTGTGGTAACGTCCAACGGACCGTCCGGTGGATGATTCTCATCGCCAGCCCTAACTCTTTCCCTAATACGTTCGACCGCGTGGACACCTCTCGTCGCGCACGAATTTCGCGTTATCGAGACTCTGGACTCTGGACACTTGTTACTCGGTGACAGCGGTACGGAATTTCTAACGATAGTCAAAGAACCGTGAATCCTCGTTGTTTGTTGTCGGTGGTGTTGTTGACGATGATGCTGACTCTTCGATCGTTGCTGCTGACGCTGATCCTTGTGATTATGTTGACGATTACGTTCCCCGCGAGTCGCACGATCGTTGCTATCTAATCTACCGGTGATCTCAGTGCAATCGTGTTCAGTGCCGTTGACGATACCGCCCTGGGCTTTCTTACCTTCGTCGCCCTGCACGTTGACGTAAGCACCGCGCACTTGTCTGTGTGGACTCGTCGGACTCGTCGGGCCCACAACCGTCGTCGGTGTCCTCACGTAATCCGGGCTTGGTGCACGATCGGGACTCGTGGCTGCGCGTATTATCAACTTTCCGAGCTGCGGCGATGTCGGCGGTGTTGATGACGTCTGACCGGCACCGTCGACCGTGTCCGATGTCTTGTTGACCGCCCTAACGTGAGTCTGCGCACGATGAAGAAGCGGCGATGGCGATGGCGAGACACCCTCTTTCACGAACGGACCTGAGGAGCGTTTTGTTATTGGACAACGTTAGTATTAGTACAAGAAGAGATTGGAGATGGATGAAGGGGATCGTTTTGGCGTTGTTCGAGGGATGAGACCAGGAGGCTTTCGAATACTTATATTTCATAAGTTATTTGTTGTCGGTGGCTCTTTTTCGAACTTGGATAATCCAGTTCGATTTAAAACGTTGAAAGTATAGTAAAAAAATCGTCAATTCACCTGGATTGAAGGTCGTATGAGCGCCCTTTCTTCTTCTCAAGCTGTCCGACGAATAAACGACCTTTCCCTCGGAATCCAACGTCACCCTCGCGCCCTGTCTTCTTCGCTCGAGCGACGAATCAGGCTTCTTCGGCAATTCGCTCAGGCTCACATATTCCGCGTCTCTCTTGAACAGATCGGCGTTAGCGTATGTCGCTTGGGAGCATAACGAAGCCGTTGTCTTCGCGTTCGCTGTCTCGTGACGTTTGTCATTGTTGTTTCTCACGTCGGCTATGGTGACATAGTCGCCGGAGTCTCCTGTCGTATGTGGTATGTCCTGTACCGCGTTCTTCGACGAGTGTTTCCGTCCTGCGAGCGGCAGAACGCCCCGAAGTTTGCCAAGTACACCGCTCAACGGACTCGTTTTGCTCGCTGTCGTCGTTGAGCTCGTTTGATTGTTGCTCGGGGTCTTTGTGAGATTGTTGGCATTGCCGGAATTCGCGGGCAGCACAGTTTGCACGGTGGCATAAAGATTCTTGTCCTGACCGTTGAATACCTCCATCTTTGATGTTCCAACGGTCGCGGACATTAGAACAGAGCCGGGACCTCGAAGATCCACATTTTTATCGTTTCTTCTCGTATCCCGATCGTTCGTATCCTTTGTTTGCTCGTCGTCGGAACCCGGCGGTGTTATCACGCACATCGATGGAATACGACTTGTGTTTATCGCCGTTTTCGAACGTATCCTCTCGATCCTGTCGCATCCCTCGAGATCGCTCGATTCCGAATATTCGAACTCCGAGCACGATCTACCGGTGCACGCTGGACTCGAGGCTGACTCTACGGGTGACGACGACGTGTTGTGACCGCTGTCCGGCGATTCAACGCCGTTTGGATTTTGTCCGTGTACCTGGATCATTTGGCAAAACAAAAGATTTAGCACTTGACAATTTTATCGAATGACAACTGGTTTTTTTTTTTAAGTGTACACCGCCGTGACGATCTACTTTCTAAATTGCTAGCTTTGCCCCGCGGTTTCAACCCGCGTTAAATTTGAATTACATATCTGTTTCATACGCATTACGAGTACATAACCAAGTGCATCTCATTGGCTATAAATATCATTCGGAAATTATGTGGAAAAATAAAAGGACCAATCACTAAAAAATAAACCGACGCCGCCGCCGCTCCTTAGTGTCATAGCGTGAAGTTATATGGCCTAGAGCCTTCCCGAATAAACGAGCTATCTGATGCAAAAAGAATTTTTCAAATCGGATTAGTATTCCCTGTGATTAGCGCGTTCGAACAGACATACAGAATCTCCAGCTTTATTATAGTAGAACAAACATTATTTCAACGAAATATTCATTCCATATCTTTCGTTCGATTTGACTTGAAATTTCTCATACTTTCTCAAAGACATTCGTTGTTCGCTAAAGTCTCGCCGTACGATAGAAAACCAATTTTTCTTTTTCTTTTTCAATAACGATCGTTAACACTTTCTTCGTACACAAAGATTCGTCTTACCATTGCGACTACGGTCAGGCTTGACTTTCTCTCGGGCGGCACCGGTGCCAGTAACGTTGTGCAAACGGTTCCAGCGGAACTGGTAGTGGTCGAGGTCGATCCTCTGCCAAATAGTTCGTACTCGTTCTCGACGATCGGCGACGTTGGATCCGAGCTAACCTCGCTTGATTTTACGTTGGGACTCTGCGGCGAAGGTTCCTCCTCTCTCAGTGTCTTTAGTCCGGAATCCATGTGAAACGAGGTGTAATAACCCTCTGTGTCGCACGAATAAACGGAGGAGGTTTCACCGTCGTCCGAGAAAGGCACAACCGTGATGTCCTGTATAATATCGGGTGTTAGGGTACCCTCGGACGTGACCGAGGACGATGCCGATGTGTCTCGACCCTTGAGACGTCGCATGTGACACAGAGACGTCGATGACGTGCCGATCGAGGCTGTCGTCGTTGATCTAAAATTAGTTTAACGTTTCGTTGTGTTATTCACTGCCGTAGTCTGGTCTAGAGCGAGATTTTTGACGTCATTTCTAATGTGCAATGACGTTTAAACCGTTGAAGTTGTCTTGATGAAAATTTACACGTGCATTTATTGATCCTTAGAGAATACTTGTACATTAAAAAAAAAATGATTTTAAATATTTTCATGTAGTTTTTTGCCTTGTTGTAACATGGTGCGCCGAAATCGGCGCCCACTCTGGACGATGTTGTATGCATCTGAAAAAAAAATATATATATATTCTCAATCCGTATGAGTATTCTGAGCACTGGTAGCAGAATTGGTACTTAAAAAATTTTTTTATTGAGTCGAACAATAATTTTGCCGACATTTTATAACTCGTCGAATACCCGAAAATGTATGAAATATCATTAATGAAAGTTCAACAGGCCGCCATTTTGTCAAAAATTTTTTTTAAGTACCAATTCTGCTACCAGTGCTCAGAATACTCATACAGATTGAGATTATATATATTTTTTTTTTTTCAGATGCATACAACATCGTCCAGAGTGGGCGCCGATTGAGGCGCACCATGTTGCAACAAGGCAAAAAACTACATGAAAATGTTTAAAAGAATTTTTTTTTGTTAATGTACAAGTATTCTCTAAGGATCAATAAATGCACGTATAAATTTTCATCAAGACAACTTCAACGGTTTGAACGTTATTGCACATTAGAAATGACGTCAAAAATCTCGCTCTAGACCAGACTACGACCTTAATGGCGTATTAGATACGCGATAATAAGGTTCTCGGTACGGAATATTAAACAATAATTTTAAAAAATTGGTAAATTGATTAAAAATTTATTTAATTCATTGAAAATTCACATTTAGTCATTAAACTTTGAAAAAAAAAAAAATCATTTTAGCAACGAATAAATTGATGGAAATACCTTCTAATAATATTTTGAATTACTTCGCCTTTTTTTTTTTGTTACCTTGGTGGATGCGTCGTCGTGGTAGTTTCGCTTCCTATACTCGCTCTTCCGCTCTCGGACGACGCGCTCCAATTTCCGGAACTCGAATGGGGCGCGTCGTCCCTGTTCGTACCCTTTCTTCGTTCTCTCCTCTGCGCCGCTGATTCTCTCAGCTTAACGCTCGATTGCCTTATTTCCATATTTGGCATAATGACCGGTATGCTCGAGGTGCTCTTACCGCTCGAGCTCGATGAGGACGGTTTTCGCTCGTGCGACTTGTCCTTTCGTCGTCTCGTCGAGACTGTCTCGTAGATATTCGTCTCCTCCGGTGTCTTCGACTGAGACTGCTCGATCGTTCTCTCCTCGCTCGTCTCGTTCGTCACGTCCACGCTAAGATCGATCTGCTGACTCGACGATTGACTCGATCGTGGACTTATAAGCTTCAGTCTCGACATACCCCATGCCTTCAGGGTATTGAAGTGTGATTTTTTCTCCGTCGACGAGTCCTTCTTCGAGCCGAGAATATCCGTGCTCGCTGATCTGTGAGCTCGCGGTGTTGTCGCTGAAAGTGTCTCATCGAGCTCGTCCGGTGTCGTCTCACTGTTACACATATATTATTTTTTTTAATTTTTTCGTTTAACAAACACGAGATGATGTCGTTAATATTTTGTTTTTTTTTTTTCGCTCGATCGAACAATCACGTATCTTTTAGTAGGATAATGGAATTTTTTCAATATGAATTATCGTGTTACGGTGAAATTTCGAAGAATCTCACGTTACAAATGCTTCAGACAAAATTCGGGCACTGATATTTTCTATGCGCAAGCATCGTAAAGTTAGCTGAAATTTTGTATATGCACAGGCATAACGATAAAGCTGGTAAACACATTTCAAATGATGATGTATGAGGGGAAAAGTTGTTCGATATATGGCAAAATCAACCAGTGAATGACCACGGTCACACATCAAACGAAAATTAGAAGATAATTGGAGATGGGGAAAAAAAACGTTCGAAGGATAATCACGCGTTGTATTAGCATTCCACAATAGTATCCTGTTTTGACATTTACCGTTCATAAAAACCTTGATTATCTGCATTGAGACAACAATTTATCTAATATTAACAAATCACGAGTTGGATATTGCGAAATAAATTGTGCATTAGTTATTAACAAATTTTTCGTTCGAACAAGTCAATTTTTGTTTTTTTTTTTTTTCAATAATCACCAAATTTTATCTCGCTTCATTTGGCGCAATTAATTATTATATAACGGATTAAACATTTATCTCGCTGTAACCAACTCAGCATTTATTAACATTATGTAAATTATTTTCTGAGCTTGTAGTGACAGTAATCGTACGCTGCAAGACCGACAGATGGACGTTGAAATCACTTGATGTGCTATAATGCCTCATCTCTGAATGTTGATAACCGAAATAAATGTAAAAAAAAAACAAAATAACAACATAATCATCCACGTCAGAGAATATCCGAGATCCAATAAAAATTCTATACTCCACTGTACATAATACGAGGTCTGTTCAAAAAGTATCGCGAATATTGAATTTCCGCGGGCTACGTATATTCAATTTTCGATTTTTTTTGGCGTTAGGTTGGTACTCGTGTCCCTCACTTATGCTGAAAAAATCGGCCATTTTGAATGTTTAGTTAATTGTTGACAGTTGTTTTGGTTAGACGTGTTTTGGCCTGTCTTCGATTTTTGCCTGTTCCAAAAAAGCAGCTTCCATTGCGATAATTGAGCTTCGGTTTCTACGTCATAACCATAAACCCATGATTCGTCACCAGTTATGACCCTCTGGAGCAAATTTGGGTTGTCGCGGACTGAGTCCAACAGCTCCTTAGCAATGTTAACGCGACACTGTTTTTCGTTCGAAATTGAGCAATTTTGGCACGAATTTCGCGGCGACCCGGCTCATGCCCAAATCATTGGTAAAAATCGAATAGCACGAGGCAATCGATATGTTTAGTTCCTCAGCAACTTCTCTAACGGTGATTCGACGATTGGCCAATATTACTTTTCTTCACTTCATCAATGCATTCGTCCGTTGTTGATGTGCTCGGGCGTCCGGAACGCATTTCGTTGTTCGCATCTTCTCGGCCCTCTGAGAACATTCTGTACCACCGATAAACGTTGCTTTGGTCCAAGGTAGCTTCACCATATGCCACGGTCAACATTCGGAATGCGTTCGCGCACTTAATTTTGTTTTTCACACAAAATTTGATACAGATTCTTTGATCCATTTTTTTGGAATCGGCAAAAAACGAAGACAAGCCAAAACACGTCTAACCAAAACAGCTGTCAACAATTAACTAAACATTCAAAATGGCCGATTTTTTTAGTATAAGTGAGGGACATGAGTATCAACCCAACGCCACAAAAAAATCGAAAATCGAACATACATAGCACGCGGAAATTCAAAATTCTCGATACCTTTTGAACACACCTCGTGTATATTAATTATTCATAATTTTCGTCGAGTAGTCGTTCACTGGTAAAAATTTTCGTATTTATCGGCAAATTCGTAAATCAATTGAGAAAAATAAATGATTTTTATATTTAGCGAAATTTCCTTCGATTTTTGTTCTTTCAATTGTTAAAATGAAAATTATTATTTCTGCAGGCAGTCACTAAGTATAGAATGATCACATAGTGACTACCTGATGTTGATTAAAAATAATCAACTCAATCTACCGAAAAAGAGAGTTTTCGAACAGTGTGGTTAATAAACGGTAAAGGAAAAATCGTTAATTTTTATTTCTTATCGTTAACTCATTTATTTTCGTTGGAATTTCGGCAATTTTCGTCATCGAGCGTAATTTCATTACGAAAGATATGGAGAGGCGCAAAAATAAGTTTAAAGAACTCGCTGCGATGGTAATGAAAATTCTTCGCGGTTCGGTAACCGTCGGACTTTATGGAGCGAAACGAATTGCGTTCGATTCGATCGCGATTCGTGTATATGTATATCTTAACGCGTAACTTTGTAATGCAATGGAGCAATATAGCTCGTTCGTGAGGCCAATTATTGGCACGTGAAAAATTGCATTCAAGGAAAGGAGATGCAGATGCGCTGATAACTGGACGTAAGAGGATTAAATTTCGCGACGAGACACGTCTGTCGCGTTAGTCGCAAAAACAAGACTGAGAAATTCGTTTCGATTATGTCAACTCTACGACGACACATTATATCGCTATAATTAATTTGTACGGTCAATCGTTTCGTCCTTTACATTTTACCTTACGTCCTCAAGTTTGACATTGGATTTTTATATGAAAATCAATGATTCATCAATCACAAGTAAAATATAATGAGAATCGAATGCATTGCAATTACTGATCATTTCAAATAATAATAATCAGTTGATTTACAAAAAAATGTATCATGGGACAATTTTTTGTTTACTCTCGTTTATTATTTTCCCATTGGTTGTTGGTAACATTTGACGAATTATGAGTTAAAAATAGCAGCAGTCATTTGTCATTGGAAGTTACTGGATTACCATTGAAAATTTACGAAAATCAGAAAAGAATTTTTTTCTTTTCATCGCGAAATAGCATCTCTTTTTTTCACTAACAAAAAATTGACATTCAATATCGGTCAGTATCGTCGTACAGGTCGAACGGTAAATGGCCCGATATTCTTTTTATTTGTTTTATTTTAATTTTTCGAACAACGAAAAAGCACGTATAGATATACTGACCCGCCGACAGCCTGGCGAATCTCCTTCTGATCTGTACCGGCTATCGTATTTCGTCTCTTCCCGCGCGGACGACGTGGACGCGATCTTCTCTTCACGGCCGTCGAGTCCTGGCACTCGGGACCGGCGAGCAATGATCTTCTTCTCATTGACATTCTCTCGAAGCCTCGCCCACTCACGTCCACCGCGACAATTTCAGCTGGAAATCTGTTTTACGACGGTGTTTTTATGAAATATCGATAACGAGCTGTTAAATAAATCGTTTGTGAATTATTAATGGCTTTCGCGCTACGGTGGATTATCGAAAGTGTGTACGTATATAAATGACATCTGTCCGGTTATGCGAGGAGTAAAATAACGTACTTGAGTGCAACAGCCTGAACCTGTTCCTCGGGACTTGGTAGCTTGTGATCGACGGCATCGTCGGTCGCCGTGTCACCGAGTATCCTGGACATGCAGTCCGGTGCTACTGTGACGTCACCGAGCGCCTCGGTCGACGTCCACCTTCTCAATTCCTCGAGTGCCGCTGGCTGTAATTGCAATGAAAAATCGGGTTATATACATATATCTATATCCGTAGTACATACGTGTATGTAACTTTGTATATACATATGTGTGTAGGTAGATAAAATCGCTCGGCATCAACGGTTTCATTCACCGGCCTCTCTCGGTTGGCCACTACCTTGCGCGCGCGCTCTACACTTCGACGCTTCTCTCTCGAACTACTGGTACAATCAATCGAGAATATTGAGCCACATTAAATTACAAGAGTTATTTTTCTTTTTAATTAGGTTCAGTATCACGTACTGAATGTAATTGAACAAAATCCTTACAAATTAAGTGACCGCAAGTGCCGCACATTTTGAGGAAAACCGTATCGGCCAATATCTCCGTTACCGTGCACTTTAGGCCAATAATGCTGATAACCTTTCTTGTAGACAATTGAATTTCCTATCTTTTTTTCGAAATATTTTTTTTTTATCAGTCACCGTTTACGACTTATACGGCTGTTAAAATTTATTTATTCACTTTTTGATCTGTATCTCTCCTAATAATTGTTTAAACAATAAAATGCTAATAACTTATCTTTTAAATCCATATATTTTCCACAACTTTTATTAAAAACTTTTCTGTCCAAAATTAATATTCTCAAAGTTATAACGAGTTTTTATTAGCCTTGCACCCAGTAGCGCAACATTGAACGCGTTATAACTTTGACAATATTAATTTTAGGCAAAAAAGTTTTTAATAAAAGTTGTGGAAAATATATGGATTTAAAAGATAAGTTATTAGCATTTCATTGTTTAAACAATTATTAGGAGAGATACAGATCAAAAAGTGAATAAATAAATTTTAACAGCCATATAAGTCGTAAACGGTGACTGATAAAAAAAAATTATTTAGAAAATAGGATAGGAAATTCAATTGTCTACAAGAAAGGTTATTAGCATTTTTGGCCTAAAGTGCACGGTAACGGAGATATTGGCCGATACGGTTTTCCTCAAAATGACGGCACTTGCGGTCAATTTGTAAGGATTTTGTTTATTTGCATTCAGTACGTAATACTGAACCTAATTAAAAAAAAAATAACTCTTGTAATTTAATGTGGAATTGACAAGAGTAACGGGTTCCCTATTGATTGTACTATACGCTGCTGTTACGAAATTCAAATACCGCCGACTCGTTTAATAATGGCGATCAAAAATTTTTGCCCGCTATTACATTTGTGGACTTTTTTCTTTTTAGCAATCGCAATTATATACGAAAGAAAGACCATTATTATCATGTGCGTTATTGCGTGTCCTGTGAATACGAGGGGAGACCCAAAAAAAACGGGAATTTCGTCATAATTTCTTTATTTTTTAATATTTTTACACCAAATTTTGATCACTTTCAAAGTATTCTCCTTTGATCACAACGCACCTCTGCAAACGATCCTTCCAATGTTCAAAACATTTTTTAAATTCACTTATCGGGATGTTCTTCAGGCCTTCCAGCGATTTTTGTTTTACCTCCTCCACAGTGGCAAAACGCTTGATTGCTGCTTTGTTTCGGGGTCGTATCCATAGCACCGCGATTCATCACCAGTAATCACCTGGGAAAAAAGTTCAGGGTCCTCTTCGAGCTGATTTGTAAGTTCAAAACATGCCTGAAGTCGACGCTCCCTTTGTGCTCGTCTGTGAGAAGGCGAGGGACAAATTTGGCTGCAACTCTGCTCATGCGCAAATCTTTGGATAAAATCCTCTGAATTGAACTCCATGATATCCCAGACATCTCACAGAGTTGATCAATGGTTTGGCGACGGTCTTCACGAATGAGAGCATTGATTTTGTCGACGTTTTCGTCACTTCTTGACGTTGAGGGGCGTCCTAAACGGGGTTGGTCTTCAATTGACATTTCTCCATTTTTAAAACGTGAAAACCACTCGTAGACTCTGGTTTTACTTAGGGCAGCATCTCCATAAGCAGTCTTAAGCATTGCAGTAGTTTCCGCGGCCGATTTCCCCAACAGGAAACAAAATTTCACAGCCGCGCGTTGCTCCCGACAATCGGCCATCACGTTTTCGTCGAAATGGAAAAAGTTGTTTCACTACAAAAATTCCCACGGGCGAGCCGACGCACTCACGACGACAGAACTTCGCACACTAACTCAGGAGACGTGTCCCCAACGGACACCTGGTCGAGCAATGGGTTCCCCCACTCTCCCTCCCCGCCGCAGCGCAATTCCCGTTTTTTTTAGGTTCCCCCTCGTATATCCGTCGTTGAGAGTTGAACGCGCGAGTTTTATTCCATAAATCATTAAATTTGTGCGTTTAACGAAAAGAAAAGAAAACTCGAGGCGGGATTTCGGTGGAATAAAGTATGTGTACGTGGTACTTGTAAATCTAACGGAATTTATATTCGCGTAAGTATATTGCCACATTCGTTGTCAGGTTTTACGGGAAAGGTTCGTTTATGTCGGGAATTGATAATGGACCATCAAAATCTTAACTGTCCTTCGTGAAGTTGGGAATAAAGAGAGAGAGAGAGAGAGAGAGAGAGAGAGAGAGAGATATTTCAGACAGGAGAATATATATACGGAAAGCGCATCGTACTAGATTTCACGGGTTGTATATCTTTCTACAACGTGGACTTGAGAGTATTGGGTTACGAACTAGTTTCGTTCGGGTTCGCGCGAAACTCTTCTCCCATCTATTTCTCTCTTTCTCTCTCACCTCAGCATGCGGGCTCCCGTTAAGCCGCTTCTCGCGAAGATGTGTATCCGCGGAGAGGAACACTATACGGCGATTCGAGAAAGATTTGCGCAACGGCAAGTGTGCGTTTCACGCTGTCGAGATCCCGAGAGTTCCTCTCGGGTGCGAGAGGAACTCTTCGTGAGATACAAGTCCACAGAGATCTCCCGATCTCGGAGACGTTTATCGTGTATACATATAATGGCCATATGGACACAGCATCACCGGCGCGTATAAAACCACCATGGGGCCTCGCCTGTCTGCAAATCTTTCGCTTTCTCTCGCTCTCTCGGACTTTGAGATTACCGTCCGAAACCCCATTGACCTCCCCCTGTAAGTTTATATTACTCCCGTCTCGCGGGATTCTACGTTTGGTATAGGCAAGTGGAATTTCGCTGATACCGAATACCGCAGCGCGTTTCTATATATTTTCATTTGCCGAACGAAGATTCTACCGCGACGATATGACTCTACGATGAGAAAATACGAGATAACGAGAAGAAATTTGAAGAAAAAAAAAAGTGACCCGTCATGGGACGCCTGGTAGATGTGAAACACCCAACATCTTGGGAATACCGTGTGGGATCTGTGGCGTGGAGAATTTAAAGAAAAACAACAAGAAAAGTAGCTTTTGATTTTCTTCTATAATTTTTATTTGCTTGCTTCATCTGTTACTTCGGTTATAGTAGCAGTCGTTGCTGCGTTTGATTCGATGAAATTAACAATCGGTCGATGATAGCTGAAGTATGAAACAAATGTTTTAGATGTCATGTTTTCAACATATCTATAGAACACTGCATCTATAGTCGCGCCATACCTTGTAGTAGGCTCATTTACGTGGTTTGTTCATGATCAACTGAAATTCATTTTGGAGAAAATTTATGAGTGGCAATGATTCAGCTTTGGTAAAATTAACATTGAAATCCTCTACTAAAATTAATGGAAGTTGATGTAAATTTGCTTCTAATAGCATTGAACGAGCTGGACTATATTTGAGTATTTCGTTATAAAATCGTATGATATTGTGTATTTTTTTGTTTGGGGAAATATGTACAACGACTATGACCAATTCCCTTCCATCCTCCGTAACAATTTGTGCCACACATAAATCGCCAATATCGTTTTGACCAAAACCAAGTCCCCTTACATTTCTCAACCTAACGATTATGCGAGATGTAATAACATCGAATGAATCTCTATTCTAATAAATAGCTGCACCACCAGCTCTAGCATTATTGCGTTTGAAGTGAACAATACAATGAACGTTGGGGATGTCGACGTTTTCTTCATTACCAAGCCATGTTTCACTCAATAATAAGAAATTACTATTGTTAACGATCGAATCTTGTAGATCTGGGACATGCTTTCTGAGACTTTGACAACTCAACGTGAATAACGACAATCCCTTTCTTGATGTTATGAAATTTGATACCAATCCTTGGGGTGTCTCGAGTCTATTAAGCGATAATCTTTTAAATTCTTCTTGCAACGCTACAACTGATGGATCAATTCGTCTTCCGTGGTAGAATTTTAGATCAATATTACGTGTTCTCCCCATTTATATATGTATAAGCCTTCGATACTTGTTACTCGCGATAGGGCTACATATAATAATTGTATAGAATGAGTTTTTCTTATATTCATAAACAATTTCGCTGTAAGTCCCCCCGTGAGACTTATGGATAGCACATCCAGGGGTGCGATTCTGTACTTGACGCAACGAAGCGACGCAACTTGACAGCCAATTGCAAAGAAGATTCCAGCGGAAAGGCGCGACTCTCATAGACCATTTCGGATTTGCGTCAGACGCTATGATATTGCGTCTGGTATAGAATCGCCCCTCAAGTATCAATGGGAAATGAACTTCTCTATTCTATACTATGTAATAGTACAGACATCTGTTATCTACCTACAACTATCGCTCTCGTTAGCGAGCGATAGCCTATGAGAGTCGCGCCTTTTCGCTGGAATCTTCCTTGCAATTGGCTGTTGCTCGCTAGCACCAGACGCCATGATATTGCATCTGAGGGGCGATTCTGAACCAGGGGTTGAATTCCGTACTTGTCTACCGGCAACTATTGGTGTCGTTAGCGAGCGATAGCCTATGATAGTCGCGCCTTTCCTCTGGATTCTTAGCTGGACACCGATAGTTGTCGGGAGACGAGTACGAAATCCAGGCCCTGGGGCTGAATTCCGTACCGACAACTATCGGTGTCGTTAGCGACACCGCCTTTCCGCTGGAATCTTCTTTGCAATTGGCTGTCGCTTGCTAACGACACCGATAGTTGTCGGTAGACGAGTACGGAATCCAGGCCCTGGTTCAGAATCGCATCTCTGCATGCGCAAACAACCCGTGCGCAGAGTTGCGTGGAGGGGAGCGTCACCACGACGTGCCATCGACGTTCCCTATCGACCGATTTACTCCCAACGCGTGTAACGATGTTTCACATTAAAAAAACAAGTGTTTTTCTGTCTACCAAAGTGTGGTTAGGGGTAGCTGATATAGTCAAGATATTCGAATTAACGATATAACGAAATTGTTGTTCAATCGTTGGTCATTTACATTATAACGAAAATTATCCTTATATATTTTTTTTAATTGTGGTGAGAATTTCTCGAATTCATGACTTTCAACAGTAGTTCTTTTGTTAGAAAAATTCGGCGAGTGAACAATAAAGTGTAAATGAAACTTGATTGTTTAACAAAACGTTTAATATACACATTCGTGTTATTACAAAGAACGACAGGCTTTCTGCTTTTTGTTCTATAAAGTTTCACGTCCTTTTTACGAGCACAGAGCTCCTTGCTAATCGCCGAAGATGAGCGAGAATCGAAAATTTACGTGTTTGTACGATATACTCGTTAAAATCAACGGAAGGATCAGCGTGGCCATAGTAATTTTCGCTATTTCCCTCCCATTAACGAATTACTCCGTGGCAGACTCTGCGAGCTCTGCTTGCAGATGTTTCACGCGATATATACCGTACAATGTATAACCGGAGAACCGTCGCGGTCTGTTACAGAGCTACACACCGGTTCACCCCGAAACGATTATGTGTATACAAAAATGTTGTATCATTTTCGTTGCCTCCAGGTGTGGAAAGATCCGCCTGGAATCTGCGTTAATCGATGAATCACAGCACGAAAGAATCCTTTACGAGTATACATAATAATAATGATATTGACGAACGATAATTTGTGTACGAACATCGATGTAATATCATCGCGTGATTCCCTCACGAAATCATAAACCCCCCCCTCAAATTCTTCGTTCAATTTCCACGCACGCACTTCGTTCCTCTTCTTCCTCCTCTTCTTCCCATTTATATATACATATATATGTGCATCTGTACATAAATCGGAAATTGGCATTGGTAATTCTCGGTATCCACGAAGGGTTCTACAGAAACGGGCATTTCAGGCTTTGTGAAGTTAGCGCTCGCTCGCGGGTACCTTCTCCTCGTGGGCTCCATTAGCGCCGCGCAGCGGCAGGTAAAGTAGAAGGAAGAGCGGCTAGAAGGAGCAAAAGAAGATGAGGAAAAAAGGAGAAAGAGGAGGAAACCCTGACGGCGAGTAAGAGAGGAAAAGGGAGAGGGCAGGGACGAAATAAGATGAAGAAAAAGAATGAGATGGCCGGGGATAGTGAGGCCGTGGTTCGGGGAAGTGAACGGGGAAAGGGAAGGGAATAAGCATCGGGAGGGCCACACCGCCTCCGTCGCCACACCGCGGGAGTTCTTCTCTCGCTCGCGGAGAAAAGATATATACGTAACCTGACGGCAACCTGCAGCCACGTCCTTGTCGAATACGACTATGTCTAACGGGTGTCCGGTGTTAAAATCTTTTCGCGTTAACGTCGTGAGAAACCGAATGGAAAGTAGAACAATTTCAAACATTTTTTACGGTCTCTCGTAACGTCGAACTTTGGATTGCTGCCACCAGAAAAACGAGCGTGAAGTAACGAGAGGACGTGAAAGATCGTTGGTGGCGGCCATGTTAATGGCCGCCATCTCGACTTCTTTCTTCTCATGATCATAAGTAATTTTTCTTTCGATTCAAAGAACTTGTTGAATTCAACAAAACATTCTGGAAAATTTCGCGCGGACAATAACGACGAATCGAAGAGTTCTTTCGATACACCCGTTAGAGTGCCGGGGGTCCCACTGTTACCGCGCTAACACACCTTGAGACTTCTTACGGGGCCCCAGGAGAAACCCCACACAACGTTGAATATACCTACAAGGGAGCTTATAGTGGGAGGAATTCCAACGTTGCCAGACCATCCGGGCTACAACACTATATAGGACAATTCATATACACGTGCTAACCCCCATACACGAAAAAAAAGAAATCAAACATTGTCGTGTTATATAGATATGTAATGTAACGTAAAAAAAAAGCAGAGAAAAAAATTGGGTTCATATGTACGGTATAATGTTTCTTTGTGATTTTGGTCGTGGGATTCTCTGTGAACCAATCGCTAAAGAACTCGTTGCCCATTCGCCACATTCTGGCACAACTTCGCCCCACGAGGAATATTCTGAGTCACGTTTGTTTGTCAACAAAACCCTTTCGAATGTTTAAATGGGTTTTCGCGCATATTTTAAGGACGAATGTTGGACATTAGTCGGTAGAAAAGGCGATTGAGAAATCAAATTGTCAGTCCCATTGGGCTAACTAACCGAGGGGGTTTAATCGATCGAGGAGGACGATATATAATGAACGAACGGTGAAAATAGAGGCCATGTAACGATATTGGCTTTTACAGCCCCAAGGGTCCTTATAATTATAACAGATCGTGTTCGCGAGCAATCGAGCTCGGGTTTATTGTGCCGCTTTCGCAACAGAATTTTATAGATTTATAGGGGAAATGAGAATGCGAATAGCGAACGAGTCAGAGCGAACGAATCGTAGATTTTTATGGTAATCAAATGAGTAGGAAGAGAACAATTGTAATGCCGTCGATAAATTTTATAAAATTATTTTTCTTTAACAATTAACATTGGCAAAATAATTTAAGAACGAACTGTTCTACAGCGTGTGAAATTATTATTTAAATGCCAACACATTTTTATCTCACAAAACCTCAGAGGAATCGGGGTTTTTTAATTTATATTTTTATGACAATGGAATTTCACACTTTAGGAAATTATTTCTTTGTAATTGTTCACATTCGTAATTCCGTTAACTTAAGGTGGGGAAATAGGGTTAGACTGTTCAAAAAATCGATTTTTTTTTATTTCATAAATTGTTAGTAAAACTTTTGAAAATTATGTTCCCAAAATTTAAATAGGGTTAGGCGTTTCCTCAATGATTTTCACGAATTTTTTTATAGTATAAAACATGAATATAATTTATTGAAACTTCCAGAATATTTCATACATATATTTAAGTGTATACTATAAAATTACATTAAATTATTATAGTATATACTATAAAATACCGAAGAAAATTTATGTCTGCCTTGACTTTGTTTTTCTTGGTACTATTTTTTCAAACGCGTTTTTCTGAAAACGACTTTTTTTGAACTTGCGTACACGCTAGTTTGAAAAGTTTTCAACCAATCGTTTTGAAAATTGGCAGTTACTTTCTTCATAGTATTGCGCTCTATATGAACCTAAAATCGGAATATTATCATTGTTTAAAATAATTTTTTTTTTGCAAATAAAGTTGTCAAAAATGGCAAAAAAACATGCTTTTTTGTTTTAACCCCTGTCAAAAATTCAATTTTCTATTTTTTTAATAGAGTTTAGGTTCATATAGAAGAGAGACATATAATAAAAGTAAATTCCAATCTCGTTTGATTTCAGATGAAAATTGCGGCTTCCGGAATGTACGCAAAATGCTGAGTCTGATTGTGACCTGCAATATGGGATCGCTAATATCGTCGGTGTTTTTCAAGGAAATTCTTCAAAAATTTTATAATATATACTTAAATATATGTATAAAATATTCTCAAAGTTTCAATAAATTATATTCATTTTTTATACTATAAAAAAATTCATGAAAATCATTGAGAAAACGCTGTCGTAACCCTATTTCCCTCTCATGGGTGAGATCACGATGAATTTTTTAAATTACCTAAACCCAATTATCTCTGCGTTTCGGTGATTATCCACCAATTAATAGCGGTTAGAATTTTACTGAAAGATAAATATAATGGGCATTTAAGGTCTTGTGTTATTTCGAAAAATGGATCATAATCTCCCATTAAATTGTACATACGAACGAAATTTTTATTCGACAATTTCCTATCAATTGTTCCTTTTTATTTCTCGCTAAGTGCAATGTCACGCGTTTCTCCGATAAAGTTTTGCGATATAAGCGTATATAATAAATAATATACTCACGACTCTGGACTCGATGTCGAGACTCTTGTCTCGCCTTCTCTTTCCAAGGACGGGCGTGCACATGAACATGTCCATGGAGCTGCCAGCATCTCGATCTCGTCTCAACGAGTCCAAACTTCTCACGGCCACGATCGCCGCGGCCTCGTACAATTCCCTGAGGGCCTTGGGCCTGCTGATCGTCGTAAAGAGCGATTTGTGCGGCTTGTTCGACGATTGAAAGTGCACGGTCCTCATCGCGAACGTGCTCATGTCGGATTCGGCTGTGATGAAAAAAAGAACCAAGTAAAAATAAAAATCTCGTATAACATCGATTGGTAACATTCGCCAATTGCAAAATAGATGATTTTACAGGGATTAACAAAAATAAAACAGATATTGCCGATCGTTGACTCTGGGGAAATTGAACGAAAGGTCCTGCTGCCCGGATATAATGATGAAAAATTCAGGATTTAAACTCCCCCAAATTTTACTCCACGAAATATCGAATAGCACGGAATTCCGGGCCATGTGGATAGTAAATTATAATGAACGAAACTCACGACTACCATTTTCCAATATCGTAAATATTGATTCACTCGTAAATTCATTTATACTCAGATAATTGATAATAATAATAGTAATGCAAGCTACATTTTCAATAATTAATTAATGAACGCGACTACTTGTCAATTATTCATAGTAATAATAATAAAAATATTAATAACGGTAGGAAATTGCGTGTTTAATGGAAAAACGGGTGCATTATTAATGTTATTTTTATACTATAATTCGTCATGTGATAAATTGTAAATCGTGCTGCACGGAATCACCTTGATTTGTGTCATATGATTTGAAACCAATTGCGATTTCTCGTGGCAGTTTTAACGAGATAAACGGACAGACTACTAAAGTATGATTTTTTTTTGCGTGACAAAATTCAATTATTTTTTTAACGCTTCCTTTCCTCGGGAGGGCTGCCGATTATCGTTAGGTTCGGTTTCACTGATTACGGCGGTTTTTGATCCATTTGGACGAATAACAGGGTGCTTGAACGTTTGGCAAAGATAAGGGGAAAAAAAAATTCAGGGCAAGCTTGCAAGATTCCTGTTTTATATGGAAAGGTTGTGCTTCTTTCTCTCTCTCTCTCTCTCTCTCTGTCTCTCTCTCTCTCTCTCTCTCTCTCTCTCTCTCTCTCTCTACCCCCTCATTTTCTAGCTCCATTATCGCTCTCCATAACGTATTGTACGTACACAACCACACAACCGTAATGTTCTTTTCTCATTGTAAAAGGGACGACAGGGGGTACCGCCTCATTTTGTCTTTGTTTCTACGGCGAACAATGAGGGAGCGAGACGATCTCTTAATTCTCATTGTGCTTGGAATTTTGTCTATACATATATGCGTGTCTCGACGCGATTTAAGTTTTCAACCCCTCCGTGCTCCGTTCGCCAAAAATAAAACACGAAAAAAAAAAAAAAAACTCGAGAGAATTGAGCGAAGCAGATCTTGCGAATAAACGATGAATGGAAGCGAAAAATAAAAACAAAAACGACGATGACGACGATGTTGAGGGTGGCATTAAGAGCTGGTAGAATTTGTTAAACGAGAGGTCGGAAATTTTAATTGATCACGAAAAATACGACAGGCACATGCACGTAATATAATCGCGATGACTTCGTTCTCGATTCACTTTTTCCTTCATTATTATTATTATATTCGCGAGATATTTTCGTTCGAATAAAAAAGTAAAATGGCAAAAAAAAAATTATTTTTCATTTTTTTTTGTGCGTTTTCTCGAAAGTCTTAAAAGATATTCGAGCGACCATACGTTTGCTTTCTCGTGAACGATTTCAATTAATGTTTTCTTTAAAAACATCTTTTTGTTTTTCAATTTTATATAAAAATATTTAACTGAGAAAGATATTTGTGTTAATGTTGAAAAAAATAATATTTTTCGAGTCTGAGCAGTCAGAAATGTGTGTGTGTGTGTCTCGGGTGATTGCGAGCCCCGAAAAATCGTTTTTCCCTCGTGAATAAAATTGATCGGTGTTACAAAGGGTTAATTTGTCGATTATACGTTCATATAACGTCTGGTCTAACTTGGAATCTCGCTCCCGAGAGAGAGAGTCGACGGTGCTTTCTTCTGATACTGTCTGCTGCTACTCGCTGCCTCTCCTCTTATTGCTGCTGCCGTTTTCTCGTGCTGATATCGCACGTTTGCCTCCGGGCTCGCAAACATACATATATATGTATACATATTGTACAAAACACGAAGAAGATACGGGAGGGCTCTGCTCTCTCTTTTTCTCTCTTTTGCTCCTCTCGTCGGAAACTGTGAGACTCTCGCCCCAAAGAGTTTGTAGGCATGCAACATGCGGTACACTATTGCATAGCACCGGATTCCAAACCAGTCCGATTCGATCCTATCTTATGTAGCGTTTGTTATATACACACGTATATATAAACATGGTTCTCGATCTTGAGAGTATTTCTTACCGATCGGTCGAGTGTAACCGTGCAGTAGCGTTCTTCCACTCGGCGTGTATTCCTCTCTCGCGCTCTCGCCCCCGCGCTAATACATAATCTAGATTATATATATATATATATATATATTATGTCCGACAGCACTGTAACAGGAACAGCCCTTTCGTGCGTGGTAGATATTATATCGCTGTTAAATCCTTCGCGGTTGCGCGCACGGGATTAATCGTCAGAAATCGAAACTCGTACGAACTACCGTGCGCATTTTTCATTCCCTCACCATCCTCGTTTTATGTTTTCTCCATTAATCATATCGATTTATTAATCTTTGAAGAAACAAACAAATAAAATGATAATCCGAACGTTGTTGCGAAGGAGCAAGAGATTATAATAAATTCTCGGGATATTTTCGTTACTTAGTTTTTGTTTGTTTGGTTTTTTGTTTTTTTTTTATAAATATTGAAGAATTTTTTTCTCATCGCGTCTCCAATAACGTGTAAACACTGCTTTGATGCTTAAACAAAATATTTAATGTCTTAATCAAACAACAATGATGTTCCTAATTTGCTGTGAAATTTCCTCCAACGATTCTGCTATACAGAAAATACGGAAAATTCATTGTATAAAGCCTGTCCTTAAGGGGGGAAATAGGGTTGGACGGTTCAAAAAATCGTTTTTTTTAATTTCATAAATTGTTAGTAAAACTATTGAAAAATATGTTCCCAAAATTTTAAATGAAAATTTTGACTCGTTCTATTGTTATAAGCCATTATGGGGGGAAATAGGGTTAGGACAGCGTTTTCTCAATAATTTTCATGAATATTTTTATAGTATAAAAAATGAATATAATTTATTGAAACTTCGAGAATATTTTATACATATATTTAAGTATATACTAAAAAATATTAGCGACCCCATATTGCTTGTTTTTCTTGGTACTATTTTTTTAAACGCGGTTCTCTGAAAACGACTTTTTTTTTAACTTGCGTACACGCTAGTTTGAAAAGTTTTCAACCAATCGTTTTGAAAATTGGCAGTTACTTTCTTCATAGTATTACGCTCTATATGAACCTAAAATATTATCATTATTTAAAATAATTTTTTTTTTGCAAATAAAGTTGTAAAAAATGGCAAAAAATCGTGCTTTTTTGTTTTGACCCCTGTAAAAAATTTAATTTTCTATTTTTTGATAGCATTTAGGTTCATATAGAAGAGAGACATATAATAAAAGTAAATTCCAATTCCGTTGATTTCAGATGAAAATTGCGGCTTCCAGAATGTACGCAAAATGCTGAGTCTGATTATGACCTGCAATACGGGGTCGCTAATATTTTATAGTATATACTTAAATATATGTATAAGAATTTTATAGTATATACTTAAATATATGTGTAATATATTCTCAAAATTTCAATACATTATATTCATTTTTTATACTATAAAAAAATTCATGAAAATCATTGAGAAAACACTGTCCTATCCCTATTTCCTCCCTTAAGGTAGTAGTCTGGTAACTGAAGCCGATTTTCATGTCTTTTTTGGGGGGCTTTTTTTTGTAGGAAAATAAAAATGAATCGTTTTGGATATTTAGGATGTTTTTATTTACATATTAAAGATACAAAAAAAAATTTGTTTGAAAAAATTTAATAGTTTATTATTATTATTATTATTATTGATCGAAGTTGGCACCTCGAAAAAAAAGCGCGTGGGTGGCGAACTATGGAAAAAAGTGTTTTTTTCCAAAGTCAGCCATTTTGTTATTCATCCATGAAATTTAACTTCAGTAGTTCCGACCAGAATGACATGTCTATAGATTAAGAATTATCAAGAATTTTTTATTTCAGATAACATCAAGAGCCAAAATCACCGGGGCCACTAACGCGCTTTTTGCGGACTTTGGAAAAAAAAACTTTTTTCCAATGTCCGCCATTTTGTTATTTATCCATGAAATTTAACTTCAGTAGTTCCGACCAGAATGACATGTCTATAGATTAAGAATTATCAAGAATTTTTTATTTCAGATAACATCAAGAGCCAAAATCACCGGGGCCACCCAGGCGCTTTTTTTCGAGGTGCCAACTTCGATCAATAATAATAATAATAAACTATTAAATTTTTTCAAACAAATTTTTTTTTGTATCTTTAATATGTAAATAAAAACATCTTAAATATCCAAAACAATTCATTTTTATTTTCCTACAAAAAAACGCCCTCCAAAAAAGACATGAAAATCGGCTTAAGTTACCAGTCTACTACCTTAAGGAGGAAAAAAAGTATGGAAATTAAATGGCGCGTAAGGTATATACACTGAGAAAGTGCGATTGGCATATATCTCGGGGATAGGCACGGGGTGAAAATGCCGCGGCGAGAAGCGCACTTCGCACAGAGCTTATTCGTTCGCGCGTACCTTGGGAGGTCCCCGCGGAGAAGATCGCGCGCTCAACGGGCTATGCAAAGTGCCCGCGAGCGTATATTCTGCGCGGTGTGCGCCCGTCTCTCCCGCGGGTTCACTCTCTCGTCCTGCGAACAACCGCCCTCGTCTTCACAGAGAGAATGCCGACAGAGACGATCGGCATTTCACAACTACGGACAGTTATATATACTAAAAACTTGAACGGCGTACGTGGATACGATTTGTGCTGTACGGTACGTGGGTATGAACGTGAGTAGGGAAGACCGGGGTCGGTTGTAACATTTTATGTTTTTTATAGAAGTTTCAATATAAGAACGAGAATGGGGGATGTTTTTTTTTTGTATTATTTGGCGTGAAGACGCTGTCGCGTTTCTAGATAAATTTGTCATCGGTTGTCGTTTTTTTTTGTATAGTTCAATTCTTTTTGGTTTCAGTCATTCGAAAGCCAATTAACAACGAGCCACTCGCTTCGTAATTCCTCGGATGTTATAAAAATCACCTCGCGACATAACACTAGATGTACCGACAGATAAGGGGTTTGAGCCCTTATGAAATAAACGTTGATTTTTAGAAAGAAATTCTTAATTGTCAAAGAAAATCATTCGTAACATAACTCATTATTTCTAATAAAATAATCAAACAAATTTACAGAAAGTCAGATGAGCGAAAGAAATAACATCGAATGTGCGAGTTTAAAGTTAATTTTGAAAGAGGTTATTTAACTCCCTCTTGGTACATTTAGTGATAATCGTTCGTAGTTCGTTTCTAGTTCGTTGGGCATTGATTACAAATTCTGAAAAATTTTGTTTTGGCACAGAACTGTCGTGTGAAAACGGATAACGGTATTGTATCGCGTGATTATTTTTATCATCATACTTCACAAACATTAATAGTCATCTAATACCTTCTCGCCGCGAGAACGTTGTAAGAGCGAGTGTAACATACGACGCGTGTTACTTTCGACCCCGGTCTCTCCTATATACCGCACATATATTCATATACATTACGTATTTTGCAACCGTGTATAAGATGCTTGAATATCATTGATGCGCTGCATACTCGCGGGATTCCGTGCTGTACGTCAGAACCAAGATATGAAGAAAAGCGTGCGTAATTCGTGGTTACCGCGATCGCGAGGAGTGCACGCGCGCGCCCGTCTCTCTACTCATATTATCCCCTTACCATATGCCGCCGATTGCCTAGAGCGTCTTACAGCATCTCACAGTTGGCGTTGCTTATGAAAAAAACACGTATACATATATATTATGCTCTGCCACGTCTTGAACTATATATTATATGCATTTTAAATACGGTACAACGATCGAACAAGTTGATTTCCAATAAATCAAGTTTACGTGAACTTTTGGTACAAGTCCGAGGGAGATAAATAATTATTTATCGGCGAATCTTTCTCAGAGATTTTTTTTTTCTGTTTACTTTCAGGACAACAGCTCTAAATTTCATAACTGTCTTATTTCGAATTTTATTTGAATCCACTCTGAATGCCTGTTCGGACATAATCGCCGTTTGGAAGGACTTCCGGTCAGCGTTCTATTTTAACCATCAAGTAAGGAAAGGGGACAAAAGATTTTCTAGGCAGGTAGTAGAAACTTCATAACTTCTTGATTTATCGCATTGTTTGCACTGTGTGTAGAAACTTCGTGGATCGTTATATATAATTTCTACTGTGGGTTATGATTTATCGAAGTCCGCGAAGATTTACATGCGATAGTCGAAGAAATGCAATACTCGATAATCATCGAACGATATCGATCGCTATTTAGAGATCTAACCGTATAAACTACCATATGAATATATTTCTCCATTTCAAAGAGTGTGCGATCTGAAGATTTATATCGGAATTGAGTTGATGATGGATCTATGGTCCTCTCGTCCGATCGCACCAAAAAAAAAAATCATATCCTGAGGATTTAATTATTAAAGGAATCCTTTTAGGATTTTTTTTAAATTTACCTCAGATGATGTTACGAGGCGTATAAAAAATTTTATCAAGCAATAGGGAAAAATGTATAGAATCGAAAGAGGTTTCTAATCAGAGAATGATTGTGTTTAATATAATATCGAACTTAACGAAAGGAAAAAACAGGAAAACTCTGTTGAATATGTCAGGATTCACGTTGAAACGAGTGATTGAAGGATAAAAAATATGTTAAGTTACCTCAGACGATGTAACGAGCGGTATAAAAAATGTAATCACGCAACAGGGGAAAAAGTATAGAATCGAAAGAGGTTTCTAATCAGAGAATGATTGTATTTAATTTAATATCGAACTTTTTGAAGCCGAAAAACAGGAAAACACTGTTGAATATGTCAGGATTCGGGTTAAAACGAGTGATTGAAGGATAAAAAATATGTTAAGTTACATCAGAAGATGTTGCGAGGGGTATAAAAAATTTAATCAAGCAATATGGGGAAAAGTATAGAATGGAAAGAGGTTTCTAATCAGAGAATGATTGTGTTTAATTTAATATCGAACTTAACGAAACGAAAAAACAGGAAAGCACTGTTGAATATGTCAGGATCCACGTTAAAACGAGTGATTAAAGGATAAAAAATATGTTAAGTTACCTCAGACGATGTTACGAGGGGTAGAAAAAATTTAATCAAGCAACAGGGGAAAAAGTATAGAATCGAAAGAGGTTTCTAATCAGAGAATGATTATGTTTAATTTAATATCGAACTTATCGAAACGAAAAACAGGAAAACGTTGTTGAATATGACAGGATTCTCGTTAAAACGAGTGATTGAAGAACAAAAAATAATGTTGAGTTAGCTCAGAAGATGTTACGAGGGGTTTAAAAAATGTAATCGAGCAACAGGGGAAAAAGTATAGAATCGAAAGAGGTTTCTAATCAGAGAATGATTGTGTTTAATTTAATATCGAATTTATGGAAACGAAAAAACAGAAAAACACTGTTCAATATGTCAGGATTCGGGTTAAAACGAGTGATTGAAGGATAAAAAAATATGTTAAGTTTGTGGCGACACAGTTTTTTGGTCCAGCGGTGGCTGAAAGAGGTAAAGATGGTGGCGTGATGGGGTATATACACGGAGAGGGCGATTCGCGAATGGCGAGAGGGGAAAGAGAGGAAACCGACAACGAGGAATGCGGTTACGGTAGATCGCGGACTAACACACACACACACACATACTCACTTGCGTTCAGAAACCCAGGGCGGGCGATCGGGCTAACGAATGAAAGGAAAAATAAAAAAAAATTGAAAAATAAAACGATGAACAAGACTGAACGATAAGAGAGGCCTCAAAGTCCCAGGAGGGAGTCCGTCTTTGGTGTCTCCTCTACGAGTTGCCTCTTCCTCTTTCATCTCTCTCTCTCTCTCTCTCGCACTTCCTCTCTCTTTCTCCTGATCTTATGTATTTAGTATATAGTTATATAAGACATATATATACGCATAAATACGTACAATGGACTGCCCATTCACTGTATACCGCACCGGGCCATCAGCGAACGGTGGCCCAATAAATTTTTCCTCGGACTCTCGGGCACGGCGCGCCCGGTACTCAACGAAAAATCTCCCGCCAAAGAAATCTCTTCTCTCTCTTATTTTTTCGTCGTCGTCTTCGTCGTTCGTTCTTTTATCTCGTCGTTGCGAGTTTTAAGCGCGTGAATCCACCACTATACGCCGCGACCGACAAATTAATTCGCGCTATTTCACGCGATCCCTCTCGAGCCTCGAACGAACAACGTTCCTCTTTCGTCTTTTTTTGTTTCTTTCTTTATTCTGACATTGACGGCGATGTATTTTGCTCAATGAATTTTTTTTTACATCCAATTTTTTTAACCCGCCAGTGGGATACATTTTTGTTCTTATTTGTTTTTTTTTTTTTTACAAGTGATCTCGAGACGATCGAGATTCTGAGGCGAAGAAAATCTCAAGATTCAAACTAAAGGAGCTACACATTTTTGCTTTTGAACAAAAGAACGTCCGCATTTCTAACGCTGTCCAGATTGACTGACAGCCAGAGATGGGAGAGAAAAACGTCACTTTTCTCAGTACGGCCAGAAACATACGATGTTGAAGTTTGCATCGTTGGAACGCAATGAAAATACGTTTTTTTTTTTACATTTTCATTTTCGGTATTGCTCCAGCTTCTCTTGCCGATTTAGGCCCAGGACCTTAAGGCCGTCGTCTGGTCTAGAGCGAGATTTTTGACGTCATTTATAATGTGCAATAACGTTTAAACCGTTGAAGTTGTCCTGATGAAAATTTACACGTGCATTTATTGATCCTTAGAGAATATTTGTACATTAAAAAAAAAAATTATTTTAAATATTTTCATGTAGTTTTTTGCCTTGTTGCAACATGGTGCGCCGAAATCGGCGCCCACTCTGGACGATGGTTGTATGCATGTGAAAAAAAAATATATATATTCTCAATCTGTATGAGTATTCTGAGTACTGGTAGCAGAATTGGTACTTAAAAAAAATTTTATTACATTATTTTATTACATTTTATAACTCGTCGAATACCCGAAAATGTATGGAATATCATTAATGAAAGTTCAACAGGCCGCCATTTTTTCAAAATTTTTTTTTAAGTACCAATTCTGCTACCGGTGCTCAGAATACTCATACAGATTGAGAATATATATTTTTTTTTTTTTCAGATGCATACAACATCGTCTAGAGTGGGCGTCGATTTCGGCGCACCAGGTTGCAACAAGGCAAAAAACTACATGAAAATATTTAAAAGAATTTTTTTTTATGTACAAGTATTCTCTAAGGATCAATAAAAGCACGTGTAAATTTTCATCAAGACAACTTCAACGGTTTAAACGTTATTGCACATTAGAAATGACGTCAAAAATCTCGCTCTAGACCAGACGACGGCCTTAAAGGAAACTCCAAAAAACGTTTTAACGAATTTTGTCTTAAAAAATCCAGTCTTAAGGAGGGCGAATGGTATAAAAAAATCTATTTTCGTTGCATTCCAACGATGCAAACTTCAGCATCATAGAACACATTCGAGATTTCAAACTGCGGACACTTTTCTCATATTGCTGAGATTCGGAACATTTGCCTCGAACGTCTACTTGACGAAACACACAAAAACTTCCAACTGTAGCATCGCGGAAATCGTAAAGAAAAACAAGGAAAGACGAGAGAGCGAATGCGGCGTGTGAGCAAGGCGTCCGGTGAGGGGAATAAAAATTTTGTGGAGGGGGTAAAAAGAGGCTGAATGGACCGCGGGTGATGTTGAACCTACTGAATGCAAGCATTATTGTCGATGTAAAAGTGTGTGCGAGCGCAGGGAACCTCGTTAGAGCGTGACTGAAACGCAAGCGTTTATGACCATTCCCCAACAGGGGTGGGCACATGAACCGAAAACTATATATAATGACAATAAGTTTAAAAAGGGCGTAACTCGTATCGTGCTACGTCGTTAAATTACATGAGTTACGTCGTGTTGATTTTCAGCAACTTATATCTGAATACAATACGAAATTGGGCAATACGTTTCGGGGTACTTGCTTTACTCCACCGTACAACAAAGAATTCGCGCAATCGCCGAGCTTCTTTTTTCTCTCGAAATATCGTTAAAACGTTATTGCAAGAGAGCAATGAAAATGTCATTTTTAGATTTAGTTCCATTACAATTCAATGCAACGTTTTTTTTTTTTCTTCATTTTACAAAGGCTTCTCTCTTTATCATCGTTGACCGTGTTCAATGTCTCGTTAGGGTGGTTCTAGCAGGCCTCGAATTGTCGCACTCTCCGCGCGACCCTGCGAACGCGCTCCTACGGTTTCTTTGTACATGAGCATCACCGGTAAGCGCTCTACTGTATTAACAGTGTAAAGACTGTTGCATTCGTTCGTCGTCCTCGATAACGATTTTTTTAAATTGTTTTATTTTATTTTTTCATACATCCACTTTTTAATCTCGAGAGGGCGTTCATTCAACATCGTTTATAACGTTACGATATTTAAGATACGACTTTTTAACTTTGAACAGTCGAAATGTGTCCACTCCTGTTTGGTCTGCAGGAGACAATCTCAGGTTCCTATCGGATCAGCATACCAACCCGTATATATGCTGATGCGACTCTGTGGAACACAGAGATTTAACGATACATAACCCATCATATATATTTATTTATACACTCGGGAGATCGTGGAATCGAAGCGACTACCGTGAAGATTTATATGTGAGGAATTTTACGTTAAGTGAACCTACATTTTATTCTCTGCTTTGGAATTTGTTCAAGATTTTTTTTTAAATTATTCGTACGATGCTGAAAGACATTTAGTTTTTTTTTTTATAATAATTTTTTTACTAGACACTATTAAATAACCATTTTTTAAATATCTATAATGAAACGAAAAAATGAATAGGATTGAAAATACTTTGCTCGAATAGAAATTCTAATAAATGAAAGGATACGCCGAGTCAGTTGGTGGCTTCAAAAATGTTTCTATAACAGAGAATTTTGGAGTATTTTTGTTCAAATTTTTTAATTAGGAATGTCGGTTTCCTTTGAAATACGACTCTGCCTTGGAATTGGTTCAAGTTTTTTTTTAATTATTCATACGATGCTAAAAGACATCTAGTGTTTTTTTAAATAATTATTTTTCGCTAAACACTATTGAATAATGACTTTTTAAATATTTATAATGAAACGAAAAAATTAGTAGGGTTGAAAAAACTTTGCTCGAATAGAAATTCCAAAAAATGAAAGGTATCCTTTCAATCCAACAAAGGATTTTCAAGAATTTTTTACAAATTTGTAAATTAAGAATTTCGGTTTTCTTTGAAATACGACTCAAAATATAGAATTCGTAATAATTACCGGATTGTTTATATAACGAATTTCAACACTTGTGTAAATTGAGGAGTTGAGAAAAAAGCTTGAGGGAATTTCAATCCTATCAAATAAAGGATCTTAAATATTATTTGACATTGATTACAGCGATGAATCGTCGGAAGTGGGAATTTGCAGTGTTTTAACACTATTTCTGTGTCATAAATTATTCTAATAATGATAAATGATACATTAAAACTTCAATCATACCAAAACGTCTATTGAGTCCAAAAAAATGCTGAATAATGGACCTGTGATATTAATACATACAACTACTCATGTGTGTCGCGCAGATGACGACGAAAAAGGACCGGGCCTTTTTTTTTCTTCTTCTTTCCTCTCGACTCACAATTCATATGAGCGGTGAATGAATCATTATTCAGTTTCCCATTTGCATAAGAAGTGAAAAAAGAGAAAAAAATTGTATATACCGGGGGTCTAGTCAGTAAACTTGACGAGACGTGACACACTTAAGATTGGTTTCGTGAGGGATATGTATTAAGGGAGTGCGAGCAGAAGTTTACTTCCTTTCGGTTCTGTCGTTTGTATCGCCGAAGAGAGTACACATGAAAGCCCCGCGGTCCCCTCTCGTTAGATATGGTGGGAAACGTGCTTCTCTTACAGGGTAAAACCCTTTAAAACGGAGTGCACACGAGAAGCGTTGATAAATCTTACGAGCTGCATGCGTGTCGAGCTCGTGATGACGGTGGAATGGACTTTCGTGCTTTCTGCTCATTTATTCTTAATTATATTCTTCGAGCTGTAATGTGCCCGGTTGCATTGGAACAGTGAGCTGATTATGAAGAAATATTAATTTCTCATTCTCGTTATGGTAATTCAAAGTGGCGTTTATTCAATTTGTTCATCGAGGAAAATAATTCAAATAAAAGAATTTATATTACAAGTGCTATTGAAATCGAGGGTAAAATATATAAATAATCCATCGAGCATAATCGATAGTAGAATAATAAAAATAAGAAGTTAAAACAAACCAACTTCATTCTAAGAAATAATGGCAAATGAATAAATAATGTATGTGTATTCGTTTAATTTATTTATTCACTTTTCCAAACGATAAAGAAGCCCCCAGTGTTTTCAATTATCGACGTGATACCGAATAATCTTATTTTTTGTTGTATTATTTCTTCGCGAAGCGGAATTCCCTCGCAATTTATTTCAATTCGTTCTCGTTATTTTTCGCTTTTTTCTTTTTATTACCGTCTTTCCCTCGATAGCACACTGCATCTCGTTACTTTTTACTGTTTCAACGATTTCCGATGAGACAAAATAAATAATAAGTAAGAATGACGGGATGGGGAGGTAAACACGAGTTCCGGTTAATCGTCGTTCGTGCATTCTGTGTGAAATCGGTCGACATTCGTATCGCTGGCCAATGCGTCCAATCGCGACAAATTCGTGTCAACGGCAATTTCCATTGAGCTCTCTTGCAGCATCTCTCGCTGTGTCTCTCGATGTTAATGTGCTTTATTGGGTGATGCCCTTCTTTATATGTATCTGTACACATAACCGGCAGTTTGTGGGCATATAGATCGAAAGATGGAATTAAAAGCGGATTGAAACACTGTGGTACAGTGTTTCAACGCTATGAATACTCAATCTTCGATCACTTATTGAGGTGATTAAGGGGGGAAATAGGGTTAGACCGTTCAAAAAATCGATTTTTTTTAAATTTCATAAATTGTTAGTAAATCTATTGAAAAATATGTTCCCAAAATTTTAAATGAAAATTCTGACTCGTTCTATTGTTATAAGCCATTAAAGTGAGTAGGTCTCCTTCAGGCCCCGAGCGCGCCACGTGTTTCAAACGCGTTTTTCTGAAAACGACTTTTTTTGAACTTGCGGACACGCAACACACACTACACTACAATATCACGCTAATGAAGTAGATACCTGTTAAACTAATTTTGTCACGGTGCTCTTTTTACGATATTCAAACCTGAATTCATCCAAGTTTTCGAGTGAAACACGATAAATCGATAACGGTTTCATTTGTGACCCTAATATATAAAGATGCAATAAGAAAGGGCGAACAGAAAGTTACGTATACCATGATTGCATAATAACTTCACAACCCCTGGTTATCTGCGACGCGTCATCGGGAAAGTCCGTTTGTTAGATCTACTTAGGCGTCTCGCTCCTGACTAATTGGAGATAAAAATTGTACCGCGACGTTATACTCACAGGCTGTAATGCCCGAGGTGCAATTGGCACTAACTTTGTACATTAAAATTCTAGAAAAGAAAAGGGCATATTTCACATAATATTACTTCTTAAATCGTGTGAATTGAGCCTTTTTTCTTTTCAACGAGTCGGTACGTATATAAATGTACACATGACCCATTGTAACGAGTTGCAATTATCTAATATTTCCCGTGTTATATACGTGCACATAGGAAATATGTATAATTGCACGTACCTCGCGTTAAATGGTTAACCGCAAGCATTTTACACATCGACGCGTCAATCTCCTTATCGCATTTACGAACTAATTGACGAATCGTCTGCGCGAGCTTTCGTAATTTTCGTAATCAGAAACATGCGTACGAGCTACGTAACACGCTCGCGAAAATGATAAGGCATTAATTTACTCGAACGCTATATACAATACATGACCTGTAAATTAAGGGAGGATATAGGGTTGGACGTGTAGGGGGGTGTGTGGTTATTCGGTGCTGGTTGTGGTACGAAAAGACGGATTTACCATAAGAGTAATGCACAGTATTTATTCATAACCAATTACAAAATTAATTAGTAAAAATTAGTTGGCGCGGTGAATGAATTTGTGACTTGACAGAGAGTCGGTTGAGTTGTTGTCGCGGCGCTTGTTCGTTAGGAACTCCATCGTCAACAAGAGAATTCCTGATAGTCTGCTTGTTGACGGAGAGAAAATATCGAAGAGAGGGTAGGAAAGTTTTTACGAGAAACCAAAGGTTTAGAAAATGCAAGAGCGCGTGTGGGCCCTTTTGGTCGCCATAAGAGACTCCCCGTAAAACAGCCTCGTCTCGGGAGAGACTCGACTGGGACCCGTAAGTACTCGAGTTTTATGACAGGGAAAACTGAGACACGGTTGTTCTATTTTGTAGACGACGAAATGAAAGAAGTCAAAGAAGTAAACGCGTGAGAAAGAATCGAGTCCTTACAAAGGAATGACTGCATAGAAGAAAATGCATATTGGAAATGAAATAAAATGAAATAAAATAAATGCGTGTTTATATGCGACCAGAGAGTGGTGGCGACGCTGTCACCACAGACGGTTCAAAAAATCTATATTTTTTTAATTTCATAAATTGTTAGTAAAACTATTGAAAAATATGTTCCCAAAATTTTTGATGAAAATTCCGACTCGTTCTATTGTTATAAGCCATTAAGGCGAGGAATAGGATTAGGACAGCGTTTTCTCAATTATTTTCATGAATTTTTTTATAGTATAAAAAATAAATATAATTTATCGAAACTTTGAGAATATTTTATACATATATTTAAGTATATACTATAAAATATTAGCGACCCCATATTGCTCGTTTTTCTTGGTACTATTTTTTCAAACGCGTTTTCCTGAAAACGACTTTTTTTAAACTTCCGGACACGCTAGTTTGAAAAGTTTTCAACCAATCGTTTTGAAAATTGGCAGTTACTTTCTTCATAGTATTGCGCTCTATGTGAACCTAAAATCGGAATATTATCATTATTTAAAATCATTTTTTTTTTGCAAATAAAGTTGTAAAAAATGGCAAAAAATCATGCTTTTTTGTTTTGACCCCTGTAAAAAATTCAATTTTCTATTTTTTTGATAGCATTTAGGTTCATATAGAAGAGAGACATATAATAAAAGTAAATTCCAACCTCGTTTGATTTCAGATGAAAATTGCGGCTTCCAGAATGTACGAAAAATGCTGAGTCTGATTGTGACCTGCAATATGGGGTCGCTAATATTTTATAGTATATACTTAAATATATGTATAAAATATTCTCAAAGTTTCAATAAGTTATATTCATTTTTTATACTATAAAAAAGTTCATGAAAATCATTGAGAAAACGCTGTCCTAACCCTATTTCCCCCTTAAATTGATAGGGAAAAAAAAAATGAATCATTTGACAACTCGTATTTAGAAAAGGGTACAGCTGATTTTTTTTTAATTCATAAAACAAAATTAAAGAAAATGTTTGAAAAAAATAGATAAATTTGTTTCGTAATATTTTTTTAAGCAAATTCTTGACCTTCCGTCATTTTCAACAATATTTTTAACCGTCAATTTTATCTTCAATATACTTTTGTCGATAATTTCATGAAATAATTTTATCGAGCAATTTCTATCGAATAATTTTATCGTACAATTTCGTTTTTTTTTCTTCTTTCTTTTACGACACATACAATTTCCATTTCGCAATAGTCGTGTCGCTCGTTTTACGATTCTCCGGTGCTCGCGCACGCGAATACTGTTATTTCAATGTGATGATTTATCGAGAGAGAAAATAATCGTCAAAGAATTCGAAAGTTTAATGCGCCCAAGCCTGTGTCAGCAGCGCAGCGCACAGAGTTGTCAAGAGATGAATATTAGAGGAAAAACAATATCTATATATATATATATATATATAATATAATATGAGTACGAGAGCGTGCGCCACAGGAGTTTAAGCACCAACAGCAGCCACAACGTCCCACACTGTCGGTGCAACGACCCTCGATGAGCCCAGCAAGAGCTCTGTGTACTCTGCAGCCTCCTAACGTGTGCACCAAGGCATATATAGTGTAAAGCATACTCTGAGAGAACAAGAGAGTGGGAGAGATGCTGGAGATTTTTCTCTTTCTTTCTCTCTTTCTCTCTGTCTCTCTCTCTCTCTCTCTCTCTCTCTCTCTCTCTTATTCCGTGAGCTCACCAGTATCGTGTATTAAGTACGTAGAATTGAAAGTGCAGAGCCCGCGCAAGGAGTTCTCGATCTCTCTCCATCGAGAAAACGGGTGGTCTCCTCACCCGTTCTATCCCCCATCTTATACTCTCCTTTCCACTATCTCTCTCTCTCTCTCTCTCTCTCTCTTTCTCTCTCTCTCTCTTTTTTGCCTCAACGGTGTACTCTCTGTCCTTATAACCGAGTCGCAGATTATCGCGACTTTCTGAGAAAACTTCCTTCATCTTCGTACATATAAATTTATCTATGTATATGTGCGCGTGTATATGCTCGTCACTGAATATAGATTAACCCTTTCAGATTCTTCGTTCATGCGAAAATCCTCTTCCAGCCGAATTTCCTCGATTCGAGACATTTAATGAATCGTATTGAGGGAATCGTGAACTTTTTATTAAGCTCCATATACCTTGACCTTGTAAGAATTATCATTAATTAAATCAGAGTGTGGAAATATTTTTTTTTAAGTGGAATAACAAATTTTTTTTTTGTTGGATACGATATTATTCTTGCTGCGATTAAGGCGAGGAAAAAAATATTCTATCTCACAACATATTCCATCTAGCGATTTCATTTTTCGTAACCCTTTAGTCGAAAAATCACAATAAAAGGGTAAAAATGATCATTATTTAAAATAAGGGATGATTTTTATCGTCATTTGTTCTATTACGAATTTAACGTTTTTCAAGTCTCGTGAGTTGTTTGTCGTAACAATTTTTTTGTTTGTTATTTCCATTGATTATTCCCGAGACCTTGTAAAATGATTCTTTATTATACCGGAAGTCGCGGAAACTGGGTTAGTACGGATCGTGCGTGCACCATGGACGCAACGAGGAAATTGCATAACACACGTTGCACTCTCTCACCTCTCGTGCCCCTCCATATATATATATGGGATAGTCGGAGGGAGATCCAGTTACAAATTTCTCACCCGCGTCGACTTTTACGCTCGACTCGTATCTCTCGCGGACAGTCGCGAGATATTTTTCCTCGCGTGGGTGACATTAAAAACAATGGAATGTATACGCAGTCACGGTGTTGCATAATGATATTAACGCAAGTTTGCTATTGAGATGCCGGAGATTGGGAACATTCGAACGAACAGCCATATGCATCGAGGTTCAGATAAATAAATCTTCTTGTTAAAAAACATAAAAGGAAAATATGAAGAAAAAAAAACCCAGAAAAGTTCATTATATATCATAGAACATAGCGTTACGTATCGATTTTTCAAAACAGCGACCTATATCCAAAGACGAGGATTGTTGTGCCATTTTTTTTTCGAGAATTGCTGGGTTATCTTTTGGAAAATAAAAAAAATCCCATCAACAATCATATTTCTAAAACGTAGAATTGCAAAATAAATGTATAAAATTATTCTATCGAATATTCCATCGAAAGTGATGTGATTTTTGGTCAGTGGAAATTTTGAGAGCTATTTAATTCACGAAAGATAGTGGCAAACGGAAATTAAGAAAAAAAGCTTTCCAAATCTTGTTTTAAAAGCTATGTTCATTAATTTTTTTTTCCTTTTATGGCGGGAAATAGGGTTAGTCAGTTCAAAAAATCGATTTTTTTTAAATTTCATAAATTGTTAGTAAAACTATTGAAAAATTTGTTCCCAAAATTTTAAATGAAAATTCCGACTCGTTCTATTGTTATAAGCCATTAAAGTGAGTAGCTCTCCTTCACGCCCCGAGCGCGCCACGTGTTTCAAACGCGTTTTTCTGAAAACGACTTTTTTTTTGCACTTAATTTTTTTTTTTGCAAATAAAGTTGTAAAAAAATGGAAAAAAATCATGCTTTTTTGTTTTGACCCCTGTAAAAAATTCAATTTTCTATTTTTTTGATAGCATTTAGGTTTATATAGAAGAGAGACATATAATAAAAGTAAATTCCAACCTCGTTTGATTTCAGATGAAAATTGCGGCTTCCAGAATGTACGCAAAATGCTGAGTCTGATTGTGACCTGCAATATCGGGTCGCTAATATTTTCGGTGCTTTTCAAGGAAATTCTTCAAAAATTTTATAGTATATACTTAAATATATGTATAAAATATTCTCAAAGTTTCAATAAATTATATTCATTTTTTATACTATACAAAAATTCATGAAAATCATTGAAAAAACGCTGTCCTAACCCTATTTCCCCCCTTAAGACATCGATCGTGAATTATCATATTCCGAAAATTCCCTCAATCAAGAATCGTTCCAGTGATTTATCTATAGACTGCATTTTCCAATTCGTAATTTGAATTGATCAAACTTTTCCTTTAGTTAATTCGGCGTAACGGTGCTCGACTGTAAATTGATTGTTTTTATTAGTCTTGATTACGCCACATATATTAAATACCGGGAAAATCTCGGACGGAGACTAATAGAGACCTTATTACAGTATGCAAAGTGTGCGGAAACTAACGTCTGTAAAATAGTAACAGTATGGGTACATCTACCAACCAAACACGCATTATTTGCATACTCGCTTAGCGCAGTAGCAGAGCTAAATGCAGTAGCAAAACACACCACCTGTGAGAAGGACATGGTGTAAATGGAACAGAGTTAAAGGGAAAGAGGGGAACCCCCATTAACAAATGTATGTCGAGCGATGGAATATTCCTGATACGAGATGAGCAAGAGAGAGAGAAAGAGAGACAGACAGAGAGAAATGGAAGGAGGAGCTCGAGGCGCGCGCGCGCGCGGAACTCCGTTGTAATCGTGGAATCGCGATCGCATAATTTCCCGTGTTGCAGTTGTAAATTGCCGATCGTGACTGCAGATCTCTTGGCGAAGTAGCATTCGCGGTGCTCGCGCGTGAGCGCGGGGCCACCGCCGGAGTGTATGCGCGCTCTCTCGCGGAATTATTAATTACCTCTGACCGTTGGAAATTCCATCAACGTCACTCTGCATCGCGCTGTTTTTCCGTAAACCTCGCTCACAACTCTAATTCATATGATTCTCAAATATCGTAATCACGTAAAAGATTCGACATCTTTGAAGAAAAAGAAAATTCAACGAAAATTTATATAGTGAATTATTCATTGATTTCATTTTCACGATTCTCTGATGAATATCAGTTAGCAGAAAAAAATATCGATTTATGATTATTCGAGTAAAGTTACTTTTGCTTTTGATTTATTTATTATCACACGAAATCATTTTAAATGATTTTTTGCATTCATGGAATTAATGAACCGATGCACGTGGAAGTTTTCTAATTTGCATGAATTTCTTAGATACGAAATAAGGCTTTGGGATGCGCGAAAGATAAGCGAGGGTCAAGAGGGCTAAAACTAATTAGAAGCGGCGTCATTATACCGAAGAGGCAGAATAAGTATAAGGTATGTAACAGTGTAGAGCTAATACCGCGAGAAAACGACGGGGTCGTTGCTCGTATATTATATATATATATATGTATATATATATCGTTGCGCACCTATAATATGATACCGGCATATATCTAGACGATCTAATAAATTGCGGTAAAGCCGCAGGGTCTATCACACCACGATCGACCGAGAGAGAAAATCTGCCACATGATTGACGGTTTTCGAACGATTCACCGCTTCGAACACGAGCGGTTTACCAATGTGTGGTAAAGCAATACGTGTCACCGTCAAACTCTCGTTTTACCCCCGAGCGTATTGCTTTACCATTAACTTTATCGTTGCTTTGAATAATTTCTAAAACACGAATAACGCCTTTTTCAATTATTTCTTTTCAATATTTCGTTCATTAATTGTCATTTAAACGACACTTTTTTTTTCCATTCATGCACCAAATACTGCAGTGAATTTTGTCTCTAAATAGTCGCTGAATGAATGACGCGACGGAAATTTATTGAAATATCTTCATACTTTAGTGGCGTTTTAGATTGAATCTTACAAAAATCACTTTTTCAAACGTCGTTGCAATCCCTGTATACATAAATTCATAATATTCAAATTTAAATCTGTTCTTAATTCAGGAGTGAACGATTATAATGAAATTGTCGTAAATAAAATTGCATAAAATAGCAGGTATTTAAGAATATCTGCTCGGCCATCGCACTGAATTTATATTAACTTTTTTTTTCCATTTATCCACAAATGCTGGAGTGAATTTAGACATTTATTGAAATGTGTTCATACCTTGGAGACGTTTTACATTGAATCTTACAAAAAGTACTTTTTCAAACGTCGTTGCAATTCCTGTATACATAAATTCACAGTGTTCAAATTTAAATCTATTCTTAATTCAAGAGTGAACGATTATAATGAAATTGTCGTAAATAAAATTGCATAAAATAGCAGATATTTAAGAATATCTGCTCAGCCATCATACTGAATTTATATAAACTTTTTTTTTCCATTTATCCACAAATAGTGCAGTGAATTTAGTTTCTAAATGGCCGCTGAATGAATGACGCGACGGAAATTTATTGAAATATCTTCATACTTTAGTGGCATTTTACATTGAATCTTACAATAAGTACTTTTTCAAACGTCGTTGCAATTCCTGTTTACATAAATTCACAATGTTCAAATTTGAATCTGTTCTTAATTCAAGAGCGAACGCTTATAATGAAATTGTCGTAAATAAAATTGCATAAAATAGCAAGTATTTAAGAATATATCTGCTCGGCCGTCGTACTGAATTTATATAAACTTTTTTTTCCATTTAACCACAAATACTGGAGTGAACTTAGACATTCATTGAAATGTCTTCATACTTCGGAGACGTTTTATATTAAATCTAACAAAAAGTACTTTTTTAACGTCGATGCAATTCCTCTGTACGTCAATTCAGAACGTTCAAATTTAAATCTGTTCTTAATTCAATCGTGAACGATTATAATGAAATTGTCGTAAATATAATTGCGTAAAATCTGCTCGGGAATCGCACTGAATTTATTATACATATAGATGATGAACGGGAAGGGCTTCGGGGCTATCAAGCCGCGGGGCAATTAGTTCTTTTCTGTTTTTTTTTAATCCATTTCGCCCGATACCGTGCGCGAGTACGGTCTCTCTCTTTATCTGTTTCTCTTTAAACCTCTGTAAAAGCTCGGGTGTGGAGCGCACGCGATAGTTTATCGTCGCCGTTTCGCGATCCGATCGCGCTTCCACTCTGCGCGACGAAGTCGAGCGAAAGATCGATCGATTCACACGTGTGCGACTCATCTATGCCAGATTGTACTATATACATATATATCATGAATATGCTATGCATATATGTATACGTGTTAAGCGAATAACATGATAATATCAATAGTTTTTATGTTTTTCATTTTTTTTAAATGGAAAAATGTCATGTGTATGAACATTTTCACTCTTTCATCAGATAAAATCATCGAAAAGAAGACAATTTTCGAAACGTGAACAAAGTACTACGAGCTTATGATGTAAATAGGCTAATGTACAGTAGGAGAAGGAGTGAAAACTTGGCGCGAAAAGCGAAAGTTAATTCTTTCGTTTTGTTGAATACTCATACAATATATATACACACATATATATACGATATACACGAGAGTGTAAAGCGCATCATGCAGAATCCGTAATAGATTCCACGACGTCGATCACTCCATAGTAATAGAGCGGTTTGGATGCTGCGAGAGAGCGAATTGCCGGCAGCAATAAGATTGAGTAACAGGAAATCGAACGTCGATCGATCGATCGGGAATACAGCCACCGTAAGTCACTCTCGGTGAACGAGAATGGAGCGAGATATCGCGCGGAATTAAATCATCTATAATACCGGAAATGAACAGATTGCATATTTCTCAGTGAACGAGAATTTGCCGAGAAATTCACTATAAATCCTCGTCGATATTATGTCATTTGATTGAAACGGTTTTAATTTTGGCAACAAAACAATTTTACCAATTTGTTTTTTCCCCTTTCTTTTTTTCAGCTCGTCTTTGTGACTAAAGATACTGTAGTTGAAAACTTCTAACATTAGTTTTTTAACGAATAATTTCGTCATTTGTCTTTCAACGTCAATTCTATCAGCATCTTTGGTGAGGCCTTTTATTTTTTTCCATCTATCAATTTTTTAACTCGTATTTCAAGGTACAATAAGGCAACATGCATTTTTAACTGGCAAAGAGGAGATCCAATTAAATATAACAATTTTTTTTTTTAAATTGATGTCATCGTTACTAACTCGATATCGCTAATTATTATCCGGCGCCCTGTCTCGCGAATTTTTGCGATGACAGCGAACAGCAGCCGTTTATGCTTCGAGAAAAAAAAAGTCAATGAATACAAGAAGGGAGAGAAGCCTCTCTCCCGTCTTTACGACTCGCGGCATTGAGCTCAAATGAGATTATTAGTTTAACAGCGTCAATTGTCTCGTGACAGGAGCGCATATCCGAGAAGTCTCCGTGACGTTTACCGTTGTATCTTCCTCGCTAATAATAATTCACAACAATTGCTCAGTGTCGTTTGTTAATGGTCATTGGCGTGCTGTGACATGTCCAATATAACGTTAATCAGCGGTCATCCGGTATATGCCATTAACAGCTAAATATTTACGAGCTATGTCATATTTCACAATTTTTCGGGAAACAAATTGATCGAGGAAAAAAATAATCACGCAATAGCCGAAACATAAAAGAGGATTCGCGAAATTCTTCACGTCGGTAGATAAATTATAATTCTCTGCATTTTACGATTGAAACTTTTTTTAAAATGCGATCCATCGAATTAATTGCACGATTGAGGGAAAATTATTATGCCGTTTCCTGATGAATTAATTCTCTATAAACTCTGGGGGTTCTTTTTTTTCATCGCGAACTACACACATTTGAGTAGGTTCGATAGAAACTCTTATCGAGATCATTGAAATCCTTTTTTTTCGTTTGTGACAGTATTAGTGATGGAAGAAAATTACCCAAGGAAAAAATAAGGGAGAGACTAATATTCACACCTTTCACAAAGCGTTTATTCGACTCAAGACGTCGTCGCTTTCTTTTTTCCTTGTCGAAAGGCTTAGCTTGTTTGTGCGGTACACACTGAAGCTTTATTTTTCACCGTGCACGTCACTGGCTTCTATATAGGAAGGCTTTCAGAGCTTCAGCTCGCGAACCATCCAGACAGGTAGACCACCGAGAAATGTAATATATATCTATTATACGAGGTCTGTTGAAACAGTATCGCGAATTTTGAAATTCCGCCGGCTACGTATATTTGATTTTCGTTTTTTTTGTGGCGTTAGGTTGGTACTCGTGTCCCTCACTTATGCTGAAAAAATCGGCCATTTTTAATGTTTAGTTAATTGTTGACAGCTGTTTTGGTTAGACGTGTTTTGGCTTGTCTTCGATTTTTGCCTATTCCAAAAAATGGATCAAAGAATCTGTATCAAATTTTGTGTAAAAAACAAAATTAAGTGCGCGGCCGCATTCCGAATGTTGACTGTGGCATATGGTGAAGCTACCTTGGACCAAAGCAACGTTTATCGGTGGTACAAAATGTTCTCAGAGGGTCGAGAAGATGCGAACAACGAAATGCGTTCCGGACGCCCGAGCACATCAACAACAGACGAAAACATTGATGAAGTGAAGAAAATAATAATGGCCAATCGTCGAATCACCGTTAGAGAAGTTGCAGAAGAACTAAACATATCGATTGGCTCGTGCTATTCGATTTTTACCAATGATTTGGGCATGAGACGGGTCGCCGCGAAATTCGTGCGAAAATTGCTCAGTTTCGAAGAAAAACAGTGTCGCGTTAACATTGCTAAGGAGCTGTTGGACTCGGTCCGCGACAACCCAAATTTGCTCCAGAGGATCATAACTGGTGACGAATCATGGGTTTATGGTTATGACGTGGAAACCAAAGCTCAATCATCGCAATGAAAGCTGCTTTTTTGGAATAGGCAAAAATCGAAGACAAGCCAAAACACGTCTAACCAAAACAGCTGTCAACGATTAAATAAACATTCAAAATGCCTGATTTTTTCAGCATAAGCAAGGGACATGAGTACCAACCTAACTCCACAAAAAAATCGAAAATCGACTATACGTAACCGCGGAAATTCAAAATTCGCGATACTTTTTTAACAGACCTCGTATATGCATTATATCTAAAGGGGGCCCCCGTAGGTACGTTTATAAAAATACTAGTGTTTTGTCACGTCATATTCCTACATTTAATGATTTTTCGCTCGAATCAAGCACAAAATAAAAATTCAAAACACCAGATCTCAAAATTCTTTACATAATGAATGTTACGTTTAGACTTCTCTGAAAAAAAAAATAGGATATATGTGAATCGTACAAGAAAAATATCAAGTTTCATGGTGTTTCCGTCTCACAGTCGACCACTTATTTTTTTCAACACTACTTGAATATCGCAATCGACATTTGAAATCATTTTTTCAATCAGTATATCCCGAAAACTACCAGTCAAGCGTACGCACATATCTCTCTGGTTATGTAAATATCGAAATAGAATGTTCAAGCGAGGGTGTCGAGTGAAATACACCGAAGAGAATATGTAATCGCGTCACGGTGCGTTAGAAATCATTCACGGGACACCGCGGTAGTCTCACTATCGTTTTGTCATGCAGACACAATTTAGTTCGAGCCCTTCAACAGGTAGGGCTCTCCGGGAAAATCCTTCTCACGAGAATGTTTATATAATGTATTGTTCATCGCGATCGCTCGCACAGTCTATTGGTGTATTAACGACGCGACAGTGTAAAACTTTCACGGCAAATGAGACTGTCGTAATTTACCAAGCGCATTATAATAGTCATAGCGACACAATGCTTAGCTATAAGAGACGCGCGAGTGTGGGAGAATATTCTCATTAGCGATTCTCGAAGAATTCTCATATCGACACGCATTGTCCTCACGTGCGAAGTTATACATACGATATCGTGTACATGTACCGTATCGTGAATACCGTGGATCAGCCCGGGGATAAGACAGAGAGATGAGTGAGCGAGTGTGCTCGCGGACGGACGGACAGACAGACAGACAACGTCGCATGACAATTACAATGAATCATCCGAGATACGCGCGGCGAACCGCTCGTACACACAACGATATGGGATGTTACAGAGTGATTCAGAATCAAGATGTTCAACATCTGTCCATTAGAGTGGCGATTTTTGTAGAAATTAACAAAAAAAATTATTTCTTTGACTGTTTTCTCTAAGATTATCATCGTGAAAACAAATTTATCAATTTTTGTTCGACTTTGATGTAAAAATTCCAGGCTCTCGTTCCCTATTACTTCTGTACAAGATAGTCACTTTTTATAGTTAACAAACGTTTTGTTTTTATAGTGAGAAGCGCGCGTAAAAATATCACCGCTGTAACTATGCAAAACGTCACTTTTTGCAATGTTGATATGTCTGAATTTTTAAATTCATTTTTAATATCACCGAAAAATTGGATGAATAGCTCGGCTCTCTTTCTGGAGATGAGGGAACATTTTATTTAGTGATTTTAAGGGGGGAAATAGGGTTAGGACAGCGTTTTCTCAATGATTTTCATGAATTTTTTTATAGTATAAAAAATGTATATAATTTATTGAAACTTTGAGAATATTTTATACGTATATTGAAGTATATACTATAAAATTTTTGAAGAATTTCCTTGAAAAACACCGCAGATATTAGCGACCCCATTTTGCAGGTCACAATCAGAATCAGCATTTTGCGTACATTCTGGAAGCCGCAGTTTTCATCTGAAATCAAACGAGGTTGGAATTTACTTTTATTATATGTCTCTCTTCTATATGAACCTAAATGCTATAAAAAAAAAGAAAATTGAATTTTTTACAGGTGTCAAACCAAAAGGCATGATTTTTTGGCATTTTTTACAACTTTATTTCCAAAAAAAAAATTATTTCAAATAATGATAATATTCCGATTTCAGGTTCATATAGAGCGCAATACTATGAAGAAAGTAACTGCCAATTTTCAAAACGATTGGTTGAAAACTTTTCAAACTAGCGTGTACGCAAGTTAAAAAAAAGTCGTTTTCAGAAAAACGCATTTGAAAAAATAGCAAAATGCTGAATCTGATTGTGACCTGCAATATGGGGTCGCTAATATCTGCGGTGTTTTTCAGGGAAATTCTTCAAAATTTTTATAGTATATACTTAAATTTATGTATAAAATATTTTCAAAGTTTCAATAAATTATATTAATTTTTTATACTATAAAAAAATTCATGAAAATCATTGAGATAACGCTGTCCTAACCCTATTTCCTCCCTTAATGGCTTATAACAATAGAACGATTCGGAATTTTCATTTAAAATTTTGGGAACATATTTTTCAATAGTTTTACTAACAATTTATGAAATAAAAAAAAATTAATTTTTTGAACCGTCTAACCCTATTTCCGCCCTTAAGGGTTGATAAATGAAAGAATTCAGAGACGCATGGTTCCTCTTCTGGACGAGCCTGTATCTTTATGAGTATACATATGCGTGTACTGGAGATGCGCGAAAATACGCTTGTGCCGTAAGCCGAACGTGCCCCGTTCTATCTGCCCCGTAAATCATCCCCCGCTCGCTCGCTCGCTCGCTCACGCGCGCGCGGGCTCGCAATCCCCATCGTTCCACGTGAATAAATGATAGTCTTTACGATCGGTTCGAGCGGGCGCGCAAAACCACGGATGAACAGAGCGAACTCTCAACGTCGAAGCTAGAAACCTTTGCGAGAAAGGTACCTATAAAGGCTTTCCATAAACCAGTCACGTCTCCTTCGAGAATCCGCAAGGCTCCGCACCGCCATTACACACACACGTGCAGCCACAAATTTATATGTGAGATCGCCGAGTCCTCTGTGGAGTTTCTCGAAAAATTCGAGTAATTCATCATTCTCAAGTTGCTCGATGAAATTACAGGTAAACAAAAAATCATTGAGTTAAAATAATTATTCGCATTTTTATATGCGCAGGAGTATGTTACTTTTATTGTTTTTTGATTCGTTTACCATTCCATGATATTTTAAGTATTTTTCTTTGGGAGTTGATTTATTCTATTGAAATTCTTTTACCGGAGAATCGGCAAAATTCCGCTCATTATCGTTACGCATAAATATATTCTCGAAAATATTTGAATAACTTCCTTGTTCAGACGTTGAGAGATTAAATTGCACGATGAATTATAGGACAATTTTAACATGCACTTAAAAGCCTGTTTTCGCTTTTCGTTAAGATTTCACGATGTGTTTTTCTTTCGTGAGGGGCATTGATTTATTTTATTGGGATTCTTCTCGTGAGAATCGGTATACTCTTCGAGTCCCTCGCTTTTCAAGCTGTATATACTATAACCACGCTGTAACAGTTAGAGACACGCGGTGTTTTGACAGTCTCCATATAAGAGGGATATGAAGCACGCGTTTGTGATAGATTCTCATCTCGAAAATGAGCCCAACAGTGTGACCCACGAACCCCGCGCGTATTATATTTTCTATAGCTTCGTTTAGCTATATATTATACCGTAGAGGACACGAGAGAGACTTCTCGTTTTCAACTGGTGAACAAAAACATCATCGAGAGAATCGTTGATGCTCACTGATTTGTGACTTCCTAATTCCCACGTGATTCTCGCGCACATAAAACGTACTTGACGATGGCATATCGTTGTATTAAAAACGTCGAATATCTTTCGACAAAGTTGACACAATCGGGGTTGATAGAATCGACGTTACGGACTATTTTTAGAGGAGGACATTTCTAAGCTTCGTAAAATGAAATTGGGTCAGTCGAATTATCGAGTTGTGAAACATTGTTTTCAGGAAATGTTCACAATGAAAATGCTCTTTATGGCGTTGGAACGCTGGACCAAAGGATTCATTATTGAGAAAATGAATATCGTTCAATGTATTATACACACGGGTAATGAACTTATTTCTCAGTTCAATCGAATTAATCAAGGCTCACTTTCATTTTAATCAATTTCTCTTTGAAAATATGTTGAAAAGCATTTTACAAAAGCGCACATCTTTTTTATTTACATTTCGTTTCATATCTAAAAATCCTTACACTACATCAAAATGATATTATTTCTTCGCAAACTTTAGCCTCAACTTTCTTCTCTCTTGACTGGGTTATTTTTCAACAACAAAAAAAACCAAGAAAAAATATCGACACGAAGAAAAAAGGGACAAATATCATAATGACCAATATTATACGTAGTTTTTGAAATTCACTGGGTCTTTTATCATTCCTCACAATACGAAACGTTTCTTCTCAAGTTCCTCGCCCAAGTAATACATGTGACTGTATATATGTATATGAAGAAGACGAGACCCGTTATTCGGGTCCGGTTTTTCAGTAAGGAGGACGTGAACGATAACGAGAAGAGATCTCGTCGTCGTCGTCGTCGTCGTTTGTCGGGGGTGTGAGGCAACCGCGAGGCATAATATCATTCATATAGAGGGCTCGGTAATCGTGTATGAGAAAACGAGAAAATGAGGAGGGAGCGTGTATGAGACACGCGCGTATATTCCAAACACTCGGAACATGTTTGTGACGTGTATTCTACATTTTCAACCTGTCATTGTATATGTATGTATAGGTGTTTCCTCGTGTGTTGTACCGCGATTGTGAGAATAACCGTGTGTGTACCGAGTTGTCTGCTCGAGCCGACACGTGGGTGCAGTCGGGGTGGCCCAACTTGGGCCTGTTTGCCCACACGTTTGTAATTTCCCTGTATATATTTGTTGTAATACGTTTATCTGCGAACCCGTACGATATTACTACTTTCCACTTTGCGAACACGAAATCTCGATTCTGATAACGCCCTCAAAGTTTTATGAATCAACGAAAAATCATAATCCACGTGTGTATTCGCGAGTTACAATCAAATTAACACTATTTCGAAAAATGCGCCACAGGTAAGAGATGACGTTGAATAAGATTACCATAATTATGTCAATTCTGTCACAAAGTATAATTTTTTTTTCTACAAATTATTCAATTGTTTCGATTTCTTAAATGTCTGAATGCATTTTTTTTTCTACTGATTGAAAAGAAATGGCTAATAATGGTAATAACGATATCATGGAAAACATTGTATTGGCTTCGTTTAAAAAAAATTGTGCGTTAATTGTTCGTTTACGAGCAATTGAAAAGTTCATTAGTCTGTAAAGACTCAAGCAAAACTTAAATCCAGTGGAAATTGACAGAGAGTCGTGAATTTTTGAATTGACGTATTTCGGTTAAGGTAGTAGTCTGGTAACTTAAGCCGATTTTCATGTCTTTTTTGGAGGGCGTTTTTTTGTAGGAAAATAAAAATGAATCGTTTTGGATATTTAGGATGTTTTTATTTACATATTAAAGATACAAAAAAAAAAATTTTTGAAAAAATTCAATAGTTTATTATTATTATTATTATTAATCGAAGTTGGCACCTCGAAAAAAAAGCGCGTGGGTGGCCCCGGTGATTTTGGCTCTTGATGTTATCTGAAATAAAAAATTCTTGATAATTCTTAATCTATAGACATGTCATTCTGGTCGGAACTACTGAAGTGAAATTTTATGGATAAATAAGAAAATGGCGGACTTTGGAAAAAAACGTCCTTTTCCATTTTGTTATTTATCCATGAAATTTAACTTCAGTAGTTCCGGGCAGAATGACATGTCTATAGATTAAGAATTATCAAGAATTTTTGATTTCAGATAAGATGAAGAGCCAAAATCACCGGAGCCACCCACGCGCTTTTTTTTTCGAGGTGCCAACTTCGATCAATAATAATAATAATAATAATGAACTATTAAATTTTTTCAAAAAAATGTTTTTGTATCTTTAATATGTAAATAAAAACATCCTAAATATCCAAAACCATTCATTTTTATTTTCCTACAAAAAAACGCCCTCCAAAAAAGACATGAAAATCGGCTTAAGTTATCAGACTACTACCATAAAGAGAGATTCCACATTGCATCTGTGAATTTCTAAGGTTGTCGACTGACCAGTTTCACAGATACAAAAGTTCCATTAGCTCGAAGAATAAAATGCCCTAAGAGTTACAATTATGATACCCGAAATACATCATTTGAAAAAAAATATATATTATACAGCGATAAAAATTTCAACAGTGTTTGCGGATAAATAAGATGGGAACAATGATTAATGCTTGCTGGAACTATTTGCATTTATAGTGTTTCATTGACACTTTTGATCTAATGACTAAATTGTTGTTTGTATAAATAGAATAATTATTCCAGAAGGCATGGATTTACACTTCTTTTTATCGCACAATTTTCTCGCGTCGTATACACCCTCGTCCATTCTGTTCTTTAATATCCTGGTGGCCTTTCGTCTCCTGTTGGTCATATCTGCATACGAAAATTCATTGAAAGTCGGCATACACGCATAACGGTGCTAGATGATATTATTCAACGACATTGGAGGAAACTCGTAGACCAAGTTAAGTTATGTATATATGAAACTGTCGCGTTGAGCAGGTTTCCTGTGGGTGGGTTATGGAAAGAGGGAAAACTTCAATAGGTCCTGTTGGTCCTATCGGAGTCTCGACTAGACGTCGTCTGTCGATAGAGAATAAACACACTGGACGTATATGTATGGACGATGGAAAATAAAGCCTGGGGCAAAATGGTACACTATGGAAGAACATAAAAATTCATGTAGATATTTAAAAATATCATAAAATTGCACGAAGTGACGATAAATTTTATTTGAATAATCGTCAATCTCGAGAATTCAAATGAGAACAAATATCCGTTTTCCCTATTGAAATCGAACTCGCAGTTACACGAAAAAAAAAAAAAAAAAAAAAAAATTAAGCACGTTCCATTTCACCCCGGGACTCGTATTACTCCACTCTTCCGTACACGCACATACTATCGAAAATCTCTATCTCTCCCTCTCTCATCAGACCTGTCGATTCTGGAAACTCTCATGCATAGGAAATATCCGAAATTACTCGACGAACATGAATACCAGAGGGAGGTGGGTGGTTTCAGGAATAGACCGAGAGAGAGAGAGAGAGAGAGAGAGTTATTTAATTAAATCTATGTTCGATGAATTAACGAGATTGCCGCAGTGACGACAAGGACAACCAGAAATTAACGCGGGTTCGAATCGTATATATACAAATCGAGAATTTCCCTCCACCCCTGCCCCACCCTTTTTATTGTCTCCCAGGAGAGGTGAGCCGTGTAGCGTGAATGTGAAGCGACGAAAAGAATAACGATAAAAAAAATCGAAACGCGGAAGAGGATGTGACCGATGGTTCTGTTTTTGTCCCCGGTCTCGTATTTCCGTTTCGTCTACGCGTTCTCTGTCGTCGTTCACGTACATCACAGAGAGCAAACGTACAAAAACAAATTTTATTTACGAAAGTGAAGTAGAAAGAAAAATTGCAAACAACCACGTGTAGCCCACCTATATCGCCAACCCGGTATATCGTATAATAGGCGCACAGACGGGGTGAAGGAAAGAGAAAAAAGAAAAAAGAAGCTCGGCGCTGCGGCGAACTCAAGCGACGAGGCGGAAGCCAGGAATGCCTCGGCTTTTAACTAGTGTATTTCGTTGGAAGTTTTTTTTTTTCCCCCCCTTTTTTTTCGAGCACATCCGGTGTCTCGCTCTCTCATGCGAGAAAGCTGTGTGCACTCGTGGGTGCGCGGCGGATGACGCGACACGAGACAACGAGCTTCTAGCATCGAGACGCGGATTCAACGATCCCACACACGTTATAATATCAGTGCATAGGTACGAGGTCTGTTCAAAAAGTAACGCGAATTTTGAATTTCCGCGGGCTACGTATATTCTATTTTCGATTTTTTTGTGGCGTTAGGTTGGTACTCATGTCCCTTACTTATGCTGAAAAAATCGGCCATTTTGAATGTTTAGTTAACTGTTGACAGCTGTTTTGGTTAGACGTGTTTTGGCTTGTCTTCGATTTTTGCCTATTCCAAAAAAGCAGCTTCCATTGCGATGATTGAGCTTTGGTTTCCACGTCATAACCATAAACCCCATGATTCGTCACCAGTTACGACCCTCTGGAGCAAATTTGGGTCTTTTGGGTCTCCTTAGCAATGTTAACGCGACACTGTTTTTGTTCGAAATTGAGCAATTTTGGCACGAATTTCGCGGCGACCCGTCTCATGCCCGAATCATTGGTAAAAATCGAATAACACGAGCCAATCGATATGTTTAGTTCCTCGACAACTTCTCTAACGGTGATTCGACGATTGGCCAATATTATTTTCTTCGCTTCATCAATGTTTTCGTCTGTTGTTGATGTGCTCGGGCGTCCGGAACGCATTTCGTTGTTCGCATCTTCTCGGCCCTCTGAGAACATTTTGTACCACCGATAAACGTTGCTTTGGTCCAAGGTAGCTTCACCATATGTCACAGTCAACATTCGAAATGCGTCCGCGCACTTAATTTTGTTTTTCACACAAAATTTGATACAGATTCTTTGATCCATTTTTTGGAATAGGCAAAAATCGAAGACAAGCCAAAACACGTCTAACCGAAACAGCTGTCAACAATTAACTAAACATTCAAAATGGCCGATTTTTTCAGCATAAGTGAGGGACATGAGTACCAACTTAACGCCACAAAAAATTCGAAAATCGAATATACGTAGCCCGCGGAAATTCAAAATTCGCGATACTTTTTGAACAGACCTCGTATATCTACGTAGGAGATAAAGTGTCACTGAAAAAAAAACCGCGTTCGCGTGTATTCAAATTTTTTTTTCAACTTGTTAATCTCTTAGAGAATATTTATTTTTTTAAATCGACGTTACATTCCTCAGAGACTGGAGAGCAAAAGATAGAAGATGCTTGGGAAAACCGTACGAGCAAAACAGATCTTTCAGGAAAAGACGAATAATTAAAATGGAGCATTTTACATTTGCTCAAAAATATATTTTATTTATATGTTTTTTCATATTTTATTTATAAGTGAAAATTTATTCTTACATTTTTTTTTTTTTGTTCATATATTTTTTTCAAACACATTTCATTTTGTACGAGATGAAGTGTCACTGAAATCAAAACGTGTTCGCGTGTATTCAATTTTTTATTCCAGCTTGTTAATCTCTTAGAGACTATTTTTTTTTTTAAATCGATACTATATTCCTTAGACACTGGAGATAAAAAAAATAGAAGACGCTTGATAAACTGTACGAGTAACAGATATTCCGAGGAAAAGATGAGTAATTAAAATGTAGTATTTTACATTGGCTCAAAAATATATTTTATCTATATTCCGTCGAGGATCATTAATATTTTAGTTTTTATATTTTTTGTCATAGTATCATATTTTATTTATATTTGAAAATTTATTTTTATATTTATATTTTTTGTTCGTATATTTTTTTCAACACACATTTCATTTTGTAGGAGATGAAGTGTTAATGAAACAAAAACGTGTTCGCGTGTATTCAATTTTTTATTCCAGCTTGTTAATCTCTTAGAGACTATTGATTTTTTTAAATCGATATTATATTCCTTAGAGACTGAAGAGAAAAAGAAGACGCTGCGGAAAACTGTACAAGTAACAGATATCTCCAGGAAAAGATAAATAATTAAAATGGAGTATTTTACATTTGCTCAAAAATATACTTTATTTATATTCCATCGAGAAACATTAATATTTTAGTTTTTATATTTTTTATTATAGTATCATATTTTGTTTATAATTGAAAATGGTATATTGCCAATTCATTGACGAAAATAATTTCATAGAAATAAATTTTATAATGGACATTTGATGATGAAAGAGAAATTGCACCGTTCATTTTAATCAAAATTTCACGAAATGTTTGATATTCACAGCGATTTGTAAAAACGCCATTTCCACTCCGATTAATCGCCATTTTTATAGCTGAAAGACACATATACCTTTATAATAAAACGATAGTTACGAGAGAGTGAGAACAATGGTTATATCATGTACGTCATATATACCCCAATATCACCCTTAATTGGAAGAAAGTGACGAGACTACCAAGACCGACAGAATTAATTAAACAATTGGGGCAAAGTGCCTTAGCTCTCGTGGGATCCGTTAAAAAGGTTAAGTTTCGGAATTGAGAATGTACGCGTGGGGGGGGGGGGGGGGGGGTCAGGCCGGTGTCATTCGACGGGGATGACACCGAGAGACGAGAAGCCGCAAATTTCAGCGTCGACACTATAAAAATAATTGTCGTTTGCATTGCTCCTCACTGATAGAAACTAATTTCTGTATGCAGCAATACAAGTGAGACGCATAAGCTTATATATGTCATAAGAGTCGTTTGGTAAAGGAATTAAAATTCGTCATAAAGTGAACAAAAAAAAATCCCTGAGAGGTTAAAAGTCAAGATTCAATGAAGAAAATTGTCCGGAGAGTTGAAATTTAGAGTACATTCGAAGAGAAAAAATTTGCGACTGTATTCTTAGCTTTTGTTGAGAATCAGACATTACCAGAAATTGAAAAAAATTACTGGGGTCCAAAAATATCGCTGGAGGAATGAAAATTCTCAAAAAAAATCTCTCACCAGGTATAATTCGCTGTGCATTGAACGAAAAATTTGTCGATGAATTACAATTCACCATGCAGTGGGAATAATCCCTTAAAAACGGGAATTCGTAATGATCCTTAGTTTTGTGTTTCTCATTTTTGCTCGTAATAATATATCATCGTGACTTTTTTCTTAAGCGGGTCGGAGGGTGTCTCAACGTGACGAGCCGGATAATCTATATGAAAAGAAAGATAGAGAGAGAGAGAGAGAGAGAGAGAGAGAGAGAAGGAGAAAGTAAGAGAGTGATGGCGTACGAAGCCTTACTAGAGGGTTGAGAGTCAAGGAAAAATATCTGGTGTCGAAGGGTTGCCCATTTCTCGGTATACAAGGAAGCGGGGCTTCCTTACACATCAGCTATGTAACAAAACGAGAGTTCGTACATAATACGAGGACTTCCCGTAGGAATTTTTTTCGAGGGTGGAACAAACTTTTTTTTTCTTTAACCCTCCCCCAACCATTTTTTTCTTCCCTTTCTCTCGCCGGAAAGAAATGCGAAGCGGTGTCACGAAACCATTCTCAAATTTCTACCGCGGATAAACCATCGAACCCCTTTTCTCGAGGATCATAATACTCGTCCAACGAACCGCGGAAATAAAGATGTAAGGAACGTGTTTTTATTTTTTATAAATAACGTCTCCCACAAAAATATACGAACAAAAAGTATAAATGAAAAAATTAATTTTCAAATATAAATAAAATATGATACAACGATAAAAAAAATAAAAACTAAAATACTAATGATCCTCGACTGAATATAAATAAAATATATTTTTGAGCAAATGTAAAACACTTCATTTTAATTATTTATCATCTCCTCGAAATATCTGTTATACAGTTTATCAAGCGTCTTCTATTTTTTTATCTCCAGTCTCTAAGGAATATAGTACCGATTTTTTAAAAATGGTCTCTAAGAGATTAACAAGCTGGAAAAAAAATTGAATACAAGCGAACGCGTTTTTTTTCAGTGACACTTCATCTCCTACAAAATGAAATGTGTTTGAAAAAATATATATGATCAAAAAAATATAACTGTAAAGATTTTTTTCGTCATTAAAATGGCAATATACCATACATGGACACCTATCTGGAAACCTCGTACCCGTCGAGGGTCTCGTCCAAATTTAGTTCGTGTTTCGTTGCCAAGTTCGTCCCCAATTGATTAGAGGTTGGAGTTTTGCTCCATCGCGTACAACGCTTTTGAATTAGCGATTCTGAAGAGGCTGGGGATTGGGGGCGGAGGGGGTGGAGGTTCTAAGGGTAGGAGGGTTCGAGCACCAAGATTCGATTATCGAAACTCGAACCAATTTCTTCCACGTCTTTCGCGTGACTATATATATACATTTGTGGGTATATATAGATGGAGGTTCTTGTAACGAGGTCGAAAGTGTGTTGTTGGATAGATACGAATGTCCCAAGTTACTATAGAGAGAAAGAGAAAGAGAGAGAGAGAGAGAGAGAAACAAGTTCCTATATATAGTTTACCTAGGCCTTCGGGGTGAATAGCCGATTGCCATCTCGTCGCGAATTTTCCTTTTCTCTCTTGCTCGACCCTCCTCGTAAAACCGAAGAATTTCGCCCAAACGTCCCTCCACGTACTCTCCAAACGAATACGACGCATATACGAGGTCTGTTCAAAAAGTATCGCGAATTTTGAATTTCCGCGGGCTACGTATATTCGATTTTCGATTGTTCTGTGGCGTTAGGTTGGTACTCATGTCCCCCATTTATGCTGAAAAAATCGGCCACTTTGAATGTTTAGTTAATTGTTGAAAGCTGTTTTGGTTAGACGTGTTTTGGCTTGTCTTCGATTTCTGACAAGCCAAAGAATCTGTATCAAATTTTGGGTGAAAAACAAAATTAAGTGCGCGGACGCATTCCGAATGTTGACTGTGGCATATGGTGAAGCTACCTTGGACCAAAGCAACGTTTATCGGTGGTACAAAATGTTCTCAGAGGGCCGAGAAGATGCGAACAACGAAATGCGTTCCGGACGTCCGAGCACATCAACAACAGACGAAAACATTGATGAAGTGAAGAAAATAATATTGGCCAATTGTCGAATCACCGTTAGAGAAGTTGCTGAGGAACTAAACATATCGATTGGCTCGTGCTATTCGATTTTTACCAATGATTTGGGCATGAGACGGGTCGCCACGAAATTCGTGTCAAAATTGCTTAATTTCGAACAAAAACAGTGTCGCGTTAACATTGCTAAGGAACTGTTGGACTCGGTCCGCGACGACCCAAATTTGCTCCAGAGGATCATAACTGGTGACGAATCATGGGTTTACGATTATGACGTGGAAACCGAAGCTCAATCATCGCAATGGAAGCTGCTTCTTTGGAATAGTCAAAAATCGAAGACAAGCCAAAACACGTCTAACCAAAACAGCTGTCAACAATTAACTAAACATTCAAAATGGCCGATTTTGTCAGCATAAGTGAGGGACACGAGTACCAACCTAACGCCACAAAAAAATCGAAAATCGAATCTACGTAGCCCGCGGAAATTCAAAATTCGCGATACTTTTTGAACAGACCGCGTATATACACAAATATATGGCGAATTTCATACGTGGACGGAACGATTTTTTGTCACCAGGTTATTTTTCGTAGTCTTTTAACGAACCTGACAATAATGGAATTTAAAAAAGGGATTTTTAATTACCTTTTATATCTGCCCTTTCTATCACTTTAGCCAACATCCCCAAACTAGAAGCCTCCCATAATTTGACTTTTCCTTTGACCAAAAATCGTTTTACTTTGCATTGAATAACCCATATTTATGTATACAAGTCACAGACTGCAGACTATCGCGAGACTCGCGAAAATCGCGAACGGTAGAGCTCGACGAACGGAGAGACTGCATCATCGGCGAGGTAAAGCTTTTTGGACTTTATATCTCTGTATAGATGGCGTACCGGAGGACAAAAATACATTGCGCGACGTATTCTGTCACGGTCACACAACAGCAGAGTCACGGCCATAGTCGCGCGGCCCCGGACACCCGACATTCGCGTTTCCCTCGTGGTACCAAAATTATCGTCTATGTGTAACTAAAATCGTTGCATGATGAGCCAGCGGAGTACTTGAGGCTAGAAATAGTTCATTGAGAGAGCCACAACCAGGGGTTGATGTAAAACGATACCGTTTTCGAGGCGTACGTTCGTATGGAAATTGAACATTTGTTTTGAGGGTGGAACGCAGTGGAATTTTATATTTTCCCAATTAGAAGAACGCCATTGTTCCATCATTACATTTTGTTTATGTTTCAATTTTTTTTTTTTATAATAAATTGGAAAATACTGATCAAAAACTCACTTTTCTCCGTAGCCGGAGAATTTCATGGTTTTAAACGAATAAGGGAAGTTTTTTTAGGGAACAAGATCAATTTGTATGATCGATTTTATCAACAAAAAAATTGAAGACATTTTGAAACACTTTAAAGGAACAGTCGACATTTTAAACTCTTATTTCTCTCCGCTTTTTTTTTACTATTTGTCGATTTTCATTAACAACGGTTTTAAACTTTGGACTTTGGCAACTTCTGGGTCATGTAGTAGACTCTTCAAGAAGTAATCCAGAATTTTTTCAGATTTTTCGAAAGCCTAGAAAACTCTAAAAACTCAACTGTTCCCTCAAAGACCCAGTGTAAACATCATGTCGCGAAAAATATAGTGTACACACGGGCGGTTAAAAGAATCATATCTGAAAAACGATTGGTGATAAGAATATTGAACGAAAAAAAAAAATTTAATGTTCATTCCTCACTGATAAATACAATTTAAAAAAAAATCAGCAACTTAATCGAAAAACAAAATTTATCACGAATCGTTCCGTATAGATATTACGATTCGGTTCAATTTCGTGTTTTTCTATGTGTACGCTAAATATTTGACAAACTGCTACCTTTCCCGTTCGATTATAATCACCGAAAGTATAACGAGCGAACAATTTTCATCCGGGAAATTTAACGGGAAAATTAAGTTTTCTCGCGGTGCCCCGGGTCTCGCTTGGCGAAAAGGGAGGGTTATCGAAGCAACGTCGAACGAGAGGGTGGGCCACAACCCAAGAATTAGCATAGCTCTCGACGAGTACATACAAGGCATCGACGATGTTGACTTTTCGTCGTTACGCTTGGCCAAGAAGTTTATTACCCCCGTGTACAAGGAAATATGAGGCTCTAGGCACTTTTATTTATATGCGTGAGTGCAGAAACGACGAATGCGTCGTACAATTTGCAAACTTTTCCAATTTAATTTTTTCCATTGCATAAAATAACGTAACTTTGAGGGGAAGAGTTTTGTCTTTCTTTCATCTCTTCATTTTTTCTCGTGGCAAAGAAATGTACACAACGGTATAGATCAGAAAAGAGTGCCGACTATAGGTTTTTGTCGTGTTTAGTTTGGTGATTGATTTTTTTTCTTCTCGTGAGAAACATCGATAAAAGTCTCTGGGTAATAAAAAAAAAATGCGAGAGGGTTTGTTTTTCGAAATGTATAGACGAGAGACTCTCTTAAGTCCTCTTGGGCTCTGTGAGGTTAGGGCTTTTGAGGGTTTCGAGTTTCGACTCTGTCGCACGACGTTAAAAGGAGCTGGAGAATGAGGGAGAGAGTCGTAAAACTGTGCGGGTGGATCGTGAGTGGTTTCTCACTGCACCAGAGAGACTCGAGACGATAATACCGTAGATATAGTGCTCAGAGAAACTATACATATATATTATGTATATCGAGTGCTAAAAACAAAATGGCCTAACTCACCACGATTTAATACGTAAAATTACGCGAGTTAAAGCCCTCCTGTTTGCGAGCTGTTGGGTCTATTAAGGGAGGAAATAGGGTTAGCTGGTTCAAAAAATCGATTTTTTTTCTATTTCATAAATTGTTAGTAAAACTATTGAAAAATATGTTCCTAAAATTTTAAATAAAAGTTCCGACTCGTTCAATTGTTATAAGTCATTAAAGTGAGTAGCTCTCCTTCAGGCCCCAAGCGCGCCACGTGTACAACCGAGCGGTCACTATTTTTTCAAACGCGTTTTTTTTAAAACGACTTTTTTTGAACTTGCGAACACGCTAGTTTAAAAAGTTTGCAACCAATCGTTTTTAAAATTGGCAGTAACTTTCTTCATAGTATTGCGCTCTATATAAACCTAAAATCGGAATATTATCATTATTGAAAATAATTTTTTTTTTGCAAATGAAGTTGTAAAAAATGGCAAAAAATCATGCTTTTTTGTTTTGACCCCTGTAAATAATTCAATTTTCTATTTTTTTGATAGCATTTAGGTTCATATAGAAGAGAGACATATAATAAAAGTAAATTCCAACCTCGTTTGATTTCAGATGAAAATTGCGGCTTCCAGAATGTACGCAAAATGCTGAGTCTGATTGTGACCTGCAATATGGGGTCGCTAATATTTTCGGTGTTTTTCAAGAAAATTCTTAAACAATTTTATAGTATATACTTACACATACGTATAAAATATTCTCAAAGTTTCAATAAATTATATTCATTTTTTATACTATAAAAAAATTCATGAAAATTATTGAGAAAACGCTGTCCTAACCCTATTTCCCCCCTTAAGAGTGCGGCACCTTCAGTCTTCCTCGAATCGATATTTTAGCGTTCCCGTGCCCGCTATCCGAAAATTTAATTTGATTACTCATGACGTATACACACCCCTCAGACCTTCGTCAGTTCTGTCTCATAAACACTATTATACACGCAACTTGTATCAATTTAATAATACCATATCTTTATCGTATGAAATTCATACATTTTTTCTCGCTGCAATTTTGAATCAACATTATCCAACAATTTCATTTTTATCTTATTTATGTACATTTTTTTGGCCATCAAAGATCATTGGAAAATATTTCCAACTTAGCTGTGCCCCGCGGGTTCACCCGCGTTGAATGTCCGTCTCCCGATTCAAAGCGCCGCCGCCGTTCCTTAGGGGTCATACAATAAAGTTATATGACGTTAAAGCTTTACTGAATAAACGGGTTATCCAATGTAAAAAGAATTTTTCAAATCGGATTAGTATTTCCTGAGATTAGCGCGTTCAAATAAACCAACGAACAAACACACTCTCCAGCTTTATTATACTGTATCGAAGTAAGATTAATCCATCGAAAAGAACGAATTTTTGGGATTTAAATACATATGGATGTAAACGAAATTCTGTTGAATAAAATCTATGACTAAGGAGACTGATCTGCTTGTTAATAAATTTCTGAATTGAAATAATTTATGTTTGAAATACGTTTGTTTTTTTTTTTTATCAATTCATAGAAAAAAGTATTTCAATGAAATGTATTCGATTGTTTTTTCTCGATCGTACAACAAACTTTGGAGAGTCGCAATCGATGCCGCGACATATCTATATTGGATCACGGTTATTCTAGCATACGAGAGATTAGGTTATCGGTTATCCGAGCAACGTTATCCGAAGATATTGAGAGAGAGAGAGAAAAAATGTAATCTGTTGTTCGACTCGCACGGGAGGTTTGCTTTCTTCCAATTTGTCCTCTCGCAATCTCCAAGAACAAATTCAATTTTCGGGCACTATTGGAAAAGATGCCTACATTTTACTTACTGCCTACATTTTACTATACATTTTACTTTACGTGCAGTTTTTTTTTTTTTTTTTTGTACACAAACAGAAGAGCTAAATTCAATCCCCGATAAATGGCCGTGGCGTCTGCACATTGTGTGTTTGTAATTCGATAAACGAACGTGAGACACTCGCGATTACACTTTTATCGGGCTCTGACGTATTATAGGATCGCGCGACTGTCGACTGAGCTCTTTTTTTCTTTTGACTTTTTTTTTTCATCTCGCCTTTAATTTTCTTCTGCGGTATATAAATATTGTATTATCAGAGGAGCAACGAACGGATACGATAATCGCTGCATTTAGGCATCATCAGCTTTCATATACGTACACACGTTTATATACGGGTATAAACATTTTTGAGAGAGACAAAAGCACGTCACGGGACATTTACCAGAAGCTTACTTCGATACAGTTATCCGACAAGCGCTGATTATAGACACACAGCTTGTCCAGCAGGCTTCCAGCATCCCTGGAACTTCGGTGGCTCCTCCCCAAGCATACTTGGAGTGTTTTCGGGGCTGGTATGTGAGACTCTCACATCCAACTCTATGGTTTTATAAATATAAACTTGCAGCTTGTTCACAGAGAGTAAAAGAACCATCCCCTTTTCCTCTCTCTCTCTCTCTCTCTTTCTCTCTCTCTGTCTCCCTCTCTTTCTCTTTCTCTCCCCCTGAGCTGATTTATAAACGGCAATGAACTGTCGACCACGAAAATAACGTTTTATGACCAAAAGTCGTCGGCTTATGTACTTTGCGATCGTACAATTTCTCGACCGTCTAACGACGTACGTTGAAGTGTCACGAATTTTAATTAACAGCGTTTCATGATCATCCTGCGATAAATAAAGAAAAAAAAATTTCAAACATTTTACGAAAATTTTGGTAAAATAAAAAAAAACAATTTTTTAGTTATAAATAATTTACCGTAACAATTCAATAATATCGGTTGAATTTACCTTTTTACAATGTTTACAGACCAACTATGTTGGTTGTTATAATTATTATTATTGTGTGCAATTTTTATTCTATTTTCTGTAATAATTATAACATTATGAGCATTCTCATTGCTGTCGAGCAATTTTTACTCCAGCTTTTGTTTGTAATTACAAATATATTTACATTTTCATATATTAATTACATTCCATTGAAAAAAATTCAAATATAAATAATAAAATGTATTGGACGGTCGAAAATTTTTCGTAAAGTTTCTCCATTATTATCAATAAAAATGTTTCGAAATTCACATCTTAATATATAGTGAATCCCCTTAAAAGAATTAATTTAAAAGTACCAAGAGTCGAGAATGAAACGGTATATACCATAGACATCGCATTTATAATCGCGTAGAATACAATAATGAATTTATATGCATGCCATCAGGCAGTAATTCTCCCTTCCTCAACTCCGCCGTCTGGCTATTACAGAAAAACGTGAATCTTTTTCGGAACTCGCAAAACATCGCTCTCCCATTCTTGGCTTTCTCAGCGTCTCGCTGTCGCTCTCTCTCTTTCTATCTCGGGGGGCAGGGGGGGCATTTCTTGGCACGCAATCATAAAAGCTGTACTCTACTCACGGGTGTGCTCGAAGTGCTACTACAAATTACCGGACATAACGGTGTCGCTAATTAAAGAACCGTCACCTCGATTGCCCCCTGTACTGTCGAGAAAGAGAGAGAGAGAGAGAGTGAGCCGACAGAGATATGAAGAGAGTGCACTAAAGTGTAAAGGAATCCTCTCCGCTGACGCTGCAGCAACGAATTTTCGCGTTTGCACAACGAAAGAACTGCAACAGACGGTCGGGACGTTTGCGTCGGGCCAACTATAAATTCTTCACTCGCACACGGTTTTACGTGTCTCTGGTAGAGACAGAAAAAGGGATGGAGAGAGTGAGAAAGGGCGAGATAAATAGGGGGGGTAGAGAGAGAGAATTTTCCTCCGAAGACACGAAGTTGCCCGGCAATGCATCTTCCCGGACGTTATATAAATACGGCTACCTATACCTAATCTCGAGGAAACTCGAAAAGCGCAGTCCTACTTTGGTATCCACCGCTCGCGCGCGTGTTCTTTACCTCGGGTTAAACGTACCAACATTCACGTATACACGTATCAATTTCCATCACATAAAAGGGCGCAATCCGTATAGTTTTTACCAGATAAAGTCGATCCGGTTACGCCCTTTTGTTCGTTAAAAGACCATCCATATAAACACATCTTAGATATCCCAGAGGAGCAATCCATTTCAGGAAGACTGCTCCGATCTACTCGTGAATATATGTATATGCCTTTTGGAGTCTGAGAGCAATGCAGAAAACGAGCCGAGAATTTGCATAAAGTTTGGTCGCTAAATTATATAGACGCATATCCACGGAGAGTTTGTACCATTGGAATCCTAGTTTGTCTCGAAATTATTAATCGCGTCCGAGAATCTCGCGAAATTTCTTGAAAAAATTAAAAGGGCATACTGCTAAAGGATTTAGTAGATTTGTCACTTTAGTAGCGGAAATAGTGATTTATTTGCGGAAGTTTGAATTTTTTTTCATTAATCCTGTAATTATTATAACTACCCTCATTGAATTATCATTTTTACTTTCATTTTATTATTCAATATCTTTGGAAAATCAATTTTTGTTTTTATATTTTTTATCGTCGTGTGATATTTTATTTGCAATTGAACATTAATTTTTATATTTATATTTTTTGTTCACATATTTTTTCAAACACCTTTCACTTTGTTGCGAGACGTTATTTATACAAAAATAAAAACATGTTAAACACATCATAAATAAAAATAAAAATAAAAATCCACCAAAAAAGGCATTCTGCCAAAGAATTTAGTAGATTTGTCACTTTAGTAGGGAAAAAGTGATTTATTTGCAGAAGTTTGAATTTTGGTTATTAATCCTGTAATTATTATAACTACCCTCATTGAATTATCATTTTTGGTTTCATTTCATTATTCAATATCTTTGGATAATTAATTTTAGTTTTTATATTTTTTATCGTTGTGTGGTATTTTATTTGCAATTGAAAATTTATTTTTAGATTTATATTTTATGTTCATATATTTTTTTCCAACACCTTTCACTTTGTTGCGAGACATTATTTATAAAAAAATAAAAACACGTTAAACGCATCATAAATAAAAATGAAAATGAAAACCCACCGAAAAAGAAGCCATTCTGCCAAAGAATTTAGTAGATTTGTCACTTTAGTAGGGAAAAAGTGATTTATTTGCAGAAGTTTGAATTTTTGTTATTAATCCTGTAATTATTATAACTACCCTCATTAGATTATCATTGAAATTTTCATTTTATTATTCAATATCTTTAGAAAAATTAATTTTCCTAATGGAGCTTTTTTTACGACGGTTTATTTCGATTGATTGCCTTTAGCAATAATTTCAAAAAAAAAGGTTTAATTCGACTTTTGTCTCGATTCGAGGTGAGACAACCGGTTTTTCTTTTCATCTTTTTGTCCTACTTTGGGCGATCTAAAATACGTTAATTCCCGCGGAGTTCTGTTTAGAATCAGTCTCGCCGGTACCAACACTCCTCGTGTCTGTTTTGAACCTGACCCAAATTTGATACTCGAGAAATAAGAGAGAAACAGTAGAAGTTAGTGTGGTTCTCGTTGCTAGTCTAAAAGTGAAGAGACACTCCAGTAGCTTTTTCACGACCCAGGCTTTCTCTTCTTCTTTATTCACAATCTCTCCCATTTCTTCGTTGGTGGTCAACGTTTTTTTTTGTCTTTTTTTTTTACCAATCACCGGTGTGTCTTGTGCAGAGTTGTAAGCTCACGTCGCGCCAGGAGACAAACATCGAGAGACGGAAATAAGAGAGACGTACTTACTCCCTACTGGAGTTACACAGTTAACGCCTTTCCCCAAGTTTTCTATATGTATGGGGCGTTCCACGCCACTCGAACGCGAGCATCTTCAATGTGGTCGATTATTTTTATGAATATTTTTTCTCGGCTCCGAAAAAGAGATCAAAATTGCTGAACGATTTGTTTCAGCTAATCGTTAATTTTCAATAATTCAGGAAATTACAAAAACATTTTTCAGACTGGAAATCATATTTAAAAAAATATAAACCACGAAACTTTAACACAATTCTAATATACTAGCTGTGCCCCGTGGTTTCAATCGCCTTAAATTTCCCTCCCCCGATTCAACGCGCCGCCGTCGCTCCTTGAAGTCATAGTATAAAGTTAATGGGCGGAAAGACTTCCTGAATAAACGAGCTATCTAATACAAAAAGAATTTTCCAAATCGGATTAGTATTTCCTGAGATTAGCGCGTTCAAACAAACATACAAACAAACTCTCCCACTTTATTATAGTAGTAAGATTATAAAGTCTCGTTGTTATTGTTATCTTTTTCATTACAATAACTTATTAACATTTGTTTCTATTTAATTCAATTAATTTGAACGACAATTACAGCAATTTGTTTCGAAAATTTACGTAAAACGTCCCATAGATATGTTTTAATGCAGGAAATTTGACTCGTCTAAACGAAACGACGTGGCACCGTACATACGGGATCGTCCGCCCTCACAGCGGTAGTTAAATTCCCGTAGGACATAATGAAAGGGACACAAAAAGAGTCTTTAGAAATAGAGGCCATCGTTGCGTGCGGACAATTCGTCTCGCCACGATAATCCACGGGCCCCATTCACACGCGAATTATAACGACGAATTAATCGTGTCGGTTGCTCGATTGAGATTTACGAGTTGTACCTCCATTCAAACCGGAGGAAATAGATGCGGTACTGGATGATTAACAAAAAAAAAAAAGCAAAACAAAATACCTCTCTTAGCCAATGTGTATCGAGATCTTTTATAAACGTGTGTGGAAACGAAAAGACGGGATACGTACCTGAAACAGAAAGAAAGAACAATTATGAGCATAAATGTTTATAACAAAAGTAAAAAATCAACTTCGTAATATAAAAAAAACTTGAATTTATTGAATCCTTATAAAAATAACCATGCGATTCGTCGATATTAAGAGAAAAAAAATCATTAACAGTCTTCGTTCAATTTTCTTATTTTGTAAGATCGTCGTGGAAATAAATTGAGGTAAATATGGAGCAAAGGGGACCCACTTCCGATTGACTTACCTTTAATATATGTTGTGTAGGGACCCTTCCTGAACAACTTTTTCCTCTGACACAATTGGGGGTCGTTATTTATTAAAAAGTTATTAACAAATAAAGTTAATAATTCATATAGCTATTTTCCTTATATCACCCAGTCCTAATCATCTTGTCCTTCACATTTGTTGTTACGAATACATCCCTGAGTAGCATACAAAAAGTTTTATCCGTCGCTCATTGTTTGTTAAAAAGTTATTAACAAAAAAAGTTTCATAAGTCAAACATGAACTACTTGTTCTAGTGTATGGTGAACAGCACACGCATGAGAGGGGGGGCTACGCCCCCCTGCAATCCTCCACTCGCCAGTCCAAAGACAAACCAAAAACAACCCAAAAACAACCCAAAAACAGCCCAAAAACAACCCAAAAACAATGCAAACAAACATATAAACAAACAATTATTTGTTTTGTTCATTATTTATGTTATGAAGCGGATACATGGTACTTGGTTTGGGTTTGTTTTGGATTTGTTTGTTGGGTTTGTTCGTTTGGGTTTTGGGTTTGTTTGTTTGTTGGGTTTGTCTGTTTGTTTCTTTAGGTTACTGGGATTGTTTTGGGTTGTTTTTGGTTTGTCTATGGGCTAGTATGCGGTGGGGGCAGGGGGGCGCAGCCCCTCCGGTCATACGTGTACTGGCCACCATGCAAGTATTTCATATTCTATTTATGAATTTTCTTTTGTTAATAACTTCTTAACAAACAATGAGGACGGATAAAACTTCTGGTATGTTACTCAGGGGGGTATTCTTAACAACACATGTGAAGGACAAGATGATTGGGACTGGCTGCTATAAGGAAAATAGCTATATGAATTATTAACTTTATTTGTTAATAACTTTTTAATAAATAACGACCCCAAATTGTGTCAGAGGAAAAAGTTGTTCAAAAAGGGTCCCTAGACAACATATGTTAAAGGCAAGTCAATCGGAAGGGGGTCCCCTTTGCTCCATATTTACCTAAATTGATTAATTTGAAGCAAACATTTGTACGATTAAAATGAGATCGTCTCGGACAAGTTATAAATTGCATTTCGATCGACCACAATGAAACGTATTCAAATTAAATGGAATCAATTGTCTCAATATATACACAGGGATTGAAATTAAATAATGGTAATGAATGCACAGTTGGTAGTTGATTTAGCAGATTTGTTCCCCCCAGGGGGGGGGGGCATGATCCGATCAGGAGGAATACGTACAACAGCCACTTTTGTATTTGCGTGTGGTCGGTGAAAAAATAAAATAAAATAAAATGAAATAAAATGAAACGTAACAGCGGTGAGTTAAGCTATTTGGAAACGATCCAATGCCGCGAAGAGTCGAGGTCGTAACTATGTAAAAGCGCGAGAGATATAAAACGAGAGATAGCGGAAGATCGAGAAATAGAGAGAGACAGAAAGAACGAGAAAGAGAGAGAGAGAGAGGAAAAGACAGAGATAGAGTGGGTGTACGGTGAACATAACGCACGGATCGTTACGAGTGTCTCGGGGGTTGGAAAACATACACGTTTTGTGTGTTTCTAGAAAGGGGTGTGAGAGAGAGAAAGAAAGAAATTTTTATTCCTCTCTCGCGCCCTTTTTTTTTAAATTTTGGGCCAAGTCGCTTTGGCGGCTGGAATTACGCCAGTTTTACAACCCCCCGTGTTCACAACCACTTCTCATCCTTCCGCGAGACCAGCCCCGCACCTTTTCGTCTTTTTCCGACGAATTTTTCTTCTCGCCCTTTTTTTTTCTTCCCGTTTCTCCTCTACACCCGCTTTCCCCTCTACAGATCTGACGGCAAAGCTGCTGGAAGTTTTGGCCCACGATCGAGACGCGGAGGAAAGGGGGTTGAGAAAAAATTACTGGACCTCTCGTCGGGACAGAGAGAGAGAAAGAGAGAGAGGGAGCCTTCTGCATGTGACGCCAGTGAAATGGAAGGGATGCAGATAAAAAAAACGTAACTCTCGACGATCCAATCCCAATGTCTCTCGATATTTCAGGGTAATAGCCCTTGGCGAGAAGCCGTAGGCGAGCTTTCCCAAAGTGAAAATCGTTTCGATACATACATATATATTCAATATTATATATATAGCGAGGAGAAAAAGAATTTGCAAAGTTTTTTTTGTTCACACTTCCGGGAGTTGCGCTATCGCATTAGTCTCGAACTGTATCGAGAAAGTCGCGGCTTGTTCAAGAAAAGAGAAAAGAAATATAAAAAAATTGAACGAAAGAAAGGAAAGATATTGGCTATCCTTATGCCGCGATCCACGCACTTTTACGGTTCTTTTAAATTGGCTCTGAGATTCCGTTCTCGCTCGTTGGAGTTTCGCCAGTTTCGTTTGCAACGTTTCCTACGCTCTTACTCGCTCTTTTCCCTCTCTCACTCTCGCGAGAGTTGCAGCGTGCTGTAAAAGCAGCATTCCTTAACGACCCTTCTCGATATTGCCCGACACTGGGTGTGTGTAACATCGGAAACAAAAGGATTAATTCATTTAATATAAATTTTGTTTGAAAATAATAACAATCGATAGCTCATTAAGGGGGGAAATAGAGTTAGACGGCTCAAAAAATCGATTTTTTTTATTTCATAAATTGTTAGTAAAACTATTGAAAAGTACGTTCTCAAAATTTTTAATGAAAATTCCGACTCGTTCTATTGTTATAAGCCATTAAGGGGAGAAACAGGATTAAGAAAGCGTTTACTCAATGATTTTCATGAATTTTTTTATAGTATAAAAAATGAATATAATTTATTGAAACTTTGAGAATATTTTATACATATACTTAAGTATATACTATAAAATTTCTATACATATATTTGAGTATATATTATAAAATATTACCGACCCCATATTGCTTGTTTTTCTTGGTACTATTTTTTCAAACGCGTTTTTCTGAAAACGACTTTTTTTTAACTTGCGTACACGCTAGTTTGAAAAGTTTCCAACCAATCGTTTTGAAAATTGGCAGTTACTTTCTTCATAGTATCGTGCTCTATATGAAGCTAAAATCGGAATATTATCATTATTTAAAATAATTTTTTTTTTGCAAATAAAGTTGTAAAGAATGGCAAAAAATCATGCTTTTTTGCTTTGACCCCTGTAAAAAATTCAATTTTCTATTTTTTTGATAACATTTAGGTTCATATAAAAGAGAGACATATAATAAAAGTAAATTCCAACCTCGTTGGATTTCAGATGAAAATTGCGGCTTCCAGAATGTACGCAAAATGCTGAGTCTGATTGTGACCTGCAATATGGGGTCGCTAATATCTTCGGTGTTTTTCAAGGAAATTCTTCAAAAATTTTATACTATATACTTAAATATATGTATAAAATATTCTCAAAGTTTCAATAAATTATATTCATTTTTTATACTATAAAAAAATTCATGAAAATCATTGAGAAAACGCTGTCCTAACCCTATTTCCCCCCTCAATAATAATTTTGTCAGTAAAACCCCCTTTTTTTTTCTTATTACACTAATTTCATTATTTCGTTGAATCGAATTACATTTATTTTCATGATAATCCCTTGAATGAAAATAAATAAATCGAGAGAATGTATCCAGTACGCGCGTTATCTCGCCGGTTTTACCGTATCGTAACCAACTTCGAGGAGCAAACTGGACCAAAGCCAGTAATTCCTTTTTTTTTTTGTTACTCCGTATTCCGCACGGTCCCAATGGAGAATATACTCGACGTGCCAAGAAAGGATGCGGGGCAGCGATTTTTTCACTATTGTATAAAGCGTCGAGAGAACGACACGTTGTGGGTGTGTATGCACTTCTTTTCTGTGTATGTACGCGTGTTTCATCCCTTGGGGATATTACGTATGACGTAATGACGCGACGAGGGCATTTCCGGACGGCAGTTCCGATATACTCAGTTCCGGTTCCGAGGGCAAACCATGTGGTAGATCGCAGTGTCGCGATCGATCGGAAGGTCAAAAAATTCCTATCAACATTTCAGAACGCTTCGAAATTATTTCATTCGTTACTTTATTTAAATTTTTGCCCCGTGACACTTTCCAAATCGAAGACAGATTGAAACCGTGAATTGCAAGATCCTTACAAACTATCGATTCGTTTTTATTCCACTTTCTTTGGGAAGTAACGTAGGGGGAAGAAACAATTTGACATATTTAGGAAACCCTTTTTTTTCTCCCCTTCTTTTGGCAAGAGGTCGTTTGAAAATTAGGCGTTTACGAAAAATTTGCCTGACCATAAATTGTTCGTCACGATGAGGAATAGCTCATATTACATGCATATATTCATAAAGTAACTTGAACAAAGCGGAAATCGAATAAATTCGATGTAAGGGAACGACGGTCACTCGAGAGAGTGTCCAGTCCGGTCATCTACTCGACGAGGAAGAATCCAGCATATAAGAGAGACTGCTCGGCGTTCCAACCGGAAAACTGGTTCGCCCACCCCGTAGCAAGAGAAAGAGAAAGAAAAAGAGAAAGAGAGAGAGAGAGAGTGGGAGATGGAGAGGGGGAGGGAGAGATGAGTTTCATACATGTGTCTTGGACACGAGCCCTCGAAGGGCATCTCGCTCACGAGAAACGTGAAAGCGACAACGGACAACTCTCATCCTGAACTCTATGGGCAGAGAGAGTCTCCGCACGAGTCTTCGTGTGGTTCGACGATTATCCATTAAGATATGTAAAAAAAAGGCGAGGAGGGGGGGGGGGGCGAGCTTGAAATTTATTCTCGATAAAATGATCGATTCAAAAGTTGAGCATCTTTTAATTAAATGAATAATTAATTATATTTGAATTCATTATAAAATCTTGTATTAAAAATTCTTTTCAATATCTCAGATGACAATCTTATGAAAATATCACACCTTCGAAGCTTCGGCGGTAGTCTGGTCTAGAAATTTGAAAAAATCGATTTTTTTTTTTTTTTTTCTTATTCCTTAGACCTTTCTTCATACGCTCCTGAAAACCGTTTATTGATATTTCAAAAATTGGCCGAGAAATAAAAATTCTAAGCAAGCCGCGCGCTCAGGTAGCGCGGTCGGGAAGCAGCTAAAGCAGAGGCTACTGAGTCGCTCATTTAACGGTGCCAAAACTTTGAACGCGTTTATCTCAGAACTATGTTTTTCAAATCGGCGCCCACGATATCTCGATAACTAATGGACCGATCGAGCTCAAATTTTGCACGTACCTTAGGTAGCCTGTTTCTGAGGTCTGGTAGCAGAATTGAGTCGAACAATAATTTTGCCGACATTTTATAACTCGTCGAATACCCGAAAATGTATGAAATTCCATTAATGAAAGTTCAACAGGTCGCCATTTTGTCAACATTTTTTTTTTAAGTACCAATTCTGATACCAGTGCTCAGAATACTCATACAGATTGAGAATATATATATTTTTTTTTTTTCAGATGCATACAACATCGTCCAGAGTGGGCGCCGATTGAGGCGGCTTTCGGCGCACCATGTTGCAACGAGGGAAAAAACTACATGAAAATATTTAAAATAATTTTTTTTTAATGTACAAATATTCTTTAAGGATCAATAAATGCACGTGTAAATTTTCATCAAGACAACTTGAACGGTTTAAAAATTATTGCACATTAGAAATGACGTCAAAAATCTCGCTCTACACCAGACTACCGCGTTAACAACAGAGCCAATTTAATTTTGATTACTCAAAAAAAAAACTAAAAATATATTCAATTTCATCGAATCTCTAATATCGTACTTTTTCCAATGTCCTATGCGAATCCCATATAAAAATCACGGGTTTCAAAGGCGTTTGAATTCGGTTGACGTTTAGGCTTCACAAAACGACTAGTAACGAATAACAAAACGATCCGCAATGACGTAATCACTATTATTCGCCCCTCCGGAAGAACACAAGGAAAAATTCCGCGTAACGAGTCATCGAAAAAAGACCTACATAGAAAATAGCGCGGAATTGAACGTGACACAAGAGCGCATATATATGTGGGGAAGATGAGGTCGGCGAACTCCGGAGTTCATCGGTCACATCGGAGGTTCCGTCGGTCCCGCACTTGTCCACAACTCTCGCTCAACTTCCTTATACGTACGAGAGAGTATCCTCTCAGCTTCGAGTATACTATGTACGAAAACCGTGTATATAGCCAGTGGCTATGTAATATAAAGAGAATGAGAAGAAGCTGGATCGCGAGAAAGAGCCGCATCTCTGAAAGTCACTGTACGAAGAAAAGGAAAAAAAGTTTCTCGTGACGCTTCGCAAAGGTTTAAGGAAGTTTCAGCATTACAGTCACGTCGATCATCTGCGGAGTCTTTAAAAGTTGCTCATTCAAATTTTTTGAAAAGGAACAGAAGAAAAAAAAACGACAATTGCACACTAAATCAGGTATCACGATTTCTTGGATCATTTCTTTTCCGTTAGGACCGTAACATTTATTTTCCAACATCACAAACATACTTTATTTGGTTAAAACTATTCGGGAAGAAAGCCAATATTTCGATTTACTGACGAGAATGTTGAGTTATCGTGACGAAATTTCTATGCAGGTAAATGCGATTTTTTAATTTCACTACTATAATAAGGGCTTGAGAGTTTGTATGTTTGTATGTTTGTTCGAACGCGCTAATCTCAGGAAATACTAATCCGATTTGGAAAATTCTTTTTGCATTAGATAGACCGTTTATTCAGGAAGGCTTTAGAGCATGTAACTTCTTGCTATGACCCTAATCTTACTATCTTACTACTATTTTACTATATCTATACTATATAATAATAAAGCTAGAGATTTTGTTTTTGTCTGAACGCGCTAATCTCAGGAACTACTTATCCAATTTGAAAAATTCTTTTTGCTTTAGATAGCTCGTTTATTCGGGAAAGCTCTAGGCCATATAACTTTATGCTACTTTGTGAAACCGCGAGGTACAGCTCATAAATCACATTTGGCACAACTGAAATTTCGATAATAATATCTCAATATTTCTTTCTCTATATCCAACGAAAGATTGAGATAGCATCATACCAAATTCGGAAAGTATACTGTCTATGTAGAAAGTGTCATTGTAGCGGAGATGCGAAAAACTTTTGCGCGAACATCCCTCGTAAAATTGCTGTCTGACATGTCGTATGTTCCGGCGAAAAAAAAAAACAATCAGAAGAGACCAAGAGAAAACGCATCGGGATGGCGTCTTCGTGGCCGAAGGACCGCTGATAGTTTTTCTTTCATACCCTTGTGCCGACAATTTCTCATACAGGGATTCGTCTCCGATGATATAAAAAGTATTCGATGTCTGGGATATTGTGACAGCGGATGTTTTTCACCAGTGAGCAAAATGTGAATCATATATTTCTCGAGGATTTTTCCTCGTTGGGAGAAAAATAGTGTGGTCGTTTGGTTGACGGACATTTTTTTTCTTTATATTTTGTCATCGTCGGTTGAAGCGTAAGAAAAATATATACTTTAATAAAATACAATTTGTTGAGAACAAATGTTCTTTTATTAATTTCACATTTTATTATTTTGTCGTAATAATATTTTTACGAAATGAATTTCGTTTTTTTAAATTATCTGATTGGATTTAAACGATTAATAAATCGATAAGAGGACGCGACAGTTTGGAAATGTTATTTTAATCGGGGAAAAAAAAACTGCGATCAGGGAATAGTAAAGTGATCGAGAGGGTTATGATTTTACATCATGGAGTCCTCATACTCTGGTGAAATAGAGAAAGAGAGAAATTTTGAGGGCAGCTGATGACCACTTTCGTCGGCAAAACTCTTCCGATGTTCACGGGGGGTTGCACCTTTTCATCCCTCTTCCCATCAGCGCGACCTGCTGCCACCACTTTACTATAACCATCCGTCGGGCTAACCGGGAGAGCCGGAGATCGGATTGAAAAAAAAGAAGTATATATTTAAAAAAAAATAATAAAGAAAGCTGAACGATGATAAAAACCGGATGGCAGATGGGAGCTCGAGGGTTGTTTATGCTCTCGGTTTAGCGACAAGGGAGACACGCGAGTGGAGGGCTGCACATTGTCAAATTTATTCCCGGTTTATCGAGTAGCCGACTACGTCACTACCGCTCTTATTTTGCTCTCGTATTCGTTTCGGAACATGTGCCGGTATTATAAAATATTTTCATTTTATTATCCATCCACAATCTACATATTTACGATACTTTTCACGACGCATAAGATATCGATTTCCTTTGCACCACTTTCTTTTTCTCGTGTTCGCATACTTCAAAGAGACAAAATCATCGTAATTGCGAATTATTTACAAATTACTTTACTGATTTATGTCGATTTTTTGTAGAATTACAAATTTTTTTTATAGTTTTTTTGTTGTTGTTTCAAAGAATAATTCATACCTCTAATAATTCGTCTTTTTACCGTTGCAATTTTCGACGGTTTGTTCTATTCCTCATCAAAATATCCTATCAATTCAACCCAATATAGATTACACTGATAACGGCGATTGTTTAAAACTTGACGTTTTTTTAATGCAACACCAAAAAAAATATTTGAACCAACAGAATAAAAATAATTTCGTAAAATTGAGAACATGTTTTTAGTGAAATTGAATTTGTAAAATTTTACAAATTAATTGAACCCAATATAGATTTTTGATGACGGCAATTGTTTAAGAATTGACGTTTTTTTAATGCAACAACAAAAAAAAATATTTGAACCAACAGAATAAAAATAATTTCGTAAAATTTGAGAACATGTCTTTAGTGAAATGAAATTTGTCAAATTTTACAAATTAATTAAACCCAATATAGATCATTGATCACGGCAATTGTTTTAATATTGACGTTTTTTTAATACAACAAAAAAAATATTTGAACCAACAGAATAAAAATAATTTCGTAAAATTGAGAACATGTTTTTAGTGAAATAAAATTTGTTAAATTTTACAAATTAATTGAACCCAATATAGATCATTGATGACGGCAATTGTTTAAGAATTGACGTTTTTTTATTGCAACAACAACAACAAAAATTTGAACCAAGAGAATAAAAATAATTTCGTAAAATTGAGAACATGTTTTTAGTGAAATAAAATTTGTCAAATTTTACAAATCAACTGAACCCAATATAGATCATTGCTGACGGCAGTTGTTTAAAAATTGACGTTTTTTTAATACAACAATAACAACATATTTGAACCAACAGAATAAAAATAACTTCGTAAAATTGAGAATATGTTTTTAATGAAATAAAATTTGTAAAATTTTACAAATGACCATAACGAAACGGGTCTCTATATATAAGTCAAAAAAAAAAAGCTTGAAAAGTGCGCAATATAATGCCCCGAAGACTCTGCACTTTGCGAACACTTATATAGCAGTGTCTCGTAGAAAGAAAAAAAAGAAGAAATACATATATATATATTTATTAACGTCGTCGAAGGCGCGTAAGGTAAAAGTAACGCGTATACACTGTACCGAGAATCGCTGTACATCGAGAGGGTCCATATAAGGCCCGTGGACTCGAGGAGAGCGGCTTTTAGTCTCTCGACGACGAGCGGGCAATCGCGAGTGAGCCCTGTGGTGCCGGGACCTCTCGAAGTTAACTCAACCGTCCATATATACATTATTATATAGATATAGGTGTGCAAAATCATATATTTCTCATTGCGCAACGGTTTTTTTTTCTTCTTTTTTGTACTCTACCGATGAGAATTCGCGTTGTTATAGGACCGCTAGGATGTCGCATATACAGGGAATCGCGCGCTTCAGGGAAAAGCCGCGATACCTGTGCGGCAGTGATTGCCCACCCTTTTGAGAGGAACGTTCGAGCATCAAAAACATAAATTTTATTGGCACATTTCTCTTATTTGGTATGCACATAAAGCGCAAAATTGACGACACGAGAATGCGCAATAAAGTAAAATTACAAAGTTCATCGGGCGGTTAGTTTGCGAGGTAAATCTGTACGAGGAAGTCGTTCGAGTGTTTTATTGCATTCCTTTTTTTATTCATATACCAACATGGACACTAACCATTTTTTTAAATTTCCATTTCAATGACCAATTGTATAACGAACATGTGACCCAAAATATCTGATAATCGATTCATGATTCTCATAAATATCGTTTTATTTATCGGAAGGAAAAAAAATTAAATTATAAAAATAATCCCTCGATTGTCACGGTAATCTCGATCTTCTGGAATTTCTCAAGGATGATACGAAATCGAGAAAAAGAAATGAAAAGAAATACACACGATCCAGTGTGGATTATCGATTCCCACCGATTGTCGAAGAAGAGGCGGCGATGGCAGTGGGTAAGAGAAAGAGAGAAATGTCAGATCGAAGGGAATTGCGGAGTGGAGGAGAATGAGAGAAAAAGGGGGAGAAGCGCATCAGGAGAGAGCTCACAGGTGTCCCGCCAGCGGCGGCTGTAGCGGTAAAGAAAGAGATAGAGAGAGAGAGAGGAGACCCGCAGAGATGACTTATATCTCTTTGTGTGTGTTCGCGTCTGTGTGTACTGTTTGCTGGCGTGCAGGTCGTAAAAGACATCCTGTGTCTGGCAGTTCCACGGCCGCAAAGATCGGTCCGCGGTCGCGATGGATTTTCTGCAGTCTATGTATATATATATATAATTATTTATCTATATATGTACATATCGACGTCTGAAAGTCAGAAGGAACTGTCTCACGTTTATCTACATGTAAAACAACACTGAATGCGCCCTTTTGATTTTTACCACACTGGAATATATACGTATTATGCAAGTCGTTGGCGCGGACCCTTCGTACTCTTGCGGTTTCACAAAACAAAAACGTAACAAATTTTCGATTTGTTTCGTGTTTTTTTTACACGTACGTTTTTTGAGCTTTTGTCACAAACCCGGGATTCGTAATCAGCGGGAAAGCGAGGCTACAAAAACATGTAAAGTGGAACATGTAAAAAAGCCTATTTTTTTTGTGCAGAAATCGAAAAATGATGGATTTTTTAGTGGCAACAACTTTGTCTCCCTGTGATCGATTCCGGCATGACTGGACTATTTTGAGAAGTTAGCGCGTCAAATAACTTTGCTTTTATCAAAATATTTAGTTATTTAGAAGAAAGAAGGCACACCTTTTTCGACGTAACACCCTTTCATCTCACTTTCTTGCTGTGGTCGCGCGAGAAAATGCTCAAAGCTAGGACGGAATATTTTCATTGTGTTCGCACGTGTACACGAATCTAAAACTCGTGATGATAATATACAGAGGGAAAACAGAGGCAGTGGTCGAGACGCGTGTGCCGCGCGCTATTGCGGTCGTCTCGTTCCAAAGTTTTGCCCTCGCACAAAAGCAACCCCTCTCTCCCTCAAGATCATGCAGCAGGGTGTTCCCCAGTATTCTACGCCCGAAGAACAACAAACCCTTTGCGGCTCTCTTTAAATAAACTCAAGATTACGGTTGCCTTTACTTAACACCCACAAGGGAAGCCACCCTACTCTCGGTTAATTATGCCGGAGCCCCTGACGTACGTTGGCAGCGACCCTTTTGCTTCCGGGTGTTGTTCGTGAGAGTACACACTCTTGACATGTACTTAACACAGAGAAGCGAGAAGTTGAACTTTATTCGCGTAGAAGAAAAAAAAAAAAACGTGCAAATGGCATATTTAATATTATTTCTACGTTGATTTCTTCAGGGATTTTGAGGTGTTTTTTGTCTGGGAATTGTCGTGAGATTCACGATTTAAAGAAATCTTAATTTTCCTAATTATCTTAAAAATTACGAAATCTTGAATAAATTTTAAATTATCTTTAAGAAAAAAAAACCTTAATTCATCTAGAATTTTAGAATAATCAGTGAGAATACACACTCTTGACATGTACTTGACGCAGACAAGCGAGAAGTTGAACTGTATTCGCGTATAAAAAAAAAGAAGAAAAAACGTGCAAATGGCATATTTAATATTATTGCTACGTTGATTTCTTCAGGAATTTTGAGGTGTTTTTTGTCTGAGAATTGTCGTGAGATTCACGATTTAGAGAAATCTTCATTTTCCTAATTATTGTAAAAATTACGAAATCTTAAATAAATTTTAAATTATCTTTAAGAAAAATAAAACCCCATTCATTTGGAATAATCAGTGAGAGTACACACTCTTGTCATGTACTTGATGCAGAGAAGCGAGAAGTTGAACTTTATTCGCGTAAAAGAAAAAAAAGAAAAAAATGTGCAAATGGCATATTTAATATTATTTCTACGTTGATTTCTTCAGGGATTTTAAGGTGTATTTTGTCTGGGAATTGCCGTGAGATTCACGATTTAAAGACACCTTCATTTTCCTAATTATCTTACAAATTACGAAATCTTAAATAAATTTGAAATTATCTTTAAGAAAAAAAAACCTTCATTCATTTAGAATTTTAGAATAATCAGTGAGAATGCACACTCTTGACATGTACTTGACGCAGACAAGCGAGGAGTTGAACTGTATTCGCGTAGAAAAAAAGAAAAGAAAAAACGTGCAAATGGCTTATTTAATATTATTGCTACGTTGATTTCTTCAGTGAGTTTGAGGTGTGTTTGTCCGTGAATTGTCGTGAGATTCACGATTTAAAGAAATCTTCATTTTCCTAACTGTCGTAAAAATTACGAAATCTTAAATAAATTTTAAATTATCTTTGAGAAAAATAAAACCCCATTCATTTGGAATAATCAGTGAGAATACACACTATTGACATGTACTTGATGCAGAGAAGCGAGAAGTTAAACTTTATTCGCGCAGAAAAAAAAAAGAAACAACGTGCAAATGGTATATTTAATATTATTTCTACGTCGATTTCTCCAAGAATTTTGAAGTGTTATTGGTCCGGGAATTGTCGTTAAATGAATGATTAAAAGAAATCTTCATTTTCCTAATTATCTTAAACTACGAAATCTTAAAAAAATCTGAGTTATCTTTTAAAAAAAAGCCAATTCATTTACGACCATTTTGCAAAGTTTTTATTCGAAAAATTCCACCCGATTGACTTTGTACCCGATACCCAATTCATCATTGGTCACAGAGAACGATTTGAAAAATTCATTTTTCAATTTAATTACTTTCCGGTATCGTTTGAAATATACGAAATATTTATTGGAGTATGTGACACGTTAACAAACGGGCGAAAAGTGCAGTTTCGCGTCAACGTGACGCTCGCGATATTGTTATTTATCCCCTATCGCGAATTTGTTTTGTCATTTCGCGTGCTGGCGAATGGAGCAGCGATGGGAATGGGATGGTAGGATGGGGGTGTAAATGCTAATCGGATCGTGATCGTAAAATATCGTTTTACGGCATTTAAACCGAGAATCCGTACCCTCTCATTCCGTGAGAGTGCTGACGCTGCCAGAATTGGCGCTCTCTACCAGCGAGTCGGGGGACCGGAAAAAAAAATACCGATATTCCGGCAAAGCTTTTGAAAGTCACACACGAGCATCTCGTGCGCAATACAACGGACAGAGAAGTTACGTATATTTTGTGCTATTCGAATCCAGAGAGAAAGAGAGAGAGAGAGAGGTCCCATCTGTGCGCTGTACTCGGTGAATTCGGGGGCTCTCGATCTAAGCGGATTAAAAATTAAGGGAGTCTCGTCTGGCGCGCCTAAGGGTGAGATTATAGCCGGGTGTCCGGTTATAGTTTATCCTGTCCACCCGTTTTACTTACCCCTGGCACCGCTGGTGTCGTTATCAATAATAATAAATATAATCACTCAGAATTTTTCGTAGGAATTTCAGAATTAAAAACAATATCCTTTCTCGCTTGAACGGACTTACTCGCGGGGTTGATTTTTCGATCGGATTTTTGTTTGTTTTAATGCCTCTCTCTACCGAGTTATTTCTTAATCGTTTCGCGACCATTAATTATATAAATAATCATAAAATCAATTCTCATATATAAATGCAACGTTCTCGACATTCCGCGAGTGTCGTTTTCACGTCAAAGTGAAGAGTGACTCGGCAGCACGCACAGCTTTTCCAGCAAAGAGACGCGGAGAGTCCTCTCCCCTGAACAAACTTCTTGGTTATACTTTATCCTGTCCTCCCGCTTTACTTACCCCTGACACTGCTGGTGTCGCTATCAATAATAATAAATATAATATCTTAGAATTTTTATTAGCAGTTTCAGAATTTTTTCAATATTCTTTCTCGCTTGAACGGACTGTCGCGAGGTTGATTTCTCGATTGGATTTTTCGTTGTTTTACTGCCTTTTTCTACCGAGTTATTTCTTAATCGTTTCATGACCATTAAATATATAAATAATCGTAAAATCAATTGTCATATATAAATGCAACGTTCTCGACATTCCGGGAGTGTCGTTTTCACGTCGAAGTGAAGAGTGACTCGGCAGCACGTACAGCCTCTTCCAGCAAAGAGACGCCGGAGAGTCCTCTCCCCTGAACAAACTTCTTGTTTTTTCCCCCCTCTCGCTCTCTCTCTTTCTTTTTGTGGTGACGATACGATCGACACTGCGTTCACGGTTTTGTCACGGTCTCGACCTCGCGTCACAAGTAACTACCCAACAGCAAGTACCTATTATAGTATATATATATATATATGTCTATAGATATGCTGCATATACAGCATCAAGGGCTACTGAACCCAGGGTGTAATGGCGTGTGTATAGGCTTGTGAAATCGGCGAGTTCTACGTACGACGATCGGTCAGGCCGTCGGTCTCGTCTCCGCATCTCTCTCTCTCTTTCGTCACTGACGAGCCTCAGCATCACGATCCCATTAGATGTATATGGTGTCCCTGCGTACGACGAGGGACCAGTTCTTGAGAAATGCACACAACGTATCTCATCGTCGGTTGTGTTGTCGCGTCGTCGAGTTTCTCTCGTCTCTCGATGAAACGCGACGACATCTCTCGTGAGATGAAAAACCGACGAAAAAGAAGAAAAAGATACATTGTTCACGAAGTACGTGACAGTCTCGAAAAAGTTTCTCAGACATCTTCTCGTTATCTACTCTCGATTCAATTAAATTCGATTTCTCGTTGGTTCATTATGCAATCACGAATCATAAAATCATCGATAAATAGTGAAGAAGGCCGAACGAATTTACTTTTCGTTACATCGTAAATCATTTAAAAAAACGGGAAACCATTCAAAATCATTTGATCACATAATAATGCACGGTAATTATGAAAAAATTTTGAAATGGATTTTTATTTCTAATCAATTGATAATAACTTGGAATTCTTGTGTAATGACTGAAAATTACTTTTTTACAATAATTCCTCATGAAAAATCATTGTTATTGATGTTTTTACGACATTATTTGTAATCAATGATTGCGGTAAAGAAAAAAATAACTTTACGTTTATATTGCCAAAAAAGTGTCGAAGACGTTTCTCAGACATGTTCTCAATTTCTACTCACGATTCGATTTAATTCCATTTCACGTTAGTCCATTACGCAATCACGAATCATAAATTCATCGATAAATAGTGAAGAAGGTCGAACAAATTTATTTTTCCTTACATTGTAAATCATTTTAAAAAATGGGAAACCATTCAAAATTATTTGATCACATAATACACGGTAATTATGAAAAAATTTGAAAATGGATTTTTATTTCTTATCAATTGATAATAACTTGGAATTCTTGTGTAATGACTGAAAATTACTTTTTTTCACAATAATTCCTCATGAAAAATCATTGTTATTGATGTTTTGACGACATTATTTGTAATCAATGATTACAGTAAAGAAAAAAATAACTTTACATTTATATTGCCAAAAAAAATGTCGAAGACGTTTCTCAGACATGTTCTCGATTTCTACTCACGATTCAATTTAATTCCATTTCACGTTAGTCCATTGTGCAATCACGAATCATAAAATCATCGATAAATAGTGAAGAAGGTCGAACAAATTTATTTTTCGTTACATTGTAAATCATTTTAAAAAATGGGAAACCATTAAAAATTATTTGACCAGATAATAATGCTCGGTAATTATGAACAAATTCGGAAATAAATTTGTATCTCTAATCCATTGGAATAAAAATAACTTTTAATTCTTGTGTAATCACTGAAAATGACTTTTTTACAATAATTGCTCATGAAAAATGATTGTCATTGATGTTTTTACGACATAATTTATAATCAGTGATTGCCGTAAAGATAAAAATAACTTTACGGTTATATTGTCGGAAAATTCAACGAAATGATCGTTAAAAATCAAGGATTCAATGAATTAGCGATATTTTAATTTTTCTGTGACTAGAATTCTCTCATCTTACTACTATAATGAAGCTGGAGAGTTTGTATGTTTGTTCGAACGCGCTAATCTCAGGAAATACTGATCCGATTTGAAAAATTCTTTTTGCATTAGATAGCCCGTTTATTCGGGAAAGCTTTAGGCCATGTAACTTCAAGCCATGACCCTAAGAAGCGACGACGTGCGTCGGTTTATTTTTTAGTTTGTTTATTTTTTTATTCAGTTAGATTGGTTCTTTTATTTTTCCACATCATTTCCGAATGGTATTTATAGTTAGTGAAATGCACTTGGTTATGTGCTCATGATACGTAAGAAACTGATATATAATCGAAATTTAACTGGGGTGAAATCGCGGCGACACAGCTAGTCATATATATGTAGATATAGGAAAAATTCGCGCAACAGCCTTCTCTCCGAAAAATTGTCCCGTTGATGATGATGGCCTCGTCGGTGCATTCGATGCATCGCTGCGCCGAGAGATGCAACAGCAGCAAGAGAAGCGGCAGACCGATGGGGATGCTGCGGTGCGCGCGGTTGTACGTGCCTTGTAATCGGGAGAGAGGACTGTGTATACGCGCTCTTAGCTCTCTCTCTCTCTCGTCTCGTTGAGCATATACACACACGCACACCTTATACAGGCCCTCTAGCTCTTTTTCCTTCTTTATCGCTCACGCACTTTCTCACAGTCTCTCGTTTTGTCCCGATCGCTTTTTCTTATACCGACCCGAGATCGCTTCAGGGCTCGTTTTGCACACGATGATCTTGCTGCACTTTAATACACAATATATCTGTATATACAAACTGAGTAGTCGACAACCGCATGTATCTTGTGTGCACGGCGAGAGATCGTCGTTCGCAACGAGAGAGAGATCGATGGACCGATCGATCGTAATTATTCGCATACGCAACAAGAAAGAAAGAGAGAGAGAGAGAGAGAGACGGAGAAGGAACGTGACAGTACGATGAGTTAGGAACGACGGATCGTTTGTAATTTGTTACTCTAAAGAGGATATAAATATCTGTATATACTTGTTATTGTTGCTCGAAACACGTCCGCGATTTTTCGCTAAAACAAATCGGTCATGAACATTTATCCATTTTTTTTGCTCTCTTTGACTTTGGAATATTGGTCACAGTGAAATTTTTTTGGTTTTTGACACAAACTCACTGGGATTCATGATCAATGGAAAATATCTATCGAAAAGAGACTTGGCAACGTGGTAATAACGCGATGAAAAAAGAAATTGACGTTTTTTTTTGCAATATTCCAGAAATTAAAAAATGCCAAAAATTTTATATTCCTATTTCTTCCCGTTTCATTGATTTAATGATGTTTTCGGTACTTTTTAACATACCGCAACTGGCTCAGAGATTGTCGCTTCAATAGTTAGGATCAGTCGAGATTAAGTACTTGTAAATATTTTATTCCGATAAAAAAACATTCGAATGATCTACGGATCATTGATTCTTTTTTTATTTTCGTCGATTTCAGTCTGAGAATCATTTCGCATCTCACACGAGAAGTGTGTAGCGTGTGAAAGGATTTCGAACACGCGGTGTCTTATTATATACAATTCTTATATATCCGGAAGCGGAAGCAGTCGAGGAGCTTCTTCCCCCCCGAGCTAACGACACGCGACACCGATAGTCCGGTATTTCGCATCGACGACGTACAATAACTGTATATACGAGGTCTGTTCAAAAAGTATCGCGAATTTTGAATTTCCGCGGGCTACGTATATTCGATTGTCGATTTTTTGTGGCGTTAGGTTGGTACTCATGTCCCTCACTTATGCTGAAAAAATCGGCCATTTTGAATGTTTAGTTAATTGTTGACAGCTGTTTTGTTTGGACGTGTTTTGGCTTGGCTTCGATTTTTGCCTATTCCAAAAAAGCAACTTCCATTGCGATGATTGAGCTTTGGTTTCCACGTCATAACCATAAACCCATGATTCGTCACCAGTTATGAATCTCTAGCGCAAATTTGGGTCGTCGCGGACCGAGTCTTGGAATTCTTGTGTAATGACTGAAAATTACTTTTTTACATTAATTCCTCATGAAAAGTCATTGTTATTGATGTTTTTACGACATTATTCGTAATCAATGATTACAGTAAAGAAAAAAATTACTTTACGTTTATATTGCCAAAAAAAGTGTCGAAGACGTTTCTCAGACATGTTCTCGATTTCTACTCACGATTCAATTTAATTCCATTTTCCTTTCAATTTAAGTCCATTGTGCAATCACGAATCATAAAATCATCGATAAATAGTGAAGAAGGTCGAACAAATTTATTTTTCGTTACATTGTAAATCATTTAAAAAAATGGGAAACCATTCAAAATTATTTGATCACATTATTTGATCATTATTTGGTCATGTATGGTAATTATGAAAAAATTTGAAAATTCATTTTTATTTCTAATCAATTGATAATAACTTGGAATTCTTGTGTAATGACTGAAAATTACTTTTTTACAATAATTCTTCATGAAAAATCATTGTTATTGATGTTTTTACGACTGTTTTGGTTAGACGTGTTTTGGCTTGTCTTCGATTTTTGCCTATTCCAAAAAAGCAGCTTCCATTGCGATGATTGAGCTTTGGTTTCCACGTCATAACCATAAACCCATGATTCGTCACCAGTTATGGCCCTCTGGAGCAAATTTGGGTCGTCGCGGACTGAGTCCATGAGCTCCTTAGCAATGTTAACGCGACACTGTTTTTGTTCGAAATCGAGCAATTTTGGTACGAATTTCGCGGCGACCCGTCTCATGCCCAAATCATTGGTAAAAATCGAATAGCACGAGCCAATCGATGTGTTTAGTTCCTCAGCAACTTCTCTAACGGTTATTCGACGATTGGCCAATATTATTTTCTTCACTTCATCAATGTTTTCGTGTGTTGTTGATGTGCTCGGGCGTCCGGAACGCATTTCGTTGTTCGTATCTTCTCGGCCCTCTGAAAACATTTTGTACCACCGACAAACGTTGCTCTGGTTCAAGGTAGCTTCACCATATGCCACAGTCAACATTCGGAATCCGTCCGCGCACTTAATTTTGTTTTTCACACAAAATTTGATACAGATTCTTTGATCCATTTTTTAGAATGGGCAAAAATCGAAGACAAGCCAAAATACGTCTAACCAAAACAGCTGTCAACAATTAACTAAACATTTAAAATGACCGATTTTTTCAGCATAAGTGAGGGACATGAGTACCAACCTAACGCCACAAAAAAAATCGAAAATCGAATATACGTAGCCCGCGGAAATAAAAAATTCACGATACTTTTTGAACAGACCTCGTATGTATGTATACAGGGTGTTCCAAAACTAGCCAAGAGTGACACGGCTCCGGACCTATCGGAATAAACAAATATGACCTCAGTAAAAGTCTAATGGTTTTCGAGAAAAATTGTCTTTTTTTTATTTAAAAAAAAAATTGCTACCTGGTACTTGTGTTATTCCGCTACCATTGCCACGAAAGTCCAAATCGTAAGCGAATCAAAGTCCAAATTCACAACAAATCTTAAAGTGGCCGGAAACACAAACGAAAACAGCGAGTTAACAAGAATAGCGATTTTCAACCAAAAACCAAATCGTAAGTAAATCAAAGTCCAAATTCACAACAAATCTTAAAGTGGCCGGAAACACAAACGAAAACACCGAGATAACAAGAATAGCGATTTTCAGAAAAATCGTCTTTTTTAATTTTTCGGACAATCGCTATTCTCGTTATCATCGCTGTTTTCGTTTGTGTTTCCGGCCACTTTAGGATTTGGTGTGAATTTGAACTTTGATTCGCTTACGATTTGGACTCTCTTGGTAATGGCGGAGGAATAACAAGTAGTAGGTAGCGATTTTGCGAGAAATAAAAAAATACGATTTTTCTCAAAAACCATGAGACTTTTACTGAGATCATATTTGTTTATTCCGGAAGGTCCGGAGCCAATCGAACCCCCTTGTCACTCTGACGTGCTAGTTTTGTGACACCCTGTATATTTATATATATGTATACAATATACACATGCAATTTGTGTAATAACGTACCTGGAGGCAAAAATGCAGGAAACATATTAACCACGCGCAACAGAGTTTCAAATTGTATCTTTCCCATCATTTTTATTTTTCTCTTTCGACGAAATATCGCAAGTCCACCTGGCACCGGGTGTTCGCGTTGCCACCGGAGACGTTGTCGCTTGTCTCTCATCGCGATATCTCTAATTATTCGAAATTGATCGAAAATTGCGGGTTTAATGGACTTCCTCATTTTTTCCGACTACCGTTATGTTGTACAATGTCGAGGACATGTAAAATACACGCTGAGTGAGTTTTTACACAATGGCGAGTTGTTTTTTTTTTCTCTTCTTTTTACGTAATTACGATTGACCCTCGTTCGTAATTCACGATCGTGCGGAGTCACGCATCGAAACCAAGAACGTACATATATATATCGTAGATAAAGACTGTTACAAATTTTTCTTCGTTCAGTTGACCCAGAAATTGAGGGTTGGTGAACTTCGCCCATATATTGATTCACATCTCAATAACACTTTGCCTCCAATCCTTGTTAGTGTAGTACTATGGTAACCGTCATTATTTTCTTGGAAATCGTTACGACATCGATTATTGCACGGTTAATCAACGGTGAATATATATATTTACTTGCGTGTCGTTCATGGAGCAAGCAAAAGTGCCCGATCATAAATGACTGCTGATCACGCACCGACATTGAGAGCGCGCGACTGAACTCGGATTTTGATAGAGAAAGAGTGGGAGAGGGAGAGAGAGAGAGAGAGAGTGAGGAGGGTGAGGGTAAAAAATAGAAACGTATCAATCGTTTGGAAAGTTGTTTTGTTATTTGGGTTTTTTTTTGTGCGTATTAGTTAAACGACGAGGCGCCCATCACGAAAAGTCTATTTCGAATTTCGAGACTCTCAAGCGCGAGTGGCCCAGGTTAAGATCCCCCGAAACATCTTTTCCCATTTTTCTATTCATAGTACCGCGACCATGTTTAAATTTACACATTGAGTCGTCGGTCTACGTGAATATACGCTATATAGATACATATGCGCGGGGAAAAATTGATTGGTGCGTTATAAATCAATCTTTGGTTACATTCGTTATTGTTAATCAAACACCATTTATATGTATCAATTTTACTTTAATTAAACAACACTTTTTATGACAACTATTGCGCAATTTTAACGCGGTAAAATTTGACTCTTTCGATTGAACTGAAATTTTCGTTTTTTTATTTTGTAAGTATATTGAAAAAAAATTTAATTAACGGAATAAAAATATATATATATTTTGTTGACATCAAATAATTTTTGTTTGAATAAAAAGAATATATATCTTTCTAATCGAACAAAAATTATTTGATGTCAATAAGATATATATATTTTTTTTTTGTTTCAATTTACTTACAATATAAAAAAACGAAAATTTCCGTTCAATCGAAAGAGTCAAATTTTACCGCGTAAAAATTGCGTAATCATTGTCATGAAAAGTGTTGTTTAATTGAAAGAAATTGAATACATATAAATGTTGTTTGATTGATAATAACGAATGTTCCAAACATTGATTTACACCGCGCCAATCAATTTTCCCCCTATATATTCATTTAGTTGAAATAAAAATAACGTTTTATCATTGCCGATAAATTTGACAATGCGCACATGTGAATTTACTCCGTAAAAATCCTACACCTATCTCACTCTCTGAAATCTCCCCTATGCAAGCGACGAATGAAACAAACCAAAAAACAGATTCGTTCCCGACGTTTCAACGTATGAAAAAGAGCAGAGGAACACGGTCGCGGTATCGCGTGAAGCCACATACATACGAGGATGTATCCGTACGACGACAAATGACGATAATTGAGAGATTATAATAAAAGCCTTTCAGCAAAGTGGATTAGAGGCGTTTTCTCCGGCTGCTCTATCTAATTTCCTGCTATAACGAGATCGTTTGACAAACAAAAGGGCGTAAAAAATACGATTTAACAACTAAATCCATTTGGTTAAGACCATTTTCCTTTCTGCCAGTTAATTTACATATCTATAGAATTTCTACATTAATGTCTGAACGAATGAAAACCTAAGCGTTTTCATTCCTTCATCGTATAGGCTCTTAAAATCCGTGAGGATCAAATGCCGGCAAATCCTGATTTGTTATTCCGGTTTTCGAATGAAAATGTAGCACTCTCCAACAAATCCCCATGCATATGTAGCCTTCATATGCACGTATATATAGCGAGAATGTGGAAAATGTACGGGCATGTGCATCGAGACTAAATAACGCGTGTAGGGCCTATCGATTGGATTTTATCGAGACGAGAAACATGTGCTATATATATATATATATATATATATATATATATATATATATATATTAACATATATCTATGTAGCTTATAATGGAAATATCCCTTCAAGCTGAATCTAATTTATTCATCCGATATACACACACGAGCCTATATGTGTATCCAATCTCCCGTTTAATAGAAATCCCCTCGTACGAGATGTCATTTCGAAATTTTCAAAATTCCACCGGTATTTATCGAGATAATATCAAAATAACGGAATTTTATTTATTTCATCGTTTCATTCGTGCTGTCAGGCCAGTTCCGTTTTATCGATGGTAATTGAGAAGCTCGCTCGTCGTTCTCGCGGCATCTTTGTCCGTTACTATCTTCGATATATATTTATAGATGTATATTTTGTCGTATGAATTGAGCCCATAAAAAAAATGGACTTATGGTAATTGAGAAATTGCCTATGGTATTGCATTTCGAGGTTGCTTACAGGTAATACGATACATTCGTGGTGGATAATTAACATTTTAGGTCGTATGTCATTTTCAAGTCGATTAGCTCGTCTGGATATTGTGGAATATGCACCAAAGGGGTTTTAAACTTTATGGCGAAGACACATTTTTTATTTTAGTCAAGTTTAAAATGCCTTCGGTGCATTTTCCATTATATCCGGACGAGCTAATCGACTTGAAAATGCAATGCGATCTAAAAACATTGAATTTATCTCAACGAAATAATTTAATTTCTTCGTTAGAAATGATAATACATTAGGTGATATGTCCAAGAAATATTTAAAAACGTTGCCACAAATTTAGGTTTCACTCTCTCTCTCTCTCCAGATTAATGCACCAACTTTTTTTTCGTTCCCGAGCAGAAACGTTCTACGAGTAATATTAAAAATTAACTTTTCATGAAACGAGTTTATTCGATTTTTGATTTAACTTTTTTGTTTTTTTTAATTTAATTTTTTAATTGAATAGATTTTCACAAGTCAATTTGTCTGCGAAAAAAATATTTTTTTCAAACAAATTGACTTGTGAGAATCTATTCAATTCGAAACGTAAGTTTGTGGTAAAGTTTTAAAATATTTCTCGGACATATCACCTAATGTATTAACATTTCTAACGAAGAAATTCAATTATTTCGTTGAAATCAAATTTAATTCGAAAAAAACACAAATATAATTAACGTACCTTCTATTGAATTTTTCACATGGACCAAATAAATTGTGTTAAGGTAGTAGTCTTGTAACTTAAGCCGATTTTCATGTCTTTTTGGAGGGCGTTTTTTTGTAGGAAAATAAAAATGAATCGTTTTGGATATTTGGGATGTTTTTATTTACATATTAAAGGTACAGAAAAACATTAAAAAAAAAAATTTAATAGTTTATTATTATTATTATCATTGATCGAAGTTGGCACCTCGAAAAAAAAGCGAAACCTCGAAATCAAAAATTCTTGATAATTCTTAATCTATAGACATGTCATTCTGATCTGAACTACTGATGTTACATTCCATGGATAAATAACAAAATGGCGGACTCTGGAAAAAAGTTTTTTTTTCCATTTTGTTATTTAACCATGAAATTTAACTTCAGTAGTTCCGACCAGAATTACATGTCTATAGATTAATAATTCTCCAGAATTTTTGATTTCAGATAACATCAAGAGCCAAAATCACCGGGGCCACCCACGCGCTTTTTTCGAGGTGCCAACTTCGATCAATAATAATAATAATAATAAACTATTAATTTTTTTCAAAAAAATTTTTTTTTGTATCTTTAATATGTAAATAAAAACATTCTAAATATCCAAAATGATTCATTTTTATTTTACGACAAAAAAACGCCCTCCAAAAAAGACATGAAAATCGGCTTAAGTTACCAGACTACTAACTTAAATTAAAAATCGAATAAACTCGTTTCGTGAAAAGTTAATTTTTTAATATTACTAGTAGAACGTTTTTGTTCGTGAACGAAAAAGAAAAAAGTTGCTGCATTAATCAAAAGAGAGAGGGTGAAACTGTGGCATATACGGACAGCGGGAAGAATACAAGTCAATCAATAATTTTTCACGTTCATTCATCGGCAATTTGGCTCCATTCAATTGGTCGGGGGTTCTCGAACCGCAACATCCATTTTCGCATAGCACAAAACGGAGTGCGAGAACACAATGGGCCCTACGTATTATATATTATATATATATTGGAGTACCAGAGGGTGTTTCGGGCGTGCACGGAGGGTATCACGTTTTTGTCGGAGCCCAGGAGACCTCTAACATCTGCCCGCGTTTTAATTCTACCTGGGCGGGAGTTCGGTCCTGTGGCTGCAATATAATACATACATATCTTTGCACGATGAACGCTGTTTTATTATTATTTTTGTACACGAGATACAACTCGCACTCTCTCGGTTCTAAATTTGTGGGTCTCGAAGCTCCATGAATTATTCTCGAGTGCGATAATGGACAATGAAATTCTGAGTCTTCCCCATCCCCCTATATAATATGCACATATCCATTGCGTGTCTCATTGATAATATATTCGTAATGGGAACGAGCAAATAAAAAAAAAACACTGAATACATATAATAATAATGCGGTCATCGTATCTCTTTTTTTCCTTTGCCCTTTTCCGTGCCTCTTGCCGCCGGATGTTGGATCTATCGATCTGCGATACATTTGATACAGATATAGTTGTATTAAAAGAGTCGCGAGAAATCGAACGGTGAACTTCCGCCTCCGCCATCGTACAATGTAGTGTAAGGTATCATTTGTCGGTGTCGCATGTTTTTTTTTTTTTCGCCGAGATGCAACGAGAGAATGCACGGGGACGATGTCATAAATAAGGGCACAGCTTAACCTCGATTTCGTGTCAGGTATACGAGAAATGCCCCAGGGAATCGGCTTTAAAGATGATTGTAATGTTGCTATACGGGAAATAAAATAAATTTCATTGAATTAATGATTGCTTGTGCCTATAAAGAAAGTATATATTGCAATTTGAGATTTTTTGAATCGGTAGAAAAACTTGCAATAAAATTACAATCTATTTATTCGAGGCAACTTGAATAATCAAAGTACGGAGAATCTATGAATAATTTTCGAAATTGCAACCATTTTGTACGATTACGAATAAGCTATATATTTAACAATAATCAAACTGACAATATCACAAAGTCACACTTATTTTCATTAATAATTATTGTTAAATAAATTATTAAAATGAGCAAACAACGTTGATTCTCGAGAACACTCAATCAATTTCGATACACGGACAAAACCTTACTGCAATAACAACAGAAAAGTTATGTATATCGTGTCATGACTATACGAGGGGTAGAAAACACAGCCCCCGGGATGTACTTAATGATTTTCGCTACATTTGACCTACATTCATACTTCTACCCCTTTTTGACGATCACACACGTAGCGAGAGAAAGAATCGTCTGTTAAAGTGGCGAGAGAGCATGCTTTGGTGAACATCCCCACGATTGGTATCGCGAGCGAATGAGAGAGAATTGAAGTGGATGGAGAGGGTGGGGGCAGTAACCCCCTCAACGAGGAAGCAAAGTGCGTGACACGTGCGTGGTCGAATTGTGCGCAGTATTGTATACATACATATAATATACTAAATTACTAACAGCCGGTGCATCCATTGCGGTGCGCAATAATAATATTATTAATGTCGCTCTGGAGGGGTTGGTCTGGTACGCGAGAGACCATAATGGCCTCCAGAGTACATTGAAACGCACTTGCGCGATGCGCCTCGAGTATGCTCTCTCTCACTTAAATGTATCCACAGCTTGAACAAATGCTCTTCCCACAAGCTTGCGGAGGCAATCGCACCGGATGTAATTTTAGTAGAATTTTAATTCTTCAAAAACTACCCTTACGAAAGAAAAATTAAATCTAAGCGATATATACGTAACATGCCTTTCAAAAGGATCCGAAAAATTCCTATAATTCAAATATATATTTTATGTCGAACACATTTTTCCGATCCGTTAAGGGGAGAAATAGGGTTAGGACAGCGTTTTCTCAATGATTTTCATAAATTTTTTTCAGTATAAAAAATGAATATAATTTATTGAAACTTTGGGAATATTTTAAACATATATTTAAGTATAGACTATAAAATTTTTATAGATATATTTAAGTATATACTATAAAATATTAGCGACCGCATATTGCTCGTTTTTCTTGGTACTATTTTTTCAAACGCGTTTTTCTGAAAACGACTTTTTTCGAACTTGCGTACACGCTAGTTTGAAAAGTTTTCGACCAATTGCGCTCTATATGAACCTAAAATCGGAATATTATCATTATTTAAAACGATTTTTTTTTTGCAAATAAAGTTGTAAAAAATGGCAAAAAATCATGCTTTTTTGTTTTGACCCCTGTAAAAAATTCAATTTTCAATTTTTTTGATAGCATTTAGGTTCATATAGAAGAGAGACATATAATAAAAGTAAATTCCAACCTCGTTTGATTTCAGATGAAAATTGCGGCCTCCAGAATGTACGCAAAATGCTGAGTCTGATTGTGACCTGCAATATGGGGTCGCTAATATCTTCGGTGTTTTTTAAGGAAATTCTTCAAAAATTTTATAGTATATACTTAAATATATGTATAATATATTCTCAAAGTTTCAATAAATTATATTCATTTTTTATACTTTAAAAAAATTCATGAAAATCATTGAGAAAACGCTGTCTTAACCCTATTTCCTCCCTTAATCCGAAACTTCTCGATACATACGAGATTTCAACGTGATAAAATTCGTCGAACTTTAGACGGGAATTAAAATCTCGTGAGACGATGAACACGTGTCGTGAAAAGATACTGCGAACAATCGATAATAATCGTAAAATCGAGGCAGTGAACCGTAAAAAGAACACGACATGTGTTTTCTATGTACATATATATCTATAGTATATATGTGATGTGCTCGACAGCAGAACAGTAAAGAGTTACGGTTCGTCAGCTTTTCCTTCCTAAGGGTCTCGACCCCCCCGTCGCCCCATCACCGCCATGCTCGCTTGAAAATTCCCGGGTGTTCGAGCCCCCGAACGACCCCGAGAACCGGAAGCGCGAGTGTTTCGCGAATAAGGGAAGGTGCCAGCCGGCTTTGAGAGATTTCGGTCACGTATAACAAACGCCGCTCTTGAACCCTCTTGAAATTCCCCTTCGCCCCCAAAGTCGGTCGCGCGTTCCTTCTCCCGTGTTCCCCCTTTTCTCCGCATGTGGACCACAGTTTGTACGATGAATATCGGATGTATATTTTATCGAGATGTGAATTTATCGTTCACACTGCGTGAGCACACCCTCGATCGCCCTGCGTTCGGCTTAAATGGTGGCCACTTTTATCAAGGGACGTGTACGCACAGATATATTTTAACAACGAGCATTTATATCCACTCCGAAAGTTCTCGCTATCGCAGCCTCACCACCTTGGCGAGTAATTCGAATTATACAAAATTCGTACGACCATTATTTTGTGACTTTCGTTATTTGCGATTGAATATCACGACACTGAACTTTTGTCCTTAAGGCGTCTACTTTTTGCTAGGATTTCCATAGGAAAAGCCCATTGCATAATGTCTGCAATGAATTGAAAAAATGATGTTTCAACGTTGACAAAAATTTTTGCTCACTTTTACATTGACTTTTCGGGGCGAATTTAAACCGTCGACCGTCGCCATTATTTTACCGTTTATTAAAGAATTTGGTTGGACAGGGTCTCTACATTTGGGTCCTGGAAATGCCAGATATACGAAGAGCTGTTGAAAGGATTTTTTAGAGAATTTAAAATCATTTTTTAGCCTTTATACACAATTTTCGAGTATGAGGAAAAATTATTCAGAAATGCCATTCGTTAAAGAAAAAAACACCGCCATTCGTACACTCGTATACACTTTACATGCATGAATAAGTGAAGCGGTTTTTTTTTGTTCCCCGTTGAAAAAGGTGAAGAATAATTCTATATCATACATGCACACGTGAGGCTCTCTTCGCTGCCGAGTAAGTATAAGCAACGAAACGATGGACACATGCTTTTTTTTCTGCACACACGCTCGTCCGGTGAGGGTTTTACCGCGAGAATTGTCTCTCTCCCTCTCTCTCTCTCTCGTGGCGGTCGCGAGATGTCAATAACCTTGGTCGAGCTCGCGTGGTCGAGTCCTCTTTTACCTTCCTTCGTCGGCGTCCACGTTCGACCCTCCCGATGAGCCACGACGGCCATTGCAACCCCTCCGAACGCCTCCCGGCTCGTCGAACTCTCGCTCGTTTGACCATTGTTCGGTATAACAACGTGACGACGAAAAAGAAAAAGATATTTAAAAAATTCGAAGCACAAAAGGGAGGAATCCCAAAAAAAAACAGGCACATCGACGACGAGGGTTGATTGTAGGAAGGAGAAAAAAAAATTAACGCAAGGAAAACAACACGAGACGACAAAGCTCGATGGTTGAAGGGGTTGGGAGTTGGGGGGTTGGGGACTAACCCCCAGGGGCATGAGTTTGAAGCTCGCGGGTTCACGACCCCCTCCTCCCTGACTCTTCTCTCATTTTTTTTGCTCCGTCGTGTATACTCCACACGTAGGGAGGAAGGAGGCTTTCGAAATGGCGGTTGGGGGCTTAAATAAAATTTCCGGGTCTGGGAGCGAGCCGGCCGTGAAACGAATTTCCGATAGCTCGCCCCTTCCCTCTTTCTCTCTCTCTCTCGCCAAACTCCCTTGTGTCCTCGTGTACCACCGAGACTACGTTCCCTTCGCTCTTTTTCACCCTCTTTGACTGTCGTTTACTTCATTAACGTACGATAACACCGTGGGCAACGCAACATCGTTATTATATATCGTACTGGCAACGACAGAAAGTTTTTTGGGAAAGGGGATGCGTGCAAATTCGTTGGCGATAAAACAACAACAAACATGTCGGATTAGACGAATTAAAAGTCAAAAAACGGTAGAATTTTCAAGAATCCTCAACCACCCTCGATTTCTGCGTGTAGTTCGTGACAAATAAATTGAACGGTACGGTAATGAGTTGTTGTTTTTAACATTTCGTTCACTGACAACACGTCGAGCGACGTTTTTTTTTCGTAATTTTTAGGAATTCCGTTATTTTTAAATCATTTATTGAATTGTTCATTTGAAAATTCCAAGTAAACCCACTACGGACAACGAAAAATTGACAATGAGAGGTCTGTTCAAAAAGTATTCGCAAATTTTGAATTTTCGCGGGCTGCGTATATTCGATTTTCGATTTTTTTGTGGCGTTAGGTTGGTACTCATGTCCCTCACTTGTGCTGAAAAAATCGGCTATTTTGAATGTTTAGTTAATTGTTGACAGCTGTTTTGGTTAGACGTGTTTTGGCTTGTCTTCGATTTTTGACTATTCCAAAAAAGCAGCTTCCATTGCGATGATTGAGCTTTGGTTTCCACGTCATAACCATAAACCCATGATTCGTCACCAGTCATGACCCCCTGGACCAAATTTGGGTCGTCGCGGACAGAGTCCAACAGCTCCTTAGCAATGTTAACGCGACACTGTTTTCGTTCGAAATTGAGCAATTTTGGCACGAATTTCGCGGCGACCCGTCTCATGCCCAAATCATTGGTAAAAATCGAATAGCACGAGCCAATCGATATGTTTAGTTCCTCAGCAACTTCTCTAATGGTGATTCAACGATTGGCCAATATTATTTTCTTCACTTCATCAATGTTTTCGTCTGTTGTTGATGTGCTCGGGCGTCCGGAACGCATTTCGTTGTTCGCATCTTCTCGGCCCTCTGAGAACATTTTGTACCACCGATAAACGTTGCTTTGGTCCAAGGTAAGCTTCACCATATGCCACAGTCAACCTTCGGAATGCCTCGAAAGCAACGCTTATCGGTGGTACAAAATGTTCTCAGAGGGCCGAGAAGATGCGAACAACGAAATGCGTTCCGGACGCCCGAGCACATCGACAACAGACGAAAACATTGATGAAGTGAAGAAAATAATATTGGCCAATCGTCGAATCACCGTTAGAGAAGTTGCTGAGGAACTAAACATATCGATTGGCTCGTGCTATTTGATTTTTTCCAATGATTTGGGCATGAGATGGGTCGCGGCGAAATTCGTGCCAAAATTGCTCAATTTCGAACGAAAACAGTGTCGCGTTAACATTGCTAAGGAGCTCATGGACTCGGTTCGCGACGACCCAAATTTGCTCCAGAGGGTCATAACTGGTGACGAATCATGGGTTTATCGTTATGAAGTGGAAACGAAAGCTCAATCATCGCAATGGAAGCTTTCTTGGAATAGGCAAAAATCGAAGACAAGCCAAAACGCCTCTAACCAAAACAGCTGTCAACAATTAACTAAACATTCAAAATGGCCGATTTTTTCAGCATAAGTGAGGGACATGAGTACCAACCTAACGCCACAAAAAAATCGAAAATCGAATATACGTAGCCCGCGGAAATTCAAAACTCGCGATACTTTCTGAACAGACCTCGTTTACTCATTTTCATGAAATTGACAATGTTATCTTAAGATCCTTCTTTTTCTTTTTCGTTATCTCATTATCCATCAGGGTGGTCTCGGCTCTGAGACTCTCCAAGTTTTTCTGTTTGCTGGATTTAAGCCTCTTATCTTTAACATTGTCGAGGCGCCTATAACGTCGAGCCAGATAAGACTGACAATGAGCGAGACATACATACGTGAGAGACATTATCGTTCTTTGGCTCTTGTACGTTGGTAATGTCCGTTCTCTTAGCTCGTGCAAATGCCATATACCTATATGTATTGCGCTATAGCCTCTATGTCAATTTTGCGTTGCGTATATTCTCGGCTATGTGTTCGTTGATCACGGCTTGCAACAGTCCTCGAACCGGTGAGGTATATAACAGCTTATATTCCGTACAGGTAAGCTGTTAGACCTGCCATGCAGGCAGGTGTTATCGCTCTTTCTCTCCTCTCCTCTACGGACTATATCCTCGACAGTTGCCAGCGGGCCAACACATGATTACCATTGCACGGGTATAGGCGCTAGTTTAAGGGCGCGTTTTATACACGTTCACCTGCGTATAGCGCGAATTTATATAAAAATAAAAATGAATAAACATATTTATTTGCGATACTATGCCGCACGTGTGTCGAATCGAATTGTTTCGTTTAAAGGAGGAAGTGACGATGTAAACAAGGTTTATGCAACGCTGCAGAAACGAATGGGAATTTAATTCGCTCGTGGAACAAAGATGAAATACAATCTTTTGCACGATTAACACAAACATTTTATGAACGCGTCAATATATTTTTTTTTCTTTTCATTCAAAAGCTCAATATCACCCAGAGATACTTGTCAAATTTCATTTTTTCATACCTCTCTGGTATTTACAAATATATTTTTTAATTCATTACTTCATGTGAAAGTTTTTAGTTTATTCGTTTTACGAATGTAGTATTTGGTAGTTTTTTTTCTAACTAAAACATTTCAGTTTTGAGATAAAAAATTCAATGTTTTTTTTATGTCGCACTTTTCAGGCTCAACACCTCTCTGTAATTTGAAGTGGGATTTTTTTTCTCAAAGTAACAGCCGACCCTCTTATAGGATTTCTTAGAAAATTTTCAAAAGACATTATTCCAGCACACTTGTGTGGAGAACGCCCTCGCATTGAAGGTCAAATTCTTCTTCCTGAGAATGTATACTCTCTGTGTATTGGGGGTGGCAAATTGACCCAACCCAGGCGGGCACTCTCGTCCCTCACCAGATCTCCTCGCTCTCGTCGCCACTTCACGAAAACTTTTACGGTTTTCGTCGTGGTGGCGCCTCACTTGTAGTTTTTCTTTTTTCGCTCACTTCGGAACGGCGAGAGAGGAGGGGCGGAGGGGATATTCTTGCTTTTCTTCTTTCTTAGGATTTTTCGTTATTTTTCTCGGACAAAGCCGCGTCACCACGTCGACGAAAGAGGAGATGAATAAATTGGATCAAGATGAGTTGCGAGAAGAAAAGCTTTCCGAGATTCTAGGTCAAACAAAATTAATTTTCCCTTTTTTTTTTCATTCGAGTGATAGGGAAACTTTAATTATAACGACGAAAGAAAAAAAACGCCTAAAAGAAGAAGAAAAAAGAATGGTCCTCCATCTGGTCCTTCAGCTTTTCTTCTCCAGAAGCACTGAGAAAAAAAAATTCTCTCCTACAACTCTGAATTGTTTTTTTTTCTCACAAGCCTCAGAAATAAAAAAAAACCACCCTTCTCGAAATACAAGCTCCATCGCCGCGTTCCCAAGACCACGAGTGGAACAGAGAACGTGAAATAAGTGTACCGCGCATGTTCACCATTGCATTTAGCGTTTGTCTTTTTTTTTCGCCCCTCCATCTCAAACACCCACCCCCCGCTGATGTGACGGTGAAAACACAAAATTTGCAGTATGCATTCGGCCTTAAATGAAATTCACATCACGATCACAATAAACGCGAATATAATATGAGAGAAAAAAATGAAATTGGGCCATAGTCTCTGTTTTGGGGTGCAACGGTCTTTGCACTACGAAAGTAGGGGTTGTCTGGAACTCCCTGTATGCCATATAAATACTCGTTATGTATCCAGTATACGTGTATAATATACATGTACGAACGCTGTATATATACAGCAATATAAAATACAATATATGGCCGACGACGAGTTTTATGGTAGTCGCCTCTTTCACCCCTCGATCGTACTCCAAGCTCGCTCTTTATTTTCTCACTCGTCACCGTGGGCTTCCTTTGCTCACACTTCCGTTAGCCAGCTGGTATACAAACGAGACGTATATAAGAGAGCGGGATCTTGTTCATTTCCTCATGGCTGTGCACATATGCACGACAGTCTATATATACGTGTTGTAGATATTTTTTCGGTTTATTGAACGAGCGAGAAGAAAATATCTATAATATGGCGAAGAAGAAGAAAAAAAAACGTCGTACCCGTATTTTTGTGGGAATAGAACAGAGAGAAAGAGAGAGAGAGCAAAACGATGTATGTGTGCGTTTGTATACGAAGACGGAAAACGCTCCACGAAGGGTGCCTCGTCGGAGGGTTGTCCGGCTCTATTTCGTTTAATTTTAGCCGCGGCCCATGTAGAAGTGAGATAGAGCGAAAAAATAGGATGGCATGTGCCACGTGCTCACGAGAAAAGCGTGCTCCTTTCCTCCCTTCCACAGATCGTTAAGAAACGCGTGTTCGTCGAAAAGTACCCTCGGGAGTAAAAATGTAAGGAGAATAACGAAGAAGAGCGTCCTCCCAAAAACCCGACGAATAAATAAATAATTTGTGCTCCGCCGGAGTAAAAAAGTCGTAAAATAAAAAAGAAACCTGCGGGAAAATTCGATGTTGCGATCCCGGAAGAGGCAAATTTTTCAAACCGGTTACTGCTGGCTTTATTAAAAAATTCAGCGACTCCCGGGGATATCCAGAAGTACTGTTTACTATATTGCTATGCATGTATATATAAAATCGCACGAGGGGTTCCGGAGATCTTTTTTTTGTACCTGAAATTGATGGGGAGGCTTTAAGGCTTTAGTTTGAGATCGAGAGTTAAGATTTCCAGTTCTAATGGCGTGCGTTAGAGTGATATGCGTATCTATCCCGTCATCTCTAGCATCCCAAGAGTGTATAGTGTTATACCTGATGGAAGAGAACGAGGAGGGGCATTAAAGAAGAGCGAGTACTCGAAAATCAGGATTGTAAAGTACTTTGCCATATTCCCAACGTCGATGAATCTCGACTATAGCTCTCTTTTTTTCAGTCACTCTTGACAGATGCTCGAGATATTTTTGGCTATTCCCCGGCCTCTTTCTCTCTGCGTACAGTACGTTTTTCCATATGCGAACTATGATTCATCGTTATTTCCATCTTTTATGTGTTTTTTTTTTGCCTCTTCGTTTTTCCTCCCCGCAACTAATTATACAAGACGAAGAAGAAGAAGAGATTTTTGTGTTTTCGTTTCACCGTTTCAAACGTACGGAAGAATTTGCTAAAAAAACACACACACACATTCTTCCTCTTCGGGGAAGCGACGACAACTATCGAACTCTTCGCGGAATAAACAAATTTTACGTCGAGTCGATGGGAAATTATTTCTGGCACTCAATGAATTCCGCTTGATGTCGATCGGAATGGCAATCTTCGCATATGTATGAGGTTCTTTTTATAGAACAAAAGGAACTGATACACCCCGAAAAATAACGCGAAATTATCACGATTTTACGCAGAATTTTTATGATTTTTTTCGATGATACTTATGCGGCAAAAAAAATGATATAAAAAATTACGAATCAATTCGGAGAGAGTTCTGGTCTTGCTCGAACTATCGGGGAATGTCTCATATTTATCCCTAAACGTCATTTATTTTTGTGCAAAGACACACACACAAGATGGCATCCAGAAAGTCAAGAGGGAGGGAGAGAGAACTGTAATTGCGTTCAAAAGCCGAAGGGCGAGGAGAGGATAATAAAAGCTATATATATATACTCGTTCGTGCGGAAACGTTAAGGTTTTCCAAGTGTGTTGTACCAAGAATTACGACGAACTGGCGAATGCCAGAGACGCCGGGGGTACTGGTATACGAGATTCTCTTGTTGTCGACCACCCGCGCCCATGCTGTTCGGCATATGTCTCGTTGTTGCGGTTATACGTTCGTACTACTGGTACGAGGCCTACGCCACGAGGGTTTTATGCCACAGGGTGAAAGCGCGAGCGTTCTTGCAGAAATTCTTAACGGATAGTTCACTAACAGCTTCGAAGCGCCGATCTGTGGAAAAAAATGGCCGACCGACGCTCCGGCAATAATCGGAGTTAGGACAGTGGGGAGGGGATTTATAGACCAGTAATAACGCGTAAAGAACCCGACTGCGTTAGGTTAGATATCAGTTTTCTGAGTAATGGCATCTATTACTTATATCGTAAAGTCTTATCTCCATCCTCTTATCGCCCGCGGCAGGTATGAGGTATTTTACACCAGTACGACCTCAAAAAAATAAATAAAAATGTTCTAATCCACCCTCACAATATTAAATTTTTTTTTCTCAAATAACATGTTACATCATGTCTCAAAAAAACTAGACTACATTCAATTTGAGGTAGTAGTCTGGTAACTTGAGCCGATTTTCATGTCTCTTTTGGGGGGCGTTTTTTTTGCAGGAAAATAAAAATGAATCGTTTCGGATATTTAGGATGTTTTTATTTACATATTAAAGATACAAACAAAAAAATGTTTGAAAAAAATTAATAGTTTATTATTATTATTATTATTGATCGAAGTTGGCACCTCGAAAAAAAGCGCGTGGGTGGCCCAGGTGACTTTGGGAAAATAAGTTCTTTTTTCCAAAGTCCGCCATTTTGTTATTTATCCATGAAACTTAACTTCGGTAGTTCCGACCAGAATGACATGTCTATAGATTAAGAATTATCAAGAATTTTTTATTTCAGATAACATCAAGATCCAAAATCACCGGGGCCACCCACGCGCTTTTTTTTTCGAGGTGCCAACTTCGATCAATAATAATAGTAGCAATAAGCTATTAAATTTTTTCAAACAAATTTTTTTTTTGTATCTTTAATATGTAAATAAAAACATTCTAAATATCCAAAACGATTCATTTTTATTTTCCTACAAAAAAACGCCCTCCAAAAAATACATGAAAATCGACTTAAGTTACCAGACTACTTCCTTAAACCAAAATGCATTCAGCCGTCAAAGAAGAGCTAATGCTTAGTCGAAATTTATTTATTTATTTATTTATTTATTTATTTATTTATTTATTTATACAACCTATAATCACCTATAAGTAATCATTTTTGGACACGTTTTTCTCAACATACAATTTACTGAATAAATTTATGAAAATTTGATGCTGCTTGATCAGTGCCAATTAATTGAATCAAAAGTTTTCTTCATTAAAGCCAAAATCGATTTCTTTTTAAATCTCGAAATGTATGTACAGTAAGTTTACGTCGTCTAATATACCAATTGGAAAATCATTTTTTTCTTTAAACAGCTGGCGTTCACGCGAGATCGTGTTGACGTGGATAATCTATTGCACGTGAGACGAATGACGGATATGAAAATAGTATAACATCAAGTAGGAGGAAAATAGTTGAATGTTCAGATAGACGAAGAATAAGGAGTGTAAGAGGAAAAGGTGAGAGAGCCGGACGTATCGATGCAAGAAAGCCTATCATTGGCTAATTAATCACGGGTTGAGCGAGCCGAGCACCTGCCCGCGCGTGTTACAAGTAAAGGCCTATGATTAAGAACCATTATATGTGCAAGAGGTTTAACTTCTACATGTACCTAGATTCGTATGCAGCAGCTTACCAAAGCCCTCGTCGTGATCTTTGACACGATGCTTGGGCAAAGGTTCCAAAGGATAAATAAACAAAAGAAAAACAAAAATTAGACTTAAACGCGATGAGGGTGTCAGTGTTTTTCTCTGTATTTTCATTTGTATATATAGTAATGGATATATATAACAAGAAAAACTCGTAGATTGAAAAAAATGAGAAAATGGAGATGCAAGGAAGAGTCGTGTAAAAACATGTCTCCTTTGCTATTTTCACTTCTTCATTCTTTTTTCTTTTATTTTTTATTGTACACCCTCTCTCGTTCTTTCGCCTTTAGCCGCGATAAACGCGCGAACTATGCGAAAGCTATTTGTTCCGAAGTGCCGAAGCAAAGAAAGCCCTCTCTCTCTCTCTCTCTCTCTCTCTCTATGTCTTTCGTAAACTTTCGCGCCCATTCTTTTGGACTCCATCCAAGTCTTTTATCTCCAGTTTCATTGTGTTACACGTCTATACACTTTATCTCTGATTTATATCTTCTCTTCCTCGTCTTCCTGTTTCTTCCGCAGCCATATTTATTAGAGTTATGTATAATAACAAAGAAAAAACAAAACAATCGCTTCCGTAGAATCGTCACCTTTGCGACTCCTCGTCTAAAAGTCTTCCTGTGATATATGTTCTCAAGATTTATTTACTAACAATGAGGCTGAAGTAATTTTTGGGAAAGTACGGGCATTGGCAGCAGAGGGCGCTTATTCTCGCCTGTATTTACGTAACCTATGTATGGCGCTTATTCTCGCACGTATTTACGTAACCTATATATGGTTTCGTAAATACGTGTGAGAACAAGCGCCCTCTGGCGCCTTAGTGCAATCTATCCTCTCTCTCTCTCTTTTTCTCGAAACAAAAGCTCGTTAAGTCGCGGAAGTTTGTTAACTTTCTTCGAGTTAACACACACTCGTAGTGCCTCGAGGAACACGACAATTCAGGATGACAGGAGATCAGGATATATAGTGCTGCGCAACGCAATCCTTTCCAAAGCACGTCCAATGAGACCCTGTGCGGATTCTACGCGTCGTTGAGCTGCTCTCATTTCGCGAATTGCCAATTACACGAGTGAGATACCGAAAGAGGGTAGAAAGAATTTTGAAGACCGAAACAGTCGTCTAGAGCGAGAAAAAATGCGAATATAGTATACATACATATATGGTAGAGTGAAAAAGAGATTTTTATCTGAGAGAAGAAAATCCCCATAGGGGCAGAGAAGATTTTGCTTCTGATGCTCCGCATAAAAAGAGAGATAGAGAGAGTGATGGAAAGACCCTCGGGCTATATGTGCCCGGGCCGTATGATCCCCTGCGAGAATTGCGTCGTCCACGTTTCAACGTGTACACGTAAAAGTGATAAGCATCAAATCCAAGATTTCCGTGATTTGATCGAGAAAATCCCGGTTTTCATTTCGAGCGAATTGATGTTGTGTGTCGAATAAGAAAAAAATCAGCTCGTTGAAATCGCCATCGCGGCCAAATATCCTCGTCGAAATTCTATTCTATTACGTATATATCAGTTGCCTGATGGAAACCGGCAACCTCTTATATATCTAACTATAATCTATTTATAAATACCATATGTGGACTCTGGGAGTGAAGGGGATTAGAAAAAAGACGAGGCGTCGTTAGTTCACGCTTCCCTAATCACGGGCTGTCCGTCAGATATCCTTATATCTGTAATCCGAGACATCTTCGGGGGGAAAATAAATGATTCTTCGAGAAATGACACATAGAGAAGTTCGTAATGTGGTCAATATAAAATACGCATCGGGCGTGGGGGTGGGAGGAATTCGAGATATATCCGAAACTTCGGACGTAAACTCATTCGCTTCTTGATGGTCAATTACTGGACCGAAAGAACGATGTATAAACGTATAGATCCTTGTGAGACCGCGTAGGAATGCGCAGTTCTTGTTAAAGCGCCTCTGCTTTACTTGCGATCCTCGCCCGATTAACGATCGTCATTATACGCGCAGCTACGAGAGCAAACTACACACACCAATATATATGTACATAGCGGACGATCGTATGATCTGAAAGGAAAAATAAGAGAAGAAAACGCGATCTCGCGCGCTCTAACCGACAATCGCGTTTCGTCGAACGTCGTGTTCGAAGATCTCGCGAGAGAAAAACGCCAAAGACTCTCTCTCTCTCTCCTCGACTCTCGCGCGAGATCTCTCGTGGATCCCACCGCGTGGGAAATTCAACGCCGATCGGGCGAAACTTTGTGCTTAACTATCTCGTAGTCACGTTTCCTTTCATTCTGTTCGACGGGACCACTAGATTGCAACGAGACGGTACGGTATAATTCTTACCGATCTCCACTGAGATCACTTCATTTATTCCCAGTGTCTAATTTTATTTAAATCTCGATTGCGTGTGCGGGTGAAAAAAAAATAAGTACGAGCCTTTGACATAAAATTTACCAACGGCTGTTTTAACACGATGGTGTAAAAAAAAAGTTAATTACAACAAAACACTACCTAGCGTTTTAAATCCCTATGACTTGCGTAACAGAAGCAACAATTCAACGTGAAGGAAAATAGTATTTTTTCACACTACAAACAAGAGAATTTATATAATATTGACAAATCTTTTATTGAGTATCGCGAACATGAACGTTTAGTTATCATTACCAAATTTTAATTCAGCCAAATAATATGTAAATGGGGCCAAAAAAGTAGACATACATTTTATAATAAACTGGCTAAACCCGGCAGACGTTGTCCTGCCTGTGTATATTTATTTACCTGTGTATATATATAAATGGATGATGTATAATTGAACTTGAAATAATTTTAACCAATGCTAACATTTAGCGTAACGCGAGTGGATAAACAATATTTTTGGTTTTCTGATTTGGTATATAGATGTACAGAGTTTTTGGGATCCCTACTCTGGAGCAAGCAACATATAGTTGACCATGCGAAAAACATGGATTTTCTAAATTTAATCCGGCAACGCGCAGTGACTGCCGTTGAGCTTTGTGGATTGTAATCGCGAAAGCAAGACGCACAGGAAACTGTAGTCGTTTGAATGTGAAGGGCAAGTCATTGAGAATCATTGGAATACGCGGAATCAGCACATCTTCTCCTTTACATTTGCCGTTAATTATTGTTGCTTCAATCACATTCGGCATCAGTTTTTTCACGGAAAGTCTGGTTCCGTTGCACAACTTTGGCGTGTTGAGATTCCGAAGGAGGAGTATTGGTGAGCCGACTTACAACGTCAATAGTTACGGTGGCATTCTAGCAGGCTCCAATGAATTGAGAAGTTCTACTGGATAATTAACAGCTTGATCCTCTTCTGTAACTGTGTCAATTGATTTGTATCAGACCAAATAGCTGTGCTCTTGGAATAATACTCGTAAGTCAGCAATAATTTTTTGATCTCTTGCTTTCGTGGTGATCGGTTGAACGGTATAGCAGTTGATGTGCTGCAGCGCCATCTAGTGGCGAGTTACAACAAAATGGATAGCGCAAAAACCTTCTCCATGAAAAAATACATATGTATACCAACTTTCATGGTGATCGGTCAAACGGTCTCCAAGTCTATTAAGCTCAAACATACAGACATCCTTTTTTATATATATAGATAACAAATTTCCTACTGGTCAACTTCCATATGGCTTGCGTACCAGAAGTAACAATTCATCGTGAAGGAAAACAGTATTTTTTCACACTACCAACAAGAGAATTTATATAATATTGACAAATCTTTTGCTGAGTATCGCGAAAATGAACGTTTAGTTATCATTACCAAATTTTAATTCGGCCAAATACTATGTAAATGGGGTAAAAAAAGTAGACATAAATTTTATAATAAATTACAACTTTCCTACTGGTCAACTTCCATATGGCTTGCGTACCAGAAGCAACAATTCATCGTAAAGGAAAATAGTATTTTTTCACACCACAAACAAGAGAATTTATATAATATTGACAAATCTTTTATTGAGTATCGCGAAAATGAATGTTTAGTTATCATTACCAAATCTTAATTCGGCCAAGTTATATGTAAATGGGACCAAAAAGGCAAACAAACATTTTATAATAAACAGCAACTTTCATTTGACTGAAAAAAAAAATTGCTCATACTAACTAAAACTTTATTTCTCCATATTCGAACGAAAATGTCTTAATATAAAAATGTTCTCAGCGCACAGACGCGAGTCATTGAACAAATTACATTTGCTTCGACCACTGTTTCCGTGTATGTTGTGTCCAAGGAATTATCATAACGATGGGCAAGAATTTAGTCTGTGCATACGATGAGAAAAGTGTTTATTTTAGTTCAACCACAATTTTAACGATTTTTTATCCTCTTGGTGCACAGTTTCGGAGCAACATTTTTGCCCCCACCCCCTCGTCGTTTTCCTTATCATGATGACTATATTGTTCTCTCCGGTACCCGCATTGTTCCTATTGTTCGCTTAAATATATTATACGGGTCTAAGCATCCGTTGTCGGACCGGATCGTCGAACACGCAATGACTTTTAAGAATCGAAAAAAAAAAGAAAAAAAAAACCAACAAGCACCAGTGAGCAATGTGCTTGTATCCCAAGTTCCTGTGCATATGTTCTCCGTGAATTCCCGCGGTGTGAGTGCTCGAGAACTCGGAGGGAATTTTCGATGTGAATCGAATTCGAGAACGACAGGTGTCACGAAACCGCTGACTCGTTATTAGTTCAATCTAACCAAACTTACGTACACTGTACAGTGTATATATATATATAAACATGCACAGTATTTACTCGCGTACATGCGCTATATAATTATTTAACGGCTCGCGGCTATGCCATCACAGCAGCAGGGCAGGTGTTCTCCTTTTAATGCAAAAAAAAAATGCAATCCCTTTAATTTCATCACGTTCCCCGCATTTCTTGTATATATTTTTATTTCATCACATTATTTCTCGGCTTATATCGTCATTTTTATTGTGCTTTAGAATTTTTTTGTTGCCCCTTTGCCATGATATTTACATTTCAATGGTCATCGACAAGCCTTCACGACTCTACACGAGCTGTGAGGGTTTTAAAATCCATTCTGAGTCAGCATAGCACCGCGTCACGGTCTTGGTCCCGCCCATGGCGTAATTGCTGTTTATCGATGGACCACGCCAGCGATTAAGTGTGTGTGTGCGAGAGAGGGAGAGAGAGAGAGAGATAGAACGAAAAGTGGTCGATCCGGTGAGTCGGAGAACGTACATTTTACCAACTCCACTGTGCCTGATCGGGTCGATGGGATCGACTTTGCCAAGTCTCGAAGCAAATCTTTCTTCCTCTATCTCGGTCTCTCGTTTCTTTTTCCTCTCTATTCCACTCACTATGTCCCGACTGTTCAAGACTGTCTGATCTACGAGACGATCTTGCAAAAGAGGCCAGGCAACCTTTTCACGCCACTATACACGGCTCCTCCTCCTATTTTGCCCGTACAAGGTAAATCGTACGGTGATTGGCAATTGACGAAGAAAAAAAGCTTGAAATAAAATAGTAATTGGCATCGTCCTGTCTCTTTTTATTCTCATCACTAATAAACCAACACTGCCATTCACTGTGCTCGCGTTAAATCAACGCCAATGAAACAAAAATTAGTGATCGTGCATCCTTCCGCCGGTCTCTCTATCCAAACGTAATTTTTCCATTATATCCACCTAATCATCGTGTTCCACGGCCCAACAAATGCCTGTCCTTTATTACTGTATAAATATACACCCGATGGGGTCTCTCGAAACTCTCTTTGCTCTCGAGCCCGTCTCTTCCTTACTCGCTTATATAACCATCCGCGTTAGAAACTCGACGTGACTCTCCGGTGCCTCTGGTGCTCGCCGTGAGATTGCGCTTTAATGATGATCGCGCCCGGTGCTTTGGGTTCCCAAGAGCCAGAGAGAGAGAGAAAGAGAGAGAGAGAGAGAGAAAGACGGGGACACGATCAAACCGCGATCTCGCACTCCCTCGTCGAGCCCCATGATCGAGGATTCCAACGGCGTTAAACGACTAATTGAAAAGTCCGTTTGGATCAGTGGCTAGTCCGGCGTTTGGCAAAGCCGTGGAAAATTAGAAATTCATTTATAGCAACGTATAGTTGATGCCGAAGGATTTATATATACATCTATAATAGCGGCGAGGATTCGTACCACTCCGGAGCTTCGGAGATGTGGTCGGTGCGTTGAAGATACTTGACAGGAGTTTACCGAGTTTTTACGACTCTCGAAACAACAATTACTATTACGAAAAAAAAGAAAACTAAACGTTTTTAGGTGTGTTGAAGACTCGTAAGTTTCTTGTCCGCCGAGTATTTCGCTCGTGAGTTCGCCAATGGCAACGAAAACTCGGAACTCGAAGTAAAGTCAAACACGCGCGTAACGGACGTCAGTAATTACCGTGTATTCTGATGCGTGTACATGCATAATGTGTATATAAGTATACACGTACTTGGCACATGTTACGTAAGAAATTTAACCTTTTCTCAGCGTACATACGCCGCGCACGAGCCCATATATACGTACAACGTGTATTAACGTTATTATATACATTTTTTGTCAACTTTATGACTCATGGACATACCCGTTAGAATCACGGAAGGTGAACGTATAAGATGGATCGTAAAAACGGAGTTTAAAGCGAAATATGTAATTTTCAACGTTGCGCAGCTAGATTTTCTTTCTCGTTCGCGTAAAAAGAAGCAATGCCGAGGATTTATGTACGCGGGAGAGAATGTGATGGGTGAAACGAAGGAAGGATCTTTGGGATGAGAGGCTGCGAGACCTCTTCATGCTCGAAATCTCATCGCGGTAAGAATGAGACAGGGATGTCCCTCGGATATACCTGCCTAGTTTCATATAGATATACCTGCGGACTAAACTGCCGTGAGTGCGTTTCCCTGCTCTGTCTTTCGTCCTTGCACACTGCACACTGCCCAAGAGAGCTTATCACATACCGGGAGCGCTCTCTCTCTCTCTTTCTCTCTTAACATGCCGGATACGCTTTAAGAATGAATCTGCACTCCTCCGGGTCTCATAACTCGAGCCGTTCTATGCTTTTCACGACACAAAAACATCGTGAACCCTCGTTTCCTCGTTGGGCAACGTAAATTCCTATCATACCGTGAAAAAAAACATCGCGTCTTCAGCGTCGCGTCCCGAGGAGCTCGCAGTCTCTTCTCTTTCTCTCTTCCGCCTCTCCGCAACATCTTCCGAGAAAATTTCCTAGTTTGACTTAGCTCGACTTGAAACGTTCATCCCCTGCTGCCAAAAAATTCTTAAGGTAGTCTGGTAACTTAAGCCGATTTTCATGTCGTTTTTGGAGGGCGTTTTTTTGTAGGAAAATAAAAATGAATCGTTTTGGATATTTAGGATGTTTTTATTTACATATTAAAGATACAAAAAAAAATTTGTTTGAAAAAATTTAATAGCTTATTATTATTATTATTATTGATCGAAGTTGGCACCTCGAAAAAAAAGCGCGTGGGTGGCCCCGGTTACTTTGGCACTTGATGTTATCTGAAATCAAAAATCCTTGATAATTCTTAATCTATAGACATGTCATTCTGGTCGGAACTACTGAGAAATTTTTTTCATCCATAACTTTTTATTTTACAACCCCTTCTTTGCTAAAATAAAAGGACTTATTTTTCCAAAGTCCGCCATTTCGTTATTTATCCATGAAATTTAACTTCAGTAGTTCCGACCATAATGACATGTCTATTGATTAAGAATAATCAAGAATTTTTTATTTCAGATAACATCAGGAGCCAAAATTACCGGGGCCACCCACGCGCTTTTTTTTCGAGGTGCCAACTTCGATCAATAATAATAATAATAATAATAATAAACTATTAAATTTTTTCAAAAAATTTTTTTTTCGTATCTTTAATATGTAAATAAAAACATCCTAAATATCGAAAACGATTCATTTTTATTTTCCTACAAAAAAACGCCCTCCAAAAAAGACATGAAAATCGGCTTAAATTACCAGACTACTACCTTACCTCATTGTTTTTTTTCTTGCACACGTCATCAATCATCACATTGCAATTGCAAATGTATGAGACTACAGTGGCGATACCGTTTATTTTTTACTGACCAAATTTCCCATTAAATCTTTACCGAGAATCAATTAGAAGGTTAAAATGTTGTTGAACAATTATTAGTTCATGAGGTATATGAATACCGAAAATATCATATTTTCTTTCTCCCAAGGATATGTTAATCTTGAACGGAATTGATGAACAAAGAACGCTGAAACAGAGTCGTTCGTCGAGATCGATGCGTTCTTTTTCTTCATTAGTATCGTCAAAAATGTCATTATCAATGATTGTACCAGAATTCTTCGTCGGATCATCCCGCCATTATCCTCACTCGCAAAGTTTCCATCTAACCAAACAGAACGCTCGTACTCTGCATTGAGTGAAATAGCGCCTATAGTAGACAAGACCATATCTCCATTTCACCCTTCTCTCTCTCACGCTTGCTCTTGCTTTTCTACCCTTGGTTTGGCTGTCGGTGTTCGAGAGCACCATTTCCCCTCGAGGGTTCGAGAATTCCTGCGAGTCGACGAGAGGGAAGCCGCTCAGCTGTTTGCCAATGGAAGCCGTACACGAATGGCGTGCAGGGGTAGGACAGAGAGGGCAAAACTATGCGATCGGTATGGTACGCGGTAGGTTTTATACGCATATACGTGCATACACATATGTGTATATACAAAAGGTTGTACCGAGACGAGCAGCGATCCGTTTTCGTGATGTGGGCCCTTTTCCCCGACCGGACAATGTGAGCCCTTTTCCCCGACCGGACAATGTGAGCCCTGGGTGCTGTGTGGTAATACTACGTTGATATGCTCGGACGGCCGTGCGGTAATATGCTAATACAACAAGACGGACAGGCCCCCGGCTTCAATTGCATTCATGCACGCCTTTCTTTCTCTCTTTCTCTCTCGCGAACAGACTCAAGCAAAAGACGATGCTGCTTCTGCTGCGGGGGTAACAAGAGTACACGCGGCGTCTGTCATCCACAACGCGAAGGGTAATACAAAAAGAAGAACAGCGATGAAAAAGAAGAAAGGAAAAGATCGAGCTGCGAGTTTGAGTCAGCGGCGTGCCGAGACTCTTCTCTTGGTTTATGTGTATCGCGTTTCTTTCGCGAAGACACGTGATGCAGGGACTTCCAATAACATTACGAGGAAGAACTGTTGCGCATGGAGGATCCTCTCCGTGGCGGAACAAACCCCGGCACGTGCTCATAGGCATTACGCTTCGGCTGGTGCTCATGTATATAGCTCTAACCCAAGTACTCGCTGAAAGTTTTCGCTATATATATGTGTGCGTGTGTGTTATATATTTCCTTCGCCCGGGAGTATGATAATAAACATGTCTTCTCGAGTGTTCACTGAAAGCACGCGATAGAGGAATATATAAATAGGAAACATCGGCATCAGAGTCTATGAGGTGCGTTATTTGATCCATCATCAGACTTTGTTTCCATTGTTATCACGTATTAGGAAAGAAATAACGTTGGCCATTTGTCAGTGGAAAATCAATGGGGGTTAAATGAATATTCAATGGAAAGTCATTTGAGTACAATTCTCCCTTATTAAAATTGCTATTTTATTTATTATTCGATGATTTATATCTACAAACTGTCTTTTTGTTGATTTTAATGATTTAAAAAATTACTGGACATCGTATTGAAAAAGACTTTTGCGTGATGCGTTTAAAAATGTTCGCCTGTCAGAGTAAAGCTGGTTAAATTATTCTCTCGTTGGACTGATGAGAGTCAAATGGACCCGAGGCACAGGTGCCTGTTGGAGGTATACCGGAGGATACGGATGTAAAAAAAAAAAAGAAAAGGATGAATAAGAAGAAGCGAGAAGAGAAAACTGTCTTCGAGAATTGTACGAGAGTATAGAGGCTTCTCTTGTTTCCCTCATCTCTTTGGTGCACTATCCGACAAGGTCGGACAAGAGAATCTTTGTTGGATGGCCGGGGCCGCGCGATCTCATGGGGTCTGAGACTGTTATAATCCCACAGACATATAGCTCTTTCCCCGTTTCCCACCTAACGAGTGGAAACGAGTGAGGGAGAGAGAGAGGAAAAGGTCCAGCCCCTTAAGTCTGAGTTTTTCTGCTGATGCTCCCCTGACTGTTGCAGCAGTCCACGGGACCCTATAGACCCCTAGAGGCTTCGAGACGCGTGTGTTTCCCACGGTAGCTGCTCAGGTAACTCGATGTGAAAGAGACCTAACCTTTCTTCATACACACTCTATTCGCTCTACCGTTTCTGAACTAAGAAGACAGATTCACGTTCATTCCACTTTTTATAAACTTTATGTTTTTCTTTTCAACACGATTGTTGAATCGAATGAAATTAATTGAACACTTTTAGTAGATCGAACAATGTGGAGACACTGAGAAGTCGTTAGATGACAGTTATCTTTTGGTCAATTTACGTAAAGGGAATTATTGTCAATAAGAGGGTAAGAAATTTCGTTAACTCGATAAATCCACCGTTAGATTTATCCATGTGCTTTTTCTTTGCCGAAACTACAGGTTGAAAAAAAAAATCAATTAACATAGTTTATAATCAACGAAACAAGCTACATTCAATTTTGGCTTGTCGGAGGGCATGCACCCAATATTAATGAACGTAAGACATAAAGCTGATCGGAAGTCGAGCATTTCTTCCCTCAATCATCGACCAGCAAAGAAAATGATAAACTCAACAAATCGTCGTTTTATCTTCCCTATAAGATTGTCGCAATCGCGTTCATTGTTACTTACGGACTGGTATTTTCTTGGGATCTACGGTTGAAAGTTTCTCCTCGAGTTTATCGAGACGACGACGAAGTAGACCACTTCGATCGGCGACCGATGTTAGCTCGGCGGTTAGATCGGCGAATATGTCCTCGGCGGTGGCGAGAACGGACGCGAGCTGCTTCAACGAAGCAGTTAGTGCGCCGTTCGCCACCGCCTCCATTTCGGCACCTACGGGCCAACAATCCGAAGCATTTCCACCTTGTGGCACGTGGCCGCGGCACACGTACCGCGGCTCTATCTTGCGCATTACGAACGGCATTATTTCCGTTTTTCGTCGAACCAACGAGACACATAACACCGACGATTTTTTTCTCCAAACCTCTAATTCGCTTCAACTTTTTTTTCTTCTCTCTTTCGCTTCTTCTTCTCTTTTTCCCCTCAACGACACGTCACCTCGAACAAACACTTTGGCGTTGTTTCTCGTCGTTGCGTAAAACGCGGAATGATGGAGGTATTATTAACGGGGGAGAGTTATCCGCCGCGATACTACTTGAGCGAGCGTCGAACTCACCGCTCGGCGCGAATTCGAGTTTGCGAACGTGCGCGCTTGACAAAAATGCCCATTCGGCCCTTTGCTTTATTATTTATCACGATAATTATTGGTTCGTGCTCGGGAAGGCCGATATCACGATGAATCGCGATCGATATGTATATAGCGACTCAAACTTTAGCCAGCCATATCCTTCGGCCGCTATATCGTCGCGTTTCATCGATCTTCTACGATAAATCCTCAAATACTGAAACAGTCACTGCACTTGTTGTACGACAAACTCGTTACAAATATTACGATCCGTATGTATTTATGTTTATTCGTTATATTTTATTTCGTTTTTTAAATTTAATACTGAACACGTATTCGCTGGTTAGCTCTGAACAATATTATTTATCACGCGTCACGATTTATTTGCATATTTTGTTTTTCATATTCTTCTTAGCTCTGGTCGTCAGCCGAGTGTGAGATCGTTTTTTTAATATATTAAACATATTTATTTGTTAGTTTTAACGTCGCGGAGGAACGGCTCGTTCCTCTCGCGTATTTAAGACGTCGCATTATCCCGAGTGTGTATTTTTTTTCTTCGTTTTATTATTTGCCTACCGTATCTATCTACGATCAACGGAAAATTCAGACAACGCTCGCTCGTAGCGAGCGACACGACGGTCGTACGCGGAGTGCCGGCCGGTGGTGAAACCGGCCGGCCAACGGTTCTCCCATTCAATTCAACGACATCAATCCCGCCCTACTGACTTCGTTCAACAACTATCGAAGCGACATTTAACGACAAACGTGGCAAAACGGGAACGAACATTTTTCACGTATCGACGGTCGGTATTGTAACTTCTGTCGGTGTGAGCGAGTGTACCGGCGGTAGGTCACTTATGGATGAAGGGAAAAGCAGAAAAATTGTGTGATAGTCATTTTTTTTATAGTCTAAGAGGCGTCGTCGCCTAAAACCGTACGTCGTTATAAAACCAAACAAGCATATGTCGGTACTGGAACAGTCAGTAAAAAAAACTGTTATCCACTTTTTATAGATACAATTGTTTGTTTTTTGTTTTCGTCTTTTTTTCGGACGAAATGAAAACAGTAAAGCGCGCCGAAAAAATTGAGCAATACGGTGCTCCAGTCTTTGGCCCAAAAAGTTAACAGATCGCGACATTTAACGACAAACGTGGAAAAACGGAAACGAACATTTTTGACGTATCGACGATCGGTATTCTAACTTCTGTCGGTGTGAGCGAGTGTACCGGCGGTAGGTCACTTATGGATGAAGGGAAAAGCAGAAAAATTGTGTGATGGTCATTTTTTTTATAGTCTAATAGGCGTCGTCGCCTAAAACCGTCCGTCGTTATAAAACCATACAAGCATATGTCGGTACTGGAACAGTCGGTAAAAAAAACTGTTATCCATTTTTTATAGATACAATTGTTTGATTTTTGTTTTCGTCTTATTTTCGGACAAAAATGATAACAGTAAAGCGCGCCGAGAAAATTGAGCAATACGGTGCTCCAGTCTTTTGCCCAAAAAGTTAACAGTTCGCGATCGTTATCCCTCAGTCGGTAAAAAAAATTGTAATCTTACTTTCTCGGAACTACGGTTGATATTTGAACAAAAGATTGCACCGTGAAAGGTATTCTTCCCCTCGTTAGGGGATGTTAATTCATTTCCCCTGCTTATAATTATTATTTTTTTTTTTTACAACAATTATTTATTATTTTGTGCGTCTTTTTTGCGCAGGATAAACAAAATTTGAATTGTGTCCATTATATCATATTTTATGAAGTGTCATAATTCATCTCAATCATAAATAAGTACAATTAATTTTCGTATTGTTTGTTTTAATTTGTTTTTATTAACAAAGCGTAACAGTCAATAAACGAGCGATGCCTCTTTCACAGTAACAAATACGTTTGTCGAAAGAAATTGATACGATACATTGAATTGTTATTGCAGCATACACTTTGTTTCGGTCAAAAAATTATTTCGACCAACGGGCTAACGACGCATTTTTTTTTCTCTCAACCATCTTACACATTCGACTATGAATACCTTTACCCTAATACATTTCGCTATTTGCTCTAAGGACTAAAACTATAATGCTGTCAATTCGAAAAAACGACATGTTCGTTAGTGTAAATACGAAAAACACGACATTGACGAGACTTGGATTAGTTCTACTTTATCGAAGCTTCACTCTTTTTTCTTCTTTCTTTCATCTCGCAACATTAGCCCAACTTGAACATTATTTTTCTCCACGAAATCGTGTTTTGTCGTGCTTTTCGCTCGAGTGATCCTATCGTCATAGCTAAAATTTTAACACATATACGTCAGAGTGGTGTCGTTTATTAAAATGGATTCGTAAGAAATATATTTCACGAGTGACACTCTCTACAAGAGATCAACGAATTACGCACAGTTAGAAATGTTATCTGACCAATAACAAACACGCTTAATCGTCTATATAGTGGATGGCCGGCGCGCGTGCAAGTTTAAAATTCGTAATCTCACGAATTTTTTAGTTGCGTAATGTGATGGAACGTGCGCAATATGACTACAGTCATTCCAACAGTGTGAGATCGTGCGCGAGAAAATATAAACGAAAAGGAGAACAGAAAAATTGTTTAATATCGCAATACGCTTCGTGTCTTGCACAATTAGCTTCAGGCGTTTTTTTTTTTTTATGAAATTAGAAAATACGTCACGTACACTTTTGTTTTATTTCATCAGCTTTTGCTTTTCTTAATAATTTCGTAAGACATTTGGTAAAACAGCTCCGTTCGGTATATAATGCGCATTAAGCTTATTATATATTATACGTAAATGAGTACGAAGCGACAAAATGTTACGCTTTTTTGTTTTTTTTTTTCATTTTTATTACGATACGACAATTTTATTTCACGACGATATAGGATAGAGATACGATGACGTCACGAAAATGTTTTATAGACGGGACATTTTTCTTATTTTGTTTTTTTTTTTCGCTTTTCTTACCGTAATGACATTTTAGCATTTAGAGCGGTTATACTTATTGACGATTATAGACAAATAGATTGGTCGAATTTTCATTCACTGATATATCCAGAAGTTTTTTTTTTTTACATACACACGCATTTATGCACATCGTTGGGGTTGTTTTTTTTTTTTTTTTTTCGTTTGCGAAAATGGAGGCGTTTTATTTTGTTTTAATGTCATATTGTGGGAGATTTATGGCAATCGCGAAGCTTTTTCGTTCACGAGTAAAGCGCTTTAAATATCGTCTTTGGACGCTGATTAATAAAAATCTGATATGCCTACGCTCACAGTACTGTTATATACATAACGACTGCAGCTTTTTTTCTTCGTCATTATTCGGTCCGCAATAACGATAGTCTTGTAACCCCAGTTCTATTTTTTTGTTGCTGTTAGGCGGCGATAAAACCGTAATGCTCTCATTAAACACATCAAGGTAGATCTCTCGGACATTGATGAATACATTCTTTTTTTAATATACACAATGTCCTATAATTAGCACGTCAGAGTGTCACGGGGGTTAGATTTGCTCCGGACCTGTCAGAATAAACAAATATGATTTTTTTCGAGAAAAATCGTTTTTTTTTTTTCGGAAAATCGCTACCTAGTACTTGCTATTCCACTACCATTGCTATGAAAGGTAGATTCAAATCGTAAGGAAATCAAAGTCCAAATTCGCACCAAATGCTAAAGTGGCCAAAAACACAAACGAAAACAGCGAGATAACAAGAATATCGATTTTCCGAGAAATCAAAAAAGACGATTTTTCTCGGAAACCATGAGACTTTTTCTGAGGTCATATTTATGCATTCTGATAGGTCCGAAGCCAATCTAACGCCAGCCCCGTGTCACTCTGACGTGCTAGTTTTGGGACACCCTGAATGCATATATATATATATATATATATATCTATACGTACTCATACACATTATTATTAACGATAATTAATATTAATTTTGCAAATACAGCCGCAAATTACAGTGTATTATTATATTAAACAACTTGTCAGGCCACTCATACGTATAAACTTCCCGAAAAAATTCTATCTTGCACTCTCCTTTAGTTTCGTGAAAAAAAAGGAAAAGGCGAGCGCGTTTGGCTACGATTATTCAATTCAAAGTCATTGCATCGATTATAATAGATAGTTCGCTAACGCAATCATTTAATTTGCGCTAATCCCCTATGTGCGTATTATTATCTTAAAAATAATTATACCATCAGGATCAATGTTTTATATAGTTGGTCTATGATAATTGTACGGGTTCACTTTTGCCTCTCGTTATTTTTCATTTTTCTTTTTAATAATTCATTTATTCTTTTGTAAGATTAATTTTTGTTCCTTTTTTTTTCGAAATATATTCGATCTAACGCGGAGCGCGTGTGCCTGTGGTTCGCGCCGATCGTTAATACGAAAATTGTGGAAATTATCGCGTCATGGAGTCACGAGTCATTCTATGGTACGATTACAACTTTACCAGTGACATCATCACCAAAAATTCACAGGTACCAGACAATAGGCTTTCGTGATATTTTTACGTAATTACAAATCTGTAAAATGTCACATCTATAAAAAAAAGCCTCGATTTCTCTAACAAATAACGTGTCTACGAGCTGAGATTTTATTTTTGGGAGAATTGCAATTTGGTAGAAATATTTTCAGAGAAAGGGTTTCAGATGCGGGGCGGGGTGTGCTATTCTAGGGGGAATGTTATTCTGGTAGAGATGTTATTTGCTAGAAAGGTTACATTTGTTTTATTTCGTAGGGTTGTTATTAGTGACATCTTTACGAAAAATTGACAAGTACCAGACAATAGGATTTCCTGATATTTTTACGTAATTACAAATCTGTAAAATGTTACATCTATAAAAAAAAAGCCTCAATTTCTCTTACAAATAACGTGTCTACGAGCTGAGATTTTATTTTTGGGAAAGTTGCAATTTGGTAGAAATATTTTCGGAGAAAGGGTTTCAGATGCGGGGTGGGGTGTGTTATTCTAGGGGGAATGTTATTCTGGTAGAGATGTTATCTGCTAGAAAGGTTACATTTGTTTTATTTCGTAAGGTTGTCATTAGTGACATCTTTACGAAAAATTGACAAGTACCAGACAATAGGGTTCCGTGATGTTTTTACGTAATTACAAATCTGTAAAACGTCACATCTATAAAAAAAAGCCTCAATTTCTCTAACAAATAACGTGTCTACGAGCTGAGATATTATTTCTGGGAGAGTGGCAATTTGGTAGAAATATTTTCGGAGAAAGTGTTTCAGATGCGGGGTGGGGTGTACTATTCTAGGGGGAATGTTATTCTGGTAGAGATGTTATTCGCTAGAAAGGTTACATTTGTTTTATTTCGCAGGGTTGTCATTAGTGACATCTTTACGAAAGTTTTATTTCGTAGGGTTGTCATTAGTGACATCTTTACGAAAATTTGACAAGTACCAGACAATAGGGTTTTGTGATATTTTTACGTAATTACAAATCTGTAAAATGTCACATCTATAAAAAAAAACGCCTCAATTTATCTAACAAATAACGTATCTACGAGCTGAGATATTATTTTTGGGAGAGTTGCAATTTGGTAGAAATATTTTCGGAGAAAGGGTTTCAAATGCGGGGTGGGATATGCTATTCTAGGGGGAATGTTATTCTGCTAGAGATGTTATATGCTGGAAAGGTTACATTTGTTTTATTTCGTAGGGTTGTCATTAGTAACATCTTTACGAAAAATTGACAAGTACCAGACAATAGGGTTTCGTGATATTTTTACGTAATTACAAATCTGTAAAATGTCAAATCTATAAAAAAAGCCTCAATTTCTCTAACAAATAACGTGTCTACGAGCTGAGATATTATTTTTGGGAGAGTTGTAATTTGGAAGAAATATTTTTGGAGAAAGGGTTTCAGGAGCGGGGTGGCGCTAAGGGGAGTGTTATTCTGGTAGAGATGTTATAGTGGTTTTATTTCGTAGGGTTGTTACTTCTGGTAGAATCATTATTATGTTGAGATGTCTTGTACGTTGAACTCGTATTTTTGATAGACATGTAAACTGGTAGAGTTACAAATTTGTACAACTCTCTAAATTGTGATTTTGATATGATTTTGATTAATGAAATTCTAAAGACTGTGATTAATTCGACGAATCTATTGTGCAATTTCTCGGAAATTGCACAATAGATTCACGAAAAAGTCTATCGATTTTTACTATAGTGAAAGCATTTTTGCATCATTTATGCATTGTACGGAGACGAGAATCTATCGGAATTGTTTTTTTATTACGACTATACAACACACACCAAGAAACGTTTTTTTTTTTTATGTAAATGCGATAGGATTACTGGCAGAAAAATATTTATACGAATGGAAACATTAATTTGAACTCAGTGACATTTATCAATCACGAATGAAATTTATTTAAAATGTAAATTTAAAAATGAATTTGAATAAAAGTAAATTTATCTCGAATGAAATTTGTTTGATTTCGTAAATTCCTTTGAATCAAGCTCAATTCATGAATTGTAAAGAATATTTGTTTGATATTAATACATACTTTTCTAAATTTATATGTGGGATTTATGAATCGTGTGATTGGCTATTTGATCGCGCGTTAACGTGATTTTGATTACATGAAACAGTTAGATGAATAGGAAGTACGGAGGTGATACCCGACGGTTCGACTCAACAGTCAAAGCGTCAGAGTTCGTTTCTTTTCTTCTTTTTCATATTTAATTTTGTGTTTTGATTTCGGGCTGTCAGCCATTTAAATATATTTTACTTTATACGTATTTCTATTACTATATTAATGATACGTAATATATGTATTATCGTTAACAGATATGAATTATTTATCGTACAGCATTTTTCACTCGCCTCGTGTCAAAGTACCAATCGCGTATAATATATTTTTCACGATTGGTCTTTCGATAAACTGGCTCATGACGAATCTCACGATATAAATAAAAATATTCGAATTATAACGCTTTCTTTCGCACAAATATCTTGGAATAAAAATTCTTTTTTTTCTTCTTCTTTGTTTCTGCAAAATTTCGTCGATCATTCGGATAATCGTAAAAGCACATTTAGCCATATTTTAATTCATTTCGATCGTTCATTCACACTATTATCTCGTTCGTTTGTTCATTATATCACCCCACGATATGATTATATGTATGGTACGACTTTTATCGAATGGTACATTATACGCGTGTCCTCTATTCGTCACGATATGTCCATTGAACGAGGAAATAATACATTTTTTTAGTACATATTTTTCCATAGATTATTAATGATATTTTGGGTGCTCAACAAGCGATCAATCGTTACGTCTAAACTTCGACGGTTTATTCTTCATACAAATTACAACTAACGTACGAGTCTAGAAACATTTGTGAATCGTTTGACAAAAAAGAAACAAAGAATTTTTTCGAGATTCATTCGCTGCTGCAAGCAAAATAGAATTATTCGAATGGAAAATTTGTAGTTTTGTGATTAATTCATTTTCGTTCGAATAAATCTTCGAATTTGAATGAACGAAATTTTCATTCTTCTTAATCAGTTTTGTTCGATTCGAATATTACGATTGTTACAAACAAAATTGATTGATGAAAAAATGAAATTTCGCTTCAAATGAATCTCCGCTTCCAAAGGTCTTGCTAACTCGAAATTTTCTCTACGCGATCGATCATGAAAACGTCGAGTAGTACCGTTTTAATTCACAACTAATTTCACTAAGTTACTCGAGCTAAAAAATTTGTCTTACTCGCTTGTTTTAGCACCCTCTAACGTCAGCTACTAAATACTAATCTCCCATTTAAGTTTTTGTGTCTCGACGTGAAAGCGGCTATTCCGATCGAAATCAGGAATTCAATTGAAGATGAAAACAAACAAAAATCACAATTACTTTGGGCGCGTTCAGTAATTCATCCTTTCATCAATTTTCATCGTTGCGTCTCGTTTTTCATTCAATGGGCTCGACAAAAACAGAATGATAACAAGATGAATCGAAGAATACGCCCTTTATTTTTCAAACAATTCGACTAAGCATCTTAATAAATGCTAATCTAAGGATTCTTTCGCGTGGAACAATCTGGGCTTAAATATAATAATGAAATTTTTTTATCGCTACTGTGTAAGTTCTAATTGAAATAAGAAAAAAACATTTCCAACCTCGCCATCTCTCTTTCGCCATAGCACCAATTACAACGGGGGGAAAAAAATTGAAATAAAATAAAATCTACGAATCTTCGAGTATTATAGAAAAAGCGTAAAACTTCCTCAATCCACGCGTACATAAACACACCCCCTTCATCGATGACGCCACGTTGGATCCTCCTGTTTAGAGGGTCATTCGCGGCGAACGATGGAGGGGGTCCGGCCGCTATGATTGATCCACCTCGTGACAAACCTCCATGTAATCTGGATTATGCATTATGTCCTTAATCATGTCCTTGAGAATCGTGTAACGAGGAAACATCGGATAAACCTTCGAGCTGTTGTACTCGACCTAAAAAAAATAAGATTTCGATGCCTTAAAGGAATTCACAATTGAGATTAAAATGTCATAAAACATGAATTACATGGGAATTTAAAAAAAAATCCATAAGATTGACTAAAAAGCGATATCCACAAAAAAACAAAGTCACAACCAAATCTCTTGCCAAAGCCGAATGAATATTGTCTCAGCAATATTGTACAGAGTACAAATACTATGCACCATTTACCATAAACAAATATGTCACAAAGTATAGTATGTACCAGAAATCCTTAAATTTTTTAATTCATTGCACGTAAAATCACCTTTAGATCTCTGATGAGATTTCTCAATCCGGTATACTTTTTGAGAAGCCTGTAAAGATCATTGATCATCTGTGTATTCTCAGACTCGATTTGTGCCGTGATCATATCTGAAAGAAACAAAAAGTTACGATTATTATTCTTCAACATTCGTGAAGATACGACAATATTATTGTTCAATCTATTAAATACAATCCAATGGCTGTTACGATAAATTAAACTCGTGGCAAGTGGAGCAAAAAAATTGAGAAGAAATGAAAAGAAATTAATTAATTTCCAACCCGTGATCCATAATATCGAGAACAGTTATCGATTTAAACCACTTAACAATATATCACATATATTTCTTTCCGAAATTTCGCTTCTCTCATTTCATCGACAGGTTGGGTTTTTCACAAAAATCTTAAAAATTTTCTATGGCAATCTCCTAATGTACGATCCTGACATGTAATATCATCTGAGAGACCGAATGAAATTTCGATTCTTCGGCAATATTGGGCAACGGAGAGTTCTCCATTGAAGAAATGTATTTATCAAAGCGCGACTTTCCTCAAGGAAATTTTACAGATAGAGAAACGTGATGACAAAGTCGAGAGAGAATGAAACAAGAGAGAGACAAAGGCTCTTATTGTTAGTGTCGGTCGGTTTTATCCGCTAAACAAGGGAGAAAAGCGAAGATTCCATCGTATGAGATTGCTCGACTCCATTGTACCCAGGAGAGGCGCTGTAACATTATCGTTCGTCGACCTCGAGGTTAGGAATGGTACAGCAGCGCCTCTAGCGGAGAAGGCGCTAGATGCGGTGTGCATGCGTGTGTGTGTGTGTGTGTGCGTGCTGTCGCTCGCAAGGATAAAGAAGATTTCATCCCTCACAATACCCGCTGGGACACTCAAGAGTAAGGCCCCCCCGAGTGAGCTTAATTAGGGTTAGAGCGCACCCCTCGCGTTCCACGCCACTCTCTCCTAATTAAGTCTTTGCCGATCGAGCTCACCACACTGTCACGTAAGTATAGCAGACCCGGGACTCGTACCCGAGGCGGTATTCTATACTTTCATCTTGTAATTCATCAACACCTCTAAAAGTGTCTCTCATGATAAGATTGGCAAGTGCAGAGCGAAACAGAATTGAGAATGAAAAAGGGAAAAAGACCGTAAGTGTTTACCCGCGAGAGACATTGATCTGGGGCATTGAAACTTTTAACGTTTATTAATTGATACGTACATTAATGAAACTTTCAATGATTGACCGAAGAAAAGAGGGAAAAAAACATTGAATGTGGGAATTTCAAGTGTTTTGAAATTTTTTTAACTTAACGCTTGTTTCTGTAACGCATAATTGCACTCACGCGTAACTAGAGGACTGGGAAATGGAAAGTGGAATCGGAATTATAATAGTACGAAGTATGCCGTACACTGAGCCAACCTGACTTAATCAAGCCTACTTAAATTTAATTATTAATTGGCAATTACACATTATCTGCTGATAATTTTACTTGACCAAAAAGTAGGCTATAACTATAATTCTTTTGAAATTCATTTCTAGCGAAGATGCAAATAGCGAAAATCGACAAGTTCCTTTTTATCAGAAAGATTTCCATGACGCTTAAAGATTATTTTTTTCTCAGAAGAATGACTCCCATTCACTCGTTTTCCCCTATACATACATTCGAGGAGAATCGATAGGATCCTATTCAAACTTTCATTTCTCTTCTTTATCTCGTCCTCTCAACTATCGCTCCGCGAGAGTACCGCGAAGAAAAAAATAAAAAATATAATAATTACTCGAGTTTTTTTCCGTCCTCTTCGCCAAAGAGAGTCCGCAAAAGTCAGAATCTTCTCGTCAGCTTGAAAAGAATCGAGTGTGCTATTACGGGAAGCCATTAAGGGACGGGCGGTTCGGTGAAAATGCCGAATCAATCGAAGTGATCGAGCCGAATAAAAGTTCGCATTATTACGTATATGTAACGTAAAAAAGGAAAGTGAAAGAGAACGAGAGGGGGAGGAATAGAAAAAAAGTATGTGGAGTGATTAATAAAAGCGCTCCCAGATTGGTGACACATTCACAGTATTAAACTTACCCTCGAGTCGTTCGATGCGATCCCTTTTGTTTTCCGCTTCCTCGGCGAGTCTCGCCGATGTTTTAACTCCCTCCCCGCTTTTGTGCGTTTTCTCCATTATCGTGCAAGCTCGCAATACGAAAGCCGGTACCGTTTCCTGTTTCTCCTGTCGCGGTATGTCAACGAGAGTCCAATATTGAGTCTCCAATTTGATCACGTCCTGCGAGTGCGAGCGGTAGGAAAATTGAAATTCGATATATCAACGTCGAAGTGTCGACTCGATTGTCGGATCGGGTCGAGGAGATCTCGAATTATTTCAACACGTCTATCGGAGACAGCCGGAGAGAAACGGGTCGACACCGAGTGGCGGGATATTGAACGAGAGAGCGAGAGTGAAAGAGGACATATATATATATATATAGAGGGAGATGGCAAGAACCTTCCGGTTAACAAGTGGTCGAAGTTGCACTCCGTGCCAAAACCACTTTTCTCAACCACAACACAGAGTTTACCAAATTGTTTTGAAACATTTTTTTTGTCTTCCATCTCAACAATGTCTCGTTCAATTTAGATTTTTATCACACACAGAAAAAAAAACATACCCATTACGCGCCTGTCGAATGAGTGTTTAATTTTAAAAAGTGCCTTGCAAACAATTTATCGAAATTTCCATAGACTAATTGACAGTATTTCATGATAACTTTTCTGACAAAATGTATTATTGACATTGAAACATAATCATTGTAATTTATTATCAATTAACATGTTTCATAGCAATTTGTAAAATGATCGTTTTTCGTTTATTACCTTTGCACACTTTAATGGAATAGTTATTTTCAAACAAGCTATGATATGAATACTTTGATGCATGGATACAAATTTATTGATCGATTACGTCAAAATTGTGATTTTACTTTTGGTTTCATTTATCTTTTATCATTTTCATCTCTCAATTGAAAATCACGTAACATTAAAATTTATAGAATACTAGCTGTGCCCCGCGGTTTCACTCGCGTTAAATTTCCGTCCCCCTATTTAACGCGTCGCCGCCACTCATTAGAGCCATAGCATAAAGTTATATAGCGTAAAGCCTTCCTGATTAAATGGACTATTTAATGCAAAAAGGATTTTTCAAATCAGATAAGTATTTCCTGAGGTTAGCGCGTTCGAACAAACAAACCCTCACTTATTATAGTCGCTTTATTATAGTCGTAAGGTTATTGTGGCTTCCGTTACCTTTATCATAACTTTCAGTAGGTTGTAACGTTGAAAAACATTTCTGATCTGTTTGCTATCGGTGTATTTGCACATGAGATCGACCAGAGCACGTTTCGCCGTGTCGTAACTTCCGTCCAGTCGTATTCTGACCGCTCTCAGTCGCTCGTTCGTTTCTATCACCTCTTCCTTCGTCTGTCCACCTGTGCACATTGGTAATTGGAACAATCCGTGATACGTATGACATTGTGACATATGCAAAATTCACAGACGAACTAACTATATCGACCTATTTTTTTTCGTACAGTTCTATCACGAAATTTATAATGATAGATCGACTTTGTGGAGAAAGATAAATAATATTCGCGGCGGTGGTGGGAGCGAGTCTCTAGGGATAGAGAGAAAATTTATGGGAATCAAACAAAATTTATTCCATCGGAGAGGAGTTTTTTTTTTCAATCAAGTCTGTGAGTACCGTGATTTATTCAATTGACATAAAATTGATTTGGTTCCAAGTGAAATATTTATTTAAATGAAACAAATTTAGTTTTACAGATCGAACGATTTATCAACATTTCTTTTAACTTTGATTCAATGGATTTTTTCCAAATATATAATATTTTTCTCGTTATATTTACTTACATTGGTTCATAAATAAAAAATCGTTTTCCACGATGTAATATCCAGAGAGCAACATATATTCGCCTAAATCTGTTTATGCATAGAATATCGACATATATACACACTCGTTTCATCCCCTTTAATCCCCTAATGGGTCCTTCGGTAATTTCGTAATGCAACGCCAGACCCGTAGCGTACACAGAATAATTTAATACGCCATGAGCACGAATGATCCCTTACCGTTCACGATATAACCAAAGTTTATTCTCGATATTTCTCTGCTATATAAACGCAATTTCTCATCCGAGTTCCCGGTTCGTCCGGCCGGTCAATGAACGACGAGAAGCGATGTCCCGATTGTAGAGAAGAAAAGAAAAAAAAATCGTTCATCGTACGGAAAGCTAATCCGAATTAATCTGTAATCGTTTGAACAATCGGCGGAGCATCGGTGCCTGGTTACACGTATAGATATATTTCTATATCAATACAAAATCTATATATTACGGAAAGCCAGCGATGTAATAACGAGAATTTCACCTCTTTCGCTACAGTTCAAATAAATCTAACGGTCCGTACCGAAGAGATAAAGGACATGGCAAAAGAGAACCGACGTAGAATATATACAAGTCATTCCATGCTAATTTCGTTGTGCAAATTGTATATTTTTGTTGGTTCACTACGAATTGTCTTTGATATGAATCTTTTGCGCTTAAAGAAATGACCGATTTTCAATTTATTTCATTTTTTTTATTCTCTAGACTCTATCTCGGAGAAAAAGTACAAAATTATTATTTTTTTAATAATTTTCCCAAGAAAGAAATGGCACAGATTTACAAATCTCTCGATCTCCATTTATATACCATTTTCTAATAATTGGACATCCCAAACGTTGGTAGATGTGGCATGGAATTCCCCACATATATGGAAAATCTATATAGAACAAAATCCTAATCGACTCGTGTTCATTCTACTATTGGCTCAAACTGTCTATAGAAGCGAATTTTCACAATCTATAAAAGAAATGTAATTCTTGTTGGCCGCAAATCCGTTCAAATCCTCCGCGATACATCATAACCGGTATCGTACACGCCGGAAAAAAAAAACGATCACTCCGAATTAACCTCGATTTCGATGAACTAATTCGCCCTTTTTTTTTTATCTCGTATTTAATAAATTGTGTTCAGTCGACAAGTTTGTAGATTGGGGAATGGAATGAATCGCGCGTTTAATTCACAGTGGTGAATTTTACATATATATACAAGTTAGGGGCAGGATTGTAACAAACCGATAACTCCCTAGCACGAGAGAGATGTCTCGGTCGTCGTTCTCTCTCTCTCGCGTTTCATGTGAAACACGTTCGAACGACTCGAACGAACGATTATACGCCACCGGGTTTACGCGATTTCACCTTAATGCTCTCAACTTACAGCAGACGAGAGTTAACATAGGAGTATTCTGGCTCGTTGCCAACGACTTATATATCACTGTACCCCCGAGATACATGTGTATGTATAAAAAATTATTCTCTACACTTACTCGCAGTTCCCTCGTCCTTAACGTCCTGGACGATCCTTCTCACACTCTGCGTGAACTTTCCCATGATATTCGTGCTTCCTAAAAATACACAACAAAAAAAAGAAACAAATAATCAGATTTATCAATCTTTTAATGGACGATGTGCAGTCAATAAATAAATACTACAACAATACCGCGTCACTAATTGGAAAATAAGTGAGTTTTACATTCTCGTTGATTACTCTGGTATAGTAGATATTGTGGGATAAAAATGTATGTAAATGATATTATGTAAAAATGTATAAAGCGTCGTCTGGAGACAAATGAATAAGGAGATTTTTGTTTTTCTTTAAGGGGGGAAATAGGGTAAGTCGGTTCAAAAAATCGATTTTTTTTTAATTTCATAAATTGTTAGTGAAACTATTGAAAAATATGTTCCCAAAATTTTTAATGAAAATTCCGACTCATTCTATTGTTATAAGCCATTGGGGGGGGGGGGGGGGGGGGGATTGGGTTAGGACAGCGTTTTCTCAATGATTTTCATGAATTTTTTTATAGTATAAAAGATGAATATAATTTATTGAAACTTTGAGAATATTTTATATATACATATATTTAAGTATATACTATTAAATTCTTGAAGAATTTCCTTGAAAAACACCGAAGATATTAGCGACCCCATATTGCAGGTCACAATCAGACTCAGCATTTTGCTATTTTTTTCAAACGCGTTTGTCTGAAAACGACTTTTTTTTAACTTGCGTACACGCTAGTTTGAAAAGTTTTCAACCAATCGTTTTGAAAATTGGCAGTTACTTTCTTCATAGTATTGCGCTTTATATGAACCTAAAATCGGAATATTATCATTATTTAAAATAATTTTTTTTTCGCAAATAAAGTTGTAAAAAATGGCAAAAAATTATGCTTTTTTGTTTTGACCCCTGTAAAAAATGCAATTTTCTATTTTTTCGATAGCATTTAGGTTCATATAGAAGAGAGACATATAATGAAAGTAAATTCCAACCTCGATTGATTTCAGATGAAAATTGCGGCTTCCAGAATGTACGCAAAATGCTGAGTCTGATTGTGACCTGCAATATGGGGTCGCTAATAGCTTCGGTGTTTTTCAAGAAAATTCTTCAAAAATTTTATAGTATATATTTAAATATATGTATAAAATATTCTCAAAGTTTCAATAAATTATATTCATTTTTTATACTATAAAAAAATGCATGAAAATCATTGAGAAAACGCTGTCCTAAACCTATTTCCCCCCTTAATTCTCGAAACAACGCCTAATCCCCCAAACTTTTCCCACAAAGGACAAAATTCTCTCGCAAAGACGTTAAAGCTCGGAAGGAGAAAAAGATTTTAAAGTAACAATGCGAGATTTGATAAACAAAATCTACCTTCGCGTGAGAAAAGAATCGTAAAAAAAAAGTTATTCAAACTAGTCGGAAAGATTTTATCGTTTGCGGGAGAATTAGGACGATAAAAAGGTATGTGCCCGACATTACGAGGAACGTCGGGCTTGGCTGAGAGGGGGGAGAAAAAAAAATTCTCGAGATTTTCCACCGAGCTTGTCTGACCCGTTAGGTGGAAGGCGTAACCACTCGCAAGTAGTAGAGGCCAGTGTTCAGTCAGACGCTATTCGCGCTGACAGACGCGAGAGAGATCTGATCCTACAATTTTCTCTTTGAGTCTCATAATTCAGCGTTTCTTTGCAGTAGCCGTACGTTGCAAGTTTTTTTTCCTCTCAACGATGCAAATACAAATGTATCTCTCTCTCTCTCTCTCTCTCTTGCAGCTTTTATGCCTGGCAGAGAAACGATTCTGGCCAAAGGAATCCCGCTAGAGTGATGCTACACGTTTTGCTCCGCTCACAGATACACCGCTAGTATTCAGTTCGCGATGTTTTTTTTTCTCTCCTTACTATTTTCCGAGCGATATCCAAGAGTACCACTTGCCTCGTTCGCAAAGTGGAAGACCAAAAGGCTGCCCCGCTTTGACTCAATTCGCGGAAATCTCTATCTATTTATATATATATATCGGTTATAGAGTAAAATCGTGACTGTATCATCAAGGCGAAGAGAGGAAAAAAAGAGGTTCGAGCGAGAGCTCTCTGTTGTCACTTATCTCGGCCTTTGCGTACAAATGAAAGAAAATTCTCTTTTAGATTCAATTCTCGGATCGATAACAGAAGATCGTTACACTGGTCTTTTATATATATATTTTTCTATGACAACGAAAATCAAAGTAGAATTACGTGTATACGTAAGTCTTTTCTTTTGTAGTTTATGTAGTTCGCATATGGTACAAATATCCATAAATGTATTCTTTACCTAATATTTATTTTACGTATTTATGTGAAATAGTCAGAGTGGCTCTATTCCCCCTCCCACCTGCCCCCATTATTGTGTACGCGCGTGTGTAGGACTCTCGTAAATTCATTCGAGAAGAGGCTTGAAGTACGTTATTCCGGGGTTATTCAGCAGGTAGTTGGTGCTCTCTGCACCCTCATACATATATTTGTATTGGATATATATGTCCCTCATCCCACGGTTTCTCGTCGCTTCATCTCTCGCTTTCGTTTTGGCTCCGTGCCCAAAGTGAGTCCACGAAAAGCACGGTATATAGTCACGGCGAGAATGCAACGCGCCGGATGATCCGGGACTCTGTATCGGGATTAAGTCGCCCTCGAGCTGGCCACGCTCGCAGGGGCATTTGCAAAAAGACTCCTCAAACTGTGTCAGTGTTTGTTCGTGTCTCTGTGCACTCTCTCGCATTTTTTTTCTCCTTTTCTTTCTTTCGATCTTTCTCCTCCTCTTGTCCCGACAATTTATCGTGCGGGTGAACAAGACTGACCGGTCAATGTCATTGAGATTCAGTGCGACCTTCGCACAGACAACTATTCGGAGATTGCACGCCAGTTTACATCACAAATATGTACATTTACATAGATATAGTAGAAATACATATTCCCACCAGGATATATTGTATATTCCAGTGGGATATATTCTCGGTTTATCCCGCAGGACTTTGAGACGTCGAGAAGCAACGCGCTCGAAACTCTAGTTCCCCGAAGATTTCTTTTCGATGTCTGTTCTTCACATGACGTTAAACCTTTAGCCTCTGTACTTTTGTTATTCGTTGCTGAAGCAAGAAAAACCGATCGTCGTATCGTCGAACAATTTCTGGACAGCCATTTCCATTCGTAAATATATGATACTCGTAAATAGGGTGGCATAGAGTGGAGGATGGATAAATAGAGTAAAAAATACATGCACCACATGATTTCTCATGTTACGTCGTGTGAGATACGGGCTTTTACATTCACATAACCGGCGGATATGTGCATCTCTGATTTTCAACCCCGCGCCCAGATGAAAATAAAGGTACGCAACGTCAAGACGAATAGTCAGCCGTGTAAGGGCTGTGCATGAGTCTCTCGTGGAAATGCTTGGACGAACGTAGAGAGCGAGCAATCCCACAGAGAACATTTGCCATACGACTTTTCGCGAGTTTTAGCGCGAGTTGAAGCCGGGACAGCAGAAATGGTTTTGTAGCCTCGAGGGAACGACGAAACTTTGTCCCCGTAGGACAACGTGATGGCCGTGGACACAGCAGAAACGTCCGCTTCGCGTATATAGGTTTATATACTTATATACACATATATTCGTGTATATATGACTGCTGAAAGTGAGAAGAACGTATCTTACATTGGTTTAACATGTAAAACGATTCATGGAATAGGTCCTTACGATATTAGGGATAGTTGATATATAGATACTTGTAAAAGTACCATTATACTTCAACTGAATCGTATCTTACGCCCGACATTTATCTTATCCTACCTGTTTGTTCACGTTTCTTTGTTTTTTTTTTAATTTATATTCAAATGTAATTATCTTTATAATTTACAATGGTCCTACTCACATTTCCCACGGTTAAAACGTTTACTTTATTACACAAGTTAAACAAGGCCTCCGTAGAGATATATTGAGTAAGTTTACAATGTCGGTACAATAGCAATCTTGAATATTATGGTTACCTACAAAATTCACAGACACTGAGAGAGCAACTTTGTTTAATAAAAAAAAAAAAAATTTTCCTAGAGTTTATCTCAAACTCTTGTTTCACTCAATGGTCATCATAGCTAGCACTTTTTAGGATGATGCGAGTTGTACCGCCGATAGATTGAATTATAAAATCCTTGCCAATATTGAAAACAACCCCCTTGGTTATTCATATATTGTTCGGAGCTTCGAATGTATTCGTATTGCCTCAAAGTGTCGAGATTTCGTTTTGAGGAAGACAAATATAAATGTAACTAGACTCGGGATCATCTCGCAATTTTTCTTCACGATTTTGTCTCGCGAGGGGGGGTGAGTTTTATCTTCTGGTACGACTATTCTGGGACACGAAGCGTGAGTGGAAGCCGAAGTCTGGTGTGACTACCAGGTAGAAACTATTAACGCCACCTTCTCCACCCTAAGAACGGCTGTATAGCGAGGAATAAGGAGTTGTCAAAGTTGAGATCGAGTTAGGTAGCGTATAGTGAGGTTTACGATATATCATACGTGTATATATAGATATTTATATACATCGAATGTTAGCAAACAAAACGTTGTAACTCGTACAATTTATTACGTCCAATGATGCGTCGGCCATGCCCTTTTGTTTCTTAGCTTCCATGTACATAGCTGTAGTACCGCGTCTGCCATGCCGAAATCGACTTTATACCTCACGAACTGTTCGCGAAACGGTTGCTGTTCGCGAGGATCGCGTGTACGGAATAGAAATGAGATTCTCTCAGTTACTCTCGACATGATTCAGGAAACGACCCAACTTCGCTATATGTATGTATATATGTATATATATATCACGGCAACTCGCCATTGCAATTTCTATGATCGTCTTACTCAAGAATTCTCCCCAAGAACACGAAAAAGTCTCTTTTCGAAAGACATCGAATGTTTGAACGGTAGACAGTGGAGGCATAGTCGAAAAGTCCGTAATTGAAAGATTTAAGGACGAAAAGAATCTTTGAATAACAATTCTGAAGTGACATACGAAATCAAACCTTTTTTAATACATTTTCATTTGCACTTTACACTGTTGTGTTTAAGGGATTCTCTTTTATCGAAATAAATAAGAGAAATAAAAAATAACAAAGAAGAATAAAGGAAAGGAAGAAGCATCAAATATTCAAAGCGGTGTAGATTGTGATTCGCAACAAACGAGTATGACAAACAATTTGAAAAAAATATAATCTCACAGTTTTTTAAAATAATAATTTTGCTAGTCTCACATTAACGATTTTTTTTAATAGGGCATTGCGCTATTCCATTGAAGACTTTTTGTTGGAAAAACAAAATTTGAATAATGAACAAAATGCTTTTTGACTCGTATCTCTAATTCTGAATCATCATCTACGACGTCTTGGTCTCCTTTTGCTCTTAAAAAGAAGTTCTCGAGGATCCTCGCAGACGCAGGTAGTAGTATTTCGAGGACGTCGTCTAGGTGCAAAAAAGGGGCCAGATCCATTGCCAAAAAAAAAAGTATACGTCGTATACTAACTATATTTCTTATTATATAAAATCCAAAGCGACGAAAGGTCAAAAGGGAGCGGTGGATAGAACGAAGAGGAGGGGACTGAGAGGGAACAGCAAAACATCCTGAGAAGACGCGGCAGAAAAAGTGTATATGTATGTATATATGGAACCAGATCGTTGTAACTTCGTGGAGTATCGGCGAGGGAGGACAGGGAGAGATCCTTTTCTACCTTTTACTTGGAAGTACGAAGTAAAACGCGGAAAAGAAGAAGAAGAAGAAGAAGAAGAAGAAGAAGAAGAAAGAAAGAAAGAAAGAAAGAAAGAAAGAAAGAAAGAAAGAAGGATCAGAAGGTTTGGAAGCAAGAAAACTAAACGTGATAGCAGTTTCTTCAGCGTCTGCTATCATTTACTTTTTTTTTCCGCCAACTCTTCATCTTCTTCGGTCTCTCGAGAAATATAAGCCTTTCCTCTTTACAGAAAAGATTTTCACAAAGTGTTATACTTTGTGCACTCGCATTTTCTCTTCCTATTTCCAATTGAAACGGCACGCGCTGTAGATAACTATAAATGCAGTTGTGTAGAGTTCGAGGAGTGGCCTCTCTCTCTCTCTCTCAATTTATTATTTCTACTGTTCTATACATTGAATCGTTGTTAAAATCCCCTCTGCGTACAAAAGCCTCATACTCAATATATAGCTATTCTAGTATATACGATCGATGAGTACTCGACTGTCTCAATTTTTTGTCGTTCCGACTTTTTTTTTTCTTTCTTTTTTTTTTTTTGTTATTCCGCCACAACAATTCTCGCACGCTGTGTCTCTCACCTCGGTGACCGAGAGTAAGAGAAAGCTCACGGGGAGGGAAATAAAGCTCACTTGTGTGTTGTTGGCGAGGGGTGCATCGAGTCGCAATTGAGTGCCTCGTCAGAGAAAGAGTCGAGAGAGTTCGGTATACATATTTTTATGTGAATATGTGTATATTCGAGTGGATGCTTTACAAGTGGTGGAACACATCAACCTCTCGGTGCCGTGGACCGGATCAAACGTATCGACCATACCGCAGCTTTGTCGCTTTCAAACGGTTCTCTCGTTTTACCCTAACAGACATCACACATGCATATGTGTGTGTGTGTGTATCCGTATCATCACGCAATACTTCTTCTGATGCCGTGGATACTTTTGATACGAGGGATAGAGGCGTCGGTCCAAGTCTTGCGATCGAGTTTTTGTCGAAAACTCAAAAAATCAATAACGAAAAACGTGAAAATCACAAAAATCACTTTTCCAACGATTTTCAACGGAATTTCGAATTTCTCAATGAAATGGCTATTGAATTAGTAACTAGCCGATCAAAATACATCGGCGTAGCGTCCTAAAATATAATTTTAAAATTCAAAATTTTTTTGCATTTTGGCCGAACAGAAGTGGTTTCACTAAAATCGCTGTAAAGTTGCTTCCCGATGGAGTTGAAACCCCACTCTGTGCTCATTCTTTTCGTAACCGTTCAATCTTTAAAATGCCGCTTCATTTATTGAGTTACGATTTTTTTTCGATTTTTCATAGATTTTCAAAGTTGGACCATCGATTTTTGCGAATTTCTCCATACATACCCCTTCTCATTTTTTTCGCCGATTGTCAACCCGCTCTCACGGCTTCAATAATTGAGCTATCGGGATGATCCAAAATGCATTCTCTAAGTCTACTCGAGACGTTTACAAAAGCCCCCTCAAAATTCGAAATCGATCAAACGGGAGCCACGTTATGGCCATTTGAAATTTCGACCTTTTAAGGTTTCTGAAAAGGTAGGCAAAAAATTAAAATTTTTTTTTTTTTTTTTTTCAATGTTTCGATACGCTATTCGATCAGAAATGTTACGCTGATTACAAATAACACCGAGTTTTTGTCATAAACTCAAAAAATCAATGTGAAAACGCAAAAATTGAACAAATCACTTTTTGGACGATTTTCAATGAAATTTTGAGTTTTTCAAGGAAATGATTACTGAATTAGTAACCAGCGAGTCAAAATACATCGATATAGCGTCCTAACATAAAATTTAAAAATAACAAAATTTTTTGCATTTTGGCCGAACAGAAGTGGCTTCACTAAAATGGCTGTAACGTTGCTTCCCGATGGAGTTGGAACCCCACTCTGCGTTCATTCTTGTCGTAACCGTTTAACCTTTAAAATGCCGCTTCATTTATTGAGCTACGATTTTTTTTCGATTTTTCATAGATTTTTGAAGTTGGATACCCCTTCTCATTTTTTCGCCGATTTTCAACCTGCTCTCACGGCTACAATAATTAAGATATCGGGATAATCCAAAATGCATTCTCTAAGTCTACTCGAGACGTTTACAAAAGTCCCCTCAAAATTCGAAATCGATCAAACGGGAGCCAAGTCATGGCCATTTGAAATTTCGACATTTTAAGGTGTCTGAAAAGGTAGGCAAAAAATTACAAACATTTTTTTTTCGCCTTTTTCAATGTTTCGACATCCTATTCGATCGGAAATTTTTCGCTGATTACGAATAACGTGAAGTTTTTATCGAGCACTCAAAAAATCAATGGGAAAAAGGGGAAAATTGCAAAAATTACTTTTTGGACGATGGCCGGCACAGGCTGATTCGGCGAGTGAGAAGATCGTTCGTAGTACCACGAACGCTCGAGGAATCAGGCAGCTGGGCACAGTTAGGGATCCAGTCCAGGATCCCCGTCCGAATCGATTTTACGACCGTTTGATTTCGGTCATACGATCTAATCGGATCTCTAGTCTGATCCTTACCGGTAACTTGTTATAATTACGGGATTTCAGCGGTATTCCCACCACAATTTCTACACGGGTATGCATTGATTTCCGGTAAATAAAAAGGCACTCAATTCACAAGATTCACCCCCAAAAGTGATGTCGTTTACGTCCAATTGTTTGTTAGAAGTGTATGCATGAGGATAGAGAGCAACGCGCGAACTGCATGTTGGGAAATACGCTGGTCACGGTCGTGTCACCGGGTGTTCGGTTGCAAATATTTTATGAACGCGCGACGGAAACCCGGAGGGAAAGGGAAACACAGTAGCAGCTTGTTGGTTGCGTATGAGAGTATGCATATATTATAACGTTTCAAACAATGAAATAGAAGTGCAAAAAAGAAATGGGATACAACGAAATTAATAAAATCTACGTGCGGTCAACAAGCTGGGACAAAAAACACCACAGGGTCATGAAGTATATAAAAAAAGAGCGAACAAAAGTATGAATTTTTTTTAGTTCTATTGTCATCAAATCAGCCGTTACAGAGTGAACGTTCACGGAGAGCAAAAAATCGGCGAAATTTGGTGGACGACGATGGCGTGTACGAGCTTTGTTTCTTTATTCTCCCATGATTCTCGCACGACCGTATAGGCTTTTGCGGGAGGGATGGCGGCAAGTGTTAGCGGATGGCTGGTAGAAAACGCCGTGTTCCACACTGTTATATACATGTATATATATAAACGCTAGCGCGAGAGAAAGAGAGCGAGAAGAGACACACGTGGAAATATATTGCGGAAAGTTTTGTCGCGGGCTCAGGTGAAATTTAGTGCCTCTAATTTACCGGGCTCGTGAGCTTTCGACCGTCTGCGCCTAGATTGCGGATAAACGGAACATTAATTGGAACATATGAGCCGAAGCAAAAAAGTGTACTTGGCAGAAAAATATATTCAAAATATGATTTTTCCTATATTTTACAGACAATTATCAAAATGAAACAAGTAAATGATGTTTATTTATAAGAAGCTTTTGACGATGTTTAAGAGGGGTGGTTTTTTTTGTTTTTTTGTCCGTTCAGGTGGGTCTATCACTGTGTCGTTTATCCAGCACGAGTATAACGGCCGAGGCACAAACTTTTTGTTTGTCCGAAAAATAGTTTCCTGCGAGTCCGGAGTACATGTAGAGGGTACAAAAGAGGATGCATAGTTGTAAATAGTTGGAGGCTGTGGCCTGTCTAAATTCTCCGGAGACCCGGCGGGCTCTTTCGTCTTCGTGAACGCTCGGCCGTTCATCTCTCGGGGCACCCGGGTCGTTATAACTCCAGAGAGTATACAGACCCCCCCCCCCCCCCTTTTCCGGTTGCCACGTTGATGCTATATTCCTTGGGTTATAACTTTCACGCCCGACTCGCCGATGCGTATTTCTTTCTTCGCGCGTCAGGACGCGACAGTACTATCCGAGAAATTAGGAATACGAAAGAATAAAATGAACGAGTGAATATAAATAAATATGAGGGAAAATTCGTTATCATTGAACAACCTAGCCAGTTAGATCTGCGCGACCTCGATGCAATTTTACCGATAAATTCTAGATTTACATATACTGTGCTTTCTTAATATAAAAAAAATACTTTATTGATTAGAACATTTTTTATACCTTACATTAACTTTTTTTTGTTCGATCAGAGATGGATCTTAAGGGCGGAAATAGGGTTAAACGGTTAAAAAGATCGATTTTTTTTTATTTCATAAATTGTTAGTAAAATTATTGAAAAATATGTTCCCAAAATTTTTAATGAAAATTCCGACTCGTTCTATTGTTATAAGCCATTAAAGTGAGTAGCTCGCCTTCAGTAGCTCTCCTCACTATTTTTTCAAACGCGTTTTTCTGAAAACGACTTTTTTTGAACTTGCGTACACGCTAGGCAAAAAATCATGCTTTTTTGTTTTGACCCCTGTAAAAAATTCAATTTTCTATTTTTTTGATGGCATTTAGGTTCATATAGAAGAGAGACATATAATAAAAGTAAATTCCAACCTCGTTTGATTTCAGATGAAAATTGCGGCTTCCAGAATGTACGCAAAATGCTGAGTCTGATTGTGACCTGCAATATGGGGTCGCTAATATCTTCGGTGTTTTTCAAGGAAATTCTTCAAACATTTTATAGTATATACTTAAATATATGTTTAAAATAATCTCAATGTTTCAATAAATTATATTAATTTTTTATACTATAAAAAAATTCATGAAAATCATTGAGAAAACGCTGTCCTAACCCTATTTCCTCCCTAAATTCAATGGTCCAACGATGACGTCTTTACATTATTAATTCGATTAAATTACATCGAATTATAATATTTTCCATAAACTTCGCCCATATGAATTGACACGGAAATATTTAAAGATTACGGGAAAAAAAAGGAAAAAAAACATTGCAATTTTTTATAATGTGTATGGTAATTCAGTCAGTTATTATAGAACTTTCGTCGTTCACACGGTAAAGTGCATTGACACGGTAAAGTAGAGCGCGTGTTTCACGTGGCTCGGCAGAATGAATGAGTTCATCGAGCTATGAAACGAGACCGGAGCGCCATTGAACTTTCTCTCGTGCGATTAGCGCATTACATACATGTATATTATAGAAGACGATGGGCCAAGTATGAGGATCCCATGGAGAACCGTTACGATCGACTTCCGGCTTGGAAACTCGTCTGCTTCGGTTTCGATTAAAATTAGTCTGGTTAAATGGACGAGCGTTGCGCAACGTTAGGGAGAACCCAAGATGTGAAAATCGTGAGCGTGGAGGGGTAGGGTGTCTAAGATTAAATTGAAAGGTTCGATGGCTATTGGTTCCCTCGGCGCGATGTCGGAATTGCTTAAGACGAAAGACGCGAGTGAGGGGCATGCCCCTCAAGTCCGTTAATTAACTTAGAGCTTTCGCTTGAGAGCATAGAGACCGCCAACTCAGGGAAACTATTTTCGTTCCTATATATACACGGATAAAACTTTCGTATTCATCACCATCGATCGTGAAATCGATTTAAGGCAGAATCTTCCCTCCCTGAAAGACAAATAAATGTGAAGCTCGTAACATCAGTCAGATTATCATCTCCACATTGAAACCATACAGTGATTAATACGTGAATTAAAGTTGAATAAAAGCTTTTTCCTCATAAAAAAAATTACATTTGTTTAAATCAACAATTTGTGTTACGAGGTTTTATTCGAATTTAAAGAAAAACTTATCAAACAGAAAGCACAGCGTTGTTTTACCATCTTTTTGGTAAAATGGTAAAATAAGAAAGTACCAGGAATTGTCCTTCGATGCTGCTTGATCTTCGCTTCAACAATTTTATCCTCCTTAGAGCCTTTATGTTGGAGAAGCAAGAAAGGGTACAAGTATCGCCGAGAAAATCCGGGGGATATGATGCGAAAACGATCGAATAAAAGTTCTGCTGAGCGAAACTTTTGGAAAATGTAAGTGCAGGTATACCAGTTCTCACAGAGACTCGATCGTTTTCTGGCTTTTTTTTACCAGCAAGAACGAAGCGTGGAGGTTGGAGAGGGTTGAAAGGATCCGCGGATGTAAAACGACGACTTCTACTGGGGAATGGCGGGGACAGTGAAGGGTGTAGTGGAAAAGGAGATCCCGAGGACTCGTGAACGTTCGCAATATAACGTTGCGTTCTCGTCGTTAAAAGTTTTACGAAATAAATGGCGAGGGATGGCAGATTTATTGGTTGATTTTGAGAGTTTGCACGCCTTCAAGTTTGTTATATCTGTGTATATATGTAGATGAAGTGTTTCGAATATACATATATACAGGCGTTCAATTTTAATGGGAGAAAGAAGTTCAGTATGTGCTTAAGAGCTACAGATTCGTCCTTTTGATTTTGATTCATCGATAGATATATTTATGGTTTTAATCATATATCTACAGGATACTTCGTGTCCTACCATAACGGAAGAGTGACTTGCGAGGGTAAGTCTGGGGTGAAAACGCGAAGAGGAGTCGATAAACCGTGATGGTTATGCTTCTTCATCTATATATTACATAGGTCGCACAGTATATGACTATAAGCATGTACCGGTGTTACCTCCATACTTTATTTCGAAAAATGTCGAAGAGATAAGAAAAGAACTGGGTGTTCCACGATAATGTCTTCTCTCCCTTCTCTTCGCACCATCAGCCCTCTTGGGTTTCTACTTCCGGACTTTTTTTCTCTCCCCTTTTTGTGGCACTTTTCCCTCTCGCGTCCGGACGAGAGGGAAGTACGATAAGGGGACCCAGTTGGAGGTCTCACGAGAAAACTCGAGTATGCAAGAGGGAGAGAGGACGAACGTTGGTCTGACCACGTCGGTGACATTACCACTGGCGGGTGACGGTATCGTTACGGGCTTTGTACTTGAGAGGATCACCCGAGCTACGTGCGTCATTTAACTTGACAAACTAAGCCTCCGAAGCACAGGTTTTACTTCGTTTAATTCATTATTCAAACTCAAAAATACTTCCCTGTGGTTTTTTATTCAGTTTCTTAACAAAGTCTACATATTAGAATAGAAAATCATCTGGTGGAAATTAAATTTGTTCAATTTAATTATAAACATTTTTATAATTCAAATAAAATTCATATGAATCCAAGATAAATGAAGAAAAATAGAGAAACGACAGATGTATTAATTCATGAATCATTCTTTTCTTCTTACAGATAATTTTCCTTCCGAGCAGCCATTCTCTGTGAGTGAAATTTTATTTTATGCATCGACAAACGCGTTTAAATTTTGAATAATAAATTAAACCGTAATTTTTTTCTATCGCATAAAGGCAGATTATCATTGACGCGTAATTAAACTGGTGCGCGCGCGGCGTCGCAGCGAGTTAACTCAATATATTAAATATAAGCCGGAGGGTTCGAGCGAAACAGTGAATGTCGTGATCGCACTATCGATACATTTGCACGGTTCAATTTGGAACTAGGTAATTTCGGTCAAATCTCCCTTGGCTCTCTGTCACGGGTGAATGTACAAATTTAATCAGTCCAAGAGGAGTAATAGACTCGATTATATATACATATACTCGTATGTACGTCTGTACGTATATATGTATATTATATGACTATGTAGAAGTTTCTGGTGTTTGGTGTCTATTCCCTGAACGCTACTCGGAAGTTATCTACAGGGTGTCCGAAAACTAGCACGTCAGAGTGACACGGAGGTTAGATTGGCTCCGGACCTACTAGAATAAACAAATATGACTCGAATAAAAGTCTCATGGTTTTCAAGAAAGATTGTCTTTTTTGATTTTTCGGAAAGTCGCTACCTAGTACTTGTTATTCTGCTATCATTGCTCAAATGACTTTGGACTTATTCGTATTTTGTTCCTAAAATATGTGCCGTTTGTGTACTAGAGTTGGAGATAAGAACAATTTGAACGCATGTTGTAAAAATTAAATAAATCAATAAATATTATTTTTTTTGCTTCCTCATACTCCCACAAAGGAACTATTTTTTTTTCTTTGAACCAGTTTGCTTGCCACCTTAGGTATCTACTTTGTCCGCTTTAGTCCCTTTTGTTAAAACTCAAAGTAATTCATAGCTATGGTAGCAGAATAACAAGTAGTAGGTTGCGATTTTACGAAAAATCAAAAAAGACGATGTTTCTCGAAAACCATTAGACTTTTACTGACGTCATATTTGTTTATTCTGATGGAGGCAATCTAACCCCCGTGTCACTCTGACATGTTAGTTTTGGGAAACCCTGTGTCTATATTATATTCAGGAATATGCACGAATACTCACTCATATGTACTCCTCGACTATATAGGGGTACATACGAGGTCTGTTGAAAAAGTATCGCGAATTTTGAATTTCCGCGGACTACGTATATTCGATTTTCGATTTTTTTGTGGCGTTAGGTTGGTACTCATGTCCCTCACTTATGCTAAGAAAATCGGCCATTTTGAATGTTTAGTTAATTGTTGACAGCTGTTTTGGTTAAACGTGTTTTGGCTTGTCTTCATATGGCATATGGTGAAGCTACCTTGGACCAAAGCAACGTTTATCGGTGGTACAAAATGTTCTCAGAGGGCCGAGAAGATGCGAACAACGAAATGCGTTCCGGACGCCCGAGCACATCAACAACGGACGAAAACATTGATGAAGCGAAGAAAATAATATTGGCCAATCGTCGAATCACCGTTAGAGAAGTTGCCGAGGAACTAAGCATATCGATTGGCTCGTGCTATTCGATTTTTACCAATGATTTGGGCATGAGACGGGTCGCCGCGAAATTCGTGCCAAAATTGCTTAATTTCGAACAAAAACAGTGTCGCGTTAACATTGCTAAGGAGCTGTTGGACTCGGTCCGCGACGACCCAAATTTGCTCCAGAGGGTCATAACTGGTGACGAATCATGGGTTTATGGTTATGACGTGGAAACCAAAGCACAATCATCGCAATGGAAGCTGCTTTTTTGGAATAGGCAAAAATTGAAGACAAGCCAAAACACGTCTAACCAAAACAGCAGTCAACAATTAACTAAATATTCAAAATGGCCGATATTTTCAGCATAAGTGAGGGACACGAGTACCAACCTAACGCCACAAAAAAATCGAAAATCGAATATACGTAGTCCGCGGAAATTCAAAATTCGCGATACTTTTTTAACAGACCTCGTACATAGGGAAAATTCTATGCTAGAACAGTCACCCATAATCCAATTTGTAAAATGTTATTACACAATTAACGTTGTAAAATGAAAATGTGCTTGAATATGTTCTTTTTTTTTGCGAATAATCTTGCACTCTGCTACTCAAATTTATCATTAATCATAATAATATTATTATTTCTATCTGACAACGAGAATGCATTTATATTAATAGAAAATCTACGAAATTGTTATTTAATTATTTGCGACTGATTTATAATTTAATGTCCCGTATACACAATCGCACGCCACTCTCGTGCCCAAGACAACGGATTATAACAGACAGCGGAGTTGCTCGTTTAATTATTCCCGTATGCTCGCGGGTGTGAAAGTAGGCGCAGGTTTGGGGATTATCATCCGGCAGTGGGGTGTGTGCATTATAACTATCTGAAGCTTTAACATTCTCCCTGCTATTCTTCCACCCGCGAGCCAGAGAGTCTCGTCGAGATTTAAGCCCGCGTCCCCCTTCGATCGGAAAAGCGTCTTTCTTCTCTTACCTCCTTTCATTCGCTTTTGTGTTATGAAAATTATAATACCTTGTTGTTTGTCGATAAACTACTTTTTTGTTAAATCACGACCCGTCAAGATATTGAGTAATCGCTAGAAGCTAGAGACATATATCGTATTTTTATCGAGTGAAATATTTTTAAAAAAAGAATGTACGAGGGTAGTTTAAATAATTTAGGTTTCGGTGATATAGAATCGAGGAAATTATTTAAAAATTGAAATTGATGAACAAAGTGAAACAGTGCGAAACAGTTTTTAATTTCAATTGCACTGAACGTCGTATTTATTTGCGGTTTTCGTTGGTTCTGTCACATTTTTTCGCTCATGTTCCCTTTCTTATCTTTTCGTTTCTATGATCGACGTATAAAACACCCTCTCATATCTAGCTAGACTGGCATTTACTTTTGTTGGGATGTTAGAGCTCGTTTGTCCGTCGGGGGATCGGAGCGAACGAGAATGAGAGTGAGTTGAAGAGGGAAATCTACAACGCGATGCGATCCGAGAGCTTGCACCGTTGCTCGTTTTTCATCCCTGTGGGATTCAAGTGGTACAACGATGGAGAACGAAGTTTTGCTTCAGCAGTAGCTATCGCGAAGAGCGTTCATCTGCGAGACATAAATACACGTCATATGAATATTCAATGCATCGTACATAAAAGTAAAACTTGTCTGTCGCGCGTTCAGTTACTGACGGTCCGTTAATTAATTTCGAAAAAAAAAGTTGATTACTGGGGGAAAAACGTGCTTTTGGGAATTTTCTTATAGGAACTTTCGACTTTTCGAGGCAGGAAGCTGATTTGTGATCAGCCTAAAAACAAGTAGATCGAATTAGGACCCCGATATAATGTTTAAAAGTCGAATTTTGTATCGATCACTGTTAGATTACAAGCTCTTTTCCAATCATAAATATTTCGCTCATTACAAATCGCAAATTCGAAACAGTTTCGCATTATTTTTGGCTCGTGAAAATGCGTAAGGGCGAAACGCCCGAACTACGAAGTAATTAAATGATCTGTTAAAATGGAACATTTTCGTGGCTCATGTACATTTATAACATGGATCGCGCATCTGGATGCCTCTTGACTCGTTACAATACGTACACATTTTGCAGCATGTGCAAATAAAGTATGTAGGCATTTATAGTGCGAGAGGACACTCTGTTGGATGTGGAGAGCGAGATATGAGCACGTACTTTAATCCACGAGCAAACGACAGTGGACAATGAAACAGGATGGGTCTGTCTGCTGTTGCGAAAAATGGCTGCCAATGTGCACTTAATAGAATTATAACGTCGCGTTATGTTTATTTTAATTTTCACCGAATTTTCTACATAAATATATCAATCATATATGTTTAATTAAACAACAATCGTTAACGGTGAATAAATCGACTTTTTCAGTGGAATTAATAAGCCTTCAAACATGTTCGAGATGAGAAAATTACGAATTTCAAACATTCAACGAAATTCAATCCCCGCTTTCGTGTATAACACAAACACAGTGTGTACACAGATTTTATATAATCTACATTTATTTTTATTTTCACTGAATTTTCTACTTAAGTATATTAATCGTGTATTTTTAATTAAACAATAATCGTTAAAAGTGAATAACTCGACTCCTTCGAAGAAATTAAGGGGGGAAATAGGGTTAGACGGTTCAAAAAATCAATTTTTTTTTATTTCATAAATTGTTAGTAAAACTATTGAAAAATATGTTCCCAAAATTTTAAATGAAACTTCCGACTAGTTCTATTGTTATAAGCCACTAAGGGGGGAAATAGGGTTAGGACAGCGTTTTCTCAATAATTTTCATGAATTTTTTTATAGTATAAAAAAATGAATATAATTTATTGAAACGTTGAGAATATTTTATACATATATTTAAGTACTAGGGGGGCTCTGCCCCCCTGCGCGCTTCGCGCGCCACACCCCCCCCCCCCTTCCATCTCGCCCCGGGCTCCCCGCTGCAACTCTTGTACACGGCGGCGGCGGTGGCGATATATTTATATATATTTAAGTATATACTATAAAATTTTTATACATATATTTAAGTATATACTATAAAATATTAGCGACCCCATATTGCTTGTTTTTCTTGGTACTACTTTTTCAAACGCGTTTTTCTGAAAACGACTTTTTTTGAACTTGCGTACACGCTAGTTTGAAAAGTTTTTAACCAATCGTTTTGAAAATTGGCAGTTACTTTCTTCATAGTATTGCGCTCTATATGAACCTAAAATCGGAATATTATTATTATGTAAAATAATTTTTTTTTTACAAATAAAGTTGTAAAAAATGGCAAAAAATCATGCTTTGCTGTTTTGACCCCTGTAAAAAAATAAATTTTCTATTTTTTTGATAGCATTTAGGTTCATATATAAGAGAGACATACAATAAAAGTAAATTCCAATCTCGTTTGATTTCAGATGAAAATTGCGGCTTCCAGAATGTACGCAAAATGCTGAGTCTGATTGTGACCTGCAATATGGGGTCGCTAATATTTTATAGTATATACTTAAATATATGTATAAAAATTTTATAGTATATACTTAAATATATGTATAAAATATTCTAAAAGTTTCAATAAATTATATTCATTTTTTATACTATAAAAAAATTGAAATGTAATTGATTGAAATTCATTGAGAAAACGCTGTCCTAACCCTATTTCCCCCCTTAATAACCTTTCAAATATGTTCGAGAAGAGAAAATTACGAATTTGAAACGTTTAACGGAGATTCAATCTCGGCATTCGGGTATAATACAAACACAGTGTGTGCACACATTTTATATAATGTACATGTAAATTGCACTCTCCTACATTTTACCGCGAGATGAACCGGTGAATTAAACCTCTCGACTTATTATCCTGTTCAACAACAACGTAAATACATATGAATATATATACATACACATTATGCTCTACGGCTTTCACGATTTCCGGTAACTCTATTCCTCTTTCTCTCTCTCTCTCTCTCTTGCTCTTGTGCAGTACATAGAGAGTTCCTAACCGGGGAAACTTTACGTTATAGTTAATGCCTCGTAACTTTTCGTTCGCGGCTTTAAGCAAATCGTTCGAGTATCCACTATTTACCCAGTTTACACTGTACGTCTATTAGCTTGACCACGAAATGGCGAGAGTACGAGCCCATTAATATCTACAACCTGCAGCCATTTACAAGCGCATTTTTAATTCACCGACTAAATTCGATTGCGACAATTATTTTTTAATTGCTCGTGAACAAAAAAAAAAGGTTAGTGACTATATGACATGGCGATTGAATAACAAAAAAAAGTGGTAGCTATAACGATAACGTGTGCTATAGAGTCAATGGACCTCGAATCTTTAATATGCGCACAAAAACACTTTTCCTTTTATCGTCTCTGCTTTCGTTTTTCTCCTTTCTTCTTTTCCGTCCTTTACGTTCCTTCGTAATTTTGGTAATTCTAACTGAGCGATAATTCACGCTGTGTACTGACACAAGCGTTTTCTCTCTCTTTCTCTCTCTCTCTCTCTCTCTCTCTCTCTCTCTCTCTCTCTCTCTCTCTCTCTCTCTTCTCTCTCTCTCTCTATAATCGATTGCGGAGGAAAATTCTTGGTGTGCGGCACACGAGCGAGTTAATGGTTGAGTTCCGCGGAGTTTGGTTCGCGCGACCCTCCCCCCCATCACGATAGTTGTTCGCTCATTGTGATAAAAGCCGATCGGGCAGCCATCGCAGGGCATACTGTCGTTCTCGTTTGCCGAGCTACAAATTTGCAAATAGGTAATTCGGTAATAGGATTTTGGCCAAATGCCAGTAACCTCCAGATTGAGTATATAGTCCGTGCAATATGGTATACACATATATGCATATACTAGTGCTCAACGTATATGTATAATTTGCTACGGAAAATGGGATTACGTGAATGTGCACAACGATTGCATCGCGGTTGCCGGTTCGGTGCTCTCATATAGGACAGCCTGGTTGTTCATTCGCCCCATAACCCCACTGAGAACTCCGCGCGTATGCCTGTTTATTTAAGACTTATTCCATTCGGTCAATTAAAAAAAAAAAAAAACAACAACTAATCGATTAAAAGTACAATGCATAATTGTAATGATAGCAATTTTCGTTTCTCATTACGAAGTTCCCGAAGAAAGAAAGGCTCTCGGAATATGTCAATAACTCAAAGGGCGCAAGTACAGGGTTACCTCGGGAATAGAGGTAATTATCATTACATTAAGATAATTATCAGGATCTTCTCAACTCGGTTGAACCAATTACCATCGTTTTTTTTAATTGAGTTATTGATAAATCAATTTAAAAAACGATGAGAATCGTACGTTTGTACATTATGGAAAATTTGAGTTTACTTTTAAAATTGAATTATCAATAACTCAATAAAAAAAAAACGATGAGAATTCGTTCAATTGAGTTAAGGTAGTAGTCTGGTAACTTAAGCCGATTTCATGTCTTTTTTAGAGGGCGTTTTTTTGTAGGAAAATAAAAATGATTCGTTTTGGATATTTAGAATGTTTTTATTTACATATTAAAGATACAAAAAAAAATTGTATAGTTTATTATTATTATTATTGATCGAAGTTGGCACCTCGAAAAAAAAGCGCGTGGGTGGCCCCGGTGATTTTGGCTTTTGATGTTATCTGAAATAAAAAATTCTTGATAATTCTTAATCTATAATCTTAATTTCATGGACAAATAACAAAATGGCGGAGTTTGGAAAAAAAAGTTTTTTTTTCCAAAGTCCGCCATTTTGTTATTTATCCATGAAATTTAACTTCAGTAGTTCCGACCAGAATGACATGTCTATAGATTAAGAATTATCAAGAATTTTTTATTTCAGATAACATCAAGAGCCAAAATCACCGGGGCCACCCACGCGCTTTTTTTTTCGAGGTGCCAACTTCGATCAATAATAATAATAATAATAAACTATTAAATTTTTTCAACAAATTTTTTTTTTGTATCTTTAATATGTAAATAAAAACATCCTAAATATCCAAAACGATTCATTTTTATTTTCCTACAAAAAAACGCCCTCCAAAAAAGACATGAAAAACCGCTCAAGTTACCAGACTACTACCTTAAGAAGCACGAACCACTATACCTTGCGAGCTTTCATGGTTTCAAAGATATTAAACCAATTATTTCTCACCATTTTTGTAAACGCATTTCGACAAATATGTTTTTGTTTGTCCAAAGATTATTAAGGCCTTATATACGCGAAAAATTTCAAAATTTTTCATGTTTTTTCAAATTTTTGATTCCATTAGCCTGAAGGGTTAGGAGTATTTTAAGCTTTACAGAATTGAAAAATTCCAAAATGCTATTAAATAAGGTGAGATTGCATTTATAATAGATACCGCGCGGCGCGCCCGACCGCCAACTTCAAAGCCGTTTTTCCACGATTGACTTTTTTGAAACTTGCGAATGTTCTAACACTTGGACGAAGGTTCAGATCGCTTTGGAATTTTTACAACATATTCTTAGTATCAGCACCTATCGTGTGAACCACAGAAACAAAAATTTCAATGACACCAAAAAATATAAAAAATAAAATACCGACAGAAAATTGAGTGAAAAAATGTTAAGTTTCGAATTTTTATTATAAATTTTTTTTTAATAATATTGTTGGTTCACACTGAAGATACATTCATTATGCAATTATAAATATGTTCATTTTTCTTTTCAGACACCCACATCGATGCCGAGAACTTTCACCATCAACGCGCGCGCAAAAAAAATACATTTCTTTATTATGTTAAATCTCCGCCATTTGTTAATATTTCTTTTTTATTTACATATACTCAACTTTATGCATAAATGATCTGTGGAAAAAATGTTGTCAATATATCCGTCATTTTTTATTAACCGCGTCTAGAAAAGTACCTTCGAAAATCGGCGAAATAGCGTATATAAGCCCTTAAGGGAGGAAATAGGGTTAGACGGTTCAAAAAATCGATTTTTTTTTATTTCATGAATTGTTAGTAAAACTATTGAAAAATATGTTCCCAAAATTTTAAATGAAAATTCCGACTCGTTCTATTGTTATAAGCCCATTAACGTGAGTAGCTCTCCTTCAGTAGCTCTCCTCACTATTTTTTCAAACGCGTTTTTCTGAAAACGACTTTTTTTTAACTTGAGTACACGCTAATTTGAAAAGTTTTCAACCAATCGTTTTGAAAATTAGCAGTTACTTTCTTCATAGTATTGCGCTCTATATGAACCTAAAATCGGAATATTATCATTGTTTAAAATAATTTTTTTTTTGCAAATAAAGTTGTAAAAAATGGCAAAAAATCATGCTTTTTTGTTTTGATCCCTGTAAAAAATTCAATTTTCTATTTTTTTGATAGCATTTAGGTTCATATAGAAGAGATACATATAATAAAAGTAAATTCCGACCTCGTTTGATTTCAGATGAAAATTGCGGCTTCCAGAATGTACGCAAAATGCCGAGTCTGATTGTGACCTGCAATATGGGGTCGCTAATATCTTCGGTGTTTTTCAATGAAATTCTTCAAAAATGTTATAGTATATACTTAAATATATGTATAAAATATTCTCAAAGTTTCAATAAATTATATTCATTTTTTATACTATAAAAAAATTCATGAACATCATTGAGAAAACGCTGTCCTACCCCTATTTCCCCCCTTAATCGAATAAGAAATTATCTTTCAAATTAATCTTCGATTAAATTTTGTGCCGTAACAACCTTAACGAAAAATATTTATTTCCATCTCCCACCACCACAGTTATATCGTAATTGAATCGAAGAGTGCTGCTCTCTCTCTCTCTCTCTCTGTCAACTGTCTTGGAATTCGATTTGAAAGAACGTTATTTGGATGTTAAAAATCTGACTATAAGACGAAAATTGTTAATAAACCGAAGCACCGGGGCGTGAATTCAAAAGAGAGATTATTTATGTATAATGTGTCCTGTGGCGTATAATTGCTCGTTGGGATTAAAAAGTGATTTCGAAGAACCCGGACGGAGTGCGACCAACACCAGTTGGTTGATACAGCGTACCGTTCGGTAATTTTATCGTTATCTCAAATCCTCTCTCACTTTCCCTCTATATATGACCTCCCGCGAGTATAAACATGAATATTCATTCGCGCGCATGCACATTACGTTACGTACGTAATATCTCACAAAGTATTAAATTACGGAAAGAGAGCACACCGCACCGCCGCCCGGCCGATTCGGTAGACTCAACTTCGTTTCTGTTATATATGATGTCCCTGGAAACTGAGCGATGAGCAACTCTTCAGGAAGTCTCGCGACAATATATATACAAATGTGTGGGGCTTTCCATGCCAAAAATAACTCCACTGCATAGCAACTTGAAAGGTTCTCGTTTAATTTTTTTTTTGCTGGCTACTAAATTATCAACAATTTTCTATTGTTTAACTTTTTTTTAAGACGACATGCATTTTTTTATTGAATTTAAAATAAATTGATGTGATTCCTTAAATATTTTATAAATCATAATTGAATGCTCTTCGGTTGAAAATAATTATACGAATTTCTGACGGAATTGAGATAGAAGGCCCGATAAATATATACATCTACGACTAGAACACGAGACTTTCTGAAAAGTTGTCACATGGATATATATAGGGGTATATGTTATGCATAGGTTTCCTATAGAATTTGCTATTCCCAGTTGCAAAAGTTTTTCAGAACTAAAACGAGCGTAAGCGGATGCAAATTCGTTATGGGCCGCTAAACAATATTTGTCCCCTACTGCAAAAGCATTATATATGACTGTATTATGTGGGTTTAGTATACGTATGAAACCAGCTATTTGCATTCACCCTCGAAACGTCAGCACATTCTGTTTTCAATTCGACGAATAAATTGTTCATGACTTTCGTGTTTCAACATTCATTCGCGTCAACTCGAAGGTTATTCCTCATGGTCGAGGGCCGGCGATAGCCAATTTTTCAGCGCCTTTAACGAAACAGATAACAATCAAGAGTTTACGAAGAAACGAAACATTTTCATTCTCAATTCCATCGATAATGAAATGTTTAAGAAACAAATATTTTTGTTTTAATAACAATGCATCAGAATGGCAGCAAATGATAAAAATAAAAGTGGAAATAATCCGCTTGCCTTTCGTCTGTAGAGAAAATTTCACTTTTTAATATGCAGACAAGGGATGAAGAGAGCAAGTACAAGACTATGTTCTGTGTTATTGCGTCTTGCAAAGACCGAACCCCATCCCTTCTCCAACTGTTTTAATTATGTTTCAGCGTTCTCGATTGCTGCCAACCCTTGAGAATACAAAATCTACAATGCGAATGTGTATGCATATAAAGTGCACGAGTAGAGAGTACAGGAAGTCTTGTGGGGTTGAGAGATTGTTAGTTTGTCGTCGAACTGTCTTGTGAATCCTTTATGAAGTTACTTCAGTGAGCTCTGGACTTTGTGTAGACCAGGCTTTGGCTAATGGAGTGGTCTCGCGGCTGTTTCGACTTTCGTCACTCGGGACACAAATACTAGAGCCCACTAGGGCAATTGTGATATGGTGTAGTTTTCCTTAGGTCAAACAAATTTTCTTCCGTTCCACTTCGCGCAGATAAATTGAAGCTAGACACGTTTTAGAATGTGTAATAGAAAATAATACAAATTAATATGTTTTTCGCAATAAAAACATTATGTTTTCCCTCAAGTATTATAATTAGTTGACCAATCACACGATTATCCATTCGAGTATTGGCTAGCACCAAATGCTGCTTCTGTAAATCGGGATATCGTCGGAGTCGAAAACCGATCACGAGCACATATTTCTCTTGGTAATAAACTCATTAATAAATCGATCAATTTAACCGATCGATTACTACTAATTAAATAAACCGTTAGAGAACGGACAAAGGTTCGACCGGGCGAAATTGAATATAAATTCATACACAATTCACACTGTTTGCATACGATATTACCAAACCGGATGTTGAACGTACGTCCTTTAAGGGGGGAAATAGGGTTAGACGGTTCAAAAAATCGATTTTTTTTTATTTCATAAATTGTAAGTCAAACTATTGAAAGATATATTTCCAAAATTTTAAATGAAAATTCCGACTCGTTCTATTGTTATAAGCCATTAAGGGGGGAAATAGGGTTACCCCTAGGGGGGGCCCAGCGTTTTCTCAATGATTTTCATGAATTTTTTTATAGTATAAAAAATGAATATAATTTATTAAAACTTTGAGAATATTTTATACATATATTTAAGTAGATACTATAAAATTTGTATACATATATTTAAGTATATACTATAAAATATTAGCGACCCCATATTGCTTGTTTTTCTTGGTACTATTTTGTCAAACGCGTTTTTCTGAAAACGACTTTTATTGAACTTTCGTACACGCTAGTTTCAAAAGTTTTCAACCAATCGTTTTGAAAATTGGCAGTTACTTTCTTCATAGTATTGCGCTCTATATGAACCTAAACTTGGAATATTATCATTATTTAAAATATTTTTTTTTTTGCAAATAAAGTTGTAAAAAATGGCAAAAAATCATGCTTTTTTGTTTTGACCCCTGTAAAAAATTCAATTTTCTATTTTTTTGATAGCATTTAGGTTCATATAGAAGAGAGACATATTATAAAAGTAAATTCCCAGCTCGTTTGATTTCAGATGAAAATTGCGGCTTCCAGAATGTACGCAAAATGCTGAGTTTGATTGTGACCTGCAATATGGGGTCGCTAATATTTTATAGTATATACTTAAATATATGTATAAAAATTTTATAGTATATACTTAAATATATGTATAAAGTATTCTCAAAGTTTCAATAAATCATATTAATTTTTTATACTATAAAAAAATTCATGAAAATCATTTAGAAAACGCTGTCCTAACCGTATTTCCTCCCTTAACCAGCTTGCCTTAATTAATAACGAGAACTGCAGGGGGGATGCGGGAGTATCGCGAGTGAGATGATTGTGAGCAAAGCTGAAAGCCTCGTGTACCGGGCATGAATATTGTGTATCCAGTACATACGAGTAGAGGCCTCTCTCTCTCTCTCTCTCTTTCTCTCTCGACGTGTTAATAAGAGATGTACAAGTGGTACATTGAGACACCTATATACACTCGGAGGGATTTATACGAGGCATTTGTGTGTGTTGTCAATGAACACACTATCTACAGACACTTGGTGTAATAAAACTCATCAAGCCATCGACTATATTCTCGGTATCGTGATTAATCGATTAATTCGTCATCGGCCTGCGTGAATTTCCAATCCACCAATGCTCGTTCGTGTATATATATGACAATGGTATTATTAATTTTCCGAGTACATATATCAATTCCGCGATGACGACGAGAACCAAGCGCCGCGAAGCGAGAGGGAAAATCGACAATGGTCACAAATGAAAATAACGATCCGCGGTGTATTACAGTCGGGAATTCAATTGGCTACATTAGAGGACATTGAAATATAAAAGATTTATGGTTATTATCGCAATGACACATTTTTTTTTTCATCAATTTAACATACTGACGGCTTTGAAAACGGACGACAGCAAGCTCCCTCGAGACAGAGGCGATAATTAAAAAGGAAAAAAAAACGAGTTGTACTAAATCTGTTGAGAAAAAATAATGCATGTATTTGATTTGAATAATATTGGAGTAGAAAAAATTTATTTGCTGGGCGGAATTGATGTTTGTTCGAAATAGATATAATTCATTAGTTCTGCAATTCGGAGCTGTGCCAAAGATAATTTTTAATCCAACTACAAGTACATTTTGTTTTTCTACGAATAAACTTTTTTTCAATTTAATTCAATGCATTTTTCTTTCTGTTCGTTCGTGCAGATTGCTCGTATGCACAAGGAAGTGTCATCACGCGAATACGTGACTCTTTGTTGATGATTAATTTCATGTTTGTCATACGAGCCACTTATAAAAAATTATCGTTGTAGAAATTCACGACAGTGAATGGCTAATAAAATTCGAGTCACATCCGTAAAATCGTTAAAAATAAATAAATTCTCTGGAGTACGTCTCGGATCGAAGTGCGAGGGCAGGTGAGAACGGATAATGTTCTTTGTGCTCGAAGAGAATGCGCAATTGTACGAGCTAGTAAATCGCTCAGATATAAAAGCTTTGATTAATTAAACGAAGAATTTTCAAGGCGAGAAAAAAGTCTCCGGGGCATGGCTAGTTTACTCTGTTGCAACATCGAGCGGAATTTGTCTCGTCGTGCCAGATTTTCCGACGATCAGCGCGTTCATCATTCAATCAGACCTTGACTCTAGACTCTATTACTACCGTCATACATATATGGCATTTTACGCCAACCAGACCTCACCCTCTGCGATTTGATCGATGATTTTTTTTTATGTTATTGTTTCAATTCAAAAAATAGTTCAGTTGTTTATTTAATTTCTGTTTCCCAAATATTATGCAATAATGATTTTTTTAACACATTTTAGATGAAGCAAAAAGTTTGTGCGAAATTAAAGGGGTGAACGAATTCTAAAAAAAAACGTTGTGTCAGATACGAAGAGTTTTAATCCAAAAGTTCGTATAAAGTTCGCTTCTAATATTTATTGACTGTGTTAAAAAAAAACTAGAACCCGTGGTTAGTTAACTCTGAGATTTGTGTTCTAAATTTTAATAAATATTCTCAAATATCTGGGGTTGCGGTGAAAATTTATTTTTCAAATTAAATTCTTTTTAGAGTTTTTATAAACAATACTAGAAAAACATGGGCCCATAGTAAGTTGATGTGAAACGACCCGTATATATGTACAAATGGGACATTGCTACTTCGTGGAACATATAATCGTTACGCGTCGACAAGTTGAAAAGAATTTTTCAATTCGTATCCTGTGCCTGAGCGCACCCGCACACACACACACGCGCGCAAAGTCGGCGTCGTTCTCCATCAGTTAGTTTAATCTTAGCAAGACGTTGATCGCAATTAAAGCTGGATTTATTATCGTAATTGAAATCGAAGTGCGCCTCCCGTCGATATGTATGAGGTATTCCGTGCCAGCTCGACAAACGTTCGAACCTAGACCCCTTTGAATTTGAATCGTAATTTTTTTATTATTCGTTGTATTGTAGTAAATTAATAAAAAAAATTATCGATTTTTCGAGGCCAAACATTTTTCATGAATTTTTTTAAATCACACTGATATTCAATTTTTTTTTACTATTTAAACACGTCAATTGATTCTTATGGAAATTGGTACAATACTTTGGTTAATGCCAGTAGATTTATGTAACAAGTTTTAGCTCAAGTACTTGAAGATTGCTCGAGCAGGTGTATCTACAAACATAACAAAAAATTACGTTTCAAATTTGCTTGCAAAAAATTACAAGCAATGGCAATAATGTTTTATCGCAAATAGATCATATGATATGTTGAAGATTAAAAAAAAAAATTCAAATTCTGTTTATAGTACAAAGTCATAAAAAAAATTCATTGAAAGCAGAATGGATAATCGTGAAACGAGTTGACGAAAAAAGCCTCAAGTATAAATTTACCTGTATATGTCTGAAGATTTATCGTGATCCTGAAGTCGAGGGAGCATATCACAGAGATTCTCGTCCTCGTCGTACATAGTTCCGCGAAATTAATATCGAGAGTTGAGCTGCGGGCGTACATACAAAAGCTTAATCATAGATCCATCCTCTCCTCTCCGCCACTCTCTTTTCCGCTCTCTCTCTCTCTCTTTCTCTCTCCCTCCTCCATACTCTCGGCAAAGTAAGTGCAAAGGAGATGAGACACTTTGATCGTTCAATTATTATCGTTGAATCTTTTGCTCTTGTAGGGAAACTCTCGGGAATGCTGTTTTTCATTAACCAGGAACACGAAGCTCGCTCGTGTTAGTAGTGAAAACGGCAAATATAGTTTTCTTGATTACGTTTCAGGGCAATCTCGACGATGGACCACTTTTGATAGAAACTCGAAGAAAAGTTGAAATTGAATCAAGAACTGTTCCCCTTAAGGGGGGAAATAGGGTTAGACGGTTCAAAAAATCGATTTTTTTTTCCCTCATAAACTGTTAGTAAAACTATTGAAAAATATGTTCCCAAAATTTTAAATGAAAATTCCGACTCGTTCTATTGTTATAAGCCATTAAAGTGAGTAGCTCTCCTTCAGGCCCCGAGCGCGCCTCGTATATAGCCGAGCGTACTATTTTTTCAAACGCGTTTTTCTGAAAACGACTTTTTTTGAACTTGCGTACACGCTAGTTTGAAAAGTTTTCAACCAATCCTTTTGAAAATTGGCAGTTACTTTCTTCATAGTATTGCGCTCTATATGAACCTAAAATCGGAATATTTTCATTATTTAAAATAATTTTTTTTTGCAAATAAAGTCGTAAAAAATGGCAAAAAATTATGCTTTTCTGTTTTGACCCCTGTAAAAAATGCAATATTCTATTTTTTTGATAGCATTTAGGTTCATATAGAAGAGAGACATATAATAAAAGTAAATTCCATCCTCGTTTGATTTCAGATGAAAATTGCGGCTTCCAGAATGTACGCAAAATGCTGAGTCTGATTGTGACCTGCAATATGGGGTCGCTAATATCTTCGGTGTTTTTCAAGCAAATTCTACAAAAATTTTATAGTATATACTTAAATATATGTATAAAATATTCTGAAAGTTTCAATAGATTATATTCATTTTTTATACTATATAAAAATTCATGAAAATCATTGAGAAAACGCTGTCCTAACCCTATTTCCCCCTTAAGGAATAGTGTGTTGGACCCCTTCAAAAATGGCATATCGAATAATGAACATAAAGTAAATAAAAAAAAGATAATTCAACATTGACGTTAATTGCTACTGAAAAAAATTACAATTTTTACGTTACCGAACAAAATTGTTGTAAGTCGTTCATTGAAAATCAACAATTAACATACTTTCGAGGAGTTCTCATTAGTTTCAAGAATTTTTCGACATCCTATTTATTTAAACACAAGCCACTTTATTGGAGTTGGAAGTCACGGGATAATCTTTTTTTTCTACGAAGGAGACGAGTGGGAGAGCAAAGTATACAGCCAATAATCCCGATTTATTTCATCCGATTAGATGATTCACACATAAATTTACCATTCATTCTGACAGAGCTGTACCAAGTGGCCGAGTCATATCTACGATCCATGATCAACAAACAAATCGTTAGTTCTTTCAAACAGCGTGCCAGAGAATTTCGTGAATTCTCGGTATAAGACGTCATGGGAATTTAAAAGAGCGCGCTCATCTGAGAGCGTCACAGGCGCGTCCGGGGAAATTTGAGAGCGAGCATAAGTTATGCGAATCTAAAAATGAAAATGTATATATATTTAGTATGTTTGCTTTATATCTTACTGTTCATTTATCAAGAACGCAGCATCTCGACTTTCTTTAGAATTATATTACATGACGGGGGGTGAAAACTTTGACGAGAGGATAAGACCAAGAGGAAGAACTTGAAATCCGCAAAGGATCCTTGAATTATTATTAAATTTGCATCACCTATATATGTACATTTATATCGAGTTGGGTCTATGAAAGTCTAGTGGTATAGGTCAGCCCATAGCAAGATGGCTCTCTTAATCATTCGTAACTTTTCTAGTTATAGCTTTGGACAGCGAAATAACGTTGTGACTTTGGCAAAGTGAGTATATATTCTGTGATGAGAGGCGTGTAGAAATTCGCCGAGAACTTATTAAAACGTTAATGTGGTGTCGGATTTTGGTTACTCTCATCACCTTCGTTGCGGAGAGCAAGTTTTTAATGAACGAAAAAAAAATGTCTCCCAAGATAAACTTTACAGTTTCTGATATGTCAACTTTTTTTATTAATTTCAATTTTTCAACTTCTGAAATCATTTTTTTGCTATTTAATATTGATTATTTGTTTGAATTGAAAGAAAATCTACCTTATTTGAACAAATGTCGACCTAATAAATTTGATCTTCGGTGTATTGATTTATTAGTGTAAAAAATTTCGATTCACGATAAATATTCAAAGTTTTCCTCTATCATTCGCGCTTGAGATGTTTATTTAAATATAAAAAGTGTAAAAAATATTTGAAAATTATTCAATAAGTAACTATGCCAATGAAAAGGTAAATTGGATGATTTAAAAATTTTTTTTTTCGAATTTTAACGTCATTCATTTAACTTAAATATTTTTCTACTAGGGACCTACAAAATCCTATGTTTCTTCATTAAATCGCAATTATTTTACTAAAATAGCACATCGTCTGTGGGGTTAATGGTTTTACAATGACTGTGTACAAGCGGCCCTCCGCAACATTTGCCGTGGAAAATCAAACCTTCTAAAGTGAACTTCGAGTACACGCGTCCAGCCGAAAATGCAAATGCGATTAACCCTTGCTCTCGGGAAATGCGATGCTCGGTGAGCCAGGGCTATTTTAGCAGACGTGTAGTAAATATAGTGTAACGATTCACACGTGCTGATCTCTCGGAGCATGAACCGTCAAAGTAAAAGTGCCAAAGTACATTAACCACCGAAATATTAACTAACGGAAAATTCCAAGAGGAAGGAATATGTTCTTTTATTTTTTTCCTACTGTAATTGACATTTCAAAATACAACGACGAAGAAATTACTTTTTGTTCTTTCGAGAAATTCGGAAAATTTGTATTTAAAGAAACGTTAAATTGTCCATTACTTCACCAATGTAAACAATCGCTTAATATAATTTTACCGATTCTGCATGATGAGAACTAAATGAAGTGAACAGTTTAACGACGAACAGAAATATATCTTTAATTTTAGGTACATGGTATGTTTTTTTTCGTAAATGAAAATGCAACTTCCATCTGCAAAATTGCCATTTTAAATATTGTCCTGTATTTTCCTCGCTTTTTCCCGTATAACAGAAGAAAAATACGAATTGCCCTCGTTTCGTTAAAGAAATATTTTATTGCGACGAAAATATTCGATTCTGGATAATGTCTTTTTTTTAAATGATCAACCCCCATAGGTGTGTACTATATATCCGTACTAAACTATTACTCGATCCTGCGGGGCGTTATGTCGAAAGCTCGGCAAAGGGACGATAGTCACACGAGAGAGCTTTAATTAAATTCCATGGATCGCTTCCGGGTTATATAAGAGAGAAATGGCAAGAGAGGGAGCGAGGGAGAGAGCTTTTGGGTCGATGTGCCGAAAGGGCGCCAGCGAACCAAGCGCGCATGATTTTCCCGCGTATTGCGCGGAAAACTTCCGTTATAGTATATCCACCGGCAGTCCTGCATGTGCGAGGAGAATCGCGATGAAGTTTGAAACGTTTTGTCATTAGAACGTCTTTTTGAGTTCCAAGCACGGACGGATAACAAATGTATTATTTGTCATTCAGTATTTATTGTTTCGGCAAGTTTTACTAAATTTTCCTCGACGATACCCTCTTCACTTGCGAAGAATTCTGCCTTTCACGTTTATTCGTCATTTCGTTCCATTCAGATCCGGAAACTTCGCCAAGTTCCTCGTCGTCACGGTGCGAGATAAACCATACGAAGGACGCAAAAATCTCGTGGAGTTGTCTCAGCGGGAGGGTTGCATGCAATAAAGGAAAAGACTTTGGGTGAACGTCTTGGGAGTAATAACTAAGGAAAAGGGACAATAAAACGCATTACGGAAATTCACGCTAGTCAGATATTTCCTTGGAAGGGGCTTGGAGGGATAATGTGTATAGACGAGCCATGCCTACATAAAAAAACATACGTATATATATTTCCATTCTCTCGATTGACTGTCACTTCGACGAAACTGAATCTCGGCCTTAATCTCGATTTCGACGTTTACAAAGAATCAACTGTTTTCTCAGGCATATATAACAAAAGTTTTGCACCATATATGGAAAATTCCTTGCCGGATTAGCTCATCCACAATTCAACGTGTAATTTTGGTATAATGGTGAAATAGGAAAAATTACATTTGAAAACCAACGAAATTCACAGAGGCTGGGAACATGCTTTTTGTGTAAAAAATCTCTGTTTCCCCCGGCCAGAGAAATGATTAATTTGAATAAAAACTACTACACCGAAATTTTATTTAAATTTTCGATAAATCTGTTTCTCAATATCGTAGCATCGATTGGTTAAACAATCTTTCAATTTATTCTTGCCAAATCGATTTGTTTATTGAAAAAGAACGGACCTCTTGAAGTGGCAGAATAATTACGTAGGATTCTCTATAAAAAAAACAGGTTTCTGAGCTTCATGTAATTATTTATTTAAAAATGTTATGTATTTATCGAAAATTGGAATTTCCGTTGAATTATAAATAGCAGATTTTACATGGAATACCTGATGTAGATGGTGTGGTGCTCGGAAAGTTTACGGTATGGCGAAAGAATTTTCTTTTCCTAGAGTGGGGTAAACGAGTTAGAGCATTATGCTCGAACTCGTTTCTCGCGCTATCAATCGTGATTATACTCAAAAGTCGTCGACGAGTACGTCATCGACCTTGATGATCCTAATATCATCGCGTTATGGACCATCATTCATATATACAGTTATATATAGAGCGCATATAACTGCCTGGGAATATCTTGTTTTCGTTTGGATTCCGACGAATTCTCGGACCGCTTCCTATACCGTTCTTATCTTTTCTTCGTCTTCCTCTTCTTCATCGCAACCGTTAAATGACGTAAACATTTTAGTCACGTGTTTGTAAGAGACTATCTGTGCCACGCGGTTTCACCCGCGTTAAATTTGGATTATATATCTGTTTCATACGTATTATGAGTACATAACCAAGTGCATCCAATTAACTACAAATACCATCCGGAAATTAAGTGAAAAAATACACGGACCAATCATTCAAAAACTAAACCGACACCGCCATCGCTCCTTAGGGTCATAGCATAAAGTTATATAGCCTAGAGCCTTCCCGAATAAACGGACTATCTAATGCAAAAAGAATTTTTCAAATCCGATTACTATTTCCTGAGATTAGCGCGTTCGAACAAACATACAAACTCTCCAGCTTTATTATAGTAGTAAGATATAGTATATAGTATAGACATAGTAGTATGATAGTAAGATTAGGGTCATAGCATGAAGTTATATGGCCTATAGCCTTCCCGAATAAACAGGCTATCTAATGCAAAAAGAATTTTTCAAATCGGATTAGTATTTCCTGAGATTAGCGCGTTCGAACAAACATACAAACGCTCGAGCTTTATTATAGTAGTAAGATATAGTATATAGTATAGACATAGTAGTAAGATAGTAAGATTAGGGCCATACCATGAAGTTGTATGGCCTAGAGCCTTCCCGAATAAACAGGCTATCTAATGCAAAAATAATTTTTCAAATCGGATTACTATTTCCTGAGATTAGCGCGTTCGAACAAACATACAAACTCTCCAGCCTTAGTATAGTAGTAAGATATAGTATATAGTATAGACATAGTCGTAAGATAGTAAGATTAGGACTACACCATGAAGTTATATGGCCTAGAGCTTTCCCGAATAAACAAGCTATCAAATGCAAAAAGAATTTTTCAAGTCGGATTACTATTTCCTGAGATTAGCGCGTTCGAACAAACATACAAACTCTCCGGCTTTATTACAGTAGTAAGATATAGTATATAGTATAGACATAGTAGTAAGATAGTAACATTAGGGCCATAGCATGCAGTTATATGGCCTAGAGCCTTCCCGAATAGACAGGCTATCTAATGCAAAAAGAATTTTTCAAATCAGATTACTATTTCCTGAGATTAGCGCGTTCGAACAAACATACAAACTCTCCAGCTTTATTATAGTAGTAAGATATAGTATATAATATAGACATAGTAGTAAGATAGTAAGATTAGGGTCACAGCATGAAGTTATAGGGCCTAGAGCCTCCCCGAATAAACAGGCTATCTAACGCAAAAAGAATTTTTCAAATCAGATTACTATTTCCTGAGATTAGCGCGGTCGAACAAACATACAAACTCTCCAGCTTTATAATAGTAGTAAGATGAAAGAAAAAAGTCTCTTCTTGGAGATTTTCGTGGCAGCATTTAACGAAAATCTCCAGGGGAGGGATTTCGTCGATCCTTGAACCAAATCGACAGCATAAGCTCCCACGATACCAGAACATTACAGTATACACGTGCTTATGTTTCCATACATATACGTATCTTAAGAATAACACACACGGTACATTCGCGTTCTGGAATTTCGTTACGATCATATAAAATGTTCGAGGAATGCTACCATTGGAGTTCTCAAGAATTGTTCATGCATATATAACATATATATATACATATATATGTCATTTATATATCTATACTCGTACATATATGTGTTTCGATCGGTGTACATAGTCACGAGAAAATCGCAACCATCCTCTGAAATACGCCCCAAGCATTTGCAAATTCTTCTTATTGCCCGAGAGAAATAGTTGAGAATTTAACGACTCGGTCGCGCTTATATTCTGTCTATTTTGTGAGAGTAACAGAGGCAGATAGAGAAACTGACGTAGTAGTGCTCCGAGCGGTGAACGGTGAAAAAAAAATTTGCAAGTTAACACAGCGGTCTCGTCGAATTCTTCTCGAATCTTTTTGATCCGCGTATTTGCGTTCTTCAGTTTCTGCTGCAGGAAAAATTTTTAGACGGTATATGTTTATACCATCTGTACATTACCTTATACTGTCTGAAATATATTTGGGTCGATCTCGATAGGATAGAAAGATAGATTGAGAGATAATCATACTCGGATATGGATCGAGTTCCTCTCGGCGGTGAATTTAATCTTTTTTGTGTCTATATACACACAAAATCCATCCAATCGACTCTACGAATATTACAATAATATACACTATATACATGTATACGTATATATTTGCATAAGCCGATTTATGGTCGCGTATGACTTGTAGGTCAAGAAACCTCGAGACGCGACTCTGCGTGGCGGTGGTCTGGCTCGCGGCTACAGGGGGGCGTGGGGGCCTCCAATCGGGGGTCAAGAGATCGTGTGACTTTACAAGTCTCGATCCGGTCTACGACGAGCGAATATAGAATATGTGCGTATGATATACGCAGATCAGAAAAAATGAAAACCGGAATTACGCGATATCCGCCATTGGAACTGTTTTTGGGGTGAATACAAAACCAAACGAAAATTAAATACATTTTTCTACGTAAAAAATTCAGAAGTTCAACAAAATTCTGTCTTTTTCGTAAGTCAAAAATAGTAGTCAAATAGTAAAAAATGACATTGAAACGACAGAATATTACCGCAAAGTGATGCAGTATGAAGGTAAATTCAATATCCCGAGCTTTTTTATGTCTTATATTTCAAATTCGATGTCAAAATCACTCGGAAGGACATTGTCAATATTATCGATGAAAAATCATAAAGTGTTCGATGTTAAAGACAAAAAAAAAATTATATCTGAACTGTTTTCGCGATTGAATTTGGTGTTGAAAGTTCGAAAATGTTAAAACGGACTGAGATTTACCGTTCACAAAATTCATGAATAAACGTGGAGTGTCTTCGAGTCTAATGAGAACGACGAAGAAACCTCCTCGACGTGCGGTGACGTTCTGCGTGTGTTCATCGCGTCAACATTGGCCTCCCGTCGCTGTCACCACTAACAATCTCACTGCCGAATCATTTCCCACCCACATTCACCCACAGACACACACACACGCACAAGGAATGTACGTGTTAGTGCCTCCTAGCCGTCACTAATGATGCACGGTTGTACGAGTTACTCGGAAGGAGGGAGGGGAGGATGGCAAAATATGAGCGCGATTGACAGTGAACGTACACATATACACAATAACAATACACAATAACAATTGGAGTGGAGAGGGAGGAAAAAAAGTCATTGAGCTGATGGAGGGGTGCGAGGGGAAGTGGTGGGAGAGAGAGGGGGGGGGGGCGAGAAGAAGAGACAGTCGATGCGGCACCCGCGAGAGAGCATTAAAACCGAGACGTACGTGCACTCGACTGAAGAGTTTATAAAACGCGAGGATGTTCACCGGTTACGTGTAAAGTAACACTTGTTTCATCGTCTCCTCGTGCTTTTCCATAATAACACAAAGATTATCGGCTAATAATCGTTACGTCCAATCCTCGTGCTGCAGCACGATCGTGCTTATCTTGTGATGTAAAAAACAATCGGATATATCGTCGTTTTGTTCGTCGCGAGGAGGAGGTATCATCGAAAAAACTTGCGAACTATCGTCGCTCGACATCAATTAACCAGTCAAAAGTCTTTCTCTCGTGGATCGTTCGCGTCTGTGTATTAAAAAAAAAATTAACGGAAGTAAAATAAGAAAACGTTTGGTCGTGCTTATTTTTTTATTTCTTTCTCTCACTAGCGACCGCCCGCCCCCGGGCGGCGAGCTCGTTAAGCTCTCGAATGTAAAGAACGAGTGAGCTTTCTGTGTTCAAGTTCCGCGCTTCGGTTATATCTATATCTGCGGTATACTTGTGCGTAACAGCACGCGAAGACAGCTTTACGGTGCTATTTTATTGCTTGAAAAAAAAATAAAAAAATAAACTGAAGGCCGAGGAGAAACTCGCGTGACTGTTTCTTTTTTCGAGGACAATTCCACTTTAAATTTCTCTCGTTTGCTACTCTCCACCTGGCCATTCCGCGACATATTTCGTATTGTCTTGTCCGATTTTTTTTTTTTTTTTTTTGACGTGTGAATGAGTATTTTTTTCGAAAAAATGAAAAGAGATCAATTTTGAAAAAAATACTTTGACGAAAAATCGTGCAATTTTGTTGTCATACAGTTGTACATCGCGATACATACTTGTACATTGTGTCGTTGAATACTAGACTTCTGTGGTGGGTACTTGCTGTATCGGACGCGAGAGAAATTAATCAGAAGAATTTCGTATGTAATTCTTTGTATATACATAGAACGAACTTGTACGTATATTCACATGTTTATACGATGAACTTTTAGTGAAATACACGCGGTTGTCGTATAATCGTCGAGAGAAAAAACTGAGAGAGGGAGAGAGAGAGAGAGACAGAGGCATTTCATCGATCGTTGCAAATTGGATTCTGGGATTGAAGCGCGTCAGAGAGGCGATGCGGTAAAACGCGAAAGAACGGCAGTCTAGTAAGCCCGGCTGTGTATTATCGCCGTGACTACTTCGAGTCTCATCGCGAAGATTCGCCAATCGAAGTAACGAAAAGATCCAGCGAAAAGTTCGGTGAGGGTATACAATAAAAAAAGGAAATATAAATATTATTCATAACTTTATATAATTAACATTATTTAGGGATTTCGTAAAGAAATTAAATAAATATTATTCAGAACTTTCATAAACTTTATTGATCCAAAATTTAAATTCAAATAAAATTTTAATAAAAATCCAATGTATTAAACCGTACATAAGAACAAACATATGGCATGAAAAAAAGTATATTCAAACTAATTATTCCACGTTTATTAAATTAGTTACAAAATGCTTGAAACGTCCTTTTTTTTAATTGCGAATAGTCTTCATAATCGCAATATACAAAGAGCCCAATCAATCCATTATTATTTACTAATTTGAGTGAAATATAATGAAATAAACGTGAACGAGAAATATTTAACAATGAGCCACGTGTGTTTCGAGCAAACCATGTGATCTCAATGGCGCAATAAATAGTGTCCAATTAACGGTTCAATTAACGAAGCTATAAACCGGGTTTTCCCGATCCTCGAGCGTAGATATATTATCGTCGTGTCGCTGTGAGTCTATTACTATTTTCCAGTGTATATAGAGCGAGAAACGTTTCGAACACGCCAATCGCGGAATAGCTTTGCGCGCGAAAAAATTAAGCTCAATAAATTCATTATAGAATACTTGGGATACTTCACATAAAATGAGACAACTTTTTGATTGAGGAATATTTTTTTTGCATCACTTTGAACGGCTTCAAAAAAGAATATTGAAAGAGACAACTTTAGGGGGGTGTTACGAACTGGACAATAATTTTGTTGCTATTCTTCGTTGTCACACATTGGCCAAAACTTTTCTTGAGCATCCAATACAAGTTTCAAATTGTCATACGAAAAATTGAGAAATTAATTTAATTTTTCTATATACAATATCAACAATAATTGGAATTTCTTGAATCCGGTAGGAAATTCGACTTGGTAATTAGATTTAAAAAACTGGCATTTTTCTGCACTGGATATTTCAAATTTTGCGTATAGGGTCTTCGATACTAAAACCGCAGAATCTTGGAATATCTTTGCTTGCGAAAAAATGAGGCTCAATAAATTCATTATAAAATATTTGGTATACTTCACATAAAATGAGACAACTTTTTGATTCAGGAATATTTTTTTTTGCATCACTTTGAACGGCTTCAAAAAAGAATATTGAAAGAGACAACTTTAGGGGGGTGTTACGAACTGGACAATAATTTTGTTGCTATTCTTCGTTGTCATACATTGGCCAAAACTTTCCTTGAGCATCCAATACAAGTTTCAAATTGTCGTACGAAAAATTGTGAAGTTAATTAAATTTTTCTATATACAATATCAACAATAATTGGAATTTGTTGAATCAGATAGGAAATTCAACTTGATAATTAGATTTAAAAAAGTAGCATTTTTCTGGATATTTAAAATTTTGCGTATAAATTCTTCGATGCTGAAAGCCTCCTCTCCCTCCCCGTATGAATAACGAGTTGAGAAGTTTCCTTTAATCTCTACATACAAATTGTTTAAATTCTACATGAAAAAAATCGTCTTACTTCACATAAAATTCCTCATATGTATCTATGGAGTCTGGTTTAATCCGCGAAAGAGTCACGCGTACAAAATGGTGAGTTAAAAACGTCACACAGTTATGCCCGTGTAGATATATTATAAAATTATCCATTGTATACGCGTGTATAATTCGAACAATCGAGCAGGTGTCACGATTTCGTAATTCTTTCTCGCAGTCCTTCGCGCTTTGTGGCTAAACGATCGAGCTAGTACATTCATCAAGAGGCCTTGGCTCGTACTCGTACTTTTTTCTTGTTTCATCACCTGTGAATAATTTCGATTTTTTTCAGCGAAACTAAATTTGCTATTTGTACGAAATTTTATCGAAAGAAAGAACTTTGAAAAATAATTTTTTTATAAGAGCAACGTGTGATGTATGAGCATTACACACAACTTCGACTTATCCTCAATCTCCTGGAGTTTGAAAAGTATTTACAAATACTTAAATAACGTACTCTTATCCGTGAAATAAATTTGACAGAATAATTGATAATTTTCGTACAATCGGCATGTTTATTGAGCGATTTATCGTCGTTTTTTTTTTTAATTTATCGAACAATATAACACGAGAATTGAATTAAATGGAACGATATCTCTTGCATTCCTCGGATTTACGTTCTCGTATTGACGAGCGTCAAAGCGTAATATAATAATAACTCATGAGCGTACACACGTGTATAAGATATATACATATAAGCACGACGTACTCGTCGGTTCATGAAGTTATATTGCATATTGTACTACATGCAAGGGGGACGAGGTTGTTTCGCCTGATTTCTCTCGGCACATTCTCGCAGATGAGTGTACGACATTCTCTCTCCACTTAATTCTCTTTCCTCTCCGTTGTCACCGAACAATGGAAACATCTAAAGCAAATTTTACTAGGTGGAGAGGGCAGGAAGCTATGTTAATTGTTTATGGTTCAATTCTATATATAATAGGGCGATTTTTTTTTTCGACTATTTTTTTTTCAGTCCCCACCCGAAATTTTGTTGGATATGTCGAAAAAGAAATTTCCTGAAAGTTACAACCCTTAATATTAATTCTAAGTACTTTCCCTTAGCGTGAGAAGATTTTCCATTTAAAATACACGTAAATTGAATTTTTTTTTTTTTCAAATTTCTATAACTCAGCCGCATTTTATGCTATCATATTGTTCTTGGTTTCGATTTACTGAGAATAAAATAATCTAAAAAAGTGCCTTTTGCGGCGAAAGTGTACATTGTACTGGTGAGTTGGTACGGGTCACTGAAGTTAATTTTTACCCAAAATTCTCGTTTTTTTGCTGTTATCTCCGAAACGATTAACTTTACGAAAAAAAAATTAATGAAAAATTTATTGGAAATTTAATTTCCTACAAAAAAAGGTCCTATCGACCCAATTACTTAGATTAATATTTCTTGAGATATTGATATTTAACTTATGAGTAGTATAAAATTTATAAAATATGAAATATTAAATAATTGAAAAAAAAAAAAAAATTAAGTTCAATATCTCAACAAATATTAGTCTAAGCAATTGGGTCGATAGAACCTTTTTTGTAGGAAATTAAATTTCCAACAAATTTTTCATTTACATTTTTTTCGTAAAGTTAATTGATTCGGAGATAACAGCAAAAAAACGAGAATTTGTGGTAAAAATCAACTTCAGTGACCCCTACCAACTCACCAGTACAATTTACACTTTCGCCGCAATAGGCACTTTTCTAGATTGTTTTATTCTAAGTAAATCAAAACCAAGAACAATATGATAGCATAAAATGCGGCTGGGTTATAGAAATTTGAAAAAAAAAAAATTCGATTAACGTGTATTTTAGATGGAAAATCTTTTCACGCTAAGGGAAAGTACTTGGAATTAATATTAAGGGCTGTAACTTTCAGGGAATTTGTTTTTCGACATATCCAACAAAATTTCAGGTGGAGACTGAGAAAAAAAAATAGTCGAAAAAAAAAATCGCCCTAATATATAATATATCATTTTTTTTTATATTGTCATTAATTCTTGTACTAATTGAAATATTGGTAATTATAATGATTCATTATTGAATATAATTATTATGATTATTAATGATGATGAATTAATAAATCATCGCAACATCTTGAATATTATATACGAATGTATGAAATTGTTTCCTCTTTTGTTTGCTTGAAATTGTTATTTGTTTTAATAATTATAAAAATCGTGACTCTCGTATGCCTCGATCACACATTTATAATTGCTTTTTTTTGCGATTGACGGCCGTACCGCGAACAATAATGCACGAGGGTCATTCGGTACTCCTTGCACTCGTGCGCGAGCTTGCATACGAACTCGTCGGGTATCGTAAATCGTGTAACTATAGACTTTACTTGCACTCATTAGCCTCACTAGCTCCCGATGAAATGCGTTGGATCGAGTAAAAACGGCTGGAGAAGGGACACGATATTCCCGATATGTACGTATACGAGTATAGCTCCGAAGCAAATGTGTGTGATAACGCCTCTTGCGGGGCGAATTCGATAAACAAGCCTTTAAAAAAAAACGAACATTTCTTTACATTGTGAGTGGAAAAAGTCTCATTGAATCAACCAAAGGTCATTAAAATAAAAACAATATTGATGTGAATTAAAATCATTACGTTAAACAATATATTTAATCGTTATTAATGACGATCAATCGTTATTGATTTTTGTATCACTCATATTAATTACTAGGTTGTGCGCCGCGGTTTCACCCGTTTTTAATTTCCGTTCCCCGATTGAACGCGCCGCCGCCGTCCTCAGAGTTATAGCATAAAGTTATATGGCGCAAAGCCTTCCCGAATAAACGGGCTGTCAAATGCAAAAAGAATTTTTTAAATCGGTTAAGTATTTCCTGAGATTAGCGGGTTCGAATAAACAGACGAACAAACAAATAAACTGCAACTTTATTATAGTAATAAGATTTAAATACTTTTTTCTTTCATTTCAATCCACTATTATAATCAAATCCATTTCTACCAGCGAATTCACGTGTATTACACGAGCTAACGACAGAAGTAAAGGTGCATTCTGCGGAACAACCTGACTACGTCGTCACTCTCGACAGACGACAATTGTCATCACCTACTCTGAGAAGTTGGTTCGTGTAGATTACGCGACAAAATGAGCGAATACCAGTCCTTGATCGTCTGGTTTGTTAACTGGCGAGAATATGCGATATATGGCCTCCAGACGCACGTGTTATTTCAATAATAGTAATAGCAATCACCAACGGCAATCGTATTCATATTTCCCTCTCGATTAGAATAAAATATCGTGTCTAGATCGATCGTTGTACAGTTTACTCGCTCTGTCCTTAATTATCTCGAGATCAATGTTTAGATGAACCTCGTTGATTGTTCGTCTCCATTACCATGATGATTTATCTTCAATTCTTTTCCCCTATCACTCGCCCTCGCCAGTTTCTCGCTCGTACATTCATCCGGTACAAGGTGAACCCCATTGGGAGCAGTAAATTTTACAATACGTTTATTCATCTTTTGATCTTCGAATGACACTACGCTCGAATCGTTTGTGTCATATATATTGATGACGAGTGCTCGTGAAGAGCTATCGTTTATTCTAATTAAAGCGGCTGATCCAATGGCAAATGTTTCAAGATCAAGCTCGATTCACTAATACGAGGAAAAGAGAATTGTCGATAGGCTCACCCATTGTGAATTTATATCGACGACTCGATGACACAACAGATTGTGTCTGCTATCTGTATATATGTGTACAGATTTATGGATGCTGGAATGCATGATAGTTATAATGGTTTGGCTATCATTCAGAGCCTATTGTCGAACTTACGCACATTATTCCGTGCCAATTCCACTAACGTCTGACCCTGAGCCTCTTGGATTTGTTCCATATTTTTTTTATCTTTGTATTTACTCAGAAAGGTACTTGGGATTTTTTGTTTTGTAGTTCATCATCTTTTAGTATAAATGTTGGAATGCTAAAACATCAAAGCTTTTTTTTATTTTTTTCTCAACAATAATTCCAAAACTTCTGTTACAGTTCTCTCTAAGTGCTCACCATTGTGCTAAGTGGAAGTATTTTGCTTCGCAAATGGAAGAAGCTTTGTCATCGTGGAATAGAAAAATTTCTACATTACTATACCAATAATACGTCACCATTCGAATGAAAAAAAACTGTACAGAATGATTTTGCAACAAAATACGAACAACTGGTCGAATATAAAATTTACAAAAAAAATGGATAGCTGCAGTTCATCATGTTTTAGTATGAATCTTGGAAAGCTGAAACTTCAGCTGTTATTTTTATTTTTTCTCAACAATAATGGCAAAACTTCTGTTACGGTTCACTCTAAGTGCTCACCATTATTCTAAGTGAAAGTATTTTCCTTCCCAAATAAGAGAAGCTTTGTGATCGTGGAATAGAAAAATTCCTACATTACTATACCAATAATACGTCACCATTCGAATGAAAAAAAAGGGTACAGAATGATTTTGCAATAAAATACAAACAACTGTTCGAATGTAAAATTTACAAAAAAAAACGCATACTACTCCATTCGTTGTAGGCAAGTTGTTATATCAGATTATCCGAAAGAAGCTATATTTTTCAATGTTTCGATGAATAATTCATATTAATAACAAAAAAAAAGATTTTGTAGTAGAATTCACTGTTACTCTTTTATATTCGCATGTGCTATAAAACGGTACATATATATGTTTCATCCGTACGCGCTGGTCGTGTAACGTTACTGTAACGACCCTATAAAATGTTTGCAAAGGACGTCCCGAGTTTGCCATTACGACCGGTATAATATACCTCTTATATCGCAGCCGTTTGCTCTCGTATATGGATGGAATTGTCTGATGAACGTTGCATGAGATCGTCAACAGTTACTGTACCGCGAGTGAGAGTGCGGAGTACCCTCGTCGAATTAAGTTCTTTAAGTAGACGATGAAAGCGTACTACCACAGGGAAGGTGACAGGATACATACACCGACTAGGGATTGATAGCCTTTGTAACAAAGTGCCTTCGTCAGACTGTAGCATGTGCAGGTATTAGGAGAAAATAGAGTTGAAATTAAAAAATTTTATAACCCACAAGGGACGAATACATTTTATACGACGTCTGTTCAAAAACTATCGCGAATTTTGAATTTCCGCGGGCTACGTATATTCGATTTTCGCTTTTTTGTGGTGTTAGGTTGGTACTCGTGTCCCTCACTTATACTGAAATAATCGGCCATTTTGAATGTTTAGTTAATTGTTGACAGCTGTTTTGGTTAGACGTGTTTTGGTTTGTCTTCGATTTTTGCCTATTCCAAAAAATGGATAAAAGAATCTGTATCAAATGTTGTGTGAAAAAGAAAATTAAATGCGGGGACGCATTCCGAATGTTGACTGTGGCATATGGTGAAGCTACCTTGGACCAAAGCAACGTTTATCGGTGGTACAATATGTTCACAGCGGGCCGAGAAGATGCGAACAACGAAATGCGTTCCGGACGCCCGAGCACATCAACAACAGACGAAAACATTGATGAAGTGAAGAAAATAATATTGGCCAATCGTCGAATCACCGTTAGAGAAGTTGCTGAGGAACTAAACATATCGATTGGCTCGTGCTATTCGATTTTTACCAATGATTTGGTCATGAGACGAGTCGCCGCGGAATTCGTGCCAAAATTGCTCAATTTCGAACAAAAACAGTGTCGCGTTAACATTGCTAAGGAGCTGTTGGACTCGGTCCGCGACGACCCAAATTTGCTCCAGAGGGTCATAACTGGTGACGAATCATGGGTTTACGGTTATGACGTGGAAACCAAAGCTCAATCATCGCAATGGAAGCTGCTTCCTTGGAATAGGCAAAAATCGAAGACAAGCCTAAACACGTCTAACCAAAACTGTCAACGATTAAGGGATAACACCACTGTGACCCCCTGTTTTTTTTTCACATTTTTCAAGAATTTTTTATTGTGGGAAAAAAAAGAGATATTCGCAAAATTTTTTTGGGTTTTGTTCCTTGTTTATTAATGTATCAAAAAACATTTTTTTCACATTTTTCACGCCGCATGGTGGCGCTGGGGAAGCTCTCGCGTCAGGTGCTGTCATCTCCGCGGCACGCAGCAGAACTCTCTTCAACGTTGATCTGAAAAAAAAATACCGAGTGTTTTCGTTAATAATATGATATGATGATATGATGATAAAATAATAGGCACGCCTTTGAAATTGACTTTAATTTCAAAGACGTGCCTATTTTTTTTAAAACAATATTTTTCCAAATCCCTATGTACTTCTATTCAAAATATCATATTATTAACGAAAACACTCGGTATTTTTTTTCAGATCGACGTTGAAGAGAGTTCTGCTGCGTGCCGCGGAGATGACAGCACCTGACGCGAGCACTTCCCCAGCGCCACCATGCGGCGTGAAAAATGTGAAAAAAATGTTTTTTGATACATTAATAAACAAGGAACAAAACCCAAAATAATTTTTCGAATATCTCATTTTTTTCCCACAAAAAAAAATTCTTGAAAAATGTGAAAAAGAACAGGGGGTCACAGTGGTGTTATCCCTTAACTAAACATTCAAAATGACCGATTTTTTCAGCATAAGTGAGGGACATGAGTACCAACCTAACGCCACAGAAAAATCGAAAATCGAATATACGTAGCCCGCGGAAATTCAAAATTCGCGATACTTTTTGAACAAACCTCGTACATTTTTCTCAATAGTCTTGCGATTATTGTTGAGAAAAGAATATAAATAAAAAGTGGCCATTTGTTGTATAGGCTTCCGTATAATAGGCGGAAAATAGTGCGATATCCGATCCATAGCTCGTACTCGTACAGTAGCAAGCACGACCCTCGTATTTGTTTTCTAAGCGTTCAATTAGATTACGAAGAAAAATACTACGTTTTTAGTACACCGACCTTTTTATTTCAGTATACATTAATCGCGGAAGATTTATTATCAACAAAAATTGAATCAGTAAGAAACGACAATCGATAAACAATGAAAAATGCTATCAATTGTTGATGTCCTTCGGACAGAGTTCAAAAGCCATCAAATCAAAGAATCAAGAAGAAATAGCAATAGTGAGGTCATCTGTGAATAATCAGTCACCAATGAATGGACAATGGCTGTCTTATGTTAATGAGCGTTTCTTACGAACCCAGTCAACTTATCTCATTATTCTAACAGATCTTTCTATTTCTCGTACTTGGCACGATCCCGAATCGTTATAGTAGTCAGCGAGTGTTTATTAGATTTGCCACGTCGTATCAACTGCTGTTTTTCAATTTTTCCGCCAAAATTTACAAACGAATGACTTTTTGACGTTTTGATAGACTACTGATATTTTTTGTGCTTTTCATAAATCAGGCAAAATTGTCTTAACGAGTCAAGAATCATCAATCATTGAGAGATCCCATGATAAATCAGTCTTTCTGCTGAGTCTTTCGTTCGCTGGATTAACACACGCGCTATTGACAGAAAAATAATGATACACGGTGATGGGAGAGGACAAAAAAGAAATTACGTTAAAAAAAAAGCTTTCACATCACACGGAGAGAGGAAAATCTAATAACGTACAAAATGAACGTTGCACAACACGTAGATATAGCCAACGATGTACATACATATATATACCACCAGTGGAGCTTTTTTTCAAAGCTCTTTTTGCTGTTCAAAGGTAATGACCGTTGAGTACGATATACTGTTGGCTCTATGTAATGCTAACGAGGGTTGAATGGGCGAGGGGATGAATAAAGGGGGTTGGTTTGGCGAAAAAAAAAACACAAACTCCCAGCTATACGACGTAACATACGTATTACGAGCTTGTATGGCTCGCTGTCTTATACCTTTACGTTTTTTTTTTTTTTTTTTACAAAAAGTACATACCATACGAATATTACGTATGGCATGTACTTTTTGTACTGCATAACGCGGATCAAGAGAAAACGCTCGTATCGTTGACAACTCAAACAGTCTCACTCTGTTGCCAGGGTTTTCTCGATAATGTGGGAACGAAAAGCTCGAGAACTGTACGGATATGGACGTGTAAAAAAAAACGCGAATAAGAGAGATCCGGAGGATGTAGATTTGGCTTTTCCAACTTCCGCGGATTAATGTACACCGAGACTTATCGACAATCCCACGTTCGGTTAAGGGGGCAAATAGGGTTAGACGGTTCAAAAAATCGATTTCTTTTATTTCATAAATTGTTAGTAAAACTATTGAAAAATATGTTCGCAAAATTTTAAATGAAAATTCCGACTCGTTCTATTGTTATAAGCCATTAAGGGTGGAAATAAGGTTAGAACAGCGTTTTCTCAATCATTCTCATGAATTTTTTTGTAGTATAAAAAATTAATATAATTTATTGAAACTTTGAGAATATTTTATACATATATTTAAGTATATACTATAAAATTTTTATACATATATTTAAGTATATACTATAAAATATTAGCGACCACATATTGCTTGTTTTTCTTGGTGCTATTTTTTCAAGCGCGTTTTCCTGAAAACGACTTTTTTTTTACTTGCGTACACGCTAGTTTGAAAAGTTTTCAACCAATCGTTTTAAAAATTGACAGTTACTTTCTTCATAGTATTGCGCTCTATATGAACCTAAAATCGGAATATTATCATTATTTAAAATAATTTTTTTTTTGCAAATAAAGTTGTAAAAAATGGCAAAAAATTATGCTTTTTTGTTTTTACCCCTGTAAAAAATTCAATTTTCTATTTTTTTTATAGCATTTAGGTTCATATAGAAGGGAGACATATAATAAAAGTAAATTTCAACCTCGTTTGATTTCAGATGAAAATTGTGGCTTCCAGAATGTACGCAATGCTAAGTCTGATTGTGACCTGTAATATGGGGTCGCTAATATTTTATAGTATATAATTAAATATATGTATAAAATATTCTCGAAGTTTCAATGAATTATATTCATTTTTTATACTATAAAAAAATTCATGAAAATCATTGAGAAAACGCTGTCCTAACCCTATTTCCCCCCTTATATATAAATGTTCAAATTTCACCTGTTACATTTATATATCGATACACGCTCTTATATTACATCTATGAATAGTAAAGTACAAATATATCCGTAAAATCAATGATAAATATTTCGCGAAATTCATGTTATTGTCAACGTAGTATTTTTCCACATATAACCCATATATCTATATATGGTACGATCATTTTCGAGCGCGCGATCGAAGCTCGGGAGGGGTTGCAAATGCGCTTCAGCGAACCAGCTCACTCTCTCAATGGCCCCTTGTGTTTTTTTATATTGCTCTCGTTTCTCTCGATTTTCCTCTTGTTGAACACTATCACTTCGGGATCGGAACCAGAAATTTGCGAAAGGATCGTTACATGATATGGAACATTCCAGGAAAAATCGACGAAACTGTGAGCCTCGCTGTTTTGATATTTGTTTCTTTTTAGTATTTTATACAATACGATTTATAAAATATTATAAAATACTCTAGAAATTTTGAAGATCTTTTCAAACTGCTCGTTCGGTTGCAGTTTCAATGCAAACTTTTGCTTCGTCATTATAAATTGATATTAAAAGTGCTCGCATGAGTTATACACAGGCATAAGGATCAAGCGAGAAAGTTAGCAGAAGAGAGATGTTGAAGAAAAATGTTTCTTTGATTTCGTGCTCTTGGCATTTTATTTTAATTGACACTCGCGTTCTGTACCACGCCAGGGATCATAGGTGCATATAGGCATTACCTCCCTTCTACTCGATATTTCTGGACCAACGAAGCGATCCTCATTTCGCAAACGACGCCTGCTGACGCTTCTCTCTCTCTCTCTCTCTCTCTCTATTTCTCTCTCTCTCTCTCTCTCTCTCTATTTCTCTCTCTCTCTCTTTCTCTCTCTCTCTATGTCTCTCTATCGTAACGCTCGTCGGCCATCTCGGGTGAAGCTACGTTTTTTCCTCATCGTGAGCCAGATCAAAGACTCATCGTATATTATATACATATAGATGTTCTATAGCCCCGGAAAACGCCGGAACATCGAGAGTGAGAAACAGGAGATGAAAAAAAGTCCTATCGAGAAGGAGCGGTGAGTGCTGGGTGAATTATATATATATATATCTAAAAGGTATGCTCATGTATGCAAAAGAACAAAACTTTTTTATTCGCTTCGCTCCAATTCGCGAAGCGTTCGAGTCGATCGAGTCGAAGATATAGGAGGATCCCTGGATATTGAATCGAATGACTATATGCTATCGTCATATTTTCTCTCCTTATATATATATATATATATCTCTATATTATATAAATATATCGCCGCCGCCGCCGTGTACAAGAGTTGAGGGGGAGCCCGGGGCGAGATGGGACGGCGGGGGGGGCAGAGCCCCCCTAGTTTATATATATATAAATAAACAGGTAGCAAACAAAAGGCCTTAATTCACATTGGTTTACGTGCTCACACATCAGTATTATTCCCTTTTGTTTTTTAGCCGTTGATATCTATTTTTCTACAGATATATACATATCTCCACGTATCTAATATACCGGGGTGTTACATCTATATAATATGTATAGATATTAGGTTAGAATGGAGTAATACAGGCAAGATGCGAGTAACGATACGGTGGTTCGTAGCGATGCGGAAATTTTTGGTGAACGAAATTGAACAGCCGATACATATCCGGCGATAGCTCGAGTCAGTGGATTCAATTATAAATAATAATTCACAAATCGACTTAACATTTTTATTACAGATAATGATTAGGGAAGCAATGATTGACGAATACATTAATTATTGAAGGATTTTTCACATTTGAAATACTTTAATTTATTTAGCTCAATTATTTGTACGACAAAAGAGTCAACTTCATTGGAAATATGATCGAAAGTTGTCGATTGATGAAATATGAGAATTCTCTTTTTTTATCCAATGCAATTATATGTCTTTTCAAAAATTAATTAATGAATTTAACTTAATAACATTCGAAGTATTTCAATGTTTTTATGATCGATATACGCCGATAGATAAAAATAAAAATTTTATCTCCGACCATTAGTTGAAGCGAATATTTCCCAAACGACAAAGTAAACGAGACGTTTGCCGAGGAATTTTTTCATTCCGCTGTCGCTCTTGTTTTACGCTGTCAGTGAGTGCAAACACAGCTTAGACGTCACTTCGCCACACTTGAAGAGTCGTCGACCTATATTCCCCGTGCACTCTCGGTGCTCGTTACTCGCGTTTTACCATTTTATTTATAAGATTTTTATTCTTTGTTCTCACTCTTCATTTCGATTTATCTGCTATAGTTTTATTTTTTATTATTTTTATTATCGAAGCAAAAGGGTCAGTTTTGTACATTCGTTTTTTGATAATTTTTTTTTTGCTGATAACGAACGATCAGATTGACTTTGTTAAAATTCGAAAGCGTTGAATATCTGGTGAAAAGTGGCAACGCGACGCCTCTAGAAAAATAAACATAAACCATCTGGACAGATTACGAGAGGCGAGGGGAAGCTCGAGGGGAATCTCGAGGGGATAGCTTTTTCTCGAGGCTTTGTAAACCGAGTTAATCCCCACGGTTTCCGCTGTGCACCGGCTTCGAGATCTCGAATTCATCCGACGAGAATACAGCCTTCGCGGCTGAGTGGCCACTCGAGAAGAGAGAAAGACGGAAAGAAAAATATGTATATACACGTAGAGAATAGCGTTAAAGCTTCTCATCGAGTCTCCATTTCAAACTTTATTCGCAAATTTTTCCACGATCGTTCGATGCTCCACGTAAAAAAAACAATTATCTGTAGCCAAATAACTCACGTTCGTGAACTCTCGGTACGTAAGCAGTACGTCGAAAAGTAAATAATAACAAATTCAGCAGAATGTCAAGTAAAAAAAAAAACTTTGTCGATTAACCGTAATCGAAAAATTCATAGAAAACATTTTACAAAATATTCATAAAGATTTATTGTGGATTGTACCATTTATCAAAATAATTGGAATAATAATTGTAGAATGTTTAATATTTAACATAATTATTCATAACTTTTCAGTCACATTGTAATAACAGTCAAATTGTTTTTATCGAGATAACGACGATTTCCTTATTTTATACTGTATTGAAAGTCATTTTTCGATAGGGAAAATGCCTGAAATATTCGCGAGGACAGTTTTTACAAGACAAAAATTCTTTCTTGCGATCGATGACAGTTTCGTTTCTCGGCCTTTCGAAATAACATCATCACTATGATTGAATACTCCGACGAAGTAAATTACAATTACTCATAATGACGATCATCGTTATAATTTTGTCGATAGATTTATAAATGACTTATTCACCGTGGCTGACTACGTACGTGCCGTATCCACTGTGCCCGGTAGCGCTGCCTTTCTCGCGGCTAAAGTTGAACGGTTCGTGATTATAAAGTAAAATCGATAAATCAATGCATATGGAAAATCGACCGGTGAATATCTTGGCGTTATTTATGCTGGTAGAAGGGGATGTGGAATACACAAGATAGAAACAGCAACGAATCTGGTAACGCGTGAGAAATGGTCAGAACACGCGAAGTTCCTCGTAACTTTTGCTTCGAAACTGCAAAAGGCTCTCTCCGTCCTCCCGCGTTCGGTTCGTCCGACCATAAATGTGCCCTATCTACTGCAAGGCTTCTGCAAGATCGCGCTTTGTGTTGCTGGCACGGGGAAAATACACATTAGTGTCTGGTCGCTTCGATGACTCTGGACTGGGGATTTCAAACTTTCGGAAATTTCCAAAGTTTCGCGAATCCGGCGTTTATATTACTATCTACAATGTATATTATCTATGTATAGATATTTCGTGTTCTAACAGCGATATGTTTATGTACGTATACGTCCAAGGAAGACACGAAAAGTGACTGCCTACTGGCATGAATCGTTTTAACCTCGTTTCAGCTTTGCATATGCCTATTTTTACATTTAGTGATTTATTGACTCACGTATATGTAAAAATCTGTATATACACTGTACAACTAGTAGTTCTATGAACAGTATATTTCACTGAATGTTACCATTTCCTTTGAAACTCGAAATTTTTACGGTGTGCAGTCGAAATTGGTGACCTGAACCTAGATCATCAATTTTCGATGAATTCCCCCCTGTAAATTATTAATTGGCCATATCGACGCTGCTTACGAAAAATAGCACGATTCAAATTTCTTACGAAAACTAACACGTTTCGAATTCCACCACGAAAATCAACACGTTTCGATATTCGACGCGAAAACTAGCATGTTTCGGCTTTCATCGCGAAAACTAGCATGATTCGGCTTCTGCCGCGAAAAGTGGCATGTTTCGGCTTCCGTCGCGAAAACTAGCATATTTCGATTTGCACTGAAAAAAAGTAGTATTTTTGCCGAACTAAATCGAATAAGATTCAGAACTTTCACAAATGTTTGAATAATGTTTTCGGGAGCACTATAAGGAATAAATGAAAAACATTAAGGGTGTATCGCCCGTACACCCTTAAACATTTATATTCGTTTTCTATTTAAAAAATAATAACATTATTGAAAATACGATTCACAAATATGATACTCAATATTCCACCACTCAAAAACTAAAATTGTTCATCAATGATATTTTTCATGACTTCAAGTTTCAAAGTCAGCGATGGAATTGAACAAAATTATTGTTTATAAAAAGTATATTCAACTTACAGTCTGAAGAATCGTTCATTGCGTTTTTATTTCGTTAAAAAAACACAATCTTGGAGTGATCAACGACTAAAGTAAAAAGTACAGTTAACAAAATCTTCAAAACAACCGATTAAAATATCTCGAGAAATGTCAGGTCTTGGACGAAGTAGCAAGAGGGAAAAAAACTGACATTGTTAACTTTGCATACACTGCAATTGTTTTCGATTTTGTTTTCTCTAATTTTTTTGACCATGGTTTTTTTACTCGAAAATGACGAAGCATTTGCTGTTTGCCATTTTATGATAAGGCTAGCAGACCAAAATTCAAACAGGAAAATATGTATGAAATAAATTCAAACAAAAAATAAAACAGTATAAAATGACAAGCATAAATATTTCGTCAATTTGGAGTAAAACAGGATGTTCAAAAAACGTTGAGTAAAAAATGAGAAACACTTCCAGTAATACTGTTCATTTTCGCGGTGAAAGTTGAAACCTGCTAGTTTTCGTGGTAAAAGCCAAAACATGCTAGTTTTCGCGGCGAATATCGAAATATGCTGGTTTTCGTGGCAAAAGCCGAAACATGCTAGTTTTCGCGCAGATATCAAGCGTGCTTGTTTTCGTAAGAAATCTGAAACATGCTAGTTTTCGTAAGCAGCGTCGATGTATTAATATTTGTCATTTTGCATTTCACGATCTTTACATGATTTCGAAATCAACGACCTCCAAAAATCTCCAATTTACTAATTTTCAATAAAATTTTATTTTTTGTTGTTGTTTTTGCGATCGGCTCTATCGAGTTGTTCATTGTCGGCGAATTTAATTTTGTGTGAAACACGCCTGTAAATTGAATGTTACAGTAAAAGCAAGCTGTATCGCAAGCTTTCACCGAAGCTTTTAGAGCAAGGTTTTGAACCAAGCTTTTGCTGAAATTTCATGAAAATCGAGTAACACGTCCGATCGTATAGTCGTTGGAAAGTTTTTTTTTTAATTTTACACAGCACTTTTCGATGTATGGTCTGTATGTAAATATGTCAATATTTATGTATTTCAAAAATCGTAAAAAAGCCAGCGTTAAACGATGTTTCAAAGTTTTGTTTAAACTTTTTGTAGTCATCCAGTCATCGAGTGTTTCGCAGAAAAATATTTAAGGGCTTCCTGAATGGATTTTTGTTTTTAGAATTTCGCTATTTAAACAATTTTTTTGAGCCACTATTTGTGAATTACATAAATTTGAAAAATACTTCTTAAATTCATTGCGTGTCATGTAAAAACTTCCATATTTCTATAAATCGATGAAAAGCATTTTTTTTGTTCCATCAGTTGGTTTAAACGAATTGGTGACCTCGCTTCTATGGCGTAGCATGACAACCGCACGTTATATTAACCACGAGAGCATAGCGGATGGACCCGGATAAATGTTATATATATATATATATATATATATATTGTATATACACACGTATCCGCACCATGTACACGCTCATTCGTATAATCGGATTATTTTCCTGTGTTCGGGCGCAGACGAACCGGCGAACCGAGCATTAGCACGTCGCCCTGAAATTCGACGCGAGCCACGACCCAAACGGACCTCCTGCGTGACAGTAGCATTTCCTGATCCATTTGTTACGTATATGTGGATAATTAGCTAAACGAGCTTGTGCTACGCTTCGTTTGTGGCTCGTACGAAATTGCAAATATTTATAGTACATTTTTTTTCGAAGTTTCTGTTTAATTATAATACAAATTTGAATATGGCAATACCGATATTTGAATTTCCTGAAAAGTCATTCAGTAAATGGAAATTTGTTAATTGAAAATAGATATTCATATAACTGCTTCATCTCAATACACATATTTCAGTCAATATGAAATTTTTTTCATTATTTTGATCCTATTTTTAATCGTTGTAAATCGAGACGTTTCTAAAGCCGATTTTCAACGTCTAAGAAATCTCTGATTTATCGAAATTCTTCTGATAAAATAGTAAATGTATCATTTTTATTACTTTCCATTGCTTTTTCCTCTATTACCCTATTGAATTCCTAATTGGAAATAGAAATTCATATAACTGCTTCATCGCAATACACATACCTGAGTCAATATGAATTTTTTTTCATTATTTTATTTTGACCCTATTTTTAATCGTTGTAAATCGAGACGTTCCTAAAGCCGATTTTCAATGTCTAAAAAATCTCTGATTCATCGAAATTCTTCTGATAAAATAGTGAATATATCATTTTTATTACTTTCCATTTCTTTTTTCTCTATTACCCTATTGAATTCCTAATTGGAAATAGAAATTCATATAACTGCTTCATCGCAATACACATATCTGAGTCAATATGAATTCTTTTTCATTATTTTATTTTGACCCTATTTTTAATCGTTGTAAATCGAGACGTTTCTAAAGCCGATTTTCAATGTCTAAAAAATCTCTGATTTATCGAAATTCTTCTGATACAATAGTAAACGAATCATTTTTATTACATTCCATTGCTTTTTCCTCTATTAACCTATTGAAATACAATTTCATTTCAATATCGTGAATGAAGAAAAAAAACATGAAGCTTCTTAAATCAGAAAGCAAAATCAAAAAAGAGAAAAATCAAGCGTGTAACCTCGCGGGTTCACGAACACCTTTTATATTCTAAATGTGAATAAGACACGGCACTTCTCGTCTAAAGAATAACATATGACACGTAACGTATTCGAGAAGATACCCTGGTATGACAGGAAAACACGGAGATAAAGAGAACACAATTGTGACGACGTGAGCATCATCTTCTACGTATATACATTTATTTTTTTATAAAAGAATTGCGAGAGTGACGGAGACTCGAGGGCATTATTCTCGTGTAGAGAAGAAAAAAAAACGAGTGTGGAAGCATCAGAGAGAAGGCCGGATAATCCGCGGGGAATTCAAAGAAGTGCGTTGTTATCTTCGGGGATGACAAATTGCCGCGTGTCTCTTCACGATCTCTTACTTTCTTACTCTCGCTGTTTTTTTTTTACTCTTTTCTTCTTTTTCTCTCTACATTATGGATTCTCTCTATAATACACTGTCTATTCCGATCTCGCGTGAGCATAGAGAGGAAAACCGCGTGTCTGTTTCCTCGTGCATTTGTCTCTCGAAGCGCGCAGACACTCGTTGCAAAGTGTACGTGTGAGTTCTCGTTTGTGCTTGCGTTATCTCGGCGACCGGCGCACACACAGCCGAAGAATCAATGTTCCGGCTTCGCGGGAGGTTTGCCGATATATACGGTACAAGGCACCGCACGACAAGACATCATTGTTCAAGACCGAGGCAAAGGGTTGACAAGGCATCCATCCGAGTTCAACATCCCTCCTGCCAGCCCCTTTTTCACTTCCCTCCTACGCCCTTCCACTGTCGGCTAACCGAGAGGTACTTTGATCGTCAATTTTCCTTCATCCAACGTCAGAGAGTTGCATCCTTATAATTAGAATTACATACCGGCCCATTTCATGCCGAATAATATCTATCTACGTCATCATTCATTTTTATTTTACCTTTAGCGCGTTTCGGTGCAATATTAAAAAGAATATTCTGCACGAAATTTGAGATTTTTTCGAATATTCGTTTGTTCGTTGTCAAGAAAAATACCAATCAACACCGTTGCGTGGACGTTGACGATTTAAACTGGTGTTTTTAATTCTTTGGTTAATAAGCTCGTGTTAAATTTTGTTATAATAACTAAATGCTTATTTTACAATAACGAGCAAAAAAAATTTTAATTCTAGATTCCATTTCTTGGGCATAGTCGCCATGTAACATAGTCACAAACATCAAAGCACGAAACAGGATCGTACAAAGTGATTGCTTAACAAAAAGGATTTTCCATCCCTACGAGTAGCCCACATACGAGGTCTGTTCAAAAAGTATCGCAAATTTTGAATTTCCGCGGGCTACGTATATTCGATTTTCGATTTTTTTGTGGCCTTAGGTTGGTACTCGTGTCTGTCACTTATGCTGAAAATATCGGCCATTTTGAATGTTTAGTTAATTGTTGACAGCTGTTTTGGTTAGACGTGTTTTGGCTTGTCTTCGATTTTTGCCTAGTCCAAAAAAGCAGCTTCCATTGCGATGATTGAGCTTTGGTTTCCACGTCATAGCCATAAACCCATGATTCGTCACCAGTTATGACCCTCTGGAGCAAATTTGGGTCGTCGCGGACCGAGTTCAACAGCTCCTTAGCAATGTTAACGGGACACTGTTTTTGTTCGAAATTGAGCAATTTTGGCACGAATTTCGCGGCGACCCGTCTCATGCCCAAATCATTGGTAAAAATCGAATAGCACGAGCTAATCGATATGTTTAGTTCCTCAGCAACTTCTCTAACGGTGATTCGACGATTGGCCAATATTATGTTCTTGACTTCATCAATGTTTTCGTCTGTTGTTGATGTGCTCGGGCGTCCGGAACGCATTTCGTTGTTCGCATCTTCTCGGCCATCTGAGAACATTTTGTACTACCGATAAACGTTGCTTTCGTCCAAGGTAGCTCCACCATATGCCACAGTTAACATTCGGAATGCGTCCGCGCACTTAATTTTGTTTTTCACACAAAATTTCATACGGATCCTTTGATCCTTTTTTTTTTGGAATAGGCAAAAATCGTAGACAAGCCAGAACTCGTCTAACCAAAAGAGCTGTCAACAATTAACTAAACATTCAAAATGGCCGATTTTTTCAGCATAAGTGAGGGACATGAGTACCAACCTAACACCCCAAAAAAATTGAAAATCGAATATACGTAGCCCGCGGAAATTCAAAATTCGCGATACTTTTTTAACAGACTTCGGACAGTTGTGTAGTCTCACTCGCACAGTATAGTACAATGTGTTGCCGCATGTCCGTAATTACACATGCAGTATTACACGATCCGGAATTACTATGTATGTAAATGGTCAATATACACCTTGATTCAATGCACTGACAATGTACACCTCTATAGGTTCCATTTCTTGGGTATAGATGCCATGTAACATAGTCACAAACATCAAAGAACGAAATGGGATCGTACAAAGTGATTGCTCAACAAAAAGGATTTTCCATCCCTACGCGTAGCCCACATACGTTTGTCTAGTCTCACTTGCATAATATAGTACAATGTGTTGCCGCATTTCCGTAATTACACATGCAGTATTACACGATCCGGAATTCCTATGTATATAGGTGGTCAATATACACCTCGATTCAATGCAACGACAATGTACACCTCTGTGCTAATGTACACTTCATTTATGTATGCACATAGAGTATGCACCGAGGCAAAACTCAATCGATAACCGATTGAAACAGTAGAGAAATATTGAATTAAACCGTTCATTTATTTATCTAATAATTTAATTACTCTGAGTTATTCAAGAAGTCGAAAGAGCAATTTTACAGCTAAAATTATCTTTTTTTTTCAAATAGTGTTAGTCTTGATTTTTTATAAACCGCAATTATTAACAATAATGAACGTTATCCACTTCCACTGGCCTCAGTGCAGTTGTCAGATCTTAAGAAAATGAACATTTTCGTTTTTTCTTTTGCTTTGTTTTCTTTGGTGAAACGAAAAAAAACTATCTGTCACGGAGTAAAGCGCACGACGGCGGATTGTTAACGACAAATTATAATTTCGGTCCGATCGGCCCCCGAATCACCGGCACGTCCCGCTCCGCGAACTACGCGGGCACTGTACGTACCGTAGCGATTCTACTCAGAGTAGAAGCACGTAATAGTTTATCGCTCGGGCGTGACTCAAAAAAACTCGGCGACTTTGAGAATAGGCACGAGATCATTGCCGCGCGGTAAAAGAATATGAGGCGAGAAAGAACAAAAATGCCTTGGAATGCCCGTGAGGACGAGCCTAGGAGAAAGATATGTGGACGATAATAAAAATTCTGGCAAGCACCTCTCATTTGCAGCGTTCTTTCACTGGGATCGAGAGAATTCTCAATCGACTCGAGAACGTCGGTGAATGAAGTGTTTATTCTTATACAGTTTTGTCTCTGTTCGCCAAAAAGCTTCGATGGGAAATAAAAAAATATTTAGATCAGACGAAAACTATTTGATGGCGAATAAAAATGTATTTTTATTGAATACATTTTTAATGGGCGCACAAAAATTTTGCCTGACACGAATAAACACACATTTACTTTTAATAAAGGACTTTTTCTAGAATTCATTAAATTGACACATAAACTTGTATTTAAGTTAAATAAGTTAGATAAAATGTTATTTAAACTCGAGGAATATCGCATTAATAGAATTGATTTTAATAAATCTTCGCTCTGAGTGAATTTATACGTGTTTCAGAAAGAGTGTTAATTTCTTAGCGATTTTTTTTTTTAATTCGGTCGTTCATTTTCATCCCACATGCGTATACATATATATATATATGAGGCTTCAAATGCTTCGTGTCTCGTTTCTCGAAAAAGCGATGGTATAAGACTCGGCGTGACGTATGTGGGAAAGGCCCTGACAGACGTTCTCTTCGTCGTCCTCGCGCGAGAGAGAGACTCATCTATTTTCCATATGCATGGAGAATTTCGTTTTTCAAAGCCGCAATGCGCGGCAAGAGGAGACACGTCTTGAGATTTTGCATCGCAAACTCGGTACATGACGCGTTATTTTCGTACCGCTAACGGAATTTCCTGTATACACCGATGTACACACTTTCAATATGACATTTTCATCGCATATCTCGCCTTTCAGTTTGGTCTTTATCTGATGCACTCTTTTCAAACGTTTCTTACATATCATTTAAAAGAAGATCAGTTCAAGACACGTCCGTAAATATTACAGAACGAAAAGTAAGAAATTGCTCGAGAAAAGACATATTCAAAGAAGTCAATAAAAGTTAATTTAACTGAAGAAAAAATACAAAGTAAAAATCAACATTATCTGACAAATATATCATGAGTTTTTTTAATTTTCGTCGAATGGAAGTCGAATGGAAATTTTAATATTATGATTATTGCTCCAACTTAGTGCACAGGGGTCTGCAGGCGTTTGTAAAAAAACTTTTCTTTTTCAATTACTCGTCGTCAAGTCGCAAATATGATTTTGTTGCAAATAAAATATTTTATTGAGTCATTAATTATTTAATTTGATTTCATTGCCGGGGAGTTCACTTCACGAAATATACTTTTGTTCAAATAAAGTTTATTCGAACAAAACATTATTAAACAATTTTCGGAAAAAATCTGTTGAGGCAAATGGAAAAATTACGCAATTAACGCGAAATAAATTTGATTTGACAGGTAAAAAAAAAAAACGAAAAGAGAAATAGTTACAGATGCGAAGAGTGAAAAATCGTTACATTCGCCACTCTTCGTCGGTGCAAAATGGAAATGTCGATATAGGAATATTTGTCGATATCAAAAATTTGCATTTAATCGAATCGAGCCCGAGGACAAAACAAGAGAGGGAAAAAAAAGTGGATCGAAAAAGCTCGAATGAGAAATGAAAAAACACGGAAAAATACCAGTTTCCGTCTATGCCGTTTTATTTCGATCAATCCAGCCCCCGGAGCTTATAACGGGCCCTGCGCTCTCTTTCAACCTCTTATCCTTCGCCCATTTCGTCACTTCTTTTTTATGACATTTTTTTTTGGCCGCGCGTAATTTCCACGTTCCATCCAATGTACATTGTAACTGAAAGAGCTTAAATTTTCTATTACGCCGTATCGACATAAAACTCCGTGGCATATTTCACTTATGTATATATGTCGGCCGTATTTCCTTTCAACCCTCGCGACTTTGACATTTTTATCCATTTGCCTGTCTCTTCGTTTCCGGTCCTCAAATTGAACTTATCACAGGTTACACAGACAGCTACGTTTGCTAGATTTTCTTGAATACTTTAAATTCGCGCAACGATCCTTTCATCTTTTTCAATTAATCTCGTTACGCTATCATACTCCTATATTATTGACATTGACTATTCTTGCCTTTTCTCCATTAAATAAAGTCTAAAAAAACAGCGTAAAGCTCAGATTTAATATTCTTTAATAAGGCCATTCGTAAACTGACAATGAGATAATTCCCTTTGGTCCATCGCAATTCATTTTGAGCGATGGTGCAGTTTGAAATATAATTTATAAAAAATTTAAAAAACATCGTAGCACAATGAATTCAGGATCATTTTAAGGTTTGAGAACGATTGCGAAGAAAATGAGCATAAAATAGAGTCACTAACCCATCGATAAGTAAGGCTACAGGAGTTTTAGGTAAATAAATCATTTTCGAACAAAATACGAAATGCAAACTCCATGATCTGAATTCAATAATTTCTGAAAAAATTTTAAAACATCGTAGCATAATGAATTCGGGATCATTTTAAGGTTTGAGAATGGTTGCGAAGAAAATGAGCATAAAACGGAGTCAGTAACCCATCGATAAGTAAGATTCTAGGGATTTTAGGTAAATAAGTTATTTTCGGACAAAATATGAAATGTAAACTTCTCGTATAACACGTGATCGATCAGCGGGGAAATACATATTTTTATCCTCGCCGCACGCGAATCAAATAGCCATTTTCTTGAAAAATCTTAGAGTTCCATATCAAAAAAATAGCAAAAACAATATTTCCCGAGTCGTCACCCTCTGAGGGCGTGACAAACAACTTTGCATTTTATGGAAGAGATATAAAGCTCCAGCGCACAGATATATTATTATATCTATGGACAAATGCATAGATATATAACAAAATATATATATATAATGATATGTATGTCCGTTTATCGATAACGAGGGTTTGCACACCTTCGCTCGTGTGTCTCCTATTCTCTTGATACACATATTCACACTCTGACGCATCACACTGCCGTTCGATCTCCGCAGGCGCTTCCTTATCGCACAAAACCCTCTGGTGCAACAACGACATATTCCCTCACCCCGTGTCCATTCACCCGTGCTCGCTTATTATTCACGTGAATACCGTCCGTATTCACCACCGCGAAATCGGATCTCTGTAGCGAGAGCTCTCCAACAACGGGTCTATATTCACACAGCGTGCGTAGCGCGGCATTTATGTTCCTCGCATCATGTATATTTTCTCTGATATACACATATACATCGTAAACTGAATGGCATTGAAACGAGATCGTTGCTCCAATGAACGATTCTACAAAAGCATATGTACAAGGCATTTGATAAATAACACACCCAAGGCTTATTTAACGTTGTGTGACTTGGGAATAATATTGAGAGGTGGAATATATCAAAAAAACAATAACGCGAGGGGCTAGTGTTGTTTTTTTTATAGGAAAAATTAATATATTTTAGTGTTGCAAATTTTGTGAAAATTTCTCTATTCGCTAAATAAAAAAGTACATTTTTCACAACACTCTAGCCCATAAATTTACATTTATATATTCATTATTATTAATGTTACATACTTGAAGATTTTTATCATTCAAAACAATCGACCTTAAGATACATTCTTGTATTGAACGTAATTTTGTCAATTTGTCCTAACGTTCATCAAAGTTGAATAGCTCCGATGAACTTTAAACGAAACTTCGCTACTGTTATATAAATTTATCAGCGCTTAAGGTAAATTGTCACAAGCCGTGAATTCAGCGATTTAACTGATCCATTCATTTGTCACTGTTTCCCGTCGGTAAAACACGACCGTTACAACAAAGATTGGCTTGTATGCTACAAAACGTCAAAGAAGCAATCGACTGACAATGGTGTTCGACGCACTCATGAACAAAAGCCTGTCTTTTCTGTTCGACGTATAGCTCGAGGGCTTTTCCAATTTCAAACTCCGGATGGAACGATCGGACGCTGACGTTACGAGAGTCTGACGTTATCTTCCCATGTGCGTCCGCGATACGAGTGCTCTGCACTTTCTCGTTTCGTTCATTTGACTCTCTGTCTCTGTCTCTTGCTAGGTTCCAATCACCGATATTCATGAAGAATTATCATTGCACACAACGACTCTTTCATTTCATTCGTATTCGTGCCCATTTTTCATCAATTTATCCGAATTAACTTCGCGGAATCAGAGATGGCACCATATGCAAATGAAACACCATTAAAAACGCCATTTTTCTTCAAAATTTTCCTTATGTGCAATATTCTCAAAAAAAAATGTCGAAAATATTACACATTCGAAAGAAAGCTTTTTAATAAATATTCAGATTATTTAAATTGTAACTGCACAGTTATTGAATACACACAATTTTTTATCGCTTGTTTAAGCTTGATTATTTTTATCGCTTGATTATTTAAATTGTAACTGCACAGTTATTGAATACACACCATTTTTTATCGCTTGCGGAATAATTGCTACGAGGTCTGTTCAAAAAGTATCGCGAATTTTGAATTTCCGCGGGCTACGTATATTCGATTTTCAATTTTTTTGTGGCGTTAGGTTGGTACTCATGTCCCTCACTTATGCTGAAAAAATCGGCCATTTTGAATGTTTAGTTAATTGTTGACAGTTGTTTTGGTTAGACGTGTTTTGGCTTGTCCTCGATTTTTACCTATTCCAAAAAATGGATCAAAGAATCTGTATCAAATTTTGTGTGAAAAACAAAATTAAGTGCGCGGACGCATTCCGAATGTTGACTGTGGCATATGGTGAAGCTACCTTGGACCAAAGCAACGTTTATCGGTGGTACAAAGTGTTCTCAGATGGCCGAGAAGATACGAACAACGAAATGCGTTCTGGACGCCCGAGCATATCAACAACAGACGATGACATTGATGAAGTGAAGAAAATAATATTGGCCAATCGTCGAATCACCGTTAGAGAAGTTGCTGAGGAATTAAACATATCGATTGGCTCGTATTATTCGATTTTTACCAGTGATTTGGACATGAGACGGGTCGCCGCGAAATTCGTGTCAAAATTGCTCAATTTCGAACAAAAACAGTGTCGCGTTAACATTGCTAAGGAGCTGTTGGACTCAGTCCGCAACGACCCAAATTTGCTCCAGACTCCAGACTGGTGACGAATCATCAGCTATGACCAGCTATGGTGGCTTATGGTTATGACGTGGAAACCAAAGCTCAATCATCGCAATGGAAGCTGCTTTTTTGGAATAGGCAAAAATCGAAGACAAGCCAAAACACGTCTAACCAAAACAGCTGTCAACAATTAACTAAACATTAAAAATGGCCGATTTTTTCAGTATAAGTGAGGGACATGAGTACCAACCTAACGCCACAAAAAAATCGAAAATCGAATATACGTAGCCCGCGGAAATTCAAAATTCGCGATACTTTTTCAACAGACCCCGTATTGGCCATATTGGTCCATTGGTTTGATTATAAAAGTCTGGGAGGAAATGGCTCATAGTTGTGCCCATCACTTCTCTCGCTATCGGCTTCAATTAGCCGTAAATATCGTATAGTAACTTGCTGGTCATGAGTACATAGGATTGGTGGACCAACTCTCTCTATCTCTACGTCTCTCTCTCTCTTGTCTCGATTCCCTTCCTCGATGAGAACGTGACGTTGGTCCACCAGAAGTCTCGAACGTGTTCTGCTAGCTGCTGGCTAATTATATATATATATATATAGATGTGTGTGTGTGTGTGTGTATGTGTGTGTGTGTGTAGTACATATATATAGATTTAACTGCGAAAATTGAACATTGAAGTTGGCTGAGTTTGCCAAATCTTCTTCCATGCCTATACGAATCCCCAATAATTCGTAATGGACATGATATAAATGTGCAACTCGGCTAAAACCGTTTGGCCATGTGCATCACCTACTAGAGCTGCTAATGTGTGTGCTACGGTGACCTTCGCACGGTATTAAATTTAACCCGTATAATTTCGATAGTGGACAACCACGTACGACCCAGAGTTTCGTGCGAGACAAAGAGAGACAGAGCGCGAAGAACGAGAGGGAAACTGTTTCATCGCCGCCTGACCATACACGGATCGTACCACTTGCTCCGTTGCACTTTGCTCGATCGATGCTATCGAAGGCCCCTGTATCATTGTGTATATTTGCGAATGTATGTGGTGGTGGAAGGGACAGTAAGGATAATCTCTCGTTTCTCAATGTAACTAAGCGACTCGTGATTCGTAATGGTAATTGCCAGAGCCAGAGATCGGAGATAACAGACGGATGGAGATGAGGAAAGCCAGAGCACGAATCGCAGAGCACAGAGTAAGAATAATTCTGGCAAGTTCATACGGGAAGTCATACATAGAAATCGACAGTAATTTTAAAAAAAACATTTCAATAAAAATAATTATAAACAACGAAAATATTAAAAGTTAAAGAATAATAATTCTATAGGACGATTTTTTTTGCCAAATCGTGGAATTATTCAATGTCGACAATTACATTATTAAATTCATTAATAGTTGAATTAATTTAAACGGTAAAGTGATTGAAAATAATTCAGGTTGTTTGAACTAACTGTACAAGACACTCGGAAGGTGTTCACGAAATGTTGGTCCTGTGCTTGTTTGTGCGCTGTTCCGAACAGTCTGCAGACATCAAGGATATCCCTTTGCATAATGCAAACAAAGCTTCTCGCAGTGAGATAGCGAGAACCGTGGAGTTTCGTGTGGCTGTTGTGCGGTTAGTTCTGTGGGTTCTCTCTCTCTCTCTCTCTCGCTCAGTCCTCCTCACCTTCCACCTTCCATTCTAACCAATAACATTTGCGATCACTCATTCCCGTTCGTATACGATCATATTACAACCGCCGTCTCCACTCCCGCCAAACTTCCAATATTAATCCATTCAATATTACGCGAGAGAGTTCGCGGATCATTAAATGTAATTTGATTGTAATGCTAATAAGAACACGCATTGGGGGAGACGCGGTTTCCGCGTCCCAATATATCACATTTCACTCGACCACACCAGAATATTCTCTCCAAGATATTATTATTATTACTGTTACGGTTATATGGGATTAGAGTTTAATACCGTGTTATGCACGTTCGGTATCACTTTCAAATGGTCCGGGACGGTATGCTTCGCCGGTACAGGATAATTAATTATCGATAATACCTCATCTATCGTCGGACAATTATGCACTTTCGATATTTCATTTGCTGGCTCTCACTCTCCCGCGTCTTTTTCCGAAAGTTTCTCTTCAACAATTACAATTGTACGGAAAAAAGGTAATATCCTCTTATTTTCGCGATAATTATTTGTCACATTGGTAATACAGTTTGTACCGTAGTGATATAAAGTTTAATTTACCGGTTAAAAGAACAGACAAGACATTCTGTGAGATGAGCTCCCGTTCTTTTATTATAATTAAAGTTGCGCTATGTCCCCTGGCCAATTATACGAAACACAAGAACACTGTGGTGGGATGCTCTCTCGTTTCCGTTCTCGCGTCATGTCTCTCCTCTCAGCATCCTTGGCCCTCTTTGATCGTCTCATACCCTTGACATCATCGTGTCGTTCCGATGATAGTCAGATTTATGCTCTTCCGCGAGAGCTAACGCTGTACTGTCTCGCGTTTCTCTCAGCCAGACCAATAAAGAGGAATTAGGGAATGTCATTTACGTATATATATGGAAAATATCAGCATTGTATAGCGACGGCTCTCGTATACTTAATTATTGTCGTCTTCATTTTTATTAAGGATGAAATAGAACGAGAAAGAGAGTGAATGAGAGAGTATGATTGTCTACAATCTCTCTTTTATTTCCGACTTTTCTTAGGGCACAAAATCTTCATCGGGATTCCCGGAACGTTGAGTGCACAAATATCGTCGTAAATACGTTTGAACTATCCATCTTCTCAGACTCTACGCGCGTAATTAAGCGAAGAAGCAATCATTTCGTATTATTAATCTTTCGGCCGTACAAAAATATTTTTATTTCCGAGAAAAATACTACCGTATACGCAATATATACTATCCAATATGGATAAGTCACGATCTAGCGTCGATATAAGAAGATTACTTTTTTTTTATAGTCCATTCAAGAATCTCCTATCATCCGGGATGATACTTTATTATCCTTTTCCAATCTCCATACGTGCAGCCGTGCGGCATGAATGATCGTTCTTTTTATGGGCAATGAAAACATAAGACGTTAGTATTTAATAGTGCTGCTTCGCTTCGTTTAAGCTTGCGCGTCGTCGATTTCGTAATATATACACATGGGACGGAGCTTGCGGAGGATTTCTCATCGATATGCATCCTACACTCACCCGAAAAAAAAGCGGTACACTTAAAATTTGGAAAAAAATCACTAAATTTCTAATGACGGTAACTGCGTAAATAATGAAAATAGAAAGGTCTTTGAAAAATGAAAATAAAGCTTGGAATCTCTACTTAAAGGATCGATTTATTTCAATGTTGCGAGATAAATTTATTGAAAATGGCGGATGACAAAGCGAGAGTATGCGGAATTGAAAAATATACGTCCGAGTTTGGGACGACCCATGGCGTGAGTCAGGTGTCGCAACACAATAGGATAAAAAGCATGTGATAGTAAAAGCATTTGAAGAAAAAGGATGTTGTTTACTTTAAATGCGAATAACTCGGCGAAAAATCATCGTATCGTAACGATTAAAAAGCATTTTAAAGAGGAAACTCTGTACTATCACATGCTTTTTATCCCATTGTGTTGCAACACCTGACTCACGCCGTGGGTCGTCGCAAACTCGGACCAATTTTTTTCAATTCCGCATGCTCTCGCATTGAAATAAATCGATCCTTTAAGTAGAGATTCCAAGCTTTATTTTCATTTTTTAAAGACCTTTCTATTTTCATTATTTACGCAGTTACCGTCATTTGAAATTTAGTGATTTTTTTCCAGATTTTAAGTGTACCGCTTTTTTTTTGGGGTGAGTGTATATACGCGGACAAAATTTTTATACACTTTTTATAGTCAGAAGTTTCGCTCGATTGTCATGGAAAATCAAAATAATTTGTCAGGAGCGTAATTATGAATATTTTCAATAATATCGTAATACAAAAATGTATTATGTATAAAAAAAAGTCTAGTTGTTTGTTACGCCGTGATTCATTGCTCACTCGTATGTAAAAGAAACGTGTTTTTGGAAATGCATTCATTTTTGTCAAAAACAATATATTGGAAATATTAATTTTTCGATATATAACCTTTTATTGTTTAAATTCTAATTCTGCTCTGTGTGTATACGTACAATTAATACGAGTAAACATTTTATACGCGTATAACATGACCCTGCGTCTTTAATCATCGTGATGATGGCCCGAGGGTCAGTTAGTCGGGTCTCTCGCGTCTATTTCGCAAAAGGGTCACCAGAAAGCGTAATTGCGTATTGCCAAAGGGGGTTGTTGTACGCCGCGTATATAGAGATTCACGATTGCTCTCTTAAAATGTGCCTTTCGCGACGCGATGAATATCGAAGGCCTAAAGAGGGAGCGTTATGCCTCGAGGGAAACGCGTGCAGAAGGGACGATGTTACGTGTATGTATATTTGTGTATACATCCATTCGTTGACAGCGTTTATACGGTTAGTCGGAAAATGCATGTTGCGAGATTCTCGTTAGCTCTTCCAAACACGTGTATACGTGTCTCATCTCTCTCTCTCTCTCTCTCTCTCTTTCTCTCTCCCTGATTCACTATCACTGTCTTGTTCAATTTCTGGCTCATCGCTCAAACATGTACATATGTATATAGCCGGAGAGTGGACTCTAATTATTTCGCTCGCTCGCACGCGACTAACGCAATAACGTTCAGGCATCCCTCATGCATTATAACTATATGAGCTGCTATCATACAAGAGGATGTCACATACACACGATTCTACGTGTAAAGTGATGCGAATCACGCCCTTTTGTTTTTTAGCAGTTGAAATAAATATTCCTACATATTCTGCATTGTTCTTTTTCGATTTCCATCCTGACTCTTCATTCAATTCCTTAGGATTTAATGAACGTTCGCATAGCAATAGTTTTCAGGCACAATTTTGGAACACAAAAAAAAATCGATGAAAAAGGTATGAAGAAAACGATATTCACTTTGCGCTATGGCTTTAAATGTTTATTTTTATGTCAACAATTTTTATTAATTTTTATATTAAAAATAAATCCTGGCGTACTATGAAGAATATCAATTTTCTCAGTGCAAACACAATTAAATCGTCAGAAGCAGCCCCTCCCCAACCGCCTCGCCGCCGCTCGATCCTCTCACCAAGCATACTCGATCCCGCTCGCTCTCGCCAACTCTTGTACACGGCGGCGGCGGCGGCAGCGATATATTTATATAATATAGAGATATATGTATATACATTTTGCTTTACTTTATATATCTTACTACTATAATAAAGCTGGAGAGTTTGTATATCTGCTGGAACGCGCTATTTTCAGGAAATACTAATCCGATTTGAAAATTCTTTTTGCGCTAGATAGCCCGTTTATTCAGGAAGGACCCTAAGGAGCGGCGGCGGCGTCGGTTTATTTTTTAGTTATTGGTCCTTTTAGTTTTTCCATATAATTTCCAGATGGTATTTATAGTTAATGAGATGCGCTTGGTTATGTACTCATAATGCGTATGAAACGGATTTATAATCCAAATTTAACGCGGGTGAAATCACGGGGCGCAGCTAGTTATATATATATTGCTTTATAAATATTGATTAATAATTGGCTCCTGTCATTCATAAATACAATGAAATTGATGTTCCCTTCCGTATAATAGAAATGACGCCAAGGAATGCTCGTAATAGCTTTTTTATTCTCGAGAGATTCACGCTGAAGCAGGTGAATTTAAGGGTGTTCGCGGATTAAAGGGATGAGAGAGAGACAGAAAAAAGACTAAACTATTTCTTTGGCACGCGTCTCGGCTAATTTTGTGGCATGACACATTACTATCTGGTCTAGGTTACTCTCCTTTTTCCCTTCGTCCGAATAACACCAGAGACAACCTGTTCATTTTTGTGCAATTAACTTCGATATATAACCATAAATGTGTGTCTGTCTGTTGACGAACAGGGAGATAATTAATTGGAGACGACGGGAGTAATTTCCTGCTGGAAGACGATAAAATCTCATTGGTCCGGTGGTCTGGACGATCCGAAGAGTCCTCTCTCCTCTTTCTCATCTTTTCCTGTCTTCATGACACGTTTTATCAGTCCTAACCACGCTTGTGGCCTTTGAATTTTTTCTACCCTCTCGTCTTTCTCCTCTTTGCGGGATAATCTTCTCTTTTTTTCTGCCCCTCCTCCACCGACCCCCTCTCATCTTTTCGTGGCACGAGACGGTGATTACTCGAATTTCAATTGCCAAGTGAAACGAGCGTGAAATTGAGCCCCGTCATAATTTTGTATTCTTAGCATTTCTCTCGCGGTCGAGGAAAGGAGGCGAATCGCAAGTAACAAACTGGAAAAATTACTAATTGAATTCGAATATTTGAAAATTTTCTCGAAATAATTTTCATTTTTATTTGGACAATAACGAAATTTACTTTCTTCCACTTACGCTAAATAGTTAGTATTCATAATTATTTCATGAGGAAATTAATGTATTTTCTTTATTTCAACCAATTGTTATGCGTCTGTGGTACTTTAATAAACTTGTTAAATATTAGTCATATCATTAAATTTGTAATAGGGATCAATATATCGCAAAAAAGTCCTTATACATAAAAAATCAGTTCATCCGTACAAACGTTGGAATAAAATGGGACGAAACGCGTAAAAGTACATTCGGTATATGTAGGAATGCATCATTGCAGTATAGTATACATGATCTGTATGCGTATCTCAAACGTGTCTGAGCGATAACGGACAATTCTACTTGGAAAGTTTCCGCAACGTGGTCAACCCACAGAATCCGTTTTTTTTCTCTCTCCCTCTCTATCTCTTTTTCTCTTCTACTTTGTTTCGTGTGAATCGCGAGAGAACTGAGAGAATCTTCTCCCACGAATTCTACCCTCAGCCATTCTCGAAGAAATACGCTACAATGTATATACCGTGTCTATGCAAATTTGCGTTCCTTAACGGTATTGGTCCCGTACTCGCGGTCGTTCCGCACACGTTATCCACGAGGAAGAAAGAGCGACCGTGGGGCACGAGAGCACGAAGAGAAGACCAGAGGCAGAAAATCTCCCGTAGCATTTCCATTCTATACTCTCGCTCCTTTATATCATTCTACCCTTCTCAATCCCTCCCCATTCCTCTCCTCTCACCCTCTTCGTATATTCGGAACATCCTACCGCAATGTTCCACTTTAGGCTTTCTCGGGGATTAAAATCGACCTGGAAAAACCCCGAGGGAATAGTACAATAGTTATCGTACACATTTTCGTGTGAAACATGGAGAACATATCGTTTATTTCCTCACAATGTTATCAGCCTCGTGTACATTGGGTAAAGAGAAAATATCTCAGCTAACAATGATTACGAAACACTGTTAAAACATTCTTCAAGTCCTCGTTCGTTGAATTACAAAAGTGACAATCGATGTACCTAAATTTTCGATCGATTTATTGATTTTTTTTTTCAACACAATAAATAGTCGATTATTTCAATGAACAATAAATTGTGAACAACTTTTTTGTGTGAAACAATGTATGAATAAATAATTACTCGTCGATAAACGTCGAGATCAGGAGTTTCTGGGAAACGCCACTAGAGGCGTCTCGCTCATCGTGATTAACTAATAATTCATCGAATAATTGCTCTCGAAATGACAACCTACGTATTGACTATCACTCATCTCACTTCTCTCGGTTAAACGGTAGGAGAAGCATCAGTCGAAGACATACACACAAGGGTGAAGAAGGAAGCTGAGGATTAGGAGATCCTATCGTGTCTCCCGATTAAGCCCCTATATATACGAACGGGAAATAATTTGCTGTTGGAAGGTTTTCCGAGTGTTCCGAGTCGTCGGATAGATGGAACTGGATTAGAGAGGACGAGTGTTGTGTGTTCGTGTGGGTGCTCGCCTTTATAGTGAACCTTACAACGGGCGTTACAGTGTGTTGAATTCAAGAGAGGTACGTAGGAGAACAAAAGGGCTTTAACTCAACCGCTTGGGACGTAAAATCACGGGGTGTCACGCCCTTTTCGCTTGCCAGTCGATGTATAGACAACGAGGACACTTTCATGCCTCTTTTGGAAATCGTTGCTCCAGCAAAGCTCATGGATCGTCTCTTTTCTCCCTCTGTCGTTTTGGGCCCTTACTTGGAATCCAATAGCTTTGGCAATGATGTTACGATAACGAAGGGAGATAGGACGACAGGAGAGGCGAGAATACGCGGAAGTGGAGAACATCGAGAATATATATATATATAGGCATTATATGGGGCTCTCGTTAGTGCCACGGGGCAAAAAGTAATTAACTCCGATTCGTAGATCACGGTTTTTCTTTCGTTTTTTCTTCTTCTTCTGCTTTTCTGTACCTTCTCAAACCTTCCGCTCTAAACAGTTTTCTCGTTAACCCGCAACTCGACTCTCCTGACACCGCATCGACAATTTTCTTTTTTTTTTCATCCCCTCACAAGAAATCGATAGTTTTTTGCCTCGAGGCGTACGTCTCGAATTTTTCTGTCGTTTCGTTCGCCGGTTGAGAAAATAACATGGAAAAAGATCTATTCCCTCGGGTGGTCATTCTACGCACTAAAAATCAAATAATCCGGAAAAAATACACCAAACGGGACCGTACATCTGTTCTGCGAATGCAGAATTGTGAGGATTATTTGAATTCACATAAAAGGAATATGCAAAAAGAGAAGATATTTATAAATAAGGATTTGACAATTCAATATATATAAAAAAATAATTTCTCAACACTTGAGCGCCAAACATTCACTTTTTTTTGTGTTTTATTAATATTTCTCCACTAATATCATAGCACTTATGGGAGTCGATAGATTCGTTCGATTTTTTATTTCATCACGATCCACTAAAATTGTTGTACATCCTGTTGTCAATTTTTTTCAATTCTCCCTTATCTTCGCGTGATATACAAGTTGTTCATGAGTTGTCGAGGGTAGTTGGGCCACCCTCTATGACGCCATGACGAGAACAACGATGAGAAACCACTCTCTCTCTCTCTCTCTCTCTCTACTCCCTCTCGTCGCAAGAACCTACGTGAAATTTAATTACAGAACGGGGTGTGCAGTTTATATCAGCGGTCTGTTAAGGTTCGGAGGAGACGACTGTGAATTCCCTCTCGTTATCGCCTCTGCAAGCAGTTTCGCTTCTCGCTGTCACACGAGAGCGAAAACCGAGAGCAGCAGTTTGCTCGGTTGACACAAGAGGGTCGAGGAACGAAATAAGCAAACCGCAAAACGCACTCATCGTGAAAACGAGAGAGATAGAGAGGGAGAAAACCAGGAGAATTGAGAAAATGCGGCGGTGTTATTACGAGAAAAAACGAAGCACAGGTGCACATGGGTTTAAAACAAAAAGAATTGTCGAGGGTTGGCTTTTGCAAAGTTTTTTCTTTGAGTCGTTACTGTATCGCGATGCTTTTGCTTCGGCTTTGGGATATATTTTTCTTTACTAGTAAAATTTTCGTTGCTGTTGGTGATATCATTTTGAAATGTAAATCTATTTGAATAAAGCTTGCACTTGAAGTAATCCAAGTATAAACGAACTGAATAAAAACTATTTGGTCTTGTTGCAAATTACCCTGGAAACTGTTTCCAAATTTTTCCGATTATTTTTTTTGTCAACCAAAAGGCACCTTGGCAAATAAAGCTATTTTTCTCTTACTTCCCTCCCCCCCGCCCAAGCTCACTCTCTTTCTCTTTCTCCCTCGGTTTCGGGATGTAACGTTATCCTATTGGGATCTATGTAACCATAGACGACGCCGGCAATTAATCATTTTGAAATAGGTCGAGACGCAATATATACCATCTTGGGTTTCTCGAAAATGTTCTCTCTCCGTGTTGTTTCCTGAATAGACATATAGCCCGGAGCATAGCTGAACATAGCTATATCTAAAGTACCTACGTCCGTAATATTTTGGAAGTAAATGAACTTGGAGATCGTGCGATTGACCAAAAGCCATTTGTTGCTATTGTATGAATATCAATTTTTACATACATTTTTTTTAAGGGCGGAAATAGGGTTAGACGGTTCGAAAAATCGATTTTTTTTATTTCATAAATTGTTAGTAAAACTATTGAAAAATATGTTCCCAAAATTTTAAATGAAAATTCCGACTCGTTCTATTGTTATAAGCCATTAAGGGGGGAAATAGGGTTAGGACAGCGTTTTCTCAATAATTTTCATGAATTTTTTTATAGTATAAAAAATGAATATAATTTATTAAAACTTTGAGAATATTTTATTCATATATTTAAGTATATACTATAACATTTTTATACATATATTTGAGTATATACTATAAAATATTGCTTGCCATATTGCTATGGCTTGGTTGCCATATTGCTTGTTTTTCTTGGTACTATTTTTTCAAACGCGTTTTTCTGAAAACGACTTTTTTTTAACTTGCGTACACGCTAGTTTGAAAAGTTTTCAACCAATCGTTTTGAAAATTGGCAGTTACTTTCTTCATAGTATTGCCCTCTATATGAACCTAAAATCGGAATATTATCATTATTTAAAATAATTTTTTTTTTGCAAACAAAGTTGTAAAAAATGGTAAAAAACCATGCATTTTTGTTTTGACCCCTGTAAAAAATTTAATTTTCTATTTTTTTGATAGCATTTAGGTTCATATAGAAGAGAGATATATAATGAAAGGAAATTCCAACCTCGTTTGATTTCAGATAAAAATTGCGGCTTTCAGAATGTACGCAAAATGCTGAGTCTAATTGTGCCCTGCAATATGGGGTCACTAATATTTTATAGTATATACTTAAATATATGTATGAAAATTTTATAGTATATACTTAAATGTAGGTATAAAATATTCTCAAACTTTCAATAAATTATATTCATTTTTTATACTATACAAAAATTCATGAAAATCATTGAGAAAACGCTGTCCTAACCCTATTTCCCCCCTTAAATGATTGATTTATTTAGCCAAGTTTTGCACAAAAAAACTTTATTAATATTTTTAATTAATATTTTCATATTATTTATTGTATTATTTTCACTGAGTTTCTGATGTTGAGACAACTGAAAATCAGTTAAAAATAAAAGCCGTCTGTATCGACACAGGTTTCCCGCAGTTTTCCCCGTGTCCACGGCGATTGCGATAAAGTGTATCTAAAAAAAAGCAACTGCGTATGCTACGGAAGTTAGATTAGCTAAGCACAGAGCGGGTAGGGAATGATAGGAGGGAAATTGGAAAGGATCATCCGTGAAATCCCGCAAGTGTATACCTTGGAACACACAATAATAATAAAAGATATATTTATATATACGTAAATAAATGGAATACATTTTAAACTGAACATCATAAATCGATGAGCATTGCCAATGTAATCGCAATTCCAAAAGTCACGATGTACGTCTTTATTTCTCTTCGATTTCCGTTCGACGCGACAACTAAATCTCATATATTAGAATAACACGTACATGGAAGATTGCAGCTATCCACTATATAGCAGCCTACGGGAATTCTTTAACGTGTTCGAAAAATGGATGCTAGCCAGAGAGAAAGAAAAGGAGAAATGGGATATTACGATGGGTGGATAGAGGAACGTTCACCTTTCCCGTTTCTCTCATAAATTTACCGCATCATAACGGGAGGAAAAACATTTATTTTATTTTTACTTTTATTTTTTTGCCACTATTTTTATTGGCCATTTGTTTCACTCTACCGCTGCACGTTTTCACCGCGCACCAGACATCAACGTTTGCACAAGTATGTGCAACAACTGCTGGCAGACAAACGGACGTAACGTCCACGATTTAGCACGTAAAGCGATCGGAGTTACGACATATTGTTCGACAACGATGAACACAATGATCAGAATGTTGGTAACAATGATGAGGGTCTGTATCGACATATATAAATAGCTGCTGATAAAAACTTTTAATGGAGGCGTAAAAAGAATATTTCGCGATTCGATTAAGGGAGGAAATAGGGTTAGACGGTTCAAAAAATCGATTTTTTTTTATTTCATAAATTGTTAGTAAAACTATTGAAAAATATGTTCCCAAAATTTTAAATGAAAATTCCGACTCGGTCTATTGTTATAAGCCATTAAGGCAGGAAATAGGGTTAGGACAGCGTTTTCTAAATGATTTTCATGAATTTTTTATAGTATAAAAAATGAATATAATTTATTGAAACTTTGAGAATATTTTATACATATATTTAAGTATATACTATAAAATTTCTATACATATATTTAGGTATATACTATAATATATTAGCGACCCCAAATTGCTTGTTTTTCTTTGAGCAACTTTGACAGACTTTGACTTTGACTTCGTTTGTCTTTGACAAACGATTGTTTGAAAAGTTTTCAACCAATCGTTTTGAAAATTGGCAGTTACTTCCTTCATAGTATTGCGCCCTATATAAACCTAAAATCGGAATATTATCATTATTTAAAATATTTTTTTTTTGCAAATACAGTTGTAAAAAATGGCAAATAATTATGGTTTTTTGTTTTCACCCCTGTAAAAAATTCAATTTTCTATTTTTTTGATAGCATTTAGGTTCATATAGAAGAGAGACATATAATAAAAGTAAATTCTAACCTCGTTTGATTTCAGTTGAACATTGCGGCTTCCAGAATGTACGCAAAATGCCGAGTCTGTTTGTGACCTGCAATATGGGGTCGCTAATATTATATAGTATAGGGGGGACCCAAAAAAAACGGGAATTGCGCTGCGGCGGGGAGGGAGAGTGGGGGAACCCATTGCTCGACCAGGTGTCCGTTGGGGACACGTCTCCTGAGTTAGTGTGCGAAGTTCTGTCGCCGTGAGTGCATCGGTTTGTCCATGGGAATTTTTGTAGTGAAACAACTTTTTCCATTTCGGCGAAAACGTGATGGCCGATTGTCAAGAGCAACGCGCGACTGCGAAATTTTGTTTCCTGTTGGGGAAATCGGCCGCGGAAACTACTGTAATGCTTAAGACTGCTTATGGAGATGCTGCCTTAAGTAAAACCAGAGTCTACGAATGGTTTTCACGTTTTAAAAATGGAGAAATGTCAATTGAAGACCAACCCCGTTCAGGACGTCCCTCAACGTCACGAAGTGACGAAAACGTCGACAAAATCAATGCTCTCATTCATGAAGACCGTCGCCTAACCATTGATCAACTCTGTGAGATGTCTGGGATATCATGGAGTTCAATTCAGAGGATTTTATCCAAAGATTTGCACATGAGCAGAGTTGCAGCCAAATTTGTCCCTCGTCTTCTCACAGACGAGCAAAGGGAGCGTCGACTTCAGGCATGTTTTGAACTTCAAAATCAGCTCGAAGAGGACCCTGAACTTTTTTCCAAGCCGATTACTGGTGATGAATCGTGGTGCAATGGATACGACCCCGAAACAAAGCAGCAATCAAGCGTTTTGCCACTGTGGAGGAGGTGAAACAAAAATCGCTGGAAGGCCTAAAGAACATCCCGATGAGTGAATTTAAAAAATGTTTTGAACATTGGAAGGATCGTTTGCAGAGGTGCGTTGTGGTCAAAGGAGAATACTTTGAAGGTGATCAAAATTTGGTGAAAAAATATTAAAAAATAAAGAAATTATGACGAAATTCCCGTTTTTTTGGGTCCCCCCCTCGTATACTTAAATATATGTATAAAAATTTTATAGTATATACTTAAATATATGTATAAAATATTCTCAAAGTTTCAATAAATTATATTCATTTTTTATACTATAAAAAAATTCATGAAAATCATTGAGAAAACGCTGTCCTAACCCTATTTCCCCCCTTAATGAAGACGGCGAATAAGCGAATGTGTCTTATTCGCCATTTTCATTCAGCCAACCGCTGTCCAATTCGAACTGTGAATATAAGACGCTGCTGCATTTCTCAATCTATACATTACAAACCGATAAAACGTGGTGATGTCAGCGCGAAAAGATGCCGCAGTAGTTCACTCAGTAAAACATAAAAGGATAAATTTAAAAAAATGAGTATGATAATGTAAAGAGATCGTGGAAAAACTTGCTAGAGGCGACGCGATCCGATATACACGTAAATCATTCGAGAAATATATATGAGACCGGAGTTCCGAGGACTTGTGAGTCGGCTTTAAAATTAACGACAATTGGCGAAATTACGCGGAACACATAAGCCTGCTTACATTATTATATGTCTTATATGAACGGCATACGCGAGTGAAGACTGTGTTTTAGCTGGGTGTCACGACTCCCAGTTTGACCGCGAGTTCACGTGTCAATTGACGAAAGTCTTTTGAATCTTTGGCTCGGCAAAACGCTTGCGTGCTGCGGGCTTAAGTGTTGCACGATACCGTGCACGAATTACGTTTTAATTCGCATTCGCAGATGAGAAACTATAGCACGCGCGCTTTTTTATTTATCGAGCTCTCCGGCGGAACGCTATGCACTGGCTGATGAGCGTGCTTCTAGAGTTAGTAATACGTGAGAGCTTGTGATGTACAGCGAGTTATATTACCAGAACGAGTCACTGAGAACCCGAGTGATGCGATCGAGAGGGAGAGAGAAAGAGAGAGAGAGAGAGAGAGGGTGTATATGACTCGCGCCATTTAGCTGAGTGACGTGCTCCTGGCATCGGCAGTGTGTCAAGATCACTCGATCTTAGAGTGCAGTGTACGCGCGAGCTCGACTGTACTCTATTGCTTCGGGGCCTCATCCACTTCCCGATCTCAAAAGTTCTCTCTGTCGCTCTCTCTCAGTCTATTATATATATACATATAATATTCGAGAACCCCCGTGGTTATCTTGTGTATATCCACCGGAAGACGAGTGCGAAAGCCTTACCCAGCCGTTGAACCAGAATACCTACCCCTGGTTCATCTTTACAACCCTTCCCATCCTACAACCTCATACTTGAGCAACTCGAGTGTCGTACTCTAAAGTTCGCGATACTTTTACCCCCCCCCTCGCTCCCACCCGCACCTTCTACATAAGCCCTCAACCCCTACGCCTTCCTTGATCTCACATCTTCCTCGGTTCATCCCTTCCAAGCCGCCATTGCTTCAACGTCTCGACTTTAGAGTCTCCCGATCGATTCGACGACCTTGAATTCGTCGACATTCTTTTTTTTTTGTCCGCATGCGTGTGTGTGATTCTTCGGTTCCGTATTGTTCGTGAAACAGGTATTTCAATCATTCCATTTCTTCTTTTTTTTCTCATGGTGCTTGCACTGTGAATAACCGACAGCTTAAAAAGTCTTGTGTACGTGTATTGTACTTTAAAAAGACAGGTGACGCAACGATTGAGGAGAAGGTCGTAATCGCGACGCCTATAGCCTTTTTCGCTCGTCGAAACCTTGGCCCGTTGACACTCTCTCCTCTCTTTATATATATTCCGACGTGTATTGCCGGGTTTAATAATAGAGTGCGACGATCTCGTTGATCACATCACCACGTGGCCATACGACGCTGAAGACATACGCGGAATGACGCGTTTGAGTTTTGTTGGGTTTTGTTACTTCGTTCTTAATTCGAAGACAAAATTGCTTTGGATGTCTATTCTATTTTGCAAGTTCCCGGCGAACTAAGGATCTACAAAATTTTGAATAGTTTGAAACAATACTAACATTTGTTAAATTGTTACATCAAATACTTTTTTTTACGCATTAATTATAAGAAATATGACGTACATGAAGAATGTTTAAATTTATCGACTGTGAAAACATGTTGGGATATAGTTGTTTCTTTTGACAATCGTGGCGATACTGAATCACAGAATAACTGAAGAAAATACGATTTTTATTGTGCAGAAGCATGATGGGGCCAGGAGGAATAACGGTAGCTCTGGCCATGTACTGGCTTACGGGTGCGGTGGGAGCAGCATCCCTCCCTCCCGACGATCAATACTCCCCTCATCAGCCACCATACAAGAGAGATGTTGCCCAAGGACCTCTGAGCTATCCGAACTGGATGAAATATCAGCAGGATTTGTCCACGAGATTGGGTACTGAATTGTTAAAGTATTTTTTTTAAATCCATCAAATTTCGACAATAACCACAAACTGACAGAGGTTTAAAGTTACTTAGGCCGATTTTAATATTCATCTTTGTTGGAAGTAGTTGAAGTAGAAAAGTGATATATCCTCGTTTCAAGTTACTTATGCAACACGTTTATAGAACCGCCGGATTACACGTCCGGATTGGAGAAACTGGATTTTTCGAAGGAACGAATGAGACGAAAGGACACGGTAATTCCTGATTTGGAGCTTTCACCTCCGGCCTCTGAGGGACGGAAGATTACTGGCTCTGCCGACGTCATAAGAAACTCGAGCGAATCAGTAAATGTGAATCTAGGTATACCGGAACACGCGGGAATTGCCTCAGTCTCGAGTGAAGATGACTTCGTAGGGGAAGAAAATTTTCAGGATCAAGGACCTGGTTCCGTGGAGGTGTACAAGCTCGATCTTCATCGTGAAAATTCATTGCTCGTGCCGCATGACAATGAGAAGCGGCCGGTCGCAGGATCCAGGATGAAGAGCAAGATACCGAAAAAAGCGACAGCCGAAGAAATTCTCTGGAAACTAAAGTCCATAGAGACCAGCAAGACTCCACTACCGTCTATATTTCGACAGCCACCACGTAACCACGAGGATCCAACATTGCCTCGAGAATACAGCGGTAAAATGAAGAAAAATCCCATCGACGAGGTGTTCGCTATCGGAGGCGTGCCCGAATTACAAGTTGGTTGCGAGGGTCTAGAAACGTCCGAGAGACAGAAACGTTCCAGCGGACCAGACGTGGAAAATACATACGACGACGACGACGACGACGACGACTGGGATAGCTCGCACAAGTTTCGGAATCCCGTCTACGGAGAATCAACAGACTCCATACTACCCGGAAGGACGCCGATAGTTCTTGATTTGGAGGACGAGGAGCCACCATCAGGGGAAATTTACGAGGAAATGGACGAGCTGCTGAAGCTGAAGAAACTGGAGAACACTAGCCCGGAACCAACGACAAGACGGTGGAACCGAGGTGACATTGATCCGGCACTCGAGATGGAGAAGCATCGAGAAAGACGAATGATGGTACATACGTTACCGGAACGAGGTGACCTTGGTCCCTACGGCAATGGTAGCGGCAATGAAGTCAAGGGATTAATTGTTTCAGAAGACTCAAAGAGACGCGAATTAGAGCGGAAGAGATTTAGAAGAGAGGCCGCTGTAGTGAGGTCACCCGTGTCGTTAGGGATGAACGTTGAAGACGACAAGAACGTTCCTTTGTCATTAAGTCAAACCGCAACCGCGAATCGTCAAAGTCGTCGTAGATTACTGTGGGTCGAAAATCCGGTGAAACCAGAGCACAGGAATCAAGTTACAAAGACGCGACATCATCGGGCGGTCAATGGGCATCGGGATGACTCAAATATATGGGGTTTTGGTGAAGATGACGGAGCAGTATCCGACAGTGAGGACGAGGTGGAGAAGCGCGAATACGATAGAAGGAGACAGGAGGCGTACAGGAGACGTGGTCATCCACCTCATTCTGAGGATCGTTCTTCCGGAAGTGATGCGGATGCGGAGATTGAAAAAATTCGCTTGATATACGAAACAATGTTGAAGAAACAGCAAAGAGAACGAGAGACAATTGAAGAGGAACGAAGAAAAATCGAAGAGACGAGAAGACGACACGAGGAAGAATCAAAACGGAGAATCGAGGAGGAAAGGAGAAGGGAGTGGAATAGAAGACGCGATGAGGAGGAAAGGCGTAGGAGACTCGAAGATCAGCGAAATCATGAGGATCCACCAGCATCTCTTACGCGACCGGATTCATCTCATCGTGGCAACCTGATGAGAAGTCAGCCGGACAGAGAGACCGAGGACGAAAAGCTTCGAGATTACATAGAGAGAAATCGTCCGATCGATCCGAAGATGGGCGATCATCGTAGGCCCACTGAAGAATCTAGGAGAACCGAGCATGCCGAACGTAGCAGACATATCGAGGAGCAACGAAAACGACAGATGGAAGAGGATCAAAGAAGACAACGGATGGAGGAAGATCGACGGAGGCAGAAGCATCCGGATGGAGACGAGAGAAGAAGACAAATGGAGGAACATCATAGGAGAACGAAGCAACCGGATGATAGAAGGAGGCAAATGGAGGAACAACGAAGACATAATCAATCGATAGAGGAAGAGAGAAGAAGACAGATGGAGGAACAACGAGAAAGAGAACGTCCGGACAGTCGTGCGATGGAGGAGGAAAGACGGCGTCGTCTCGAGGAGGAGAGAAAGCTTCAGGAATACGTGAGAAGGAATCAGCCGGTGAACGTGCCGAGAAGAAATAATGATAACGCTGCAAACTCCTCGCGAGAGAGTGATATACAGGTACAGATGAGACGTACGCTCGACGCAGCGAGACAGTGGGAACGTAACCGACAACCGAATGTGATAAGGAACGATGGTAGAATTCACGGTCCCTCGGCTCCCACGAATATTGGTCAGCGTCACTCGCAGGACGAACTCGAGCAGATGCGACAAGAGAGGCTCGAGGAGGAACGTCGGAGGGAAACGGAACGTCGTAGACTCGAAGTGGAGGAGCGAAGGAGAGAGTTGGAATATCAACGCGCAGAGTCGAGGAGGCACGAGGCGGAGAGAAAACGACTAGAGGCAGTGCGAAGGGAAGAGGAAAATCGACGAGCAGAGTCAGAGGGACGAAGAAACCCTTGGGAGGAATCCGTGCCTTCTCGTTATCCGGCAACAGCACCACGGAGAAACGACGGGACTGATGAAGTACGCGATTGGGAGGCGGAGGAGCTTCGCAGACGACAAGCGGCCGGTAGGACAACGGGTAACGCGATGCGAAATCGTGAGGACGAGCGGAGATCCGAGGAGGGCAACGGACAACGACAGCAACAAGAGGCTAGAGAGAGGCAGAGATTGGAGAACGAGAGAAATTCCAGGAATAATGGACATAGACGACCGCAGCACGAGCACAGTGGGTTAGTGCACTACACGTTTGTTCCATTTTATTCATTGTTCACGGCGTAGCTAGACGGGGATAGTTCATTGTTGCAGTGTGACCGCTAAGATTCCATTTTCACTCTATTCTCGGTGCAAAACAATTGATCCCACGATAAAATCTGCCATAAAATATCCCAGAAAAGAAGCCAACGTCCATCGAATCGTGGAATCAATTGGGGGTGAGGGAAAATTTGACAAATTAATTGACAATCCGTTGCATTAAAGTAACAGTAATAGTAGCAATACTTTTGTTAAATAATCCCCATAGTAACCGTATTTTTGTTAAATCCTGCGCACTTTTACCTTTTCTCTTCCTCTCCGGCCCTAACGCTTTATCAAAGTGGCGTCAGTCGCAAACTCTCGCCACACGAATTATTCATTGTTGCAGTGTGACCGCTAAGATTCTATTTTCACTCTATTCTCGAAGCAAAACAATTGATCCCACGATAAAATCTGCCATAAAATATCCCAGAAAAGAAGCCAACGTCCAACGAATCGTGGAATCAATTGGGGGTAAGGGAAAATTTGACAAATTAATTGACAATCCGTTGCATTAAAGTAACAGCAATAGTAGCAGTACTTTTGTTAAATAATCGTCATAGTAACCGTACTTTTGTTAAATCCTGCGCAATCCTTTTCTCTTCCTCTCCGGCCCTAACGTTTTATCAAAGTGGCGTCAGTCGCAAACTCTCGCTACACGAATTAATCGAAGGGGGCATTGAGCTGTTCGTAATTCAACGTCATAGTGATTTGTATACGTATATTGTGAAGCTCGTGTGCTGTTTGCCGCAGGCCGAAACCGAGGCAACGAGGCGAGATTGTTAGGGGTGGCCACGACGAAATAGAGTGGAGAAGACGCGAACACGCGAGGCTGAACGCACTTCCCGTTAGAGCGAGAATAATACTACGCTCGGATGATGCATCGCAAAATGGTGGCGGAACATCACCGAGAGTGATATCGCCAACACCATCACGACCTCTCGTTCCGATTATCGGCTCGAGGGCTAACTATGACAATGACATCGATTTTCCGGTAAGCTAATCCCACTTGTATCACATCGAAAGTACGACATTTTCGTGTCATATCCCTGCCGCAAATCATATTTTATCGAACGTTAAAGACACGTGACGCGAAATTCAATGAAAAATCTAGCGCGTAACGTCAACAGCACGTTGACATGCTTCTCTCATTCGTTGTCAAAATCATACTATCGCACGTTTTCCATTCATGTACCCGTCGAAACTGCTAGTTTGAGAATTTAGGATCGAAATTCTTTCACCAGTTAAATACTCAACTTCGTGCGAAGGCTTACAACAAATGGTGGAAATTTAAACTTGCAAATTGCTTTGCCGACATTGTCCGACAATTTTCCGAAATTTCAAACTGTTTTTTCAATCAAATTACTTTATAAGGAAGCTAAATAAACATATTGATATATAGCCAGTGGCTACTACCCTCATTGGTAGTTCTCGTGTTCACAAAACCAGGATACAAATAGAGCTTTCAGAGGATTTAATGTCCTGCGGCAGGGATATGACACATTTTCGTGTCATATTCCTGCAGCAAATCATATTTATCGAACGTTAAAGACACGTGACGCGAAATTCAATATAAAATCTAGCGCGTAACGTCAACAGCACGTTGACATGCTTCGCTCATTCGTTGTCAAAATCATACTATCGCACGTTTTCCATTAATATACCCGTCGAAACTGCTAGTTTGAGAATTTAGGATCGAAATTCTTTCACCAGTTAAGTACTCAACTTCGTGCGAAGGCTTACAACAAATGGTGGAAATTTAAACTTGCAAATTGCTTTGTCGACATTTCCCGACAATTTTCCGAAAATTCAAACTGTTTTTTTAATCAAATTACTTTATAAGGAAGCTAAATAAACATATTGATATATAGCCAGTGGCTACTACCCTCATTGGTAGTTCTCGTGTTCACAAAACCAGGATACAAATAGAGCTTTCAGAGGATTCAATGTCCGTGTACTTCAACCTCAGTCGCGTGACCCAAACAAACCCAAATGTCCATTGATCCTACTAAGGGGATACTTTGTGAGTACTATAGAAAACAAATTTCGCGAAAGGTAACGCGGGTCTCTGCTAAATTGCTAAATTTATTTCGATCTATATACCTGTATATATCGTCGGCAATCTCGTTTCTCGTAGCTCACGTCATTTCCAAAGCTACATTCATTCTCCGTGAAGAAAATGCAAGTCCTCGGCGATTGTCTCGATGTTTTACGTTGAAACTTGCGGAAGTGGAACGTACGACATTGAATGTAGATGCAAAACAGGTAGGAAAGCCATTGCGGATTCCTTTCGAATTACGATCTCGTGGAAAGTCACTCGTTCGGCTTCGCGCGTTTCTTTATGGTTAAAATTACCACGCGCGGTTTACCAGACATGCATGCAACTACTCTACACACAAACACACATATATATATATGAACTATGTACACACGAGCGGTACGAATTCGCACACTCCCGATTCTCTAACTGTTCTCCGGAAGTGGCGAAGCAACAGAGAGAGGAGCTAGACGCTCTCGATGCCGAGAGAAGCCGGATTCGCATTCGGTTGAGTTTAGAATGTGGAATTACAAAGCGGTGGTTTACACACTCGTGAGTACATAACTACGAGAGTAGTACGGTCGGTCTATGGTCGGTCGATTTCCAACTCGTCGTCGTTCCGTTTTAGAATGTCGAATTAGCCCTTGTGGTTCGGTCTACTATATATAACATTTAACCTACCACGTACCAGGTTATGTGCACGTTTTGTTCGAACACAAATGTTACATGGCATCTATATTATAACCATACATTACCCGACGTCCCCACTTAAAGACTCCATTTATAATCCGGAAGTTAATAACGTTACTCGAACATAATTATCGACAGTTGTCACATAACAATTGGCACTTGCTCGTTGATTACCGTTTGTTGGAACAGGACCAATTTTCCGCACATAACGAACATAAGCGACATAATTCCGGAATTTTCAATAGTATTGCGGGAAGTGGAGAAAAATGTCAGCAAAAAGTGAATCGCCATTTGGCATTTTGACTTTTCCGGAAAATCTCTCACGAACAATTTGATGCAATTGTCTCATCACTCGCCGGCTCGTTATCCCGACAAATTTCACATTACTACGATTGTCCATAACGACCCATTACCCACAAGCATCTTTTTCGTCCGGAAATTCGTCCCCAACCATTACCCCTGAAATTGTCCGCATGTCATTAATTCTCTCATCCGCCACTCGTTGATTACGTCGCATTATACAATTTTAATGACTCAATCTGAAAAAGCCCTCTTCCTGAAAGCCATCTGCTTTCGGTATTTGGCGAAACGACGGATCCGCCGAGTAGCGGAGAACATTCCACAAACGACGACGTGATCAATTACTCTCTATGTGTAATATTCAACCTGTCATGACAGGTTCTAAGCCCTAATCGACCGGGGTTAGAGGCATCACGTTTTCCAGCTCCGGCTACAAGAAGACCACCCGTCGAGAATCCTAGTGCTTGCGTATGGGCTATTGTACAGTGCTGCCCCGCCAATAACCGTATTACATCGTGCTTCGAGTCTATGGGCTGTCCAGGAGTAAACTGGGATCCGAACCCCTGCAGAGGCTCGCTCGCCGATGCTGCGAGAGCTCAAGTCGTTAGGTTCTACGAGGCAGCCGACGAGGAAAATAACGAATAAAATTGAGCCAATAACTGAAGGCACACTTTCACGTGTGCCACAATCACTCTCGCCGAACAATAACAAATCAATTAATTAATTAACCCTTCGGCAAATATTGAACTGCACATCTTGACGGAATATTTCGCTTAAAGAGACCTTCGTGTAAACAAAATCTTCCGTTGATGACTCTGAATGACTTGCAATAACTTTTAAACGACGATAAACAATCGTCCTAATTTTCTGAAATTAAATCACTCTATTTTTTTATCACAATTGTGTATTTTCTGCTGGTACCAAAGGCTATTACTTGGAACACAAATACGTAATAATTGTAACAAAACCTTTGGTGTGGATGCTGTCAGAGATTAGACAGCCATTGGATTAGTGCCGAGATTGGATATATTTGCACCGAAAAGAATAAAAAATAATAATGCTGAAACAGATCGATAAGTGTATATCGAGTAGTGCACTAATCACCTCAGTATGTTTCATGCGCGGGTGTATATTGTTTTTTTTTTTAACGTAAATTAGAAGATGCTTTCTCTAATTTTCTTTGTGATATATGGTAGATGCGTTTTTGCCCAGGGGATGAGCGACGACAGGCAATGTATTATAGTAAAAGTATTTATCGTAAATATGTACACATGTGTATCCTAATGAAATATTATAAAAAAAACGTTAATCCTGTATATACACGATTGGTAATGACAACTTTTTTTTGCTCCATTAAATTATTAACGATCGATCGATGATGGTATTTAATCGAACATTTTCGCAATTTCCCACTCGCGAATCGTCCTGTCGTGTGGAAGATATTGTATATCGACGAGAGAAATGATTTTCAGCTCGCGCTTCGAAAAGGTCCTTCTGTTACAATGGCGTTGATTGCGCGAGAAACATTCGTCATGGCTCTTAGCGCTGAATGGCCTCGTTACTCATGAAAGCTTCCCTTTCCTCTGTGCCTCCCGCCGCCGCCCGCGGCTTCGACGAGAAAAACTCAGCCGCGAAACTCCGTCGTCATCATATATATACGTAAATCTTGCAAGTTCCTCTCCTGCATCCAAAGTGTCTACGATTATCGGTCGCTCTTTCTCTCTTCTCCGCCGTGTCTAGCAATTGGTAAAGCTCGAACGGTTTATGTACGATCGACCAGAAATCATACACTTCTTGTAGCACCACTGAACAAAATCGAAACGAACGAAGATCGAGAAAAAAAACGTGCAAACTACTACGAGTGAATTACGCGATATTCAAACTTTAGCCAATCTTTGTTCCCAACCTACGAACAATCAGTTTAAAGTTCTTGCCACAATCATACGAGGTCTGTTCAAAAAGTATCGCGAATTTTGAATTTCCGCGGGCTACGGATATTCGATTTTCGATTTTTTTGTGGCGTTAGGTTGGTACTCGTGTCCCTCACTTATGCTGAAAAAATCGGCCATTTTTGAATGTTTAGTTAATTGTTGACAGCTGTTTTGGTTAGACGTGTTTTGGCTTGTCTTCGATTTTTGATTATTCCAAAAAATGGATCAAAGAATCTGTATGAAATTTTGTGTGAAAAACAAAATTAAGTTCGCGGACGCATTCCGAATGTTGACTGCGGCATTAGGCGAAGCTACCTTGGACCAAAGCAACGTTTATCGGTGGTACAAAATGTTCTCGGAGGGCCGAGAAGATGCCAACAACGAAATGTGTTCCGGACGCCCGAGCACATCAGCAACAGACGAAAACATTGACGAAGTGAAGAAAATAATATTGGCCAATCGTCGAATCACCGTTAAAGAAGTTGCCGAGGAACTAAACATATCGATTGGCTCGTGCTATTCAATTTTTACCAATGATTTGGGCATGAGACGGGTCGCCGCGAAATTCGTGCCAAAATTGCTCAATTTCGAACAAAAACAGTGTCGCGTTAACATTGCTAAGGAGCTGTTGGACTCGGTCCGCGACGACCCAAATTTGCTCCAGAGGGTCATAACTAGTGACGAATCATGGGTTTATGGTTATGACGTGGAAACCAAAGCTCAATCATCGCAATAGAAGCTGCTTTTTTGGAATAGGCAAAAATCGAAGACAAGCCAAAACACGTCTAACCAAAGCAGCTGTCAACAATTAACTAAACATTCAAAATGGCCGATTTTTTCAGCATAAGTGAGGGACATGAGTACCAACCTAACGCCACAAAAAAATCAAAAATCGAATATACGTAGCCCGCGGGAATTCAAAAGACGCGATACTTTTTTAACAGACCTCGTACACCAACGCTTTTGGTATTTTTACTCGCCGATAATTGTCCGTTGGATTCCAACTACTGACAGAGATGATTCGACAAACGACAAAAGAATTAAAAATATTACTTGATAAAAAGAAATAATAATAATGTTTCTTCGAACAATTTTGAACTATTGTTCTCGTAAACTTATTATATTATATGTTTTCCGAAACGACAAGTCCGAGCACTCAAATCCTTCCAGCAGTCAATCAAGCACTATTAAATTCAGAACAATGCTTGCGATATTGCCGTAAACAATTTTCCGAGATTTCGAGATATATCCGGTCGTATCCAACTTTTCCCTCGCAAATATAGCCAAAATCGATTCGAAACTTGAGACTAAAACAAATTGCACTCGCGCAACTCTTGCAACCGGAGACTTTGGTGTGTCTCGCGAAAACTTTCGTCTCCGTCACCTGCTCCTCTCCGCTTTTGTTGAACCTGACGTATTGTTCTCTCGGTTCAACTATACAGACGACCGGAACTTGCCGAAGCGAGCGTAAGTGGAGAAAAAAAAAGTGTCCTACAATCGACACTGTACTTTGGGTAAGTGTAATTTTATACAACAGAGACAATGAGAAAGAATCATTTACTCTCACAATAATTATAACAATTATTTTGTCGTAAGATCGTAATGAATGTATTTTTTTAGTTCAAATCCCGTTAAGGTCCGGGGCTCCGCGATTAAATTTCGGAAAGTCGTGTTTTATTTTTTTGTTTGTTGAAAAAAGAATCGTATCGAAAATCCCAAATGAGAGAACATTCAACATGGTTTGCTGATCATGTTAAAAAATTATTTCGATCGACATATTAAAAATTCTAAGAGCAGTTTCATTTTTCAAACATTTGTTCTATTTTGAAAAACAAAATAAATCTCTTCCTAGTAATTATTTTTTAGATTCGATTCTAAATATTTGTTACAATCGCAGAAACGTTTCTGACGATAACTCGTATGGGATTTTCGATATCATTTTTGTTTTTCCGTCAAATTAAAAAGGATCGTGTTGCAACCGCTTTATTTCTCTTGTAGAACCTCTACTAACAATGCATCACAGTACAAACGTTCATCTAACCTGGTTTCATCATTGAGATCCCGCGCGCATTCCTTCATACGTATTCTCGTGCCTTTGATCATATGAGATGCTTCAACGTCTCTTCCGCACCATAGGAGCAGTCCAAATTTCACAGAGAGTTTGATATACGATAGGATCGCAATTATATGACGTCTATAGGTATTAACGTACGTCGAGACTGCGTTATCTCGTTTGCACTCATGCACGAATTCGAATTCCGTTTCGATGCAATGTTTACTGTTTCGCGGCGAGGATCCTGGGAAGGACTCGTGTGTGTTAAATCAACGATGTCTGATTCTGTTGTTTCCCTGTGGCTCTTGGGTTCTCGAGACTGTGGGAGGAGCCCCAGAAAACAGTTGTGTTGGCAAACACAAATGGATTCCCGAAACTGATCGATCATCCGATAGATGCATATACAGTACCATTTCAGGTATGTATGAATATATATATATATATATATATATATATATATATATATAGTTGTAACAGGTATAAGGTTAAGCAAAGTACAACGAGGTATTAGCCGTTATAGCCTGGATGAGAAACAACGAAAGCCACTCTTTCAAAGCAGCTTTTCTTTCGTCTCCAGCATTCGATAAAATCCTTGTCTTTTATTCTCTCCTCCCGACTTGCTCCACTCAAGCATTCTTACTCGATTTTCACTCTGATATGTCAAACTCATGAAAATAACGTTATAGGCATCGATATCGAATTTTTTCTATTTTTAATCAGCCAATACAGCATCCGACCATTTTGCGTGATAAATTCAACGCCAAGCGATTGTGTACACTTGTTAATTCAATTCAATTGTCCACGTTGAATTCTGCACGATTATTTCATTAAAATTTCAACAGTAATTATTTTGAGATTGGTGATTCTTGTAAAAAGAAGATGCTGTCATCAAACGTGCGATTGTGGTCTCTCGCGTAATCCATCAAGGGTTTGAACTATTGCAACAAATACAGGCTTGTGAACTGAATAAAACTGAATTCAGAACTGATTAAAAAAACAACATAATCCATTATAAGTCTCCGACAGCTTGTGGTATCCCTGAAAACGTTTGACGTAAGTCTGAAGTGAAAATGAAAGGATGACCATATGCACCGTCAAAGTTTTGAATCGAAATGAAAATCCTTTGACATCGTGCAAAAGAAAAACAGTGAATTCCAATGGGAAAAAGTCACAACATTTTCGGACGAAAAAGTTGAACGAAATTTTTGTTCCCTCAATAAAATAGTTGAAATGATGATTCAATCGATTTTCATTCTTTCGGTGTAGGAATTGTAAATTATATAAGATCGATTTCATCCCCTATTGAAGAAAAATGAAACTACAATTTATCCAATTACCGTTCGAGTTTCAGTGAAATAGGCTTCGTCATTGAAATTCCAATCGTCACTCGCGCACAGAATCGATGCTATATCTTATTTTCTATTCCCGCAATCGAAGCCTCTGACTAATTTAATATAAACAAAAAAATCGTATTTTCCGAACAAACCGACTCGCGTCGATTTTGCATAACCAATTCCACACGGGGTAGGATTATTCTATAAGGGCTGCATTGCAACAGTGGAATATACAATAAGAGTGAGACGTATATGTAGTCATTCGTGCGAGAACGGTTATTTCCTTACAGAAGCGAAAAAATTTGCAACTGTATGTGAACAGTCGAGCGAGAATTGAACGAGGGGCGGGAAGAGGAAAAGAGGAAAAGACTGTCGCTCCTTCATCCACGATGGTGGGAAACGCAATAACGTGGGGACGGTCTTAATAAACGGGAGAGCGCGTGTACCAAGGGACGAGGGGCTGTGAGGGAGAAATCGAAGAGAGCGTTAGCGAGGAAGGAAAGCTGATGTCACACACGAGGACTCCATCCATGCCGGATATACTTCGATGCTATGTACCATAATAATACATAACGTACATATATACATATTGTCACATATATGTATACCACTGAATATGGTTCATTCGACATAAAGTTGTATGATATTAGGTTCGTGAAACTTTTCGTGATGGTTTAATCTACTAGCAATGCAAGCGCATGAAAATGGTCCGCCATTAAGGGGGGGAATAGGGTTAGACGGTTCAAAAAATCGATTTTTTTAAATTTCATAAATTGTTAGTAAAACTATTGAAAAATATGTTTCCCAAAATTTTAAATGAAAATTCCGACTCGTTCTATTGTTATAAGCCATTAAGGGAGGAAATAGGGTTAGGACAGCGTTTTCTCAATGATTTTCATGAATTTTTTTATACTATAAAAAATGAATATAATATATTGAAACTTTGAGAATATTTTATACATATATTTAAGTATATAATATAAAATTTTTATACATATATTTAAGTATATACTATAAAATATTAGCGACCCCATATTGCTTGTTTTTCTTGGTACTATTCTTTCAAACGCGTTTTTCTGAAAACGACTTTTTTTGAACTTGCGTACACGCTAGTTTGAAAAGTTTTCAACCAATCGTTCTGAAAATTGGCAGTTACTTTCTTCATAGTATTGCGCTCTATATGAACCTAAAATCGGAATATTATCATTATTTAAAATAATTTTTGTTGCGCAAATAAAGTTGTAAAAAATGGCAAAAAATCATGCTTTTTTGTTTTGACCCCTGTGAAAAATTCAATTTTCTATTTTTTTGATAGCATTTAGGGTTCATATAGAAGAGAGACATATAATAAAAGTAAATTCCAACCTCGTTTGATTTCAGATGAAAATTGCGGCTTCCAGAATGTACGCAAAATGCTGAGTCTGATTGTGACCTGCAATATGGGGTCGCTAATATTTTATAGTATATACTTAAATATATGTATAAAAATATTATAGTATATACTTAAATATATGTATAAAATATTCTCAAAGTTTCAATAAATTATATTCATTTTTTATGCTATAAAATATTCATGAAAATCATTGAGAAAACGCTGTCCTAACCCTATTAACCCCCTTAAGGGGTTTAACCACAGTGGCGGGTATAGAATCATGTGCACATTTAACAATTTTTGTTGTATGAAAAAGTGATTTATTTATAAAAATAATTACACATCTATTTGGTATAAATATTAAGCTAATGAAAAATATTTTTTTTTTGTTTTTTTTGTTATACAAAATGGCCGACCACTGCTATTTGCTTTCGGTATATTCTTTCTAATTGGCTCGATAAATAACTTCGACAATTTTTACCCGATTGACTTCAAATAAAAAAATTATGTTTCTAATTGCCTTTAGCCGAGAAGTACGGACGGAATTTCTGATTAATTAAAAACTTTCCATATTATGAGCAGTTTTATACGAAAATGTTCATTGGAGATTCACCTTTTAAGTTCAAATGCCTACAATATTCGAATAAAACAAGATTTTTCAAATTTCGTACGTACTTCTCTAGGTATTCTGATGTAGATTAACGAGGATTTTCTATTTGTTCTAGGTCAAAAATTGTCGAAGTTATTTATCACGCCATTTAGAAAATGATGCCAAAAGCAAATAGCAGTAGTCGGCCATTTTGTATAAAAAAAATACAACAAAAAAAAACATTTTTTATTAGCTTCATAATGATACTAAATAGATGTGTAATTAATTTCATAAATAAATCACTTTTTCATACAAAAAAAATTGTTAAAGGTGCACATCATTTTATACCCGCTACTGTGGCCATATTCCTTAACAAAACCTACAAAGTGCCTTTTTATTCGATTTATTTTTCACCCCCAATTAGATACCTCGCGTTAAATTCTCGCGACGAAAAATCGCTCCACTTCCTTGCTGAATTCCCCGTGTATACGTTAATTTCTACGGTCTGTCGCTTCGCGATACGTCGTTGTACACAAGTATATACGAGACGAGATATCGTCGTGGATCTCTCTCAGAACGGGATGTCAAGTGGCAGCTAGCTGGCTGTTGTGTTGCAGTTATGTATAAAGATAGATGCTTATGGCTCAGCGAGATAGGGTTAAAGGGGAAGTTGAGGTTGTACTAAAATGATAATCCAAATATACATGCGATGCACACATTTGCTTGAGACTTACCACCGTCGCTGCGCTGCGCGATACCTCTCTTATCGCCCTTTCCCATAATTCCCACGTCTCGTCCTTCTTCGGCTGTGGCTTAGGATGAGACGGTCGTCGTACCCAGTACCCTCCAGCCTGAAAACGAAAAATCGTCCCACGTGTCGTTAACTCCTCGTGGCGAGCAAGGGCCGATTCATCGAAATCTACAGGGCAGTAAGTTCCCTCTTCACCCATTAAGATTGCACTCATCTATCTGATGGGACCTCGCACTACAAGAGCTCGCTCGATGCAAATCGTCAACTCTCTCTCTCTTTCTCGTCATATCCATCGGGGGTAAAGTTCCCAAAGATATTTGAATTTTTATCGTAGAAACTCTTGGGCGCCTGATCGAGCGTGAATAGTGGACAGTTTGTATATATGCAGTAGGGCGATTTTTTTTTTCGACTATTTTTTTTCAGTCCCCACCCGAAATTTTGTTGGATATGTCGAAAAAGAAATTCCCTGAAAGTTACAGCCGTTAATATTAATTCTAAGTACTTTCCCAAAGCGTGAGAAGATTTTCCATCGAAAATACACGTAAATCGAATTTTTTTTTTTTCAAATTTCTATAACTCAGCCGCATTTTATGCTATCATATTGTTCTTGGTTTCGATTTACTCAGAATAAAACAATCTAAAAAAGTGCCTTCTGCGGCGAAAGTGTAAATTGTACTGGTGAGTTGGTACGGGTCACTGAAGTTGATTTTTACCCAAAATTCTCGTTTTTTTTTGCTGTTATCTCCGAAACAATTAACTTTACGAAAAAAAAGTAAATGAATAATTCGTTGGAAATTTAATTTCCTACAAAAAAAGGTCCTATCGACCCAATTGCTTAGATTAATATTTCTTGAGATATTGAACTTTAACTTATGAGTAGTATAAAATTTATAAAATATGAAATATTAAATAATGAAAAAAATAAAAAATAAAAAAAAGTTCAATATCTCAAGAAATATATCAATCTAAGCAATTGGGTCGATAGGACCTTTTTCATAGGAAATTAAATTTCCAACAAAGTTTTCGTTTACATTTTTTTCGTGAAGTTAATTGTTTCGGAGATAACAGCAAAATAACGAAAATTTCGGGTAAAAATCAACTTCAGTGACCCGTACCAACTCACCAGTACAATTTACACTTTCGCCGCAAAAGGCACTTTTTTAGATTGTTTTATTCTGAGTAAATCGAAACCAAGAACAATATGATAGCATAAAATGCGGCTGAGTTATAGAAATTTGAAAAAAAAAAAAAATTCGATTTACGTGTATTTTAGTTGGAAAATCTTCTCACGCTTTGGGAAAGTACTTAGAATTAATATTAAGGGCTGTCACTTTCAGGGAATTTCTTTTTCGACATATCCAACAAAATTTCGGGTGGACACTGAAAAAAAAAAAATAGTCGAAAAAAAATCGCCCTAATATACAGTGCTAGTTTTTATGAAGTATGACATATAATATGAGGATAAACGTTGCCAGTCACCTGTGAAGCTAGTTTTATGAATTATCCATTATATGTACACGGTAAAAAATTACATTATAAAAATTCCATGGTATCCTACATGACAAAAATTCATGGCTTCGGTATCTCACTATTCGATAAACCGTTGTCGCTTTATTTGTTCGCTCATAGGCGGCTGCACGCTTGACAGTTGCTTTTCCGTGTGTACTCGGATTGAATGTTTCACTGATTTTAAATTGAGGTTATTTTAATCGTAAGCTCAGAGAAAGTTGCGCAAAGATCGAAAAGAAATGATTACGTCAAATTTGAATAAAGAAAACCACTTTTATGCACAATTTTTCCTCGACTACTAACCCGCCGGTCTTCCCATTTCGCGTAGCGGGTCGATCGAGATTGAGACTCTATCGCTTTCAATAAATATATACAGATATCTATATCTGATACAAATTTTCACGCCTCTCAGATCCCTACCCCAGCGCTCGCTCTCACTGATTACGCTCCCTTGTTCGATACGTCCTCGGCTGATGGAAGGAAAAGCTCTTGAAACGACGACGAGACGAACTTTCATAATAGAACCATCTATCTCGTCCTTGCGGATCAACGATTGAATGGAAGATTTAATGAGGGGTATATAATTCATCGACACATATCTCAGACGCGTCTCTTTATCGATATATCGAAGGAAAATAATAATCCCCTGGCTGAGAGTTCATGTTCTTTCGATCATATTTTCCGCGAGACTTATTCATCCACGAAACGAATTAAATTATGACTATTTTCTCTACAAAGCGTAGAAGAAAGCGGATCGGATATGTGAAATCAAGATGGCGGCACTTCTGAACAAAATGGCCGTTTCGTCAGACGTGCTCATCTCCAGAGTTTATGATACTGAAGGACGAGCGTTTTTTCATAGTTTTCAATGATATCTTTATGCAATACGTTTGTTTCCGTGTAATGACAACGTTTAATCGTAAATTGAAATATTATTTTTCGATAAAACAGTTGAGTTACGAAGATCGCGTCGTTGTAAACCCTGTTCCTCTAACTGTCCTATGAAACTCCTAGTGTTCGTTACTCTGTTTAAAATTTGTCCTAACAAAGAAATTAATTATGACCAATCCAACAAGAAAAATCGAATGGAACATAGTAACAGTAAACGTCTAGTTCTCTCGGAGAGAGAAAAGCCCGTTTCTTTTAACAACTTTGAAAAAGGGGGATGCATTTAAGAGAGACATTTATAGCCGCAGGGCAAAAGGTTCACGGAAATACCGGGTGGATACACAAGATCCGAGTGTACTTGTATGTGTTCACTTCGCCGCAAGAGAATAACAGACGAGGAATGCAAAGAGCATATATGCGACGATCTCAATTCAATATCACCGACTATGTGTGTCTTATAAACTAGATATATATAGACATAAACCTCTCTCTCTCTTCGACCCCGAGGAGCTTTGCAGGTTCGCGAAAACTCGTTCGTGTTCCGTTTCATACCGGTTACCATATCCATTTTTCTCTACTTTTGTTTCACGAACGAGCATCCAGCGTTCACGAAGCTTTTACCCCTCTATCCTCTCGCGATATACTTTAAAAGTTTTTTATCTTTTTTTTTCACTCTGTTTTCTTTCGTTGACGCAGACGCACTGTACAATGTCTACACATCGTATCTAGATATTTATAAATATTTAGCAATTCATCTACGGGATGTCCCAAAAGTAACACGTCTAACACGGGGGTTAGATTATTTCCGGATCTATCAAAATAAACAAGAGGTTTCATGGTTTTCGTTGTTTTCGATTTTTCGAAAAATCACCATCTATTACTAGTTATTACGCTACTATTGCTATGGAAGTCTAAATCATAAGCAAATCAAAGTTCAAATTCACGCGAAATCCTAAAGTGGTCAGAAACACAAAGGAAAACAGCGAGATAACAAGAATAGCGATCACCCGAAAAATCGTCTTTTGTGATCTTTCGGAAAATGGCTATTATTGTTACGTCGCCGTTTTCGTTTCTCTTTCTGACCACTTTAGGATTTGATGTGAATGTGGACTTTGATTTGCATGCGATTTGAACTTTCATAGCAACGGTGGTGGTACATGTGCTAGGTAAGAATTTTCCGAAAAATCAACCAAAACGTTTTTTCTTAAAAACCATGAGACTTTTACGGAGGTCATATTTGTTTATTCTGATAGATCCGGAACCAATATAACCCCCGTGTCACTCTGACGTGCTAGTTTTCGGACACCCTGTCCGATATAATTGATAGAAATCATAACAATTTCCGTTTTTTTTTTTCACAACATTCGATATATTCTCGTTCGGTGAAATATGTAGTTATACTAAATTTGACTTTTTCCGAATATCTCGCGCATACCCGATATTATTGCACTTCGCATGATTCTGCCGTACGGTGCATTTTTTTTCTCCGCATTTTGCCTGTCCCGCGAGTAACGTCAAATACATCTCGATCCGTATAACGTACGCTTATAACATTTTTATAGAGGGGCCAATTGTGTGCCGCTTTCGATCTCCGTGACAAATACGCCCGGTGTCGCTTTCGATCGACGTGACAAATCCCCCGATGAGGCTCGTCTCTATCTCTCGTTTGTCACTGTCGTTTCAATGAAATGTGTTTCGTATATCATTTTTCGTTAGACACTGACACGAGAGTTTAGAATATATACGAGGTCTGTTCAAGAAGTATCGCCAATTTTGAATATCGATTTTTTTGTGGCGTACTCGTGTCCCTCACTTATGCTGAAAAAATCGGCCATTTTGAATGTTTAGTTAATTGTTGACAGCTGTTTTGGTTAGACGTGTTTTGGCTTGTCTTCGATTTTTGCCTATTCCAAAAAATGGATCAAAGAATCTGTATGAAATTTTGTGTGAAAAACAAAATTAAGTGCGCGGACGCATTCCGAATGTTGACTGTGGCATATGGTGAAGCTACCTTGGACCAAAAGCAACGTTTATCGGTGGTACGAAATGTTCTCAGAGGGCCGAGAAGATGCGAACAACGAAATGCGTTCCGGACGCCCGAGCACATCAACAACAGACAAAAACACTGATGAAGCGAAGAAAATAATATTGGCCAATCGTCGGATCACCGTTAAAGAAGCTGCTGTGGATCTAAACATATCGATTGGCTCGTGCTATACGATTTTTGCCAATGATTTGGGCATGAGACAGGTCGCCGCGAAATTCGTGCCAAAATTGCTCAATTTCGAACAAAAACAGTGTCGCGTTAACATTGCTAAGGAGCTATTGGACTCGGTCCGCGACGACCCAAATTTGCTGCAGAGGGTCATAACTGGTGACGAATCATGGGTTTATGGTTATGATGTGGAAACCAAAGCTCAATCATCGCAATGGAAACTGCTTTTTTTGGAATAGGCAAAAATCGAAGGCAAGCCAAAACACGTCTAACCAAAACAGCTGTCAACAATTAACTAAACATTCAAAATGGCCGATTTTTTCAGCATAAGTGAGGGACATGAGTACCAACCTAACGCCACAAAAAAATCGAAAATCGAATATTCGTAGGCCGCTGAAATTCAAAATTTGCGATACTTTTTTAACGGACCTCGTACATACAATGTGAGACACACACGAGTACATGAAGCATTGTCAAATTTTTCCTCCCCTGCTCGCTCGCTTTTTCTCTCTCTCTCTCTCTCTCTCTCTCTTTCTCACTCTTCTCGTGCACATATATGCCCGGAATGAGGGATATTTATAACTCGATAAAAGGCTCTTCATCTCCCTTCCCGTTCCCCCACTCCGACAACCGCGAAAGAGTCGAGCTATTTCGGTGCCTTTGACAAATTTGTACGAGAAATTACGTCGGTTCACTTTGATGAGGGGGAAAGACAGAGAGGGGAGAGGAAGAGAGAGAGAAAGAGAGAAAGAGAGAGAGGGAGAAGGGGAGAGATATGAGAAGCTCGGTGAAGGAAAATAAGATGGGATAGAACGAGATGGGGTATCAAGTGGTAGCGATTCGAGACTCTCTCTCCCTCTCTCTCTTTCGCGAATAAATCTTTACGAACTACAGACGCGACTAATCGTGGGTATGGGCAAGAAAACGACTGGGAGAATACTCTCTATCTCGCGATAAAGGCGTCGTACCAGCTAGATAGCTTCTCGTTTGCTTCGGCCAGGGTGGAAAACCGTTTTCATATAACCAGAGAACGAGAGACAGCTAGTTAACGAGGCAAAACTTCGTAGGTTTCGCGATGAATATGAGCGCCGTAAGTGAGCATAGAGAAGATTGCCAGTAATGACGCTTCTCGAACGCTGCGGACGAATAAATTAGGAAAAAGGCATTTTCGTAAAGAACGAAACGCGTTGGTTAATAATTTTTAAATGAACTGAAAACGATTTTTTGGAAAAATCGAATTATCAAATTAAATAAGACAATTTGTAATAAGTATTCTGGTTTTCTGGCGAGTGAGTCGAACAGGGTGTGCAATTACGAGAATCAAGAGACGCGGCAGCGTCTTGACGGCAAGTATAAAAAAAAGTTTTTAAACTGTGCCGATGTCTCTATGCAGTCAATTAATATACAGAAAAGAAGTGAAAAGAACGAGAGTTACAAAAAATAAGATTACACGTTGACAAATGCCGGAAAGAGAAGATCACGACGATGATGGGGAAAAGCGAGTTTTACAATATACTTCAAAATCTAAAATATAAACATTCGTCATATAATTATTGTTTTGCATTACAATTTTACACAAATTATTGCATCGTTACTACTAACTTTATCTTAGCGTTAAATTTGTTTGAAAATCTATCACAAACAATTGTCAGAAAAAGAGCAGAAACAAATTTGTCAAAGTGACAAAATGTTGGAAAGGAATGTTTCAAAGTCGTTCGTTTATCAGCAAAATTTTCATCCACGATTTAGGACCGTCGAGAGAAAAAAAAGACAGTTTTGTAATAAGACAGTGTTGTATTAAGTATTCTGGTTTTCTGGCGAGAGAGCCGAACAGGATGTGTAATTACAAGAAAAATCAATATAGAGAAAAGAACGAGAGTTACGGAAAATAAGATTACACGTTGACAAATGCCGGAAAGGCCGTTAACAATTTGTCAAAGTGACAAAATGTTGGACAGGAATTTTTCAAAATCGTTCGTTTATCAGCAAAATATTCATCCACGATTTAAGAGCGTGGAGAGAAAAAAAGCGTGATCGTACCAGCAGTCAAGATAATTTGATAGGGACAACGGCGTATAAACGCTTGAGTTTAACAAACGGACCATAACAAACGGGGTCACTCGGGAGTCAATTGATTAATGCGAAATGCTCGGTCGCTTCCCGGTCCTTCGCCATTCAATCCTTCCCCGAGGATTATATAAACGTTGCAAGTGTACTACATGTTCATAGCTATATATCCGTGGATTATCCATCAGGCTATGGGTAAACCACGCTCGACCGATTGATAAGATCCTTACGGTTAACACTGCAGTGTAAACGTACAAATATATAATTACACTAGCTGTGCCCCGCGGTTTCACTTGCATTAAATTTGGATTATATATTTGTTTCATATGCATTATGAGTACATAACCAAGCGCATCTCATATAAATACGATCCGAAAATTATGTGGAAAAATAAAAGAACCAATCACTAAAAAATAAACCGCGGCTCCTTAGTGTCATACCATGAAGTTATATAGCCTAGAGCCTTCCTAAATAAACGGGCTATCCAACGCAAAAAGAATTTTTCACGTCGGATTAGTATTTCCTGAGATTAGCGCGTTCAAACAAACATACATACGAGGTCTGTTAAAAAAGTATCGCGAATTTTGAATTTCCGCGGGCTACGTATATTCGATTTTCGATTTTTTTTTGTGGCGTTAGGTTGGTACTCATGTCCCTCACTTATGCTGAAGAATTCGGCCATTTTGAATGTTTAGTTAATTGTTGACAGCCGTTTTGGTTAGACGTGTTTTGGCTTGTCTTCGATTTTTGCCTATTCCAAAAAATGGATCAAAGAATCCGTATGAAATTTCGTGTGAAAAACAAAATTAAGTGCGCGGACGCATTTCGAATGTTGACTGTGGCATATGTTGAAGCTACCTTGGACCAAAGCAACGTTTATCGGTGGTGCAAAATGTTCTCAGAGGGGCCGAGAAGATGCGAACAACGAAACGCGTTCCGGACGCCCGAGCACATCAACAACAGACGAAAACATTCATGAAATGAAGAAAATAATATTGGCCAATCGTCGAATTACCGTTAGAGAAGTTGCTGCGGAACTAAACATATCGATTGGCTCGTGCTATACGATTTTTACCAATGATTTGGGCATGAGACGGATCGCCGCGAAATTCGTGCCAAAATTGCTCAATTTCGAACAAAAACAGTGTCGCGTTAACATTGTTAAGGAGCCGTTGGACTCGGTTTGCGACGAACCAAATTTGCTCCAGAGGGTCATAACTGGTGACGAATCATGGGGTTTATGGTTAAGACGTGGAAACCAAAGCTCAATCATCGCAATGTAAGCTGCTTTTTTGGAATAGGCAAAAATCAAAGACAAGTCAAAACACGTCTAACCAAAACAGCTGTCAACAATTGTGCTGGAAAACTTAACTTATAATTGTACCGGTGATGATGAAGTACGAAAAGCCACGAGAGTCACCGAAAATCGCCATAGTTTCCATTCGACGATTTCCGTGGATTCTCGGTCTCAAGTTGAGTAGTATCTCGGACACCACAAAAGAGTTATCATCGATCCGCCGTAGCGTTCGCCAGCTCAGGCAAGACGCGATTGTCAGTCATATAATTATATACGTATTTTCATCTAACGCTGAATAACTGACATCGATCATATTATCGTCGTTTCAGCGTTGCTCTTTTCGAGCCTTAAAAGGATAAAGCGCCAGAGAAAAAACCCAGATCTGGTTTAACATCACCGGTTCTGCGGATTGACATCGATTTCCATAGAAAAAGCTAAGTCCGAACATTTGTTTAATTGTACGCGTTCATGCGGGATTGCGATCACAAAGCTGCGGTGGATATATTTCTTTAAAGACACAGTTTATATCAAATTTAATTTTGTGAAATGAGAATGGCAAACACGTCTCCCTGTACATAATGTTTGATCAATTTTATATCATTCTACCAGATATCATTGTAATTATAATAACTATCTTGTGCATTGTTCATACCCGGGAAAACTTTGTGGGTGAATATATAATAATTCCAACTGCGATATCGATGGTAATTACGACGCTCTTTGTCATATATACACAACAATATATTGTATTCGAAATATCAATTTTTATTAAATCGCGATCTGAAGATCCTCGAGTATAAATTCATATCACTTTTGTTTAATGAATTATTTCATTCCCTAATGATCATAAAATAATATACAACCTTTCAAATTGATACAATAAATAAGTAACGAATTTTAAATATAAATAAAATATAAAAGATTCATTACACAATTAACTAATCATTCAAAATGGCCGATTTTTTCAGCATAAGTGACGGACACGAGTACCAACCTAACGCCACAAAAAAAAATCGAAAATCGAATATACGTAGCCCGTGGAAATTCAAAATTCGCGATACTTTTTGAACAGACCTCGTACTCTCCAGCTTCATTATAGAAGTAAGATGTAACATAGAAGTGTACCGATATCCGGTACTGTATTTGGTACTGTTTAGTATCCGAGTAGCATCGCGATCACGAGACAGCAACAAACTCACCGCATACGATATATCGTTTTGGCTAGTACGTTGCGAATAAACGAGCCGAACGTGTTTGGCCGATCAATAATTTACGAAATGTTTCTCTATAGATATATCATATATATAATATACGTATATAATGTACGATAGTTATGTACTGTGTTAAAAGTTCGTGGCGAAGCTTCGAGAATTCGCGAGGAGGAATCTCATTCAACACCTTTTTCCTTTCCGGAAGCAATCACAGGCGGGGCGGGAGGGACGGGGTGGTCTCTCGTTTTACCGGCGTCTCGAGCGAGACCAAAAAGTGCGGTGAATCCATGTTTTTTTTTTTTTTTGGCTTCCGTACTCGCGGTACAGCAGATTGAAGAGTGGACGAGGAAGGATATTGAGTTATTCGAATTTTTGTGGCATCGGGAAATTCGAAGGATTTGTTGATAATTTAAGAGACGTTTTTCTTGAAATTATTCCTCTAAGTAGCAATTATATCTAAAGCTGCAACAGGATCTGAGGTTTTTAGGCACTGTATGAACCAATTACTTATTTTCGAATTGTGAATATTCATCTGGCTTCAATTTGAAATGAATAACTTTTTTGAGCGTCCATTTTGTTTATTCTTTCTGTAGGCCTTTTCGACTTACCTCTTTTTTCTCGAATCATTTGTATCACGGTCTCTTCATCGTCCCGTTGATTAAAGCGCGCTTATGACGACACGACAAAACCGCTCGCGCGAATATACTTGTGTATCGTAGTAATCAAATACGAAATATGAAAAGTCTGAGATGAATATGAATTTTCTAAGTGCAATCAGGATGTGACGAAATAGAGCGCAAATTTTCCGCGTCAATGGGGATGATTTTGTTCGAAAAAATGAATCTTTACGTCTTTAAGATGATTCCGGTCATGCCGGAAAAGCGGCGCGACCCTGTTGCTTATTGCTCTTCTTTTCTTTTTTAATTCCCTCTATACTCTCTTTCCCTGAAAATTTATTTTTATTTTTTCGTTGGAATGTTATAAGAAAAAAACCTTCCCCTATCAAATGTACATGTCTTTCGCGGCCATCTCAAACTCTCTTTGGGATCCCGTAGGATCTGTAGACCCGTAAACGCGCGTGTTTCGGAACGAAGCACCGACTAAACTCTTGCTCGACTGGGCAACCCGCGAGGACAATAATCATCCCCCGGTTGCTCAGGCGCACCCTTCGCGTAATCTCGACGCGCAAGCGAGCCATCCCTCGGGAATTCCGTGTCTCTTCGTCCTTGCGAGATTTTACCCTCTGTCGAGATTTGTCTTATCGACCGTTGAAACAATGAAACACACAATCCTCTTTGCTGGCAATCGGCAATGATCGGATTATGCCGGTCGATATTGGGGATTCCCATTGCCATTTCCGACTTTACCAAACGTCTACAATTTTAGAATAGAAAATTACATTACCGAGCGTCAATAAAGTTCGTTGTCCTCGGTAGTCGAATAAACAGTATAATCAATGAAAATAATACCGAGGTCGTTTCGTTTTATCCATCGAATGATATTTGTGATTCAGAGTCTCGCCACTCGATCCGATAAACGTCGCTACTGTGTAGATACGAATAAAATGATGGGCGCAATTTGAAAAATGATCTTTTCATGCAAATTCGCGTATGCGAATGTATAAATATATACGTATGCTTTATACATATACAAGTAATATTGCAGTCTGTCGTGAATTGAGAAATTGATATAATCATGAAAATCAATTAAAAATCGCATAGGCGCTATTTACAATGAAGAATAATCATCTTTATATACCTTATTATTATCACGATAATCACGTGGGGTCGTGTAAAAAAAGATTTTCAAGACGAACGATTTACGTACCGTATATTCTACATATAGTACAGATAAGAGATGACCGAACGGCTTAAGATCGATAAGAAACGATTATCGCGCTCACATGACCTCGATACCAATCTCGTAACGATAATACATAAAAAAAATATATAACGTTGATATATCATACTCGTGGCGTGGTTTTTGTCCTGATCGATCACAGCTGCGTCAATGTAATATATAACGTATTTATATTTATTTTTCAAGTACACAAAGGGAAACAATGCGTTCGTTAAAAATGATAATTTTTAATAACCGATGAAACTGTCGAAGCTCCGTATTTTCGTGACTTTCGGCCGATAGCGCGCTTCTCACATTACAATTGAGATTATTTGTTTAGTTTCAATGTTCACCATCATTTTCAACAAGAGTCACTAAAATATTATACACGATTGAAAAATGTACGAAATTTGTCGAAAGTACAAAAAAAAAGAAATTTCAATTCCTGCACAAATTTTAAAGTAAATTATAGTAGTATATGATGTAAATTTTTTTTTTTACGCTTCGATAAAAACTTTGCCGAAGGAAATTTGTCGAGTCCGAGTTCGCCGGGAATGAGGAGACGAAAGTTGCGGTACGAGGCAATCCGAAAAGTTGTTCGTCCGAGGGGATGCAGATTGAGAAACGTCCGGGGCTGCGTTAGACTCGCCGGTGAAACAGTTGCCCTCGCTCGTCCGTACTCTTATAATATAGAGAAGAAAACGAAAGAGGACTTTGTAGTGAGAGAGAGAGAGAGAGAGAGAGAGAAAGAGAGGAAGAGAGACGCGAATGAAAAAACTCGAACGGAGTTACGGTTTTTCGCGGGAACTCTTGTGGGCTTTCCGTGGAGAGACCAACTAATAGAGCGACGAGAGAGAGTGAGTTGCGGACTTGCCAGAGGGCTTAAGGGCCAGAGGGCTCGTCCACGGTGGAATAAAAAAAAATGGCGACGACGCGAGGCGAACAGAAAGAATTTAATTAAGAATTTTCCGCGAACGACGTACTCGACGAGCGTCATGCTGCCCTGGCACATACGCAGTCGTGAAGTGCAGTGCGAAATCCTCTATATACATATGTATGTATTTAAGGAAAAAGTAGAACCAAAACTCTCAAAGTCGACGCCACAGCAAACTCACATCTAATTAATTTCCAAGAAATCTCTTCGACACATTTCTTTCTTTTCCTTTCACCTATATATTAGACTTCTCACTTTTACCCCATCTAAGAGTTACCGTACATCGATGGAAAATTAGGGCGGTGTCCATTCTGAGGATCGAACTTTTTTTTCTTTCATTCATCGCCGTTCTCACCTTCGTTATGGAATAAGATAAATCCTAAGTGCGTATGGCCCCATAGGCCATACGCAGTTAGGATTAAAAAAAAAAAGATTTTATTCCGTTTTCGTAATGTACATATTAGGGCGAATTTTTCTTTTCGACTATTTTTTTTTTTCAGTCCCCACCCGAAATTTTGTTGGATATGTCGGATAAGAAATTCCCTGAAAGTTACAGCCCTCAATATTCATTCTAAGTACTTTCCCAAAGCGTGAGCAGATTTTCCATCTAATGTACACGTAAATCGAATTTTTTTTTCTTTCAAATTTCTATAACTCAGCCGCATTTTATGCTATCATATTGTTCTTGGTTTCGATTTACTCAGAATAAAACAATCTAAAACAGTGCCTTTTGCGGCGAAAGTGTAAATTGTACTGGTGAGTTGGTACGGATCACTGAAGTTGATTTTTACCCAAAATTCTCGTTTTTTTGCTGTTATCTCCGAAACAATTAACTTTACGAAAAAAATGTAAACGAAAAATTTGTTGAAAATTTAATTTCCTATAAAAAAGGTTCTATCGACCTAATTGCTTAGATTAATATTTCTTGAGATATTGAACTTTTATTATTTTTTATTTTTTTTATTATTTTATATTTCATATTTTATAAATTTTATACTACTCATAAGTTAAAGTTCAATATCTCAAGAAATATTAATCTAAGCAATTGAGTCGATAGGACCTTTTTTGTAGGAAATTAAATTTCCAACAAATTTTTCATTCACATTTTTTTCGTAAAGTTAATTGTTTCGGAGATAACAGCAAAAAAACAAAAATTTTGGGTAAAAATCGACATCAGTGACCCGTACCAACTCACCAGTACAATTTACACTTTCACTGCAAAAGGCACTTTTTTAGATTGTTTTATTCTGAGTAAATCGAAATCAAGAACAATATGATAGCAGAAAATGCGGCTGAGTTATAGAAATTTGAAAAAAAAAAATTCGATTTATGTGTATTTTAGATGGAAAATCTTCACAAGCTTTGGGAAAGTACTTAGAATTAATATTAAATGCTGTAACTTTCAGGGAATTTCTTTTTCGACATATCCAACAAAATTTCGGGTGGGGACTGAAAAAAAAATTGCCCTAGTACATATATTTAACCCCCGTGTTTACACTATATTTTTCGGGACATGATGTGTACACAGGGCCTTTGAGGGACCAGTCGAGTTTTTAGAGTTTTATAGGCTTTCAAAAAATCTGAAAAAATTCTGAATTACTTCTTGATGTGTCTACTACATGGCTCAGAAGTTGCTAAAGTCCAAAGTTGAAAACCGTTGTTAATAAAAATTGACAAATAGAGAGAGAAATAGGAGTTTGAAATTTCGGCTGTTCCTTCAAAGACCCAGTGTACACACGCGGGGTTAAGTATATACACAGAAAATTTCATGTCAATCCGACAAATATTCTCGAAGTTACACGCATATTTGTAAGGACGTCTCGGAACGTTTGAAAGTAGCGTCGTAAGTTTGGATGCGTTTTTCTCAAAACTGTGTTTTTAAAGTCGGTGAGCAAGATTCCTCGGAAACGGCTAAACCGATTAGTCTCAAATTTTTACACAAACTTTATAAATATATTTTTTAGTGATTAATCGACGGTTTTTTCTCGCCGATAAATATTTTCCACTTTATAAACAATTTAAGGCCAACATTTTTATCGGAAATCGAAATTTTTGTTTGGCAAGCCCCAATATTGTTAAAACTTGATATTTTGCTTATTCGTTCGATTAAATACTAGATAATACCTTATATTAACAAAATCTTTAATGTTTTATCATTCTAAATAAACCAATCCAGAGATATCGTGCTCACCGCAAGACGGCTTTTTTTAGAGGAGCTGCCGGAGATCGGCTATAGCAGCTTTAAAAATCATTTTTTTTACAAATAACAAATCTGAAAATAAAGTTAAAAGTTACCACAATGTGTATATAAATGTTTACGTTAATAAATTAAAATGTCTTTCCAGGAAAAATTCTTGAAAAATCGCTTTTTTCCGGTCTCCCGACTGCGTATAACTCCTCAAAAAAATTTGCTGCATTGCAATGAAATAAAAATCTGAAAAAGAACTTGAACGTCTTGAAAATTTGTTATTTTCAATACCATTGTTTTAGTCTAAACAATAATAACGGCAAAAAGTTATTTGTCCATTTATAAGAAAATTTTAAACAGGATTTTTTTCAACAAATTGAAAAGAAGCGCGAAGCGCGCCCTTTATGTTTCAAAAATTGGAAAGTTCGACAGTACAATTCAGAGCCTCACTACGGAAAACTTGTACGAAATTCAAGACTCTCAATGTCCATTGAAGAACAAAAAAAATCGTATTAAAATCTCTTTGAGTGACGCAAAGTCTTTTACCATTCGAGATCGATCCGAAGTTGTGACAGGGCTCGGAGGATCTCTTGCAACGCGAAGGGAGACATCGGTTACCGAAATGAGAAAGAATATGGGAATAGAACGAATAAAACGATAAATATAGTATAGAGCTTTGCACTTAGCAAATCTTCGTTTCGATGATTTTCCATCATGTCCCTTCATATACAGTTGCATACAGAAGAAACGATCGCGAAGTGAACAGTGGCAGGGGGGTCAACCTTGAACGTACGCGTGCGGTTCTTCTTCACGTTTTACTCGGGTGCTCCCCCGTGATGCACAATGCTTCATTCTTCTTCCGGACGTTGATTAATGACATACGAAACATCGAGATTTTTTTTATATCATGCACAAAATACACTGAACGACAATACAGAGTACACAAGATCGAAATAGCATCGTTGTTCTTGGTATATTATTTATTAAGAAAAACTCAATAATTCTTTTTGCTAGAGACGTTATAAAACGTAACGTTAAAAAACGTTAAAAATCTACATATTCAAGTAAAATAACCTATAATCGTGCAAACTATTTATTTTTCAAGAATCCCTACCGAAATTCGAACATTCTAAAAATCGTCACATCGATTATGATTATTGATAATTTTTTTCCTACATTATTATTTTTTTAAACAAAGTTGATTTTCGTCGCACGTTGAGCTATTAAGGGGGGAAATAGGGTTAGACGGTTCAAAAAATCGATTTTTTTTTAATTCCATAAATTGTTAGTAAAACTATTGAAAAATATCTTCCCAAAATTTTTAATGAAAATTCCGACTCGTTCTATTGTTATAAGCCATTAAAGTGAGTAGCTCTCCTTCAGGCTCCGAGCGCGCCACGTGTATAACCGGTCGGTCACTATTTTTTCAAACGCGTTTTTCTGAAAACGACTTTTTTTTAACTCGCGTACACGCTAGTTTGAAAAGTTTTCAACCAATCGGTTTGAAAATTGGCAGTTATTTTCTTCATAGTATTGCGCTCTATATGAACCTAAAATCGGAATATTATCATTATTTAAAATAATTTTTTTTTGCAAATAAAGTTGTAAAAACGGCAAAAAATCATGCTTTTTTGTTTTGACCCCTGTAAAAAATTCAATTTTCTATTTTTTTGATAGCATTTAGATTCATATAGAAGAGAGAAATATAATAAAAGTAAATTCCAACCTCGTTTGATTTCAGATGAAAATTGCGGCTTCCAGAATGTACGCAAAATGCTGAGTCTGATTGTGACCTGCAATATGGGGTCGCTAATATCCCTGGTGTTTTTCAAGAAAAATCTTCAAAAATTGTATCTTCAAAAAAATATATGTATAAAATATTCTCAAAATTTCAATAAATTATATTCATTTTTTATACTATAAAAAAATTCATGAAAATCATTGAGAAAACGCTGTCCTAACCCTATTTTAAACGCTGTCCCCCCTTAAAGCGAGCCGAACGGTTTTAAGAGTTGAAACGGCAATCAAAAATGATCCTAGAATATTTTTCATTTCCATTGAAATTTCCGAAAATGGATAATTTTACAAACCTGCATAAACGATGAGGAAACGAGGACGTCTGCGAAAGTGGATCAGTTGAATTTTTTTCTTAGCGATCGCTGGACATTTCACGCTTATCTTAACACTAAACGTACCGGTACATAAGTGGTCATTTGATCCCTTATGAAGTAAACGTTGATTTTTAGAATGAAATTCTTAATTATTAAAGGAAATAATTCGCAACATGACTTCTGTTTTCCAATAAAATAATCAAACAAATTTACAGAAAGTCAGATGTACAAAAGAAATAACAACGAACGTACGAATTCAAAGTAAATTTTGAAAGGGATCATCTGATCCCCGCTCTGTAAGTTTAGTGTTTAATGATGTTGCCATCACGGATGTTTCGTTCGTCGTTAATTCATCCCGTTGGATCGAATGAAATTGGTCAGTGAATGATCGGGCATTGGTTAATAAACATTGCGCAACAAAGATATATCATTTCTATACAACCCGTTTATTATAAGCTTGAATCATATATTAAATATTATCCATGTTAAATACACAACTCAAGTTTGTGAGACAGTAGCTGGCTACTTCGTATTCATTTTTTCTTCTTATCTCTTCTTTTTGTATCCGAACGCTTATGCTTACGTGTACATCCACTTTTGCCTGTGTGTTTATCTATCTACGTTTCTGTGTTGCGTGTGTGTGTGTGTATGCCGTGTCGTTTAGTGTTTCAAAACGCCCGGGGCCATTTCCGGTTTGCGCATACAATAATTGGCAATTTGGCCGGTTAGTGTGCGGGCTCCGTACGCATTCGTCGATTCTCGAGTGGTTAGAAACAAGAAATGATTAACTATACACAGTTAAAAAATAAAAAAAACAAAGAAATTAAATGATTATTTTCGTCGATACGAATCTCGACGGAGTTTCAGGACTTTTTTTCATTTTTCTTTTATTTTTTTATACAAATTCCTATTCCGTTTGCGTGTAAAATGTACCTGTCAATGATGGAAATTTCATTGTGTCTTGTTTGTACAATGTCATTGTACAATTTAGTTTAGGTTTGTTTTTTTTTTTCTTTTTTTTCAATGTAAAATCGTCGATCGAAGAGATCGTCGCGGCCGAACACACAGCGCACACGAGGTAAACCGAGGGCAGTTCAGTCGTGAACCACAAATTATAGCACACAAGTACCTTTCAAAAAACAAAAATTTACAGAGTTAAATAAAAAAGCGTGGAAATCAGCTCAGAACTGCGAGGTAACCGAAAGAAACGATCGAAAATTTTAGTTTTATTTTCTCCCGTTCGGATTCGGACGAAAAGATTTCGGAGTCGTTTGCAATCCCGTCACTAGAAGCCGAACGAACGACAGAAGAATATCTCTCTCTCCCTCCCTCTCTCTCTCTCTCTCACTCTCTTATGTACTGGAAATTCGTGAAAAAAAAAAAAACAAAAGAATGCCTCGCTCGAGATTTGAAAAATTGTCGAGTTCGTTTTTTGATGCTTTCGCGAAATCGATCCCGAACAACAATATAACTTCGAGCGAGGGTACGTTGCGTTTGCGGGACGAACACACACGCGTGTTCACAAAGTGACATTTGTCGAAGAACAAAAATAAAATTGAAACCGAAAATTCAATTAGAATTTCGTTTGTACGGTGATTGCACGATAGAAAACCGTGCCGATGATAAAATTTCACACCACAAGATACAAATTTGTCGTACACGTATGAACTACGGAACGGGGAGAGAGAAAGAAGCAACAACAACAAAAAAACGCATGAAAACAGATTTTCCTAAAGCACCATTAAGGACGATTGTACAATAGAAAAAAAAACAAAACATCGCTCGGGCCAATTTTATTTCTCTATTTTTATATATTGATCGTCTAATGTTTAGCCCGTGCGTGAGATCGTTCAATGTTTTTCTTCCATCCAATTTCGTAATTACCCTTCGCCAATTTCCGATCCGAACGGCGCGAGACGTACAAAAATCCTCGAGTCCGTGTGTCCTCTCGTGTCCTCGCGTCGTGGTACCAATTTTTTTCCCTCCTTTTTAAACATTTTTCTTTTTTTTTCTATGCTACGTCTCAGTTAGTCCTATACCTATAGTCAACTGCGGCACGTGTATACCTACAGATTATTTTACCTAATATATTTATATATATATATATATATATATATATATATATATATATATATATGTATATATACATATAGATATATATGTATAACATATCGACTCGTAAATTATTTTACACTACCATTACGTACATAATATAATATGGTAAATATTAACTATGAATCAATATAGTATCTTTTATTATCTATAATATTTATATATTTATAAGTATTTATATGTACGCAAAAAACAGCGCTCTTTCGTCTACACTTCACGTATAACATAACCTATCTATATAGCGTATTTATAATTTTTGTGTTCTTGTGTTCGTGGACTTTATATATATTTATATATATTAAACTGTGCCATCTTTGAGCAAAACTTTTTTTTTTCTTTCCTAACAGATTGTATACTCTCATAAAGGGAAAAAAAAAGTAGTCTGTGAAAATTTTCGCCCTTAATTTTAGTATTCAGAGGTCGCTCATCAATTTTGCAGATATAAAGAAAAATTTCCCATGTTATTTAGATGGGAAATAGGAAATCGTGATGAGTGACCTCTGAATGTTAATATTAAGGGCTAAAATTTTGGCAGACTTCTTTTTCTCGCTTTTTGAGAGTGTCCAATCTAGTAGGAAAAAAAAAATGTTGCCCAAAAACGACACAGTCTAATATATATGTATATATATATACATATATAATCTTTTTTTTCTTTATATTTATTGTAAACATTAATTCCTTGATCGTTATCACGATTATCATGACTCGGAGTACTCAAGCATTTTGAGCATTGTATGCTTGCATGCGCGATTCTCTTTTCTTTTTTTTTATCTGTCCCTCTCTGTCTCTCTCTCTCTCTCTTCACGACACTTCATTCCACAATCAACTAATGCAATATGTACATATTTGTGTGTTCGCTTCTTTATTATACCCAAGGTTGCTTGTATCGTTAATATCGAGCGTGCTGTCAACTCTCCGCGTATCGTTACAACGAATAATAATAAACATTGGACTTATATCTTTAACGTTTTTTTTTTCTCTTTCATCCTCTTCTCTAATCGACATTGACTTTATAAAAATTGACTCGAATGGTACCCGTACGGTCGCCATTATCGAACGAAAGGAGAAGAGAAAAATGGCAAATGGAAATTTGTCGAACAAATTGGAAACGAGAAGAAAGTAAAAAAGTAGTTTCTCAACGTCAATCGATGCTTATACATATAGCTTTATGCTGAGCTATTATCTCGTTGTTTTGATTATTCGGTGTTGGGCTTTTTTTCTTTCTTTTTCTTTTAAACTATGAATTACGGTTTAATTTGTAGCGTTCTCTTATCATCACGGCCGTTTAATATTGACTGACGTTTATTTGTTTTTCATTATTAATATACTATGCACGCTTGTATATCGATATTTACTTTGAGAGACGAACGAAAAAGTCGGGGGAGCTATTGCGATCTAATTAGAAAAGAAAAAAGTCTGTTTTTTTTTTGCTATAGAGGCAAAGGAGAAAATCCCTGCAGACTGCGGGCGCTACATTATTAACGCCCTATATATTTTCGTGGTGTACAAAATTTGCGTGTAACGAATTGACGCTAATGAGAAATGTTTAAAAAAATATAACGATTTCACTTCCCTTCTAATCTATCGTCCTATGCTGTCTTCTTTTTTTCCTCCCCCCTTTTCTTCTTTGAGCAGGAGCATCGGTGAACCGTTACTATTTTTTATTTAAATTATTTGTTCGGGTGTTGTTGCGCGAACATTTTGCTTGTCCCGGGCGTGAACGGAGAAAAAAAAATTGAAAAATCGCGACTACTGTAAACTGGCATCCTTGAAGTACGTATAACGTCGTGTTCTAGATTGATTATTTCTATGTCTTATCACAAGCCGTTTGCCCCGGCAATCCTCGCGCTCCTGGAGATCTGAAACACGAGAAGAATTACGAAAAATTTAATTTACAACGTTAAAATGTATAATTTTCCAATATGAAGTTTGAAATGAAAACGAGAAAGTACTTCGTACATCGATTTCGTGGTCGTTGAAGCATATAGTCATTATTTAAAATAATCAAATTTAAGAAAGCTTGAAACGTTTTGTTGATTTGCGTGAAATTTGATAATTTATATTCTTGATCGCTGATTTACGTGTGTAAAAAATTCTTGCCTGTAACTTCAACTCCATTACTACTCTACTAGATTTTCTTTCTAACTATCATTTAGTGATTATTTTGAAAATCAATTCGATTTATTCGAAAAATTTAATTTACAAAGTTAAAATGTATAATTTTCCAATATGCAGTTTGAAAAAAAAAAACGAGAAAGTACTTCGTACATGGATTTCGTGGTGGTTGAAGCATATAGTGATTATTTAAAATAATCAATTTTAAGAAAGCTTGAAACGTTTTGTTGATTTGCGTGAAATTTGATAATTTATATTCTTGATCACTGATTTACGTGTGTAAAAAATCCTTGCCTGTAAACTCAGCTGCATTACTACTCCACTACATTTTTTTTTATCATTTAGTGACTATTTAAAAAATAAATTCCAACACTCTGACATCTCGAAATTAATCATTATTTTACATCGACATAAAATGATAATTAAATTATTGTAGAGTGCGAATGTATTATTCGCGACGACTCGAGTCCTTGCGAAAAGTGTGCTTCGTAAAAGCCACTTGGACAAACACAGTCATCTCATAACTGCGTAAAACCGTCGGTTGTACTTTGGGCCGCGTGAAAACGTGTCAATTCGACATACGCGTGAACGACGGAATATCGTTGATAATCCAAACAAAAAGACAAAATAAAAACATATGCAAAGGCCAAAGGAATCGAAAATTCATTAATTGAAATTCATAATTTTTTTCAATCATTTGGCATTTACATCACGACCATTCATCCTACATTCTAATAAATTAAAAAGTAATGACAAACAAAATGAGCAATAAGTTATAAGTGCAGAGAAATTAATTCAGTCTGACCACACAGGAATCTTACTACTTCAGGACACGAAGCGCGTTCAACTGCCCTATTCGCGGTAGTAGTAACTACCCGTGCGGAGTCAGACAATTCGACCAAGAGCCCAGATGACGTTTCAACGTTTCGGCTCGATTTGTACATATATGTATAACGCGAGGCAAGTAGGGCAATTCAGGAAAGAAGAAACTATAACCCTCCTGCCCCTAAAACCGTTTCCTCGGTCTTTGACAAAAGTTTTGCCTCCCCCCCGCCCCAGTCACTCTGACCGCTTAATCCGTGCCGCGAATCTGCTAAGCTCGTCGAAATTTCGTGGGGTTGCATATACATATATAACAGTAATATCTTCCCCTTCCCCAACCCCAATTGCTCAAACGCGCATATCGCCTCGATCCAGCTCGTTTACCCGCTGAACCGTTTCGATAAACGACCTCTTTGATTCTCCCAGACGACACACACACATATAGAAAGAGGAAGAGAGAGAGAGAGAGAGAGAGAGAAAGATACAGTGGCGACGACGTGGCCCTTTGACTATTGGTGAAACCCGAAAAATGTCGAACCAATTCGGTGGAGTCTCGAAAAAAGAGCGAAACTACTGGTAAAATCGTTCTTATCGTTCTCGACCCTTTTCTACCATCGCTTTTTACGTCCCTACGACCGTCCGTACATCGATAACTTTTTCATTTTCAAAAGTGAAGACTTTCCATCGGCACACGTTTTTTAACGTTGTTCCTACAAGACGATGACGGAAGTGAACAAAAGAAGCACGAGAGGGAAAAAAAAGGACAAAATCGTGCGGAACATTCGAGTTTACGTGTAGTTTCATTGCCGACGTTATTGTTTGGTTGAAGTGAAATTTTTTGTATGGCTTTTTGTATGGGTTTTTTTTTCTTCGTACGGCGTCGAAGCGAGAAAGAAACCAACGTCGACGGTTTAACGACGGGACTTTTCGATCGAACGCGTTATCGCGTGGACAAATTCCGTGATTTATATAACAGCGAGAGAGTTTCGTGAAACGCCAGAAAGTGTGTTACGAAGCTAAAATTCGTCGCAAACTAACTGCGAAGGATATATATGTATTTTTACGTATAGTTCACGGCGATGTAACTAGTTCGTTGTGTCGAACTACATGGCACACGTGTTTTATGTATGGCCGATAGTTTAGAGGACAGAATTCATGAAAAATCTCGATGGCATAACGGCGGCCAGTCATTACTTTGTTTATGAGATAACGAACGAGCGTTGACAGCGGGAAGAAAGAGTGCTACTGTTCGCGTCAGTATATGCCATTTGGTATCCAACTGATATTTACCGGGACACACAATCCGCAAAAAATTTTAACTCGGTTGCCAGTATTTTCCTTTTTTTTTTTTTTTTTTTTTTTTTCATTTCCGAAAGTGAGGTACACTCGGGTTCGATCTAGTTTTTTCACGAGCGAGACAGAGTAAGAGAGAGAGAGAGAAAGGGATGCAGGAGTGGCGTAACTTTCATTTTGGCAGCTCTCACCAATCCCCCTACAGCTTTGCAGTTATTCGACTTTCCACCTACCCAACCCCTTTTTTTTGCCCCATTCCCACACTACTCGTTCGATGTACATATTTTCTGCCTGCACTCTTTCTCATCCACCGACCGATTCTTTTCATACGACCTACGCAAAAATTCACCCACACAAAATCATTCATACCGGCCGTTGGTTTCCAACCGGTAGAACGAGGAGAGGTGGTAAAAATTGATTGACGTTTAAAATGTTTTTTTTCTTTCACAGAGCAAAATCAGAAGCATTTTACTCGGACTGCGATCGAACGGTTAATTAAATAACGATTTCATTAATTAACGCAAGAATCGTACGTCCTTTATAATCAATGAATAAATTGCGAATTGAAATTAACAAATTTTCCTTCCACTTCACATTCTCGTGGCGTTGTTGAGGTAGTCTGGTAACTTAAGCCGATTTTCATGTCTTTTTTGGAGGGTGTTTTTTTGTAGGAAAATAAAAATGAATCGTTTTGGATATTTAGGATGTTTTTATTTACATATTAAAGATACAAAAAAGAATTTTTTTGAAAAAATTCAATAGTTTATTATTATTATTATTATTGATCGAAGTTGGCACCTCGAAAAAAGAAGCGCGTGGGTGGCCCCGGTGATTTTGGCTCTTGATGTTATCTGAAATTAAAAATTCTTGATAATTCTTAATCTATAGATATGTCATTCTGGTCGGAACTACTGAACTTAAATTTCATGGATAAATAACAAAATGGCGGACTTTGGAAAAAAAAACTTTTTAAATGTTAAATTTAAATTTGAAATTTAACTTCAGTAATTCCGACCAGAATGACATGTCTATAGACTAAGAATTATCAAGAATTTTTTATTTCAGATAACATCAAGAGCCGAAATTACCGGGACCACCCACGCGCTTTTTTTTTTGAGGTGCCAACTTCGATCAATAATAATAATATCAATAAACTATTAAATTTTTTCAAAAAATTTTTTTTTTGTATCTTTTGTATCTAAATATCCAAAACGATTCATTTTTATTTTCCTACAAAAAAAACGCCCTCCAAAAAAGACATGAAAATCGGCTTGAGTTACCAGACTACTACCTTAATACTTTCACTGTTTTATTTATTTAATTTTTTTACAAATTTAGATTTCGCTTTGGGCCACCTCTCGAGCAATCTGAAATTCCCGATTTACGAATATCATAAGGTTCGTAAATAGTTAAATTTACACTTTTCACTGTAATAACGATTGTAAAAGCTTCGATCGATTGTCAGACGACAAACTATTGGACGGAGATCGCAAAGGAAATGATCAACAGTGTCGCAGGGAGTTGGAATAAGATCGAAGGATCGCGACGATTGAACAGTTGCCAGAGAGTGACGTCCAGTTTCTTGATCTTCGCGACGACCAATTTACCGAACGATATCGGGATGAATATCGATGAATGTGCATTCACGAAAGACCACGAGAATTCTCAAAAAGTCGTTCGAGAGCCGTAAATATCTTTGAAACTGTGACGTTACAGGAATTGACCGTGGTTTCACGACGGTATTCGAGACTGGCCCGATTATTGGCAGTCTCTTTAGCGAAACGTATCGGATGTTAGAACGGGACGAAAATGGGTCCAACAGCTACATACATTTTGCCTGTCCACTTGAATGGCCAATAACTCCACGATTCTCGAGTCAATGAACGATTTTTCTTCCCTCTCGTTGCTCTTTCTCGACCAAAACGACCTTACTCCTTTATCCGGTAATCGCTATTCGTATATACCCATTAGGTTTTCTCTGAATGCATCGCGTCTCTTGAAACGAGACCGAGGCGCATTCTCCAAGCAACCTGAGAGAATAAAACCGAGAGAGAGAGAGAGAGAGAGATTTTTCTTTTAATTTTCCGAAGAAAGAAGAAAAGTAGAGTACACTCGTAAGTGTCGATCGAACCACAAGAGAAAGAGAGAGAAAGAGAAAGGGAGCTTTATACGAAGTGTTATTACGATATAGAGAGAGGTTATTTATTTATTCGTCGACGTTTCCAGCGGGAAATTTACGACTAATGAAATAAATACGTATACGGAATGCTAGCAAACAAAATGGCGTAACTCTCATTACTGCGCGTGTGTTAATTATGTGGATTGCGTCGTTTTGTCACTTAGAAATCGATATGTACCCCCTTCCTTATCGCGGAACGAGAGAATGTGACCTATGAGCCATATAATAAACGAGGGTTGCATCATTGACTTTTTTTTATCCGTTCGTTCTCGATTCTATCACGTATATCGGACTAATGATAACTTCCTGGAACCGGTTTGTTTCTCTCTCGGCGAGTACTTACGGCTCCTATCAGAAATAAATCGATATAACACGAGGGGTTTTAACTCGTCGAAATATACGCAGTTTCGTGGAATAAATCGACAGAGAAATTGAGAAACGAATGAACGGAAGATTTGCAGTGCTTGTCATCAAGACATAAACGAACCTGGATAAAATAAAAAGAAGAAGCCTACAGATATTCAACTTTCAGGCTTTTTTATATGTACACATTGATGTTTATGGCATGTATCTATGTGTGTAGAAAAAAAAATCGTGAAAGCCGAATCGAAAGGTACGATCGGGCGTTTAGTTCGGCGGGGATGGTAGTTGTCAATAAATCTGTCGAGGGCTTCACGCTCGTTAATATAACCGAAGCTTTTGAGTTCGCCAATCTCACCTCTTGCTCCACCGAATTTTAGAGCGAGGCTACACGAGCGTAATATATAGAGAATTTCGGCGCAAAGAGAAAGAAAGAGAGAGGCAAGGCGCGAAGGAGAAGAGCGTAGTAGAGGTAGCCGAGAGGGGGATGAAATTCTACGGACAGCACTCGAGCACTTCATGCAACCCCCGGAGAGTGAGGGTGGCAACAGTGGTACAGTGTCTGTGTTTGTGTGAGCTCAATCTCTCGTCCCTTCGCCACTTTGCAGGCATCGGGGATGAAAGATCGGGCGTCGATGTTAAAACGCACAGCGCCCCTGCCACCGATCTACGATCTATCTATTCTACACCCGGACCAACTAATGGATTCCGCAAACGTTCCCTCGTTCATTCTATATATCTAATAATATATACGATTCTGCTGCTTCTCCTTTGCATACATGCATGTAAAACTTTTTTTTTCTATTCCATCTATCGATGTGCCGAATGGAAAAAAAAAGAAAAATAATTTTACAAGAGATCACTCAAAGTCGAGGAACGTTGAAATAGCGCACGAGACCGGTACGAGGCCTGGATCGACAAATTCTAACGACATCCAGACGCGTAACCACGGATCTCGTTGTCAAAGAATAAGGAACAAAAAATGAAATGCCCCGCGCGTTATATCGCTAGATTCCGAGGGCGCAATTGAGAAAGTAATTTGAAGAGATACGTATCTACTTGTGTAGGTAGTAAACCAAACGGTTCCCGTAGGCACCCCTTCGATATATCGTTTCTCGGCAAAAGATACGCTCGGCAATTCGCGGCTTTTCAACGTATACAACTTAATATAGTGGCTTGCACGAGCTTCCGTAGCGGGACGCAAGAGGGAGACTGAGAGAGAGTTTGAAAACGCGCAGGCTGCTCTCCTTTACCTCTAGTGTTTGCTGAGGATCGCGAAGGTGGTTAAATCTCACTTGAGTTCGCAACCTATATACGTGTAATAAGGGGGGGGGGGGGTCTGTACCGAAGTGCTAGTGAGAACGGAGAAAAAGGAAGAGAGAAAAGTAGTCGTTCGGTGAGATGAAGGGGGTTGAGAGGACAAGAGCGGTCCAACCGTGGGTGAGATTGCGCGGAAAGGCGGTTGCGGAGGAGGAATAACGTAGAGTGGGGGATGAGGGTGCGCATGGCCACGTGGCGCCGTGGCGCGCCTTTCCGGCGCCAACGAACCGCACACACTCGCGCAAAACTACCTCTCTCTCTCTCTCTCTCTATCTCTCCCTCTCGCTCTTTGGTCATGAACAGAGATTGAACAGAGTGAGAGAATCGGCTCGACTTTGAGCATCTCCCCTCGAACGATATAGAACTTAATATATACATATAGATATAATACAACATTCAGCACGTGAAGGAGAACGTGAAGATACCGAATTGGTTAAAACTACATGAGATTTCGTAGAACATTCTGCCGACAAAGCTTCCTCGTGTAGTCTCTATGTGCACATTTTCATCGAACATCCCCCAGAGACGGTCTGGTATTACATAATAAGATGCTACTGAACGTTTCACGATTCGTGTCTACCTTTTTCCTCTTTGTATGTCAACGGGTTTGTAATGTTAATACTCAATCTGAGAAAACAATTTTTCCGAAGATTCTTCATTGTTCGAAAAAAAAACGTCATTTTCATGTTTTCACAATAATTATTAGTAGCTTATAATAAGATGCTACTGAACGTTTCACGATTCGTGTCTAACTTTTCCTCTTTGTATCTCAACGAGTTGGTAACATCGGCGAGCATCATTCGAGTAGAAAATCCCTTGAGATAATTTTTCAACAATATAATTACGACTAATTGCTCGTTAAATATGTTAATACTCATTCTAACAAAATAATTTCTCCAAAGATTCTCCATTGTTCGAAAAAAAACGTCGTTTTCATGTTTTTACAATAATTGTTTGTCGCTTATAATAAGATACTATTGAATGTTTCACGATTCGTGTCTAACTTTTCCTCTTTGTATCTGAACGAGTTGGTAACATCGGCGAGCATCATTCGAGTAGAAAATCCCTTGAGATAATTTTCCAACAATATAATTACGACTAATTACTCGTTCAATATGTTAATACTCATTCTAACAAAATAATTTCTCCAAAGATTCTTCATTGTTCGAAAAAAAGTCGTTTTCATGTTATCGCAATAATTATTAGTAGCTTATAATAAGATGCTACTGAACGTTTCACGATTCGTGTCTAACTTTTCCTCTTTGTATCTCAACGAGTTGGTAATATCGATGAGCATCATTCGAGTAGAAAATTACTTGAGATAATTTTTCAACAATATAATTACGACTTATTGCTCGTTAAATATGTTAATACTCATTCTGCCAAAATAATTTCTCCAAAGATTCTTCATTGTTCGAAAAAAACGTCGTTTTCATGTTATCGCAATAATTATTGGTAGCTTATAATAAGACGCTACTGAACGTTTCACGATTCGTGTCTAACTTTTCCTCTTTGTATCTCAACGAGTTGGTAATATCGATGAGCATCATTCGAGTAGAAAATTACTTGAGATAATTTTTTAACAATATAATTACGACTAATTGCTCGTTGAATATGTTAATACTCATTCTAACAAAATAATTTCTCCAAAGATTCTCCATTGTTCGAAAAAAAACGTCGTTTTCATGTTTTTACAATAATTGTTTGTCGCTTATAATAAGATACTATTGAATGTTTCACGATTCGTGTCTAACTTTTCCTCTTTGTATCTGAACGAGTTGGTAACATCGGCGAGCATCATTCGAGTAGAAAATCCCTTGAGATAATTTTCCAACAATATAATTACGACTAATTACTCGTTCAATATGTTAATACTCATTCTAACAAAATAATTTCTCCAAAGATTCTTCATTGTTCGAAAAAAAACGTCGTTTTCATGTTTTCACTATAATTATTTGTATCTATTTTGTGACATAATCATTTTTAACGATTGTCCATTCCAACGATCCGTTGGTCAGTAATAAATCACAACAAGCCTATATAATTGTATACTGTATCTGTCACGGGGGTAGTTTTCTAAGTGTTTTAAGAAATTCACTGTCAAAATTCTTTGTATTGGCAGTTTTTAGTGCATTACACAGCGTTTTTTTGTCGACGTACTTTTGCAACAAATAATTCATCGTATTGTCTCGAAACTTATACCCGCGTGCATTTACCGAGAGACATGTCCGTCCTTTTTTCCTTGGGGGGTTATTTCTAATGGGATCCAACGAAAAATGCAACGGCACAGCGTTCGAGAATTTAATACAGTGGATTACTTAATCGGATTAATGGCAAACATGGACGCGAGTAATGCAAGAGATTCATCAGAGAGCGAAGGACATACCCACCGGGGTGGCAATGACATTTTCGCGATATATCTATATGGCCGCGAGCGAAAGAACTGGAGAAAAAGAAAAGCAGACGTGTAACAGCTATAGAGAAAGAGGAAAGAAGTGGCGCGGTCGTGATATAGAGAATGCCATTTTTGTATGAGGAAGCAAAATGCGAGAGAGAGAGAGGGAGAGAGAAAGGGGGAGAAAGCGAGAGATATAAGAAAAGAGCGAAGGGGATGAAACGACGAAGGGGTAGCGGAGAGATTTTTGGTAGACACGCGAGTGTATAACGGTAAAGCCGCGAGGAATTCACCGGAGCGAACGAGGCGAAGAAGAACACGCCACACGGCGTCTTTTCCCTGTGGCATCCACGAATGTCTTTCGCGTCTTTTTCATCCCCCTACTCTTCGTTCCCAAAATCACCCCAAGCCGTTCCTTCAGCTAACCCACCACTCCCAAGCAGTTTTCCAACCCTCTTTCTTTCTTTCTTTCTCCGCCTCTCTCTCTCTCTCTCTCTCTCTCTCTGGCAATCTTTATGGTTACGTCAGCATGTTTCAGTTTGCCCGAGTCTAAAAGTTTTGCGCTCTCTGGCGACAAGATATTTCAAGTGGTCGCTCTCTCGGTCTCTGGCTCCTCACGGTATGTCGTTCCCTTGCGGGACCCGCGGGAACACCAAGTACAGAGGAGAGGAAGGGGGTTGATCGCGTCGCTCTTCTCCGCGTTGAAATATTGGACGGCTCTTTCTTGCAGCCCGCATATTCTTCCTTCGTTCTACTTCGCTTCCTCAGCGAACGCTCGCGTCCGATGCGTTTCCGTATTCTCTCTCTCTATCTGTCTTTCTTTTTCTTTTTCTCTATATTCCTATCACTCCCGTCGTCGAATATTTCTGTTTCTCGATCTTTCCCTTTTGTCTCCCTTTCTTTCTCTCTCTCTCTCTCTTTCTCGGCTTCTCGTCACGCCACCCGAAAGATCCTTTGCCCTATATACATATCGGGGACGTCGTCACCACACCCTTTTGTTCCGAAAAGCCCTTAACATCAATCTCTCCGCTTTTACACCCTTTTTCTTCCCCTTGACTGAGAGACATATTCAGATAAAAATATTGGATTTCGTTAGTGATTCAATTTAGTCAATTAAAAGCTTTACCCCATCAATGATTGCATCGTCCGTACCACAAAATTGGAATTGGAACAAAAAAAATCGTTATCGGTTAAATAAAATGTTTTTCTCATTGTCTCTATCACTACTATTATTATTAATTATATTGTCATAATCTTGTTATAATATTATCACTTTTTTTTTTGTCACGTTCCATTTTCTATACAAATATCTACTCTGTCTCTCTCTCTCGACGTTCTTCTCGGTGCAGTATTTATTGCTATACACTGATGACATTCGGTGTTCTTTGGGCTGGTCCTCGAGCGACCGCATTCACCCCCTTCTCACTCTTTCCTTCAAGAAGAGACGCAAGAACTTTAAAACTTATGACTCGAGAGCACGGTCGCGTATATTAAGCAAACTGCCGCGACGTCGTTAACTACCCATGAATGAGTTACGTCTCCTCCATTCCGCGTTGCATACCTCCCCATCCAGCGTATCTCACGGGAGTCACGCTAATTCGCAAATTGCCCAAAGAAGATCTAAAGTGTCTATTAATCCGCGCCGCTCTTTTGCTATGTGTATATATATATATATATATATATATATATATATATATATATATTGATTCCCGGTACATAAATACATGTATATAGGTATGTGGAAATTTCTCGTGGATTGAGCTTTGCGAGAGTTCTGATGTACTCGCCGAAAGTCATGGTGCAAAGGGACTACTGGAATTCATTTCGAACAAACGATTTATCGTTCAAAGGATAGCTGACATTTTAAGTATATTATTAAATTCTTAACAAGTTTGATTGAAATAGAGGATTTTTTAAATTTAAATATGAAAACGCACGACGAGTTTATTCGAAATTTTACGAGGTACAAACATACTTGCCTGAACCTTTGTTTTCACTCGAAATCTGGATCTTTTTACTTAATAAAATTTGGAAATACCACTATCACCCAATTCGATTGCGGAATTTATGGGGAAGTTGAAGAGTAAAGAGTAAACTTAGCAATGAAAATTTTTTACTTGCACAATTAATATCGACGTTTTAAAATCACTCGACACCCTCAATTGAACCAGAAGAAAAGTGGAACATTTTTTTTCTTCAACTACAATTAGTCGTAGAACCGTAGTTACGAAGTACCGGACAAGAAAAAAAAAATGAAATATCGAGGAGAATTAGGTGGACAAGTTAGTTCTCGATGGGGTGGTATGGTTACAGTCTTGAGAAAGTGAGAACTGAAATTGTCAGTCTTGGCGACAATGGCGACAACGACGTCGACGACAATGGCTAGAGGAAAACGACGACAAATTCGCGAAAACGAGTCTATCTCTTTCTCGCGTAAAAGTGAAAAAGAGAGAGAAGGAGCAGAGAGGGAGAGAGAGGAAGATGGTGAGGATATTTCTTCACTTACCTCCCGCCGGTTCCTTGATAAATTCAATTAAATAATTATCCCCGAGGGAGAAGCCACTCCCAAAGTTTATAGCCATTCTCAGATCAAGCGGGGCGGTACGTCTTAATATAAAGTGAGTTGGCAAGTTTGGCGCTGCCGCGTGCTCTTCTACAGGACCCAGGCATAGCCAGCTAACTTATAATACGATTTGTTTAATCGGCGCCAACTACTTTATCCCTCCCTTCCTGTCCCGTGCGAATTCAAGTGCCCCGCGCGCGACGACGACAGTCGATGTACAGCTCCTATGTGTATATATACGTATATATATATATATATATATATATATATATTGGAAGAAGAAAAGAGCGTAAGGCAGAAGCGTAAGGGAAACTAGAAGAATGAGGAATAAAGAGAAATCGCAGCGACAGCTTTATGACCCGAACTTTCTTCTCTTCCAAACGACCCTTGCCACTATATATTCTCTATATGTATTACATAAATGACTACTTTCATATTCAATACATTCCAGCGTACAACCTAATGTCGGGAGATGCTTGTATTAGGTTGATTGAAAAACTAACGACATGCGTATAAATCTCGTGAATCATAAAATGAGAAATTGCACAAATGCCGTTGATAAAATTATTTGACGAATATGCGAATGTAAATTATTAAAATAGTAATGTATAGGTTATCTCAGATGTTGAAAATTGGACTTGACGTTTCGCAGATAGGGCTTGTCAAATTTAGAACCTCAATTTTTCGCATTTGATATAAGTATATCAATTGTCAAAATAACGACGTAATATCTCATATTTTTTTTTTACAATTCATTATAGTTATTTATCATTTTGTCGTTCGATGTTTCGCCACTGAATATTTTATCGTGGTTATCTTCATTTAGTCATTTAATCATTGGTCTTTCCTTTATGCTTTTTTTTTTCTTGATAAACTGGTAAACAGCCATGTTCGCCGTGAATGCAAGTCTATCAAACATGCGCATGTACATGATACAACTAACTGTATAAACTTGCGGTGTATCTCGTGAAAAGGACGGGACAACGGGTAACAAACTTTGTGACGAACTCTCGTGTATGCTCGTTACTTATCGAGAGAAAAACCGATAGATCTCGTTACGCGAGTACATATATAAATATATGTCAAACCATTCGGCGTTACAGCTCCGCTGCGGTAACCATAAAAAAAATACTGTATAGATGAGAGATATAGATATTGGAGGAATAGGGGGATGAGAATGATAGGGGAAGTTTTACGAGATAACGAGAGGGGGCCGTGATTCTTCGATCGCGACGTCGCCGAAATGTCTCTTTTTCGTGAGGTCTTCTGGTTAGACAGACAGTCAGACAGAAAGAAAGCGAAAGAGAAAGAGAGAGAGAAAGAGAGAGAGAGAGAGAGAAAGAGGTCGAAGCGCTCACAAAATTTCAATATATCAAAGCTCGAAGTTGCATAAAATATTCTTTACGACGAACTTGCGACTTGAGAACGGTATATACATATATCCCGGGAGATGAGATTCGACTTTTCGATTCAGCGGCATTTTACGCTCCAGGTCTTCAGTCTTCGAAGTAATTCTAAGAATCCAAGGATATTCAAAAGGATATTTTAACAAATTTGCGCCAATTTTTCAATTGGAAGGAGTTCAAAAGAAAGAAATTTTGTGGAACGTTTGTTTTTTTTTGTTTGTTTTAATTGAACTTTTCGACTTTGATTGCATCAAGTCGTGAACGGCGGAGTTGCAAATCATTGATTTGCAAAATAAGAAAATCCAATGAACAACATAAATATCGGACACAATCATTTAGTGCTCGATTTTGCAATTAAAGTCTCGCAAATGCAATAAATTTAAACAAACTTGTTGTTGGAATTTCTGCACGAGTGAAAACCGAAGCTAAAAGTAGTAGTAACGGTCGTCGTTGGGACGTCGTTCGTTTTCTGTCTCACGCTCTCGTACCTAATGCTCTCTCGCGTGTGTCGATAAATTGAGAGAGTTCTCTCTCTTTCGCTCTCTTTTCCAACAACTGTACATCCCACTGGTTAGGAATGGCAGTGCACACACACGGTAGATAGGAGAGAACCAAAGAGAGAAATAATGAGAGGAAGTACGAGTGTTTTGGGGGCACGGAAAAAAAAAGAGAAAGATAGAAAGAGGACGACAAGAGAGAGGGAACAGAACACGCAAATCACTTTATCGGGCGTCCGACTACGAACGACCGTAACCACTAGCCACGAGGGACAAGCCAAGAATTATACCATACTCTCTCCCTCTCTCTCTCTCTTTCTCTCGCGTTAACTCCGTTGTTACTATCTATATACAGATATATGTATATATATTTCACCCGGTTACGAGTGTGCGAGAACAATCGAACGAGCAACGAAACCATCCCCTTCCGGCATCTCCGCGAACTACACCAAAACCTCTACCCTCGCTATTTATGACCGCCGCGAGATAAATTTTTGCTTTACCCTTCTTCTCCTCAAAACTCTCGTAAAATTATTAAAAAAAAAAAAAAAAAAAAAAAAAACTTCGCTGTTCAAGTTCATATCTCGCGGAATAAATTTCCACCTACGGGAATTTTTTGCGAATCTTTCCGCGACAATCTTGTGCGCGAAATATTTGTTATCTTGATTTTTTTGTGTTTAAGCCGTTATTTTATTTGCAATTCGTTGTTGACGATTGAGCGAGCAGGGAAGATAAGACGGAAAAACAAATTTGGCGACGGACCAATTTCATTTTTTATTCGGCAATTTTTCCATTAATTCTCGAAACCATGTAAATTAAGCATTTCTATAAGGACGGGTATATATATTTTTTTGAGACATTGTGTAAATAATAGTGTAAAATGAATTTAGATGAGTCGCGAGCAGTAGCCATACTCTCGATGCATCGAGCATCGATGTTTTCCCGCTCGCGAAAATACAGGGGTGTGAACGAGAGCATTGATTTCTGCGATGGTTGGAATTTCTAGTAGTTTTCCACCTTCCGGCCTCTGTTCGGGCTCAATATAATACCGAAGCGATTACTTCAAAGCCAACGAGCACCCTTGCAGCGATCAACAAGAAAGAGAGAGAGAGAGAGACTCATCTCGTATCGGATCATGCTGCTTCGGTGGATCTTGAAGAGGATTCCGCGGCTCTTGTACGACGGGGATAATCTCCGTGGTGTCAGGGATTTTGCCTCGGGAATCCGAATACGTCAAAGTTAACATCTGTACATGTGTGAGTACATAAGTATGCGGGTGTGTAGGCTGATCGTTGAAACATGAAGACGTCAGTTGAGACGTTAATGACGACGTTGGTATTCGTGCGATGATGTTGCGATCCTCCTATGACCGGAAGATCTCTAGCGGGATAATCAGGAAGTACGCAAGACCGCGTTACATATTCTATCCGAACCGATTAGCAAAATGGTGTGGCATTCGCACGGAGAAATTGAATCGAATCTCTTAATCGATATATGACGTGAATTTACCCCATTTCTCGAATCTATAAAGCGTTCTTACTGATGCACCGCAAAATCATCTTTTTACCCCTATTCAACCATCCACAAGTGAAATATTAGCCGCAAGATTAAACAGACTAGCAGGAGAAACAATTGAGGATCATCCACGATCCTTTCCAATGTTACCAAAAAGAAAATCCTATTAAAAATACCAAACCACCGATTGTTCGTGGCAAATTGAATTTTCCAAACAGCGACTATCCCGAATAAACTGTGATTCCATAACGTCAACAATTTTACAGGTTTGCATTTCACGTTGCTTCCCCCAATCGTCCAGAATTTGATTGATATAGAACAAAGTAATTGACAGGAGAATAAAATCATGGAAATGTTTGATCACGCGATATTTCGAGGCAAAGAGATAAACCGGTTCGTGCGTTTTAACGTATATATATATATATCCGCGTCAAGAGTCACGTCAAAAAGTGATCGCCAGAGGGAAAACGCGTGTGCTGCTCGATGTGTTTGAATGGTCGATTGAAAAATATGTCGAACGACGAACGTGATGCAACCGCGGATCAACGCGCTCCTCCGAACGTGATAGATACGGGAGAACGGGAAGTGATAGAGCTGCGATTGACGGGAGGGAGAGAAATGACAAACGGACCCGTGGGAAAAACGTATGAGCGCGGGAGAATAACGACCATTTGCGAATTCTGGTGAACGATTGAGGGGAAGAAGGAAATTCCTCGAGAGCATCAGGAATAGAGTTTCCATATACATATATATATATATGTCCTATGTGTTGTATACACATATAAAATTCGCAAGCTCTCGATTTGGCACATTCGACGATAGCTTGTTGCGTTCCCATTCATTCGTCTCTTTCTATCTCTCTTTCCCGCTGACTTGCAGCACTAAACCACGGTATAAGAACGTCCCGTAGCCGGGACATAAAATCCCGGTATATCCATTCGTCTACCGTGAATGTACACCGTACGGTATATATAATGTGCCCGAGAATGCTCGCTGGCACGAGCGTAAGCTTGAGAAAAGAAGGGAAGTGGAAAATGACCGGAACGTGCACGTCCCGCGGAATAATACACTTTTCAAAAAGCATCGCGATAAGTTGTACAGAGTTCAAGTAGTTACGGACCGCGATGGTCAGACGCGGAATGAAAAATGAAAGAATGCGAGAATTGCGAACTCTCGGGGAAATACGGGATTTTTTATGATCGATATTAATAAAACAATTCATTATTACATATTGTTAATACATTCCAACAACAATGTTCAACCGTTACCGCTGATATCGTTATTCAAATTCTCACGAACCTTTTATTTTATCTCAACTAAATCCTTCGATCTTTTCACAGTCACAATTTCGTGTCGATCAATCGATCGAATGGAAAAACAACAATGATACATTAGTTTGTTTGAAATTTCGTTATTCCCGCCCCGGGCGAATCATGAAACTCGTACAAACATATTGTATTTATTTTATAAATGAATTTATGGAATCTCTTTTACGCGGTTCCAACATTTCGAACAAATTGCCAAGAGCTCAATTATTATTATGTTAATTTAATACGGTAAACATTAAAAATTCAAGCTTTTCGCGATTTATTAAAAGATTTGCAAGATTTTTGTTTGAAAAAAAAAAAAGGGAAGGAACACAACAGCGTGTTGTGTCATCTACGAGAGACGAGCGGGTATATAAGTGGGCTAATATTGGACCAACGAGAGATTCTACGAAAGGACTCTTGCGGTGAGCCTCATCGTCGTGGTCTATTCGCTTGTTTAGCCTGTAAACACGAACGAGGTTTGCCAGGAAGAGCAAAAGCAGCAGGAGTCACGATATAACCGAAGGGGTGAAGCAACAAGTGCGCCGAGAGCTAGAGAGAGAGAGAGAGAGAGAGAGAGAGAGAGAGAGAGAGAGAGAGAGAGAGAGAGAGAGAGAGAGAGAGAGAGAGAGAGAGAGAGAGAGAGAGAGAGAGAGAGAGAGAGAGAGAGAGAGAGAGAGAGAGAGAGAGAGAGAGAGAGAGAGAGAGAGAGAGAGAGAGAGAGAGAGAGAGAGAGAGAGAGAGAGAGAGAGAGAGAGAGAGAGAGAGAGAGAGAGAGAGAGAGAGAGAGAGAGAGAGAGAGAGAGAGAGAGAGATGGAGAGAGACGAAGAGAGCGTGGTAAAGTCTCAACAACTACCAGGGAGCCCGGCAGTCTCGAGTGTCTCGTTTTACATCCTCGCCAGTAGTACAAGCTCTACCGCCAATCTCTGTTGCTTTATTTTTTTTTTATCCACACCCCCATATACACGAACGAAGAATACTGTATATCGCTTTTTTGGCTCTTCGCCCTTGTATTCACGTGTCTGGCGTAAAAAAGAAAGACCGTTGCCACGAAAAAAGGTTAATTCGCAGTTGAGACAATCGAGCTCTCGGGAAACGAGCGTGAATTAAAAGTATCGGGGGAGAGGAGGGGAAATGTATAATGGATAAGAAAGCTGTAGCATTCCGCGGGACAAGAGGAGGAAATGGTAAATGAATACGGATACATGGTCCTTTCCTGCTTGAGATATACAGGCTGATTCCAAAAAGTTGGTACACACGATTCTCGCAATTTATCATTTCATTTTATTTCTTAATATTCAATAGGATGGAAATTTTCGTTATGTACGTTTCCCCGTTACTTGGCTATTTTGGGAAACTGGAACGTGCGTCTTTCGTTAATATTCCGGTTCGTTTGAGCCTATTAATAATCCATTGAATAACAAACAAGGCTGTGGACCGTGTACGATATAGGAACATCGTGCGACAAGACAGGAAGAGAAAGATTTTTGGATCGAGGGTCATCGTTGATCAGTTTCCGCACGTCGCTTCGAGGAGTCAACATCCCCATCGGCCTCTTACGATTTTCTTCTTAGCTGTTTTTCCCCTCGCGTACTAACGTCGAGCATTAATATAGAAGACCGCGGAGAGTTTGCGCATATTTATATATATATATATATATATATATATATATATATATATATATATATACGAAGAACCACGATGAGAGTTAACTTTCTTTCTGATTGACATTGGGTTATTGTCACATTTGCATAACTCCCGTTCCCGCTCTCTCTCCTCTATCGTTTCTGCCTCTCGATCGAATCCCTAAACCCAACCCCCTCTCGTCAAGTTCCGACTGCCCTCGTTTCTTCGCCCCTCGTCTCGTCACCTCGCCATTTGCTGCTCTCGCGAGAGACTCACTCACTCTCTCTCTCCAGCATCTCATGCTCGGGCAAAAGGTGCGAGGGTTCGAAACGAATGAAGACGACTCGACGGGAGAATAAAAGTGAGGGAAAAAAAAGAAAGATCGAAGAATGACAGAAGCGCCCAGGCAGCAGCGTGTCAAATCGAATTTGCCTCATTCGCTCCCCTCCCCCCCCCCCCCCCCCCCCCCGGCTCGCTCCTAGCGGCAAAGACTTGCCGCGAGTCCGTGAGAAACACCGGAGGGGAAGAAATGCACCTAAGGAACAAAAAGAAGATCGAGGACCGGAGGTGAAGGCGCTAGCGAAGAATCTATTAGAATAATTTTTATGAATCCAATTTTAAATTCCGGGTGAAAGAACGAAGTTACTTTACTGTCACGCTGTCAGCGGGTTCTTTATTAAGTGGCCTTCTCTCTTGGCCATTCTCTACTCGTTGTCTTGACGTTTCACCACGCTAGACTAATCTACCCACTTGGCCGAAGAAAAAGAGAGCGACGGCGAGAGACATAGAGAATTCTCGTGAAGCCTTGGAAAAATCATCTCTCGTGGCCGATGAAGAAAAGAAAAAAGAACTAATCATACAACCTCCCGTTAGTATAAATTTTCGCATAATTTGCCCGAACGAGATTTCCGCCAGATGCTGCGTGCGAATAACCACTTTTATTTTTAATCCGAACGGATTACACTTAGCGCGAACGAAGGAAATGTGAAAAGATATTAATTCCAATGGTAATCTTCGATATCTCGCGATCCCGATGGGCGTGTTGATGAAACACAATGGACAACGATGTTATCGCGAACGCAGGATGATGAAAAATTATATAGATGTGGTTCACGAGAGTTTTTACAAAAAATAGGGAATATTAATAGCGAAAATTACTTCGCGATGTATTAAAAACAATAAATCAATTTTAGAAAAATCCGCAAGGGATTTGATGCATGGGGAACAAAAAAAAATGATGTTAAGGAATTTCATGGATTTCCAATGTAAAGTAGTTGATGGATAAGAAAAACCATCGCGACCATTGGCGTTCCAGTGGCCCATGGTTGATGAAAAAATAAAATAAAAACCAGCGTGAAATAATCGTTCAACATATGGAATCTCGTCGACCATTGCGGATGGAATACCTTTGGCGCGTGGCCTATATTCGACGCTACTCGCGGCTATTTTAAAACCTGCGTTTCGTGCCCGCAACGAGTGAACGCCGGTTCTCGCGGCTCGGAGCTCAACCGAATCAACGAAAACGTTCTCGGTCTCCTTTGTTATAATATTACAGGTTAACGTCTCGTTTGTTATAATATTATGAGTTATAATATTACAACGACTTCAACGCTATCGTGGAGTGACGAGTATTGACGGAAAAAAAAATGCGATTTTTCACAAAAATTCATAAAGTAAAGATTTTTGAAATTGTACTCACAATTTTTGATCATACGTCAGTGTAGTAATTTTAGAAAAAATACTTTCACGCTTTTAGTAAAAGTTATCATGTTTTTTTTTTTTTTAGAAAAAGCACCGGTATCCTTTTAAAAACCGTACTTGCGTACTTTTTGAAAGCGCACCAAAAATATTTTCAGAAACGGTAGCCAACCCCTAAACTTTTGGGAAAAAAATTATCCGCATACTTTTGGGAAGAGGTACTAGTATGATTTTTGAAATTGTACTCACAATTTTTGATCATACATCAGTGCAGTAATTTTAGAAAAAGTACTTTCACGCTTTTAGTAAAAGTTATCACCTATTTTTTTTTAGAAAAAGCACCGGTACCCTTTTAAAAACCGTACTCGCGTACTTTTTGAAAGAGCACCAAAAATACTCTCAGAAACGATAGCCAGCCCCTAAACTTTTGGGAAAAAAGCTATCCGCATACTTTTCGAAAGAGGTACTAGTATGATTTTTCGGCTCGAAAACACTAGAATTGTGATTCAATCATGCCGCACCAATGCCCATTATATCCGGTAACGAGGGTACGAGAGGCCAAGCGATGCAGGAAGGGTGAAGCATAGGGGGATCAGTGCCGGAGACGAAAGATATAGGACTGGGCTCGATAATACATGAGAATGGACGTGCATAACGGACGGTAAGCTCATCCCCCGCAAGAAGACGTTTTCAATCTTGAATAATTCATCGATGAACGCACGTTCGGTTACACGCTCGAGAACATCGAGGACAAAACCGCGTTTCGTCTATTCCTCAATCCCTCCTCTCCTCTTCGATTATTTTCATGTCGTTCAACATGTTCTATCAATGTGTACGAATCAAAGCGAAGGGCTCAATGAGCTTTTCCAAAAATGGTCTAAAATCTCAGGGAGCAAAGGTTTAACAATTTTTATTTTCGTTTGAAAAAAGGGAACATCAGTTCTTGCTTCAATAGAAATGGTTTTACGTGCTCTTCCCACACAGAAGAACGGAAAGACGAAGAGAGAGAGAGAGAGAGAGAGAGAAAGAATTCGATCAAGTATCGCGAAGACAGTCAGTCGGGAGGAGAGTTGCAATAGGAAAGAGGCATTGATGCGTTACCTAGTAACTGAAGGTTCACAATTCACTCGGATGAAGCCCCGGAGATTTTTCTGACGGTATGTTGCCTTTCACTTCGATGGTGATTGGTCATTACTTTCTACGTCTTCGCACGAGAGTTTATCGCTCTCTCTCTCGCTCTTTTTCATCGACCTCTTTCAATTCTATTTCTCCACGATGCAATTTTCACCGTGACTTTTCATCGAACAGGAGAGAGAGAAGAATAATGTTGCATGCTTTGCCATAGAGGAGCTATACGAACCCGAGACTCGTAATAACGAATAAACGTAAAAGCCGGAAATGGAGCGTGTAGCGTTGCCTCAAAGCGGAGTAAAATGTAAGGAACTGCGAAAAAGGCAATATGAATTGGTAACGTGATCGGATTGACTGCTCGTAGCTCTCGCGTTCACGTGGAACATCGCTGTCGAACAAAAGATGGCGAGAAAAAAAGGGTAGGAACTCTTTCGAGATCGGCAAAGGTTCAAAATCATCATTATGCTTTTAGTATATTTTTACCGTACAGCAATCGCGGAAGTGAGTAAAATTGATGGGATCCTAAAATGATGGCGATTTAGGATTTTTTTTTAAATTTTTACACTACACAGGACACAACTAACTTGACAATTGATTGGATTTATTTTCAACCTATGATAGATCGAAATTTAGCAGAGTAATTTCCGATCTGTTTGCGATAAATTGAATATTCGTAGCCGCAAGGATCTTCTGTGCAGTTGGAAACAAAAGTTAGTGTTAGAATAAAGTTAGTCGCTGTGAAAATGAATCACTGATCCAGCTGAGAGAGAGAGAGAGAGAAAGAAAGAGGAATCGTTACAGCAGGGGGAGGGGTGCGATTTATTAACGAAGTGGCTAAGTAGGATCGAGTAAACATCCATCGCCGAAGGATCGAGGACAAGGACAAAAGGGAGTACAGACGGATAAACAAAGAACGTAAGAAAAGGAAACTTGGCTCTTGATACAACAAAGCAACTGTTCGGAGATCCAATTTGGATCATATTCATTACTTTTCTCGCATAAATTGTATCGAAAGGGTTCTTTCATCCTATCGGGGGAAAGAAATAACATTGTATAACGTTTTATCATCGTTCTACACAAATATATGACATTTTTCAAGCGTGATTGTTCGCACCTGAAACACAAAGTCACAAAGTCGCCAGTAATATTGTTCACGCGTAATTTTCATGTTTTAATTTTCATTCAAATAGCAAAATCAACGCGAGCCGTTCCCTCTGATTTTCCGACGATAATTACAATTGTTTTGCTGATCTGCCGGAAGGTAGTTTCGAAAAGGATTTAAAGACAAACAAAAATGTGTGTTTGACGGTGCAACAAGGCAAGAAGAATGAATTCACCCCTTTTAGGATGAAGAGATTATCCTCGGCCCATTTGACATTTTTATAACAACGAAAATAATTCACCGGATAATACAAGGAATAGAGAGAGAGAGAGAAAGAGACTGAGTGCCTTTTTCACGAAAATTATTATATCTCGAAAAAGAGACGAAGATAACGAGTTTTGTATTTTACGACAATTTTTATGAAATTTTCATGTTTCCACTCGGAGCTTCTAGCTCTGTAGTGTAATATCCGTTGATTTGGCACGTGGCACGACACTTGCCAAAACGTTCTCGTGAAATTTTGTATGGCGCTTAAGATGCTCAAGTGAATTGTCGTTTTGAGAACGAGTCAGTACGTAGACGAGAGAACAGGAAGAGGAGAAAGAAGAAGTAGAAGAAGAAGAAGGAGAAGGTGGTGTGTGGAGGATGAGAAAAGCGAAGGGGAACCACTTAGCCGAGAAACTGTGTAAAAGAGAAAGAGAGCTAGAGAGTCTGGAAGTCAGCAGCTATTCGGCAGACGTCACTGGCGCCAGTGGACTACCTTAACCCGTTCTCCACCGGAGGAGACATCGTCGTCGAGGATCAAGGGTGAGAGAGAAAAAGAGAAAGAGAGAGAGAGAGAAGGACGTCGCCAGCGCCACCCTTGGGGCCAAGTTGGACGAGCCCATTCCCTCGAACACCGCGGCAACCCCCCTCCATACCCCGGTCGCCGATCTCATTCCCCAAAAGCGTCGCAAGAATTATAAAGTTCGCGAAGGAGAAGTCGACTATCTTCCCTCGCAGCTATAAGCGCATCGTCTTTCTCTTCGTGTCGGCACGAAACCACCCCCACCCTTTCCTCTTCTTACACACAAGAAACCCTCTTCTGGCCTTCCTCCTCGTTCTTTTCTCTACGTCTCGGAATCCCGAGATCTTTTTTTTCTCCCCCCTCGTTCTTTTTGTACTTTGAAAGTTTCGAGTGAGAGACACACGCGCGCCCACGGCGATGCACCGAGAAAGAACACATGAGAGCAGACTATACAAGCAACGCCCCACACACACACACACACACGCACACATATACACACTGAACCCAAACGTTTCGCTGTGCAGTCCTGTCAATCAACGATTTGTACAGAAGGTTTCAATCATTAGAATCGTTTTCATGAGAAAATTATAAACCTGGCATGCGTGAGACAAAAGAATTATTTTTAAAAAAATTACCATCTGTTTTTTTTAATTTAAGGTAGTTGTCTGGTAACTTAAGCCGATTTTCATGTCTTTTTTGGAGGGCGTTTTTTTGTAAGAAAATAAAAATGAATCGTTTTGGATATTTAGGATGTTTTTATTTACATACTAAAGAGACAAATAAAAATAAAAAAAATTTAATTTAATAGTTTATTATTATTATTATTATTGATCGAAGTTGGCACCTCGAAAAAAATCGCGTGGGTGGCCCCGGTGATTTTGGCTCTTGATGTTATCTGAAATAAAAAATTCTCGATAATTCTTAATCTATTGACATGTCATTCTGGTCGGAACTACTGAAGTTAAATTTCTTTTTATTTTGCAACCCCTTCTTTGCTAAAATAAAAGGACTTTTTTTTCCAAAGTCCGCCATTTTGTTATTTATCCATGAAATTTAAGTTCAGTAGTTCCGACCAGAATGACATGTGTATAGATTAAGAATTATCAAGAATTTTTGATTTCAGATAACATCAAGAGCCAAAATCACCGGGGCCACCCACGCGCTTTTTTTTCGAGGTGCCAACTTCCATCAATAATAATAATAATAATAAACTATTAAATTTTTTCAAAAATTTTTTTTTTGTATCTTTAATATGTAAATAAAAACATCCTAAATATCCAAAACGATTCATTTTTATTTTCCTACAAAAAAACGCCCTCCAAAAAAGACATGAAAATCGGCTTAAGTTACCAGACTACTACTTTAATAATTCTTTTGACTCACGCATACCAGGTATTTAAAATTTTCTCGTGAAAATCATTCGAATGATTGAAACGTTCTGTAGAAATTGTTAATTAACAGGATTACCCATCAAAAAGAAAATATAAAAATTATGTTCGATGTATCGGTATTCATTTGAGATAATTATTCGTGTATTCTTTCGCTCGAAGTATTCATCAGAATCATCGAGACTTGACAACTTGTCGTTCATTTTTAAGCTCATTCATCCAGCATTTGTTACGGCAACGGTATTCAACATTGAAAAAATGCTTTTCACATTCGGTGGCTTTCTGTACAATGATCACTACGTATTCACGAATATCGGCCGATTTTATTCAATAAATTAAACTCGCTGATATCGACTCTGGTCAGAATGTGTTAATATTATTATTATTTTTTGTCAATCATTCTCGGATTGCATTGCAATAACGAAAGTGAGAGAGGGTTCACGATGCTGTCGAGCGCCAAGCGAACGAGCAAGTAACGGGAGATTCGCGGACTCGGTAATCGGGAACCATATGACTTCGATTTTATTTATAGCAGGGTGATTTATTTGGAGCAACGAACGCGGCAAAGCGGGGGGAGGGGCGTGAAGACGATTAAAACTTTCTCTCGTTGTGCAGTTTAGCGATCTCTCGGTGTATGACGTGTTCAAGTGGCGGGATATTCCAATATATTCTATGCCATTGAGGGCTCACATACCCCGGCGCGCGCTGAAAACCGAGTAAATTTGAAAAATTATTATAAACGTTATATGGTGAGAAAGAAATTAAATTGTTGATTTCACATTTTTATTAACTCTTCAACTATGAGAAAAAAAATTAAAATTTTTTTTCTTTCTAAATATCAACATTATTAACGCGTTTTTATCGAAACTATGTTCTTAGAAAGTGTTAGCATGATAACGCCGTCAATTCTTAATATTTTTTTAACTTTTTTTCTCGAGTCTTGACAATTATTTTCTCTATAGTCTGACGAGAGGATTTTTAATTTGTTGGTTGGACAATTTTTTATAAATTATTAAAGACTAATTTTTTTTTTAAATTGCATACTAAAGTTTGAAATACTGTAATTTCTTTATTTTTGAAAAAAAAAACAAAGGATAAAATTCCTCCGTCAGACTATTGCTACTATATTATTTTACTAGATTCTTTTTTATTTTTGCAGATTGGATCATTTTTGGTGAAGTTATGATGTCGACAAGGAGGCGCCATGGTTTTCATCAGTAGTCCATTTATACACGTAAAAAATAATGTTAATATTTTTGTTTTAATTTTTTTTAATTCTTTTTTATAGTTGAAAAATTAATAAAAAAATGTACTTCAAATTTTACTTGGTTTTCATCGCGCGCAGGGGTATGTGAGCCCGTAACATCCATTGGTACGTTCGTTATATAGTGAAAAATAAAATCGTCGCATTCGATAAATCGATATATAATCGTTACTCTCGATATGTGTAAATCTATATATATATAAATGAATGAAATTCTATAAGTAAAAAAAAAAGGATTTCCGCAGTTTCCCCGTGTCCACAACGAATTCGATACAGTGTAGCTGAAAAGCAGCTGCGGATGCTACGGAAGTTAGGTTGGGTTAGCATAGTGCGGTTAGAGAGTGATAGGAGAGAAAATTGGGAAGGGTCATACGTAAAAATCCCGCAAGAGTACACGTTGGAACACGAAATAATGAAAAAAAAAAAATCTATATATATCTAAATGTTGGTGACTATTGAGAGCTCCGTACCCCTGAAATTTTCAAGAAATCGATTGTTAACAGACTTTTATTCTGCGCACTTTTAAGAATTAAAAAACTTTTAAGAAAATTCCACTCCGTTACAAAGTTATAGCAATAAATGTGACCGGACATCGGACTGGGACGGTTACCTACCAGAAACTTGAAATGCGTTTTTCTCGAAATTACGTTTTTAGACAGTGCCAGCACGATAACTCAGTCAATCTATAATATATATATTTTTTTATATGGTATATAAAAATGAATCCCTATTTCCCTTGGTCACCCCATAACTTGAGCACGTCTTTACCGATTTCATTCTTTTTTTTGTTTTAAGTTTTCTAATACTTTGTAGAAGGTTCTTACGGGAAGAAAAATAAAGAAAATTGCGCAGAAAATTGGAAAATTTCAGAAAACTTAACGACTATTTAACCTTCGCGCGTTTGACAGTTCGCGCGAGGCAAATGTGATTTAATAGATGCATCGGTCGGCATTTATCGATCAAAAAATTCATTGTGTAAGCGATAAATTTAAATTCAAACATTCGCGCCTATGAGACTACTAACTTATAGGCTATACAGAGGTAACCCAATAGCAGAGAGAAGTGTTTTGTGAAGTGTTCTTATCTCAGGAAATACTAATTCGATTTGAAAAATTCTTTTTGCATTAGATAGCCCGTTTATTCGGGAAGGCTTTAGGCCATATAACTTCACGCTATAATCCTAATCACACTATCTTGCTGCTAGACTACTATATCTATACTATACTATAATAAAGCTAGAGAGTTTGTTTGTTTGAACGCGCTAATCTCAGAAAATACTAATCCGATTTGAAAACTTCTTTTTGCAACAGATAACCCGTTTATTCAAGAAGGCTTTACACCATATAACTTCATCCTGTGGCCCTAAGGAGCGGCGGCGGCACGTTGAATCCGGGTGGACGGAAATTTAACGCGGGTGAAACCGCGGGGCACGGCTAGTAATTTATATAATCTCAACCGGGCCATTCGCATTATCGAACGAAACGAATAAAAAAATAAGAAGACACAGGCGGAGTGTTTAAAGAAATGAAAAGTGACTCACCATCGCGATGTCCGTTGGCTGCAAAATCGTTAAACGAATTTTCATCAATTTCACAAGACACCGACGAGAGAACCGAAAACGACGAGGAAGAGGTGGTGTTGATTGTTGTGGGGTTGTTGGTGGTGGTTTGCGTCGCAAAGACACGAGTCCACCGCTGCTAGTGAACCCACGAGGGCGGAGCGGCGGGCGTCGCGGCGTTGCTATTCGCGTAAACGCCACTTTTCGCATTACCGGCGACCGAACCGACCGTATTGTTCTGAATGTTCGAGCTACCCTGAACGACACCAGAGTCGCTAACCTGAAACGCCGCCGAGCCCATTATTCCCTGCTGAAAATCGCAATCCAACGTACCGTCCATCGATAACTCGTGCTTGATGACCTGAAAAAAAAAAAACAACAACGAAAATAAAATCATTTTCGTTATTTTTCCTGTGGCAATCAATGACCCTTGATTTGCCCATTGACCGTCCATAAAGAATATTATCGTATTTTGTGGCAACGAAATGATCCGCAATTGTTATGGAATTTAACCGAAAGTCTTTGAATTCAACGAACGGTGTCGTTTAGGGCTCGTGCCACTAAATTTTACGGAAATTCCCGCAACTTATCCGCGGAAAGTTTTCTCCCTGTGCAAAATATGACGAATAAAAAGTGTTTGAAGCGGTAATTCGATTGTTTTTTCAATTTGAATGAAGACGAAGAGGTCATTTGGACTCACCTCGTCAACGTTGCAGTCGAATCCACCGTGCAGCGTTTCGATGTTGATGTTGAGATCGTCGAGCAACGCGCTGTTGTTGAGAGCACCCATTAATTGTCCCATCATCGTGCTTGCGACGGGCGTGCAGGACGTTGGTGTCTGAGGTGGACTGGGACCTCCGGGACCAGATTGAGCTTGTCTCTGCTGTTCTTGCTGTTGCTGTTGTTGCTGGCGTTGTTGGGATTGTATGAGGTACTGGAGGGATTGTTGTTGCTGCTGCTGTTGCTGCTGCTGTTGTTGCTGTTGTTGTTGTTGCTGTTGTTGCTGCTGTTGTTGTTGCTGCTGTTGCTGTTGTTGTTGCTGCTGCTGCTGCTGCTGCTGTTGAGAAGCGCTCATCGACGATGGACTCGGTTCTCTTTGCTGATACGGCGGCGACATGCCCGAGACGGGGGTGAGATTTTGCTCGATCGAGCATTGTGATATCGAGGAGTGTAGAAAGGAACGATTACGCTGCAGCATATCCGGCACCATAACGTCCGACTGTTCGTTAACCATTTGACAGCCGCACGGTTGCAAACGATGAATCGGACATCTTTGTTGGCTCGCCGATTGCGGCGTTGGCGGTAGACCGTAGGGCGAGGTCGCCGAACGCATGGAATTGCTACGCTGATATTGGGTCTCGAAGTACGACGGTGGCGGGCCCGTCTGTTGCTGTGACTGATGATAAGGCGGTGACGTTTGATACATCTGGTGGGGCGGCTCCAGCTTCATCGTTTCGGCCAGGTTACCGGCTTTGAACATTAGCAGAAAGGGAGGGGGGGAAACAAGATTCAAGTATGTTTCGAGGAATGATCGATTGCGGGCGCAGGGAGCGCGCGTCTTTTAGAATTTACGGGCTCACATACCCCGGAAATTTTAAAAAATCAATTTTTTTTTTACAGATTTTTATTCTTTATACTTTTAAGAATTTTTCAATGAAAAACTTTTGAGAAAATTCCCACTCCGTTACGAAGTTATAGCAATAAATGTGACCGGACATCGGGTTGGAACGGCTACCTGGCTTACTTTAAACGCGCTTTTCTCGAAAATATGTTTTTCGACAGTGTCAGCACGATAACTCAGTCAATTTTTAATATTTTGACTTTTTTTTCAAATCTTGATAATTATTTTCTCTGCAGTCTGACGAGAGGTTTTTTTTTTATTTTTTGGTTGGACAATTTTTTACAATTTATTATACACTATTTTTTTTTTAACTGCATACTAAAGTTTTAGATACTTTAATTTCTTCATTTCAAAAAGAAAAAAAAAATTCCCTCCGTCAGACCATTACGACTACATTATTTTTACTAGATTCTTTTTTGTTTTTGAAGATTGGATAATTTTTTGTGTAGTTATGATCTCGACAAGCAGGCGCCGTGGTTTTTATCAGTAGTCCATTTATAATATACCCGTAAAAAATAATGTTAATATTTAAAAAAGGAATATTTAATTTTTTTTTCTTATAGTTGAAAAGTTAATAAAATATGTGAAATCAACAATTTAATTCTTTTTTCACCCTATAACCTTTATAATAATTTGTCAAATTTACTCGGTTTTCAGCGCGCTCAGCGGTATGTGAGCCCTTAACCTGGAAGACGCGATAATGCGATATTAGATTGACGACGAAGGCCGAAAACGATTATTTTTTCATTTGTTTACCGTGTGATATTTGACGACTTCAGTTAAGGTAGTAGTCTGGTAACTTAAGCCGATTTTCATGTCTTTTTTGGAGGGCGTTTTTTTGTAGGAAAATAAAAATGAATCGTTTTGGATATTTAGGATGTTTTTATTTACATATTAAAGAAACAAAAAAAAAATTTTTTGAAAAAATTTAATACTTTATTTATATTATTATTATTGATCGAAGTTGGCACCTCGAAAAAAAAGCGCGTGGGTGGCCCCGGTGATTTTGGCTCTTGATGTTATCTGAAATCAAAAATTCTTGATAATTCTTAATCTATAGACATGTCATTCTGAAAGTTAAATTTCATGGATAAATAACAAAATGGCGGACCCCTTCTTTGCTAAAATAAAAGGACTTTTTTTTTCCAAAGTCCGCCATTTTGTTATTTATCCATGAAATTTAACTTCAGTAGTTCCGACCAGAATGACATGTCTATAGATTGAGAATTATCAAGAATTTTTGATTTCAGATAACATCAAGAGCCAAAATCACCGGGGCCACCCACGCGCTTTTTTTTCGAGGTGCTAACTTCGATCAATAATAATAATAATAATAATAAACTATTGAATTTTTTCAAAAAATTTTTTTTTTGTATCTTTAATATGCAAATAAAAACATCCTAAATATCCAAAACGATTCATTTTTATTTTCCTACAAAAAAACGCCCTCCAAAAAAGACATGAAAATCGGCTTAAGTTACCAGACTACTACCTTAAATTCAATATTTCGAAAACTTTGTTGATGCGAAATCGTTCAAATTCTTTCGTACGTACTTACATTTATTTAATAGAGAACAAGGCGAAAAATGCGAGCTGTTAAAAAATGTCACTAACCAAGTGTATCGGCGGTAAAGTTAGTGAGGTAGTCCGGCATCCATTCGGGCTCCGCGGCCAACGCTAAAATTGGACTCAATCTACCGACCGAGGAAGCGCTGCTCGATGCTCGAGGACTTTATACGAAAACAGATCGAAACAAACGAAATAAACAAATTATTTCCTCCAAACTTTTTCGACAAATTGCAACTTTCTTGTTTTTTTTTTTTTTTTTTTTTCTTTTTTGAGCATTCGATGTATACGTACCGGAAATCGGGAGAGAGCTGAAAGCCGCTGGATGGATGAAGAGGGCTGTCGGGAAAGCGATCGAGGCCTTCGCTCACGCTGCTGCTTGGACTCGGTGTCGCATCGGGCGCCAATCCGTTTCTCAGAGCTTCGACCTTCTTCTTCACTCGACCCCGACGTTTTTCGAATTTGCTCGTCTCCATCGAGGCCGCTCTAATTTATTCATCGTATCTCATTGTCTCAATAGTGCCCTTTGTTTTTTTTTTCTTTTATGTTTTTCTTTACGATCAGAGGACGAATCTGTCCCGAAAATTCAAAATTACTTACCGTCGGCGCGCCGACTTGCCGGGCTTAGCGTCGGGATTGATCATCCACCAGGAACTTTTGCCCGTACCCTCGTTCTGGACTCTCATAAATCTGTTGTGGAGCGACAAGTTGTGCCTTATAGAATTCTGCAACACGCCAATAATCGTAACTAATTAATTCACGGTCGTGTGAAATAAAAGGTGTATACGTAGATACAACTCGATAGTTGAAGAAAAATGAAGTTTATCAATGAAAAATGAAAAATATTCTTTGCAAGTAAATATTTTCCTATATTTACACGTTATCATTAAAGAATCATTAAGAGTTATAGCCACGGCAGAATTTTTGCTTAAATGATGCTTCATCGTCATAAAAATAAGTTAAGGTAATTTAAGGGGGGAAATAGGGGTAGGCGGTTCAAAAAATCGATTTTTTTTTACTTCATAAATTGTTAGTAAAACTATTGAAAAATATGTTTCCAAAATTTAAAATGAAAATTCCGACTCGTTCTATTGTTATAAGCCATTAAGGGGGAAAATAGGGTTAGGACAGCGTTTTCTCAATGATTTTCATGAATTTTTTTATAGTATAAAAAATGAATCTAATTTATTGAAACTTTGAGAATATTTTATACATATATTTAAGTATATACTATAAAATTTTTGAAGAATTTCCTTGAGAAACACCGAAGAAAATTTATGACTGCCTTGACCTTGTTTTTCTTGGTACTATTTTTTCAAACGCGTTTTTCTGAAAACGACTTTTATTGAACTTGCGTACACGCTAGTTTGAAAAGTTTTCAACCAATCGTTTTGAAAATTGGTAGTTACTTTCTTCATAGTATTGCGCTCTATATGAACCTAAAATCGGAATATTATCATTATTTAAAATAATTTTTTTTTGCAAATAAAGTTGTAAAAAATGGCAAAAAATCATGCTTTTTTGTTTTGACCCCTGTAAAAAGTTCAATTTTCTATTTTATTGATAGCATTTAGGTTCATATAGAAGAGAGACATATAATGAAAGTAAATTCCAACCTCGTTTGATTTCAGATGAAAATTGCGGCTTCCAGAATGTACTCAAAATGCCGAGTCTGATTGTGACCTGCAATATGGAGTCGCTAATATTTTCGGTGTTTTTCACGGAAATTCTTCAAAAATTTTATAGTACATACTTAAATATATGTATAAAATGTTCTCAAAGTTTCAATAAATTATATTCATTTTTTATACTATAAAAAAATACATGAAAATCATTGAGAAAACGCTGTCCTAACCCTATTTCCTCCCTTAAGGTAGTAATTAGTATTTTTTTTCGACGACTTTGAGCGTATAGCGTAAGCCTACCTCTGGCACGATTATAGAGTACCCGAGGGCGTCGCAGTGATAAATAACTTTGACAATTTTTACCCCATTGACTTAAAATTAAAAAATTATGTTTCTAATTGCCTTTAGCTGAGAAGTACGGACGGAATTTCTGATTAATTAAATACTTTCCATTTTATGAGCAGTTTAATACGAAATTTTTCACTGGAAATTCACCTTTCACAGTTCAAATGCCTACAATATTCGAATAAAACAATATTTTTCAAATTCCGTACGTACTTCTCTAGGTATTCTGATGTAGATTAACGAGAATTTTTTTTTTTTCGTTCTAGGTCAAAAATTGTGGATGCCAAATGTCATGCCCGAAAAAAAAAGATACCAACAGCAAAAATCAGTAGTCGGCCATTTTGCATAAGAAAAAAAAACAAACAAAAATATTTTTTATTCGCCTGATATTTATACTAAATAGAAGTGTAATTAGTTTTATAAATAAATCACTTTTTCATTAAAAAAAAAAATTGTTAAATGTGCACATGATTTTATACACGCTACCGTGGCCATACCCCTCAAACTATAATTAATTTATCGATATAAATTTGTTCAAACGAATTCTTTCTGAATGAACGTATGTACATATATCTGTGTCCTCAATAGCTTTTCGACAGAATAGAATTTCGTCCGTCAATAATATATTATCGGGCGCATGGGCATATTATCTTTTATACACTCTTATCCCTCTCTCGTTCTCCAATTCGCTTCGAAGTGACGCGTATACCGTCTCTATCCCGCGAAACGTACTCTCATAAGAACAACTCATTCTCGTCGCACTTCGGGTCGAGTTTTGTTGCTGTATCGTTTGAAATTGAACGAGGCGTTGTGAAATGTCACGAACAGTTCGTGGATACGGTAGAATTTCGATGATACGATCATAGCGAACGGGAAGAGAAAGCATTGTACCGCTCGATGTGCATTAAAAACTATGGTCTACGAGTACGATCGCGTAAGGATTTTGAGTATGAGAAAATAAGAGGAAACCTGGGTAGTATTATATTCGTTGGATCAAGAGAGTTTACAGCCCCATCATCCCTCGCGACGCCTTTATCGACATTCCACGTGCTTTTTTTAACCTCTCCCCACCCCCTCAAATCCCATCCTCTCGCGACCAAATACACGAAAAGGGCGAAAGATACTTTTGGCGCCAGTACCACCCCGCGAGAGGTTTTACCCCCGCGATTCTCTCGATCCTCGAGAAATCCTTCGGGAAAGAGGTCACGTGGCGTGGGCGCGATTATCGGTCCCGCATTTGTCGTTGATATAAAACACACACATATATAATACATATAGTATATGTATATAGTTCCAAAAAAAAAAAAAAAAAGCTCCCCCACAGAAGAGAACGACAAAGAGAAAGAGGGAGGGAAAAATACCGCGTTCAACTGTCGTCATGAATTCCAAGTGGACAAAAAAATTCATTAGCATTGTGGGGACAAAAAAAAAACCTCTACCATCGTTTGGTATCATGACCATTGATGCTTTGCCGGAGATTTTGTCATGGTTTTTTTTTTTTTTTTCTTTCAACGGCGTACATTGTTATATAACCAGTAGCATACTCGGCGTATTTCAGCGACCTACGCGATGCAATAACTACTGAATTATAAATAGAAGAGACAATCGTTGACCAGGAATTGTTCGTGACCAGAGATGCTCGACATACTCGAACCTTGTAATAACGCAGTCTGGTCATTTAAAAGAAAAAGTAGTTTTTTTTTCTATTTTGTAAATTAAATTGTTTTGTAAATTGTGAAGGAACTCGAGAGGGCGGAGAATTTACGACCGACCGAGTTTTTCATTCCGACGCCGTTTTTAAGGGATTCGTCATTGGTCCGTATTCTATTATATATATATTTGTTTTTTAAGGCCATTTGGTAAAGGGGTAGTTCTCGATCATCTTGAAACCGGCGTATATCGTCGCAGTTAATATTTTAGATGTCCTCTCGAATGTTTCTTCGGTATGTACGAACACAGAGAAGAAAAAAAAAGAGAAGGACGTATTTTACGTGGACCATTCTTCGAAAGACGAGAATCGCCCTCTATAAACTCGAACTTTTCTACACTGACCACTCCCCCCTCATGCAGATTATTATTGCAAGGTCCATTCACCATAAAAACAGAAAAAATCATTATTCTTTAAGGGAGGAAATAGGGTTAGACGGTTCAAAAAATCGATTTTTTTTTTATTTCATAAATTGTTAGTAAAACTATTGAAAAATATGTTCCCAAAATTTTAAGTGAAAATTCCGACTCGTTATATTGTTGTAAGCCATTAAAGTGAGTAGCTCTCCTTGAGACCCCGAGCGCGCCACGTGTATAACCGAGGGGTACTATTTTTTCAAACGACTTTTTTTGCACTTGCGTACACGCTAGTTTGAAAAGTTTTCAACCAATCGTTTTGAAAATTGGCAGTTACTTTCTTCATAGTATTGCGCTCTACATGAACCTAAAATCGGAATATTATCATTATTTAAAATAATTTTTTTTTTGCAAATAAAGTTGTAAAAAATGGCAAAAAATCATGCTTTTTTGTTTTGACCCCTGTAAAAAATTCAATTTTCTATTTTTTTGATAGCATTTAGGTTCATATAGAAGAGAGACATATAATAAAAGTAAATTCCAACCTCGTTTGATTTCAGATGAAAATTGCGGCTTCCAGAATGTACGCAAAATGTCGAGTCTGATTGTAACCTGCAATATGGGGTCGCTAATACCTTCGGTGTTTTTCAAGGAAATTCTTCAAAAATTTTATAAGTATATACTTAAATATATGTATAAAATATTCTCCAAGTTTCAATAAATTATATTCATTTTTTATACTATAAAAAAATTCATGAAAATCATTGAGAAAACGCTGTCCCAACCCTATTTCTCCCCTTAAAGCCCATTTGCCTTGACGGAAAAAGAAAAGCGTATTTATTTAAAAAAAATAAATTAAACCGTTCACAAATTTTTCTGTTCTAGTCATTAGACTACGTCTAAACGGTCATTAGGTTACGTCTTAATAGACGTTTAGTTAAAAAGTCTATTAAGACGTTTTAACTTTATAAACCGCACAGATAAAAATTTGCCCGATCCTAAAGTAATTGTTGACTACATTTATTATAAAAATGTATTATTGTATCACTGTAACTCTAGCGAAATCTTTACCCCCAACAAAAACATCCCCTACTGCTTAAATTTCGTGAAATTTACGAAAGAAAAATTATACGCTACTTCAAAATCCTCCGAAGTACCTATTCGCACCTATAGATACGGTCGTTAAGATTTAATTGGTGAGGGAAAAAAAAAATTACGATTTTACCGTTTCCGTATGGAAAATCATTAATGACGATTAATGTCTCGATGACACTCGCACAAATCCTTTAGGACGCGAGGAGAAAATTTAAGAAGAGAGTCGAAACAAAAAAGATGGGGAAACGAACCCCGTAAGTGCGGAAACTGCGCTGTACGGTTGATGAAAGCGAGGGGACGACGGGGGGCGTTTGAGAGCCACGAGTTCTCTCCGCAAAGCGATATGAAACTCGACCGGGACAGTTGTGATAGGACGCGGAGGGAAAAACGAGATATATAGAGAGAGAAGGGGATCGAGATATTCAGGCAAACTTTTACTTTGATTGGTACAGGAGGGTGGCAGTGTTTATATATATATATATATATATATATGACGATGAAACGATCAGTAGTGAGAGATGAGAGGGGATTGGGAAAGGCGACTTGTCGGGATAACTGTAGTTAAAACTTGTCGGTATATGCGAGAACGAGTCACCGGCTAGTCGCCACACACCGGCTTTATTATTGCAGATATACCCACGTAACCATGAAAGTATACTCCTTATATATATCGTTACCGAGCTTGGATTTTTAGAGTCTCGTCCTGTCCGCGAGAACGGCCAGTGATAGAGAGACAGAGTGAAAGAGGGAGAGCGCCCCCGTACGAGAGATATGAGAAGGAGGTGAATATAAAAAGGAGAAGGGCAAAACTGCTCGCGCTAAAACCTGAACCGGAACGAGCTCTCTCTCATTGTGACTGTACCGAACCCTTCTGCCATCTTTATATATGTATTTACCCCACCCCTCTAAGAATCTTCGGGAAAACCCTCAAATCTTCATCCTCCCTCCCATCCCTCGCCCATTACTCTCTCTTTTCTCTTGTATATACATGTGTATGGACCCGTAACTTTTCTCTGCCTTCTCTATCCCATCCGGAAGTACATTCTCGTCGTCGCCGACGTCTATCGATAAAGGCTATATGGCGCTTCTCTCGTGAAAGTCTCTCTTCTCCCCTGTAAACTCGAAACTAGGTATGAAATAGTTCTTCGATGAGAGAGAGAACGGGAGAGAGAGAGTGAGAGAGAAAGAGAGAGAGAAACAATTTGATGGAACGTATTATAGATATAGGACAAGAAAATTGAAAGACAAATGAATTGATTTTATTTAATTCTACAGTGGTAAACGAATCGGAACATATTTTATCGATAAATCTGCGGATCGAGTGGCACAATTCTCTAATATATACTCTGCAATTCAAATGAAGTTTCCATCGTTGCGACGATTTTTTTTTCCGAGAAATATAATTTGTTTGTGTCAGTTAAATTCTCTTTTGCTGAGTGGAAAAACGAAAGGGAAAATAATCCCTGTAAATATCATCGTTATTATTAAATTTGTGCAATTGAATAATCACAAAAGTCACAAGTCGTAATCGTGATGCTCTGAAGGAAGGATAACAATTTGTACGTCATTAATTTTCATCACAAACAAACGGATCTCACGTTTACGAAAAAATAAAAAATAAACTATATTCTTCACCCCGATCCTATTGGTCAACGTTGACTTCATCCAATTTCACCTATTTTTCTCAGACATTATTATCTAGATATATGCAATACGTGAAATCTACGAGTATTTTCATGATATACATAAGGCGTAACTGACGAAAAGAACGTATCCTGCGTCAAAGGCAGAAAAAAAAAAAAAGAGAGAGAAATGGTTTCGTGGCAATCGAATTCGGTGAGAAATGATAGATGAGCATTGCCATTCGATAAAGACGATAGAAAACGAATGCGCGATCGACAGAGAGATTTCCGCGATTTCATGGAAAGCTTGGGTACACACAAAACTAAGACTTTTTTGAATTCTTCATGATGAGATACACGAACGACACGATCGATATGAACGAATGCGCGACGAGCAACACGAGAGACTGTGCTTTTTTTTTTTGTTCTCTCTTATCTCGCTAATAATTAACGAAGTGTAGTTCGCAACATTGTCATCCATACGGGAAGACTTCTTTGAGGACACTGGCAGCACGAAGTTCGATTGTATAATATTAATCGAAAATCGATTTGTCAGCGTTTGTGTAGTCGAATGGAAAACGATGACAAAACGATTTTTCCAAGGATACTTCAGACCGGAGTGTGAATGTAGAAAGAAGAAAAAAAAACGACATAATGATCAAGTATAACGGTGGATAAAGTACAGAATTGAAATTATACACATTAAACGCGAACGATCAATCGATATAAATGGCGCGAGATGATGAATGAGCACTTATGCAATTTTATTCGTATTACGCGTGAAACGTAATAATCGAGTCGAGGGTCAACGAGTATTTCTATAATAGTACTATGTCTCCCGTAGTCTCGCCCGGAAAAACTTGCGGTAAGATGAACGTGGAGCGTAAACAAAAGAAAAAAATGCCACGAGAATAAATCGTGTACACGAAGTAAAATGAGATAGAACGAGATAAGGAGAAAGAGAGAGAGAGAGAGAGAGAGAGAAAGAGACCCTGACACGCCTGGTCTCCGGTTAAGTTTGCTTGTCCGTGTATTTATACGGATTTGTTGCCAGGTGGAAAGTTACCGGGTTTATATCGGTTCGTCGTCGATGACGGGTAGAGGACAACCGGAAGCCTGAAAGGCAAATATATATATTTCATACATCAATGTAAATATGTATATACTTTTTTTCGTCAGCCACGTAAATGAGCGGATAATGTACGCGGTAACGAAGCGTAACGTAATTCGTGGCAAAAGTTGCATTGTTATCAACACCAACGTTGTTCACAACCATGTACATCATTAAATCTGTCACAAAAGGCGTTTCTGCTGACGGGCTTTATTGTGTTGTCATCGGGGAGATAGAACGCTCGACATGTATTCAACGAGCTGGTTATATGATAGAAAAGCCCTTTGTCGGCTGCGAAATTTCGCGATTTCAGGAGCCGAAAGTTCCTCAATCCGATGTAGGACAATTTCTCTCGGCACAGAATTTCTTAGAGGCACGAGGGTAATTAAGGGGGGAAATAGGGTTAGACGGTTCAGAAAATCGATTTTTTTTTGTCATAAATTGTTAGTAAAACTATTGAAAAATGTTCCCAAAATTTTTAATTAAAATTCCGACTCGTTCTATTGTTATAAGCCATTAAAGTGAGTAAAGTTTTTCCGAAAACGACTTTTTTTATTAACTTGCGTACACGCTAGTTTGAAAAGTTTTCAACCAATCGTTTTGAAAATTGGCAGTTACTTTCTTCATAGTATTGCGCTCTATATGAACCGGAATATTATCATTGTTTAAAATAATTTTTTTTTTTTGCAAATAAAGTTGTAAAAAATGGCAAAAAATCATGCTTTTTTGTTTCGACTCCTGTAAAAAATTCAATTTTCTATTTTTTTGATAGCATTTAGGTTCATATAAAAGAGAGATATGTAATAAATGTAAATTCCAACCTCGTTTGATTTCAGATGAAAATTGCGGCTTCCAGAATGTACGGAAAATGCTGAGTCTGATTGTGACCTGCAATATTGGGTCGCTAATATCTTCGGTGTTTTTCAAGGAAATTCTTCAAAAATTTTATAGTATATACTTAAATATATGTATAAAATATTCTCAAAGTTTCAATAAATTATACTCATTTTTTATGGTATAAAAAAATTCATGAAAATCATTGAGAAAACGCTGTCCTAACCCTATATCGCCCCTTCAGTAAAAGTAATTCTTTTTTGTTTTTGCCGTTTAACAAGCATTTCGCGGTTTTGATTAATTGTTTTTTTTTTTCCCGAATAAAACATTGAATTCGCGCGTCTCCAGAGAAAAAAATAAACATCTCTTCAAAGTGAATAAGTAATTTTTTATCTGGACATAGGCAATGTTCTTTTTCCACTTTGATAAATCGTTGTACCCCATGTGTCTGAGCGAAAGAAAAAAAATTCACTTTGTTACCAATTTTCATAAAACTATCGTCGAACGTATCTTTTCCAAATATAGCGCACAAAAAATACACCTTTTTATCAAATGACCAAGAGACCTACCTCTCTCCTTGGGGATTCTGATGAGAGAATAAAGAAAAGATCCCCTCCCAACCCCCCGAGTACACACACACACACACACACACACAAGCGCGCACATATTGCACGAGGCACTTGCGTTACGTTCTCAGAGAGACGCAACATGACACTCTGCAAGTCGTTCCATCATGTTAGTGTCAATTCCATAAAAAGCCTCGTGGTTGCGCCGAGCGAAGCATGATTGACGCATAGTCTGATGACTTTTGGAGCTTGAACGAAAAAAAAAAATGATATTCTTGCTATTTTCGTACTCGAGAGACGAGCAACAATTTTCAAATGAAAAAGAAAAATCCAGAAACAATACGAGATCATTGTTTTTTCAACAATTTAACAATTTCAACAATTCGCATCGATTTTATTAAATGTATTTCTATATTTGTGACAATTATTGCGTTTTTTCAGTAGCGCACAATTATGAGAAACGATATTCCTTAGAATCGCGAAATAGCTTACAAATTATTTCTTCATTATCGCCAGGGAAAATCGCATTTTTCTCTAAATGCACCCTCGGTTAAGGGTATCGATAATAAAAAGGAATATTTTATTGTATTCACGATACGACAAATATATTTATGCACAGCGTATATATAATATACGAAAGTCTAGTCGGAACTGAGTACTGCGAGAATTTTCGGCATAAAATCCGCGAATCCTATCCATATAATAGACATCGTGTCCCGATTGTGAAGCACTAAAATCTCTGATATCCGGAGTGCGAGTTAGACGGAAGGGAAAGAAGATCGAGGATCGAGAATCTCGACGATGCTCGTGTGTGCTCCGGTATAACGCCGGAAAGAAGAAAAATCCTATCGAAATAGTAGTATACAAAGGGAGAGAGAGAGAGAGAGCGGAAAGAGTATGTTGGTAGTATGAAGGCGAAAAAAAAGAGAAAAGAAAGTCGAGGGTAAATTGAGATAGAGGAGAGGCGAATGACGAAGGAAGAAGACGTTAAATATGAGAGCAGGGAAACAGAGAGTCGTGAGATAACAGGGAGGAAAGTGAGCCAATTCACTAATCCCGATTTCCGATCAGCTTTCAGTCTCTCTTTCATTTTCCTCTCTCCCTCTCCTATTTACGTTAACGACAGCCCGTCGCTTTCCCTACCATTGATTTCGTTCCCGTATCTACGTAACAAGTTGATATGCATACGATTTTCAACGTGAACACACAGATGTTTCTAGGGCAATGTTTTAAAATGTTTTGTTTTTCTTTCATCTTTCCAGGCATACATTACAATTTTACGTCGTCTACTGAACGGAATTTTACTCATTTCATCAAACTCGTTTGTCTACAAAATCGTTTTTATGGGTAAACATGAAAAATGTATCGAATCATTGAGTTTTTTCTTTCTCTTTCCACAGGGACTATTTCGTCGTAGAAGATGGAGATTTCGAATGTCTGTGACCGAGACTCTTTGTTATTCGGTACGCTATATATAATATATGGGTTATTTTATTTCAACTTACTATGTAGATGTACAACCGGGAATAAAAAATGAAGGAGCGATGGTTGATAAAATACGTCGTCTACACGGTATATCGCTCTTTCCGTATATAAATCTATGTTTTTATAAATATACATTTTGTAGAATATCTATGTGTTATGGCGTATAAGACCCTCTTACGAGACATCAAAGGGAAAAGGCTGCGTACTGAATGTCACAAAATTTTCATCGCACGATCTCTCTACGTTTTCTATGGAAACTCAAAAAACTGGGAGATAGCGCGGACCATTAGTCTTTAAATGTTTTCAGATTTTATCGTCTTCTTTTGCCAAAACGAACAAAAAATTTACACGCAACCCACGAATCGAAATTTCGTAGTTCACGAGGTATGCAAATGATATATGCAAATGGAGGGCCTTCCTTGAGGCCTCAGAAGTAGTAGATTTTGTCCTTTTGAAACGAAGTGAAAAAACCTACGGTGAACATTTTTTCTTGAAGCTGCAAAGAAATTCTTTAGAGTAAAAAAAATAAGATCTTTAATTCGCTTCGTTTGATGGTATTTATTTAGATTCAATACGGTTGCAATATTATTGATTAAAGCTTACATAGACTTTGTTCACGAAATGAAAATTCAATGCCAATTATTCAATGTAGTTGGGCATTTTACTCAGCGCGATTTTCCATGTATTAAGGGCTCGCATACCCCTGAAATTTTCAAAAAATCAATTTTTTTTTACAGATTTTTATTCTTCATACTTTTAAGAATTTTTCAAAAAAAACTTCTAAGAAAATTCCACTCCGTTACAAAGTTATAGCAATAAATGTGAGCGGACATCGGATTGGGACGTTGTACCTACTAGAAACTTTAAACGCGTTTTTCACGAAACTATGTTTTTAGACAGTGTCGGCACGATAACTGGGTCAATTTTTAATATTTTTCAACTTTTTTTTTTTAATCTTGATAATTATTTTCTAGTCTGGCGGGAGGTTTTTTTTAATTTTTTGGTTGGACAATTTTTTATAAATTCTTAAACACATATTTTTATTTAAATTACACACTAAAGTTTAAAATACGGTAATTTCTTCGGTTTTGAAAAAAAAAAAACAAATTCCCTCCGTCAGACTATTACTACAGCATTATGTTACTAGATTCTTTTTAATTTTGGGAGAATTATTATTTGGAAAAATTAATTTTCTTTTCTTATAGTTGAAGAGTTAATAAAAAATGTGAAATCATTAATTTAATTTTTTTTTCAACGTATAACCATTATAATAATTTTTCAAATTTACTCCGCTTTCAGCGGGCGCAGCGGTATGTGAGCCGTCAATTGTTGTTTTCAGTGAATATCGAAACGAGGGGTTTGGGATCGTTCACGACGCTGTTACTCAGCGTCGTCGAGATGTTTGAACTTAACTGAAGATATTCTCGTACACGTCGAACTAATTAACGTCAATAATAATTATAAAATAGTTTCTTCGTCAGATAAAAATTTCTTATTCTCGAATCGATTTACGACAAATAGGGCACAAAAGTATTGCACAATAATGTTTGTATATTTTTTGCGAGAGGAAGTGAGGATAGACATAATCTCCGATACGCGGAAGTTAAAATGAGAAGAAATAAATCAGTCGTGAGAAAGAATGCTTGGAAGGTATTTGTATATACACACACATATATATATACATATTTACTGTATTGTCGAAGGAAAAGCTGAATCTTTCGAAAAATCTTACCGTGTTCAGCATCGAATTAATAACTGCACAAATCACACGAGAGAAAGATAGGAAATACCATTGAGATCAAGCGTTTAAAATATACAGTCGCGTCGGTGAAGGAGAACGAGGAAATGGAGAGAAAGGGGGAGGGAGAGAGAGAGAGAGAGAGAAAAAGTGAAAAGGAAACAGAGGAGAAGAGTTTCGTCGATTTTCATTCGTGGGACCGCGGTACGCCGGTGGTTTCGGAATAAATTCACAGGGGTTGTAAAGAATATTATCTATCCCCGAGAAAACTCGTCGGACAGGAGCCGACGATGCAACGCCATTTATATATATATATATATATATATATATATATATATATATATATATATATATATATATACCTACACGGATAGCTCAAAACTCGAAGAATCCGAAAGCGATTCTTTTGCCTTTCTAGAGTTGAATAGTGTGTTGTGGGGGGGTCAAGATAGAAGAATCTGTATATACGTCATCCATAGGTATATAAGGCATTCCATGCCAGCTCGACTCAACTCAGATTCTCACCCTTTAAGATTTTATCCATGCTCATTTATTGTTACAACTCTAAAAGACATTCAGTTTTTTTATTTCACGATTTATCCACGTTAACCACGACAATAATTGGTTACAAGACGCTTTTTTATGAAAAGCTCATCCAAATCATGGAAAATGAATGAAAAATCGGAAAAATATTACATCAAGTATCGACATTTTTAGTCAGAGTGTGCTCACGTTTCTGTTGTTGATTTTGTAATTCCGGCTAACTTTCAAGTGCGTTAAGAATATATTTTTTCTAAAATTTTTCATTAAACACCGATTTTCAAATTGTTTTTGAACTTAAGGGGGGAAATAGGGTTAGACGGTTTAAAAAATCGATTTTTTTTTTATTTCATAAATTGTTAGTAAAACTGTTGAAAATATGTTCCCAAAATTTTAAATGAAAATTCCGACTCGTTCTATTGTTATAAGCCATTAAAGTGAGTAGCTCTCCTTCAGGCCCCGAGCGCGCCACGTGTTTCAAACGCGTTTTTCTGAAAACGACTTTTTTTTAACTTGCGTGCACGCTAGTTTGAAAAGTTTTCAACCAATCGTTTTGAAAGTTCGCAGTTACTTTCTTCATAGTATTGCGCTCTATATGAACCTGAAATCGGAATATTATCATTATTTTAAATAATTTTTTTTTGCAAATAAAGTTGTAAAAAATGGCAAAAAATAATGCTTTTTTGCTTTGACCCCTGTAAAAAATTCAATTTTCTATTTCTTTGATAGCATTTAGGTTCATATAGAAGAGAGACACATAATAAAAGTAAATTCCAACCTCGTTTAATTTCAGATGAAAATTGCGGCTTCCAGAATGTACGCAAAATGCCGAGTCTGATTGTGACCTGCAATATGGGGTCGCTAATATTTTCGGTGTTTTTCACGGAAATTCTTCAAAAATTTTATAGTATATACTTAAATATATGTATAAAATATTCTCAAAGTTTCAATAAATTATATTCATTTTTTGAACTATAAAAAAATTCATGAAAATCATTGAGAAAACGCTGTCCTAACCCTATTTCCCCCCTTAATTCCGTTTACAGATGGCTGAATATTGCAACAAATTTAGTTCAGTTAGCGTCGAATGTCCCATACATACAAATGCGTTTCGCCGAAGAAATCCAAAGCGCGCGCGACTGTTCTCCGTTCCTATCGTTTCTCTTTCTTCTTATTCGTCTTTTTTCTTCGCGAGAGACGCGAATCTCGCGGTAATAGATTCCTTTATCGTGCGGTAGAGCGCGTGGTCAGGTCGCGCCCGCGATCTTACCCCCCTCCCCATTGCTGTCTTTATCGCGGTTGAAATATCGACGAAATGAAAGAACGGTCCAGAGGAGAGCGCGCTATCTTGCGATTACTATATATACTTATATATGTATATGTTGAGAAAAAAAAAAAGAGATATAGGATATTAAGGAGAGACGGGAAATGCGACTCTTCGTATAGGGAAAGTCACGAGATGTCCTGGCGAAGTACGAAAACTTTGCCCAACGTGAAACCACTCGTAGCTATACCACGATCATTTATATATGACTGAACGTTTTGCCCAATGTCTTTCTTTCTCTCGTTCTTTTTCTGCGTACGGGAATCGATCGTGTTCATCGAGGAAAAAGTACATCCGTGCGTAACGTGAAACTTTTCTTTTTCGATCATCATTTTCATTTTTTTTTTTTTTTCAACACTTTGTTATATGCTTTTCAACGATCATTAATCCGCGTTACATTTCGTAGATTAATACCGTTGTAACGTGAATAATTTCGAAAGAAAAAAAAAAAAATTCCCCACTATTGGAAAATTCGTACGGTTAGCATTAAATTTTGTTTACATTTAATGAAATCCTTTAGTCAATTGAGGGGTGCCACGGCAGAATTTCCGAAAATTTTTTTTTTTTTTTGAGTTAATTTAAGTTAAGGTAGTTAGTATCTTTTTTGTCACCGACTTTGAGCGTATAACGTAACGAGCGCGCCGCGTGATGAATAACTTCGACAATTATTACCCGATTGAATTCAAATTTTTTGATTATCTTTCTAATTGCATCTCGCAGAGAAGTACGTACGGAATTTCGGATTAATTAAAAACTTTCCATTTTATGAGCAGTTTTATACAACATTTTTCACTGGTAATTCACCTTTCAAGTTCAAATGCCTACCATATTCGAATAAAACAATATTTTTTTCAAATTCCGCACATACTTCTCTAGGTATTCCGATGTAGCTAACGAGAATTTTTTTTTTTCTTCTAAGTAAAAAATTGTGGAAACCAAACGTCACGCCGCGGAGCGCCTCAAAAAAAAAAACGATACCAAAAGCAAATAGCACTAGTTGGCCATTTTGTATTTAAAAAAAAACAAAAAAAAAATTTTTTATTAGCTTGATATTTATACTAAATGGATGTGCAATTAGTTTTATAAATAAATTACTTTTTCATACAAAAAAAAATTGCTAAATGTGCACATGATTTTATACCCGCTACCGTGGCCAAACCCCTTAACGAATAGCCTATATTATAGCCAACATTTTTACACGCCAATTTGTTTTACAATTAGCGTGTAAAAATTTGATGATTTATGTTATGCAAATTTTTATTTTCTTTAAATTTGAACGTATGAGCGTTTATCGTATATAAAGGAAAAAGCATTTTCACGAAACTTTCACATTTCTTCGTTTACAAATAATGAAAAGAAAAAAATGAAAAAAAGTAACTAAAATACCGTACGCACATTGCGAAATTTCATGTCATAACGAGAAGCATTATCACACGGCCCCCGGTGCATAAGCCCCGCGGCAATTCAATATTTGTCAACCTCCCTTTAAATCGACATTTTGCGTCGCCGCTCTCGTTCGTCATTTTCAGAATAAAAATGAATGATAAAAATAATAATAATAATTCGAGCGTCATAGCTAGATTTTAATTTAAATATAATCGGACGACTGTAGAAAAAATCATAAAATATCAAGAGTCGATCAAAAATTTCCCCGGGGCCATACCGGGAAACGAAATTTTCATGGAACGAGAGTCCAGGAACGGGGCAAGAAATACTGTCAATCGGTCGAATCAAAGTGGTGGCGGTTAAAAAAAAAACACCTCGTTCTCGTTGAAATTAGGTCCTGAGGGCGAACACTCGCAATTCACGATGGTAAAGGGCTGCCCGCTCTTTGACGATGCTTCAAAGTGTGGCCAAAAGGATTGCCTCATGAAATATTAAAAAAAAAAAACATGTATAGCATAAGGGAAAAAGATCGGGAGGTATAAGCAGAAGTGTGTGTCTTGGAAACAAAGAGTGCGATAGAACGGAGGGATGTGTTACAGTATTTTTGCGCAATTTGTGTCGCGGTTATGAGAACGTGATCGCTCTATGCTTCCGCTTTCCTCGTTCTCAGAAAATATTGCTAGAATTTATCGCAAAATACATTTTCTCTCGTTTTTACTGCATTCTCCCTCTCTCTCTCTCTCTCTCTCATCCTTCTATTCTTTTTATCAGCTTTTTCTCCGTTTTTTCATCATATATAGACGAAAGAGAGCGTAATTTGTACAGACCTTTTTACATCCAGCTTTTGGTTAACGTAGTGTACAGTAGCACTGTACGTCATTGTCATTGTATCCACGTTACGCCTGGTTAACCATCTGTCGTTATACTCTTTATACTTGGCTATTTTTGCGCAAACTCGTTTCGAGAGAGTCATTTATAAATGACAAGTGTCTGAAGTACCGACGCTATTAGTTAACTCGAGTATAATTAAAAAATAAGTCATATACGATTAAGAAAAAAAATAAAATTGTTTATCATCATTTTGCAAATTATTCCATACTGCTGTGCCCCGCGGTTTCACCCGCGTTAAATTTTCGTCCCCCGATTCAACGCGCCACCGTTACCGCTCCTTAGGGTCATAGCATAAAGTTATACAGTGGGTCAAAATAGTATTCATACACCTTGTTTTTTTGCGATAACTTTATAGACATAAGCGATACGCAAATAAAGCCAATTTTATTTAATAGTACATCAGGTGCAGAGATAAACTGCAAATGGAGAATTTTTTTCCCAGGAATGATAGAAGAATTATGCCAAAAAAACGAAAATTTTCGGGCAAAAAAGTATTTATACACTTACCGATTATAGTGAAAACCTACATCATCATAGTTGTTAATTATAACTAATATTTGATGTGCATCCCTTTTGCTTCAATTATCACCTCGAGTCTCTTAGGGATGGATTCTACTAGTTTTTGCGTTGTTTCTTTTGCTATTTTCGTCCATTCTTCTAAAAGCACCCTTTGGAGATCGGATTTGTTTGTTATTTTTCTTTTTCTAATTTCTACATCCACCAAGTGCGATAAATTTTCAATCGGATTGATGTCCGGAGATTGTGGTGGTGTAATCAATTGTTTGCGGACATTATAGAGTAACCATTCCCTCGTTTTCATGGCAGTATGTTTCGGGTCGTTATCTTGTTGGAAGTAGAAATTTCCATCCAGGCCCATTTTATCTACACTTGCTTTCAAATTGCTGCGCAACACGTCGATATACTTCTGGGCATTCATTGTACCATCTATAAACGCCAGATTACCAACGCCATATAATCCCATACAGCCCCAAACCATGACGCTTCCTCCGCCGTGCTTTACAGTCGGTATTAAATTTTTCTGCCGGAGCTCGGTATTTGGTTTCCGCCAGACGAATTTTTTTCCATCGGACCCGAAGATGTTAAACTTCGATTCATCCGAGAATACGACACGTTTCCAAAATTCTATAGATTTTTTTACGTAGGTTTTTGCGAAACCTAAACGTTTTTCTCGATTTATATTATTAATTAATGGTTTTTTACGGACAGTTCCGCCGTATATTTGGGCAGAATGCAAAACGTTTCGAATAGTCTGGGGACACACGCTCTTCCCCGATGTTGACGCGACATCATTCGCTAAACTGCGAGCACTTGTGAACGGTTTTTTTGTAGCCTCTGTAACGATACTCCGACGCTCTCGTACCGTTAGTATTCTCGGTCGACCGGTTCGTGGCTTATTTTCTGTGCTGTTTGTTCTTTCGTATTTTTTTATTATATATTGCACTGTTACGAAACTTAGATTTAGTTCTTTACTAATTTTTCGATAACTTTCACCGCGTTTCCGAAGAAAAATCGCTCTATCTCGATATTGATATTTCGCTTTTCTTTGCCATCATGTCTGTTCAGAGCTTGAAGATCTACTACCGCATGGAATAGGTCAAAACCATTGTGTAAACGAAGACTTGTTTACATTGTACGCTGAGGTCAGACCGTCCGTGAGTGAATATCGAGGTTTAACAGCTCAATCGTAAGTGTACGAATACTTTTTTGGCCCGAAAATTTTCGTTTTTTTTGCAGAATTCTTCTATTATTCCTGGGAAAAAATTCTCCATTTGCAGTTTATCTCTGTACCTGATGTACTATTAAATAAAATTGGCTTTCTTTGCGTATCGCTTATGTCTATAAAGTTATCGCAAAAAAACAAGGTGTATGAATACTTTTTTAACCCACTGTATGGCGTAAAGCCTTCCTGAATAAACGGGCTATCTAATCGGAAAAGAATTTTTCAAATCGGATAAGTCTTTACTGAGATTAGCGCGTTCAAAGAAACAAACTCACCAGCTTTATTATAACAGTAAGATATAAAATTTGTTATAAATTCATAATCGATAAGTTCTATTAGTTCAAAAAATAATTGGCCGCGATTAACGACAACAAGAAATTCCGTTGCAAATCAATTTTTCTCGCGTAAAGGACATGACTGTGAAAGGTTAATTGAACGATGCCATTAAATTCACGAGTCTTGAACTTATTAGATCCATAATAATGGAAATCTTCACGATCATTTACGAAAATGCTTACGATTTTCTTTTCAACGTGAAAAGAGAGAGAGAGAATTTACTTTTCGTGATTCTGACCTGACTTGATTCGCTTAATGTTCCAGTTGAAAGATTCCGAGGGAAACGAGAGATATCGTATTCGCGATCCAAACGTTGGATGGAGAAAGAAACGATTCTATAACGCGAATATACTTTGCCGGTGCACCGCGAAAAGACGAGACTGTCCATATACATACAGATATAGTATTCATGTTGAGAAAGAGGGAAGGAACGCAGGGAGAGAGAGAGAGAGAGAGAGAGAGAGAAACGGGTGGAGAGCTCACAGAGCAGAAACTCACCCCATTTACGTCTTCCGACTCCCTTAGGTTAAGCCCCGAACCGCGGAAGGGGTTGGTGGTAATTCACACGGGTCCATGATGGATGCCCTCGACGCCCACGCGGCGTCGCGACGCCTCTCTCGCCGTTGGCCTTGCCTTTTGCCTCCGCTTATACAATATACGGGTTATTCCGCACACACAGGAAGACGAAAGGAATTTTCGTTTTTTTTTTTCTTTTCCAAGAAAGGAATTCTTGAGAGACGCTTAACCTTTTTCAAGCACGGTGTATCTACTGCACCGTCAAAGTAGAGAATATAATAGGGTGATTCAAAGATTCGAAAAAAAAAATGCCTATAATCGCGAAAGAGCGTTTTTTTTTTTAATCCCTAAATTAGTTAGTTAATCCGTGATCTAGGTATCCAGTCATTCGCGAACGTAATAAAACTAATTTGAAGAAAAAAACCGAGTTCGCGATAAGAAACGATTAAAAAAAACAGTGGAATTTCTCCTAGTAACGCGATTATAGCGTTAGTAGGAGATGTTAGGTGTTGAACTTTTTGGTTTTTCGCTAGTTCGATCCCCCACCCGGTGACCGTTTAGCCGTGCAATGTCTTGCACGCCCACTACTGACCGGGAGACAATTTTTCTGAGATTCCGATGATAATAGAACTGAAACTCAAGTAAACAAAAAAGGTTTCCCGCAGTTTCCCCGTGTTCACAACGAAGGCGATACAGTGTAGCTGAAAAGCAGCTGCGGATGCTACGGAAGTTAGGTTGGGTTAGCATAGTGCGGTTAGGGAGTGATAAGAGAGAAAATTGGGAAGGGTCATACGTAAAAATCCACAAGAGTATACGTTTGAACACATAATAATGAAAAAAAAGAAATATCTATATATATCTAACTGTTGGTGACTATTAAGGGCTCCGTACTCCTGAAATTTTCAAGAAATCGATTTTTTCCTACAGATTTTTATTCTCTATACTTTTAGGAATTTTTCAAAAAAAAAACTTTTAAGAAAATTTCACTCCGTCACAAAGTTATAGCAATAAATGTGACCGGACATCGGGTTGGGACGACTACCGACCAGAAACTTGAAACGCGTTTTTCCCGAAATTATATTTTTAGACAGTGCCAGCACGATAACTCAGTCGATTATTAATATTTTTTAACTTTTAAAAAAAATTGCATACTAAAGTTCGAAATACTGTAATTTCTTTATTTCTGAAAAAAAAAAAAGAAATATCTTGCGTCAAACTATTACTACTACATTATTTTACTAGATTCTTTTTTATTTTTGCAGATTAGATCATTTCTGGTGAAGTTATGATATTGAACTTTATTTTTTTAAATTTTTTAAATTATTTAATATTTCATATTTTATAAATTTTATACTACTCATAAGTTATAGTTCAATATCTCAAGAAATATTAATCTAAGCAATTGGGTCGATAGGACCTTTTTTGTAGGAAATTAAATTTCCAACAAATTTTTCATTAACATTTTTTTCGTAAAGTTAATTGTTTCGGAGATAACAGCAAAAAAACGAGAATTTTGGGTAAAAATCAACTTCAGTGACCCGTACCAACTCACCAGTACAATTTACACTTTCGCCGAAAAACGCACTTTTTTAGATTGTTTTATTCTGAATAAATCGAAGCCAAGAACAATATGATAGCATAAAATGCGGCTGAGTTATAGGAATTTGAAAAAAAAAAAAAAAATTCGATTTACGTGTATTTTAGATGGAAAATCTTCTCACGCTTTGGGAGAGTACTTAGAATTAATATTAAGGGCTGTAACTTTCAGGGAATTTCTTTTTCGACATATCCAACAAAATTTCGGGTGGGGACTAACAAAAAAAATAGTCGAAAAAAAAAAATCGTCCTAGTATACATATATACACTTAGTTAATTGTGCGACACAATTTTCAAGGATATGAAACAAGCCGATGCCATAATGCTCCAATACACTCGTCGTTGTCTCTTATCTCCGTGTTATCACATCGGGCGATCTAATCTCTGGCTCGAAATATATCTAACAATCGGAATATATGATAATGCTGTAACCCAAGCACTGATTGATTGACTCGTCTTAAAAAATTAAATTTCACCAATCAATTTTAATTATCTGCAATAAAAATAAGAAACATTGATGCTGTTAAATTAATTTAATTAGTTACCGAAAATAATGTGGCTTGTGGTTGGTGTATAGCTTCAGCGGTGTCTCTAATACAATTGAACAGCATTTTCAATGCGACCAAAAGCTCGAATGCACCAGTCCTTAGTCGCGCATTTGAATTATTAAATTTCCACTATATTTCACTGTCTCACACAATGGTGTGGCTTTGTGATCGTGAAGAAAAAACATACAGTTCCAAATCACCGAACGACTTAAAATGGCGATGACAAAAGTGACGTTTAGAAAAAAAATGGATAATTTTGAAATGGCTCGAACGATGGGTCTCTGCATTTTTGCGCGTAACTGCCACGTGCCCCGTATCTGCATCGATACAAATTTCGACAAATTTCCCACCACTCGACATTCGCACTTGAGGGTGATTTTAATTGTTCTGAAAAAATGTCCATTATTTTTACGTAAATTGACCATTGTTAAAAACAGTTTGTAATTAATTTTAATGAAAATCGACGGAGTGATTCTTATACAGTGAGAGATACTTATCAACGTGTGACGTTATCAACCAAGAACAATCTTTGAAGCTACACTCGTCTGGAGATGACGAGAAAGAATAATATACATTGAGATGAAATTTAACCATCGACGATATATACATATGTATATATATATGTACACAGATGCAACGAGGGTGTGCTATTGGTAAACACGAATGTCGTGAGATCCATTCGAGACAACTGCACCGAGCGATGACATAAGCTTTCGCAATTCAACCGTCGAATTATCGCCGTTCGCGAACGGGTGTAACTTTACCGGGGTGTCGAGGAGTCTCGCGGAAACGATATATACAGTCATAGCAGGCTATTATATACGCCGGAAGATTGGCGTGAGTTGCGTAATTCAGCAATTAATGATTGCACAACGGCAAAAAGGTCGTTTAATAAAATGAAATTATTTATAATATCCAGTAACGCGTTGGATGCGTGTTTAACGACAATGAAATGCATAACAAAATCATTTTTTTACAATGTTCAAGTTTGCATCGTTGGAACGCAACGAAAATAGATTTTTTTAATTTTCATTTTCAGTACTGTTCTCGCTTCTGTTGTTCATTTAGGCACAGGTGCTTAAGGGGGAAAATAGGGTTAGACGGTTCAAAAAATCGATTTTTTTTTAATTTCATAAATTGTTAGTAAAACTATTGAAAAGTATGTTCCCAAAATTTTAAATGAAAATTCCGACTCGTTCTATTGTTATAAGCCATTAAGGGGGGAAATTGGGTTAGGACAGCGTTTTCTCAATGATTTTCATGAATTTTTTTATAGTATAAAAAATGAATATAATTTATTGAAACTTTGAGAATATTTTGTACATATATTTAAGTATATACTATGAAATTTTTATACATATATTTAAGTATATACTATAAAATATTAGCGACCCCATATTTCTTGTTTTTCTTGGTACTATTTTTTCAAACGCATTTTTCTGAAAACGACTTTTTTTGAACTCGCGTACCCGCCAGTTTGAAAAATTTTCAACCAATCGTTTTGTAAATTGGCAGTTACTTTCTCCATAGTATTGCGCTCTATATGAACCTAAAATCGGAATATTATCATTATTTAAAATAATTTTTTTTTTGCAAATAAAGTTGTAAAAAATGGCAAAAAATCATACTTTTTTGTTTTAACCCCTGTAAAAAATTCAATTTTCTATTTTTTTGATAGTATTTAGGTTCATATAGAAGAGAGACATATAATAAAAGTAAATTCCAACCTCGTTTGATTTCAGATGAAAATTGCGGCTTCGAGAATGTACGCAAAATGCTGAGTCTGATTGTGACCTGCAATATAGGGTCGCTAATATCTTCGGTGTTTTTCAAGGAAATTCTTCAAAAATTTTATAGTATACACTTAAATATATGTATAAAATATTCTCAAAGTTTCAATAAATTATATTCATTTTTTATACTATAAAAAAATGCATGAAAATCATTGAGAAAACGCTGTCCAACCCTATTTCCTCTCTTAAAGGAGACTGCAAACAACGTTTTAAAAAAAAGCGCAGAATGGGATTAAAAAAATGTATTTTCGTTGCATTCCAACGATGCAAACTTCGACATCAGGATTTTTTTTACATTTTTTTATCTTTACCTCGAAAATCATTATGTCCTTTTGTTCAAAGCGTACGGACATTGTCGATATACGATAATTTCCCAGCACCACCATAAATTCGTCTCTTTTTCACGTCGTCGGGCGACACTTTTTTTTCTCACCTCCCGATTTAAAAAAAAAACTCATCTTGAACGTGAGGATTCTGGATGATCACCAAAATTCCGTCGCCACCTTTCAACGCCAGGACACTTCTCGCGAGATTTGATTTATTACTCGTCTGTCGGTCACTTCCGGCGGCTGTCATATCCGTCTCACGCTTCTTCTCACTCACATGTACCACTTCACTTAGCGTGCTTTTTCATTCATTTTTCTTTTTGTTTTTTTTTTTCCGGGTGCTCTCTCGACTATCGAGAGATTCTTCTATCTCCTTGTCGTCTCGCACGTCGTTCAAGCGGAATTCTTGTCTTTTTTGTTGCGCATACCTTTTTTTTCGATCGGTTTCTTTGATCAGCTAGAAGCGATAGAAATAGATAACTCTTTTTCGGCTGAAGCGTGCAAAGTGCTATAGATTATGCTCGCATCTAGCGATGTGGAAAGAATCGTCGACGGCCGTGTAATTAATCAAAGAAGTTTAAAGAATTTTTACCAATGCGTATATGCGTGCTGGAAACAAAGTTTTTTCGAGGCAAATACAAGATTTTTTCCTATCGTACGAAATTTAACTTGTTCAAACAATTCAACAAACATTATTCATGCTTGCCGAGAGAAGAGTATGGAATGATTGAAACTATGTTTTTTCAAGGCCAATAAAAGTTTTTTTTCTGTCTCGAACGAAATTTACCTGTCCAAATAATTCAAGAAAAATTATTTATGCAAACTCGCAAATTGTACAATAACTAAATACACTTTTGATCAATTAAATCATTTAGATTCCGCTAAAAATAAATTAACTTAATGTTTTTTTCTGACCGGACAGGATTGATTGCGTACATTTTACAACATACCCAAAAAGGAAAAAAAGAAACGAAAGAAAACGTCGAGAGTGACGAACCCGCAGATTTCGCGCTGAATGCTCCATATCTAATATAAAACGTATATAGTAATTAAGAGGGCCACATTTTTTTCCACCGTCTTAGCATTCTCTTATAAATGTATAACGTGTATTGATGAAATAAGGGTGTGAAATAAACATCTCGTCACGAGGAACTAGGAGGGGTTCGGGCTTTTTTTTTTCTGCCACGTCAGTTAGAGACCGTGGGGGAATCGTTCAATTAGCGACCGCTGAACAGCCGAAATTAATAACTTCACCCCCCGGTAGCCGAACGTAACAACGACGAACGAGAGTCGAGAGAAAAAAAAAGAGGCGAGAGGAGATCTCCAGAGCACCGCCCGTTTTGTGTGTGGGGGGGGGGGGGGGGGGGTCGCGCGCTCGTTCTTGCTTCCCACCATGCTAACCGCACTCCTGTCTTTCTCCTCTTCGCGATTTTGGGGGAAGAGAACCGATGAAGGGTTACCAACAAGAAACGCACGGCTCTCTAAGCCGGGAAAAAGCTGTTTAAGATGTTTTTTTTTTTTTTACGAGGGGCAAAAACACCTAATCGTTTGTCTCATTGTGAATCAACAATCTCGGTTATTTAGGAAAAACCTCATTATTATTAATTACATTATCTTACGAATCGGGAGGTGAGGCGGGAGAGAGTGTGCTGTCAATCATTCGATAAGTTTCGGTAACCGGAGGGAGTCAATTGTCACTTTTATTGATTTGTATTAAGGGAGGAAATAGGGTTAGACGGTTCAAAAAATCGATTGTTTTTATTTCATAAATTGTTAGTAAAACTATTGAAAAATATGTTCCCAACCTTTTAAATGAAAATTCCGACACGTTCTATTGTTATAAGCTATTAAAGTGAGTAGCTCTCCTTCAGGCCCCGAGCGCGCCACGTGTATAACCGAGCGGTCACTATTTTTTCAAACGCGTCTTTCTGAAAACGACTTTTTTTGAACTTGCGTACACGCTAGTTTGAAAAGTTTTCAACCAATCGTTTTGAAAATTGGCGGTTACTTTCTTCATAGTATTGCGCTCTATATGAACCTAAAATCGGAATTTTATCATTATTTAAAATAATTTTTTTGCAAATAAAATTGTAAAAAACGGCAAAAAATCATGCTTTTTTGTCTTGACCCCTGAAAAAATTCAATTATTTATTTTTTGTATAGTATTTAGGTTCATATAGAAGAGAGACATATAATAAAAGTAAATTCCAACCTCGTTTGATTTCAGATGAAAATAGCGGCTTCCAGAATGTTCGCAAAATGCTGAGTCTGATTGTGACCTGCAATATGGGGTCGCTAATATCTTCGGTGTTTGTCAAGGAAATTATTCAAAAATTGTATGGTATATACTTAAATATATGTATAAAATATTCTCAAAGTTTCAATAAATTATATTCATTTTTATACTATAAAAAAATGTATGAAAATCATTGAGAAAACACTGTCCTAACCCTATTTCCCCCCTTAAGGGCTCACATAGCCCTGAAATTTCCAAAAAATCGATTTACTTTTTCTTTACAGATTTTTATGCTTTATACTTTTAAGAATTTTTCAAAAGAAAACTTTCAAGAAAATTCCACTCCGTTACAAAGTTTTAGCTGGAATGGGCGACTAGCCGCAAGTTCACGTTGTACCTACGGGAAACTTTAAACGCGTTTTTCTCGAAACTACGTTCTTAGACAGTGTCAGCACGATAACTCAGTCAATTTTTAATATTTTTCACGTTTTTTTTTTAATCTTGACAATTATTTTCTCTATGGTCTGACGAGAGGTTTGTTTAATTTTATGCTTGGACAATTTTCTATAAATTATTAAACACTAGATTTTTTTTTTACACATACTAAAGTTTGAAATACTGTAATTTTTTTATTGAAAAAAAAAAAAAATATTCTCGCCGTCAGACTATTACTGCTATATTATTTTAGTAGATTCTCTTTTATTTTTGCAGATTGGATAATTTCTGATGAAGTTATGATGTCGACAAGGAGGCGCCGTTTTCATCATTAGTCCATTTATACCCGTGAAAAATAATGTTAATATTTTAAAAAAAAATTTTTTTTTTTTTCTTGTAGTTGAAAAGTTAATAAAAAATGTGAAATCGACAATTTAATTTTTTTTTTCACCATACAACCTTTATAATAATCCTTCAAATTTACTATGAACTATAAAGCTATAAAGCAAAAACCTTGGCGTTTCTGTTTGTGAAAATAGGAGGAAAAAGTATACATCCAGGGACGAAAAAAGGGGAAAGGGGTATATCGAGGGACTATAAAAAAAGAGAGCTTATAGGCTGACATCAGGCATTGCTACATGTCAGGTATGCATGGGTGAGGTAGCGCATAAAAATTCTTACGGTATATTTATGCTACGTACATAGCTACACGCTGTATTGTGTACAAAATATAGCTAAAGATTTGCTTATTACAGGCATTAAGATCGTAACGAGCCTCTTCCAACGTCACTCCCATACATTTTCATTCTCTCGTCGACAGAGAGGAGGGTTAGGGGCACTTCAATTCAATTTGATAAATATCGTTTGACGGTTGTCGAGAACGGTCCCAGCCTTGAGATTTCATTGACCAATCATAAAAAAATAACAATAACAACGGCAACGCGACAATTGTGCGCGTAAAAAAATGTTTTTTGAATCAAGACGCCTTCGATCATTGACTCAATTGACTTTAACGAAGCGATATATTTGGAATAAATTAGAGAAAAAAAAAAAAAAAAGACTACTTCGTAGATAACCGAACGGGAAAAGCATGAGAAGGGGACGGAGGGAAATTTTTTCGAAAAAGTTCGTGTCGAATGAGGGACGAAGGAGAGAAGGAGAGAGTGGAGATATTTCGACGAAGGGGATATGCGATGGAGTGGCGAAGTGAGGGCGAGGAGTCGAGTTTTATTCGCCTCACGTATTAGCATAATGATTGCTCAGGGCGGCTCCGGATGGGGTGTCTTTCATGTAACTATCTATATACACACTGTGGTTTTCCTATTTCCATGGGTTGTTTAATCCAACCCCCCCTAGACAACCTCTACTCTCTCTTTTTACGCGTATTTTCCCTACGTTCTATTCCCATTTTCGTTTCCGCGTACGGCTATTCTGAAAAATCAGTAGCGGGAAATTTCCCTTTCAAAAAAAATTCATTTCTCAATTGCACGTTGATCTAGTGGGAGAGACAGAGGAAGAGAGAGAGAGGGAGGGAAGGAAGGGGCTAAAAAGAACGTTACTATTTCTGGATGCTTATGAAAATTTTCTCAAGGACACTACGTTAGTGGAAAAAGAGATTTAGATATTTTATTTTTTGCCGGTTATCGAGATAGGAAAAGCGAAAGATAGAGGCAGGAGATGTACCGAGAGAGCTTTAAGGTAGCCAAAGCTCCAAAAGTTTTCCGGAAAAGAAAGGAGAAAGGGGAAAGGGAGAGAGAAAAGAGGAAAGGGATACCCAACGTATCTTATTCTCTTTCACCTCCCTCTTTCTCACTCTCACTCTCACTCTCACTCTCACGCTCACTCTCTCTCTCTCTCTCTCTCTCTCTCTCTCTATATCTCTTCCTCTACTTTGGAATTATACAGATATATAGATGTATCTCTCTCGCTCGCACGACTCTCGACTCGAGTCGAGGGAAGAAAAATGATCCATTAATCTGAAACCCAAAGTCTGGCGGCGCCGGGCGTCGCGGCGGCGACGGCAGTCCCCTCGCGCTCACGAGAAAGACAGAGAAGCGAAACCACCCCCGTTTTCACCCCTGATACCACATATAATCCCGAGTTTCTCTGACACACATACTACAAGTCCAAAAGCCTGTGTGTTTGTGTATGTTTGTGTGATACCGTCTTCCTCTCTCTCTCTCTCTCTCTCTCTAACACCATCGCATATACGGAAAAAGGGGATGACGTGTCACATGGGGGGGCGAGACGGTGAGGTCGCGAAGGATACCCGAGAGTAAAGCGAGAGTGTGACGAAGGCCACGGAAAATAAGAAGAATCGAAAGAAAATTTGAGGGGAAAAAAAAAGAATTAAAATGGATGGAAAACCTGAACGAATGTGACTTAAAGGTTTCACGAAATTTCCATACATAATCTACGTGTGTAAAATAGAAAAGAGTTACAGAACGAAAAAAAATATATATATATCTATATGAAAATCGAAAGAATTTTTATTTATGATTCTATTTATTTTCTTGTATAGTTTCAATTAAATAAATGAAATTTTTGTTTATCACGATACATTAGCTTTCTAGACGTTTTTATTCGTGAAAAAAAAAAAAGAAATTTGAAGTTGACGGTATTAAAAAACAACCGTGACGTCAAGAGACTGAATATCTTATGAGCTGTTATTATTATTACTGAAGAATCTTTTACTCGGGGGCTTGAGCGAAAAAAAGGGAAAGTGATATTAATGACGTTGGCACTAGACGAGAGTCTTTTTGATATAGGAAAAAAATAATAATAATGATCGATGCACACGACGGCCTAGTTTTTGGGCAATTGCTCACGGAGGGTTTTTCGTGCAGCTTTTTTTTAAAGTCCTATTCCGCGACAAATAAATTGTTAGCTCTGTGCATCGTTTAAAATTGTATTCGACGAAATCCCGTAAGAACGAGCAAAAGAAGAAAAAACTCTTTGCTCTCGTTGTATTGTCTTCTTTTGTGTGCTCTTTGGTTTTGCGCGATATCTCGTGGAACGGGCAGTTATAATCCGCGACGTGGTCATATAAATGCCCCGGGGGAATCGTAATTTAAAATAAAGGATGCAAACGCAGGAGCATCTTAAACTCTCCGTTCTGCGCCGCTAGAGAGTGTACAATCGGACGGTGAAACGAGAATGAGACAAGGAGGAAACGGAATGAAATGAAAGTGAAATATAAAATATACACTAGACGGAAAAGGGATGCGAGAGGAAAGAAGAGGCAGGAGGAAATAACAAAAAAAAATTGAGAGAAATGAAAGAGGTAAAAAGCAATTTGACGAAGGACAAGAGTCAGAGAAAGAGAGAGAGAGAGAAAGGGGGGAGAAGGAATAACGATAAAGAAAATGAGGAGTGTAGAGAAGCGAAAAAATTACTTCCGTCGACTATTAAGCAATAAGCCATTATCCTAAGAGCGTTCATAACGCTTTAACAATGGGGGTAACAACTTCTTTTCGTCCCCGTACCAAATAACAAGATCTCCGACAAGTCTGTTACAACCAAATCGATATAATCATAAAATTAACGAGTATCGATTTTATCTTTCATGTCCCGCTAATATGGATAATGTTTGACGGATGATCAATTTTATTTATTTTTTCAATTCATCGATAATTTACGATTATTCAATGATGTCGTTTCTACTTTTACGAATTTCTGTTCAACGAGATTTCCATTAAGGGGGGAAATAGGGTTAGACGGTTCGAAAAATCGATTTTTTTTTTATTTCATAAATTGTAAGTAAAACTATTGAAAAATATTTTCCCAAAATTTTAAATGAAATTTTCGACTCGTTCTATTGTTATAAGCCATTAAGGGGGGAAATAGGGTTAGGACAGCGTTTTCTCAATGATTTTCATGAATTTTTTTATAGTATAAAAAATGAATATAGTTTATTGAAACTTTGAGAATATTTTATACATATATTTAAGTATATACTATAAAATTTTTGAAGAATTTCCTTGAAAAACACCGTATATATTAGCGACCCCATATAGGTTGTTTTACTTGATGCTATTTTTTCAAACGCGTTTTTCTGAAAACGACTTTTTTTGAACTTGCGTACACGCTAGTTTGAAAAGTTTTCAACCAATCGTTTTGAAAATTGGCAGTTACTTTCTTCATAGTATTGCACTCTATATGAACCTAAAATCGGAATATTATCATTATTTGAAATAATTTTTTTTTTGCAAATAAAGTTGTAATAAAGTTGGCAAAAAATCATGCTTTTTCGTTTTGACCCCTGTAAAAAATTCAATTTTCCATTTTTTTGATAGCATTTAGGTTCATATAGAAGAGAGACATATAATAAAAGTAAATTCCAACCTCGTTTGATTTCAGATGAAAATTGCGGCTTCGGGAATGTACGCAAAATGCAGAGTCTGATTGTGACCTGCAATATGGGGTCGCTAATATTTTCGGTGTTTTTCACGGAAATTCTACAAAAATTTTATAGTATATACTTAAATATATGTATAAAATATTCTCAAAGTTTCAATATATTATATTCATTTTTGATACTATAAAAAAATTCATAAAAATCATTGAGAAAACGCTGTCTTAACCCTATTTCCTACTTTAACTGTTTAGCGTTACTTTAAATTCCATTCGGATCGGTTTACGAACGGTGGGCAAAAAACCGCAACTGGCATTATAGATTCTTCTGGTATAGTCGCGATTTAAGATGAAAAAATGCCGTCATGTTTTTTTTTTTAATACTTGGGCGTCCGAGACGCCGTATCTTGATATCGTAGACTGCGAGCGGAAAAGAGGAAGAAAAAAAAAATTGAGTAAAGTGTTCGGAGATCGTCACTATACGGCAAAACCCAAAGAGGCGGAAGGAGATGAAGAGGAAGAAGGGAAAAGAGATAGAGAGAGAGTTAGTTACGAGAATTCACGAAGTACGATAAATATTGGTCGGAAAAATAAATTTCGATATAAATATACATATCGCCAAGTTACTCTGGTTTATATAGTATCTCGAACGAACCGAAGAAGAGGAAGAGAAATAGAGAGAAAGAGGGAGACAGAGAGAGAGACAGAGTAAGAGTGGGAAGAGAATTTCCGTCTTACGACAAGTTTTCGCAGGAGGAAGAAAAGTCAAGGAGGAAGTTAGCGTGAAAGATGTCGAGGGTTTTGGTCCAGTATTCGATGAAGAATGATGCTGGAAACGAAGATTTGTAATATCGAAGGGTGGAAAGGAAGAAGGGCGAAGGAAGCCGAGAGGATGAGAAACGGATGAACGTACACGACGATACATATACCATGCGCACGTGCATAAAGTGGAAAAGTAAGAAGAAAAGGGAATCGTATTGGCAATCGTCGGTATATACCGTTTTCTTGTACACACACTTATATATATATAAATATACACAGTGCAATACACGCTATATGCGGCATTGGTGTTGCTAACGTCGGGATGAAGAGGAAACTGGGTCAACGAAGTTGATACGTCCTCTGTCTCGTGCATAGCGGAGAGAGCAACGAGATAGACGGGAGATTAGACTTTGTTTCGTGCTACCCCGCAGCATCAGCGCACCGAAACAGCTATGACGATGCATACATTATGACACAAAACTCAGAATAATAATAATCATAATAATTATAATAGTAGGGGAGGCACGGGACGCACGATTGAGTCGGAATAAATCTGTTTTTTTTTGTGCAAAAAAAATCGTACGAAAAATTTCGTATCTGAAATGTTTTTCTGACGTTGTACAATATATTTTAAATATTCAGATTCGTTCATAAAAAATTGTAAGAAAAGTTCGAATTTTCGAGTAATTGTTGTATTGATGAAAAAAAAAATCCTCCTCATTTTTTTTTAAATTATGGTAAAATTGTTTCCAACAATCGGATAATTGAAACAATCGGATAATTGAAGGATGAAAAAAGAAACCCTGGCATCTAACAATTTTTTTTTAAATTATCGTAGAATCGTTTCGCACAATCGGATAATTGAAAGAATCGGATAATCGAAGATGGAACAAAAAAAAATCCATCGCATCTTACAATTTGTTTTATTTTTATTTTTTTTAATTATCGTAGTATTGTCTCCAACAATCGGATAATTGGGATTTTGCGCGTGAACATTTTGTTTTCCAGCAATCTGAAGAGCATCGTGGAAACCCGCCCCCGCACCCTCGATAAATACAATAACAAATTAATATTTTTTTGTCTTTCGTTCTAACGACAGTCGTTCATTGAAATAGTGATGATTCGAGACTCGGAAAATTCAGCAGTGAAAGTAACGTATATAGACCGAGAATTTGATAATGTAATTTCGATGTTTTTCATCTCTTGCGCCCAGTAAAGAAAAATCATACCGTGGAAAATTCGCGAAGCGATAGAAATTCAAATCCATCCGCGAGACTCGTTAATCTTGCAAAACAGTTATCCTCCACGCGCGCGTTTTCTTCGCTGATGCCCGACTTATGCTTCGCTAAATATATATCTCGAATATATAATCAAGCTTTCAATCGCGTATATTTTACACATGGGATAATAATAATTATACACGAGGAGGAAAACACAGTGAAATGAGGAAAATAGAATGCTAAACTTGGCGTAGGCGCCTCGAGATATATACCAGGAGGCCCGAGAGACACGAGAGAGAGAGAGAGAGAGAAAAAGAGATAAATATATAGGTATTATTATAAATTATATATAGATATAATAACGCTCAGGTATAATAACGCCAATATAAATGCCGACGTATTCTCATGACTCGAGAGTCCGGGTGCCAATTGATCTTTATATTTTTTTTCCTACTTGCGATGGACGACCTTACCCACACGCCGCTCGGGCGGCACGGACTCTTATAGGATATATAAATCAAACAATTATATGTACACGTACGCCCTACAGCGGTATATGAGAAATTGTTTTATGTACTCATGCATGGTTGTGTATAGGAAGTTCCAGATCATATTAGGGGCAGGGTCTCCACAATTAAGTATTGGAAAAAAAACGCGTGTTATTTATTTGCCTAATTTTGTTGTAGGAAATAATTTTTTCGGTCGTTTAAAAAAATATTCGGATCGTAAAATATGAAAAATTTAGAGAGATATTATATTTTTTTAAATTATGTGTCTCGTTTCGAAATTAGTCTCCTGCAATTTTTTTTAGATTCTCAGAGTCAAAGTCGTTACAAAATTTTCGATATGAATTTTTTCGTCCCTTTATGCGTCAACGAAAAAAAAAAGCGTATATTTTCCCGATTTTCCGGTCCCGTTAAGGGAGGAAATAGGGTCAGACGGTTGAAAAAATCGATTTTTTCTATTTCCTGAATTGTTAGGAAAACAATTGATAAATATTTTCCCAAAATTTTTAATGAAAATTGCGACTCGTTCTATCGTTATAAGCCATTAAAGTGAGTAGTTTTCCTTCAGGCCCCGAGCGCGCTATTTTTTCAAACGCGTTTTTCTGAAAACGACTTTTTTTTTATCTTGCGTACACGCTAGTTTGAAAAGTTTTCAACCAATCGTTTTGAAAATTGGCAGTTACTTTCTTCATAGTATTGCGCTCTATATGAACCTAAAATCGGAATATTATCATTATTTAAAGTAATTTTTTTTTGCAAATAAAGTTGTAAAAAATGGCAAAAAATCATGCTTTTTTGTTTTGACCCCTGTAAAAAATTCAATTTTCTATTTTTTTGATAGCATTTAGGTTCATATAAAAGAGAGACATATAATAAAAGTAAATTCCAGCCTCGTTTGATTTCAGATGAAAATTGCGACTTCCAGCACGTACGCAAAATGCTGAATGCTGATTGTGACCTGCAATATGGAGCCACTAATATCTCCGGTGTTTTTCAAGGAAATTCTTCAAAAAATGTATAGTATATACTTAAATATATGTATAAAATATTCTCAAAGTTTCAATAAATTATATCCATTTTTTATACTATAAAAAAATTCATGAACATCATTGAGAAAACGCTGTCCTAACCCTATTTTCCCCCTTAAGGAGTGTGGCCACGGTAGAATTTTCGAAAAATCAATATTTTTCTTTGCTTAAGGCCGTAGTCTGGTCTAGAGCGAGATTTTTGACGTCATTTCTAATGTGCAATAACGTTTAAACCGTTGAAGTTGTCTTGATGAAAATTTACACGTGCATTTATTGATCCTTAGGGAATACTTGTACATTAAAAAAAAAAATTATTTTAAATATTTTCATGTAGTTTTTGCTTTGGTGCAACATGGTGCGCCGAAATCGGCGCCCACTCTGGACGATGTTGTATGCATCTGAAAAAAAAAATATATATATATTCTCAATCTGTATGAGTATTCTGAGCACTGGTAGCAGAATTGGTACTTAAAAAAAAATTTTGACAAAATGGCGGCCTGTTGAACTTTCATTAATGATATTTCATACATTTTCGGGTATTCAACGAGTTATAAAATGTCGGCAAAATTATTGTTCGACTCAATAAAAAAAATTTTTCAAGTACCAATTCTGCTACCAGTGCTCAGAATACTCATACAGATTGAGAATATATATATTTTTTTTTTTCAGATGCATACAACATCGTTCAGAGTGGGCGCCGATTTCGGCGCACCATGTTGCAACAAGGCAAAAAACTACATGAAAATATGTAAAATAATTTTTTTTTTTTAATGTACAAGTATTCTCTAAGGATCAATAAATGCACGTGTAAATTTTCATCAAGACAACTTCGACGGTTTAAACGTTATTGCACATTAGAAATGACGTCAAAAATCTCGTTCTAGACCAGACTACGGCCTTAAACGATGCTTTATCACCATAAAAAAAAAGTTACTATTCGATTTATAGCGAGAAAAATGTTTTTTCACCGAAATTGAGCGTATAACGTAAGTCTCTGGCACGGCCATAGAAGTAACCGAGCGGCGCTGTATGATAAATAAATTCGACAATTTTTATCCGATTGACTTAAAATTTATTAATTCTCTTTCTAATTGCATTTCGCAGAGAAGTGAGTACGGAATTTCCGATCAATTGAAAACATTCGATTTTATGAGCAATTTTATACGAAATTTTTGCACTGAAAATTCACCTTTGCAAATACAAATGCCAACAATATTCGAATAAAACAATATTTTTCAAATTCCGTACGTACTTCTCTAGGTATTCCGACGTAGATTAACGAGAATTTTTTGTTTTTCTTCTGCGTGAAAAATTGTGGATGCAAAATGTCACGCGGCGGAGCACTTAAAAAAAAAAATACCAAAAGCAAATAGCAATAGTCGGCCATTTATTATAACAAAAAAACGAAAAAAAAAAAACATTTTCACTAGCTTGATATTTATACTAAATAGATGTGTAATTAGTTTTATAAATAAATAACTTTTTCATACACAAAAAAATGGTTTAATGCGCCCATAATTTTATACCCTGGCCATACACCCTTAATCGGCTTATCACTTAAATTTTCGTTACGATATTGTTTTTACTGGAACGTGGCAGTTTTTGTTCATTAATGACAAAGTAATGTTATATAACGAAATATTAAAGACTGTCGATAATGACAAGCGGTTGAAGAATCACCGGTCGATTTTTTGTGAAAAGGTTCATATATAACAGGGATAAGCAAGAGAAACGGTGAGTCGAATTGCCCGTGCATTGGCCGCAACAAACGACGCATACATAATGTAACGTATACGAGAAGAGTGCGTATATATATATATGTAGATATATATATATATATATATATATATATATATATATGTAGATATATATATATATATATATATATATATATATGTGTGTGTTTTATCTCTCTCTTGCAATAGAATTGTCGATGCGCAGTGTGGTGCGGCTTAAGCCCGTAGAATACAGTGAGTTGACCCTGGCTGAGTCGCAATTGATCTCAATTAGATTTCTCCCCACCTCTTTCTCTTTCTCTCTGTCTTCTCGAGATCTATGGCAGAGAGAAACGAGAGACGCGCAGCCTCCGTTTCCCTCCTCTCGCGTTTCCTCGTTCTACCGTCGTACCCGCGTAGTGGCGCCCTCTTCGCCCTTTCCATCAGCAGCGTGTCCCAACGGAGCATCCTCTCTCGTCGCTTATTACGACAGTTATACATTTTCTTCTGTTATCTCGTTTTTTCCTCGTTTTTTTTTTCTTTTTTAGAAATCCTTTTCACGTACTCGCTCGCTCGATAGTTCTTCCTGGCATTTTTTCTTCTCCATTTCCTCGATTGATACTACGCGAGATAATATACGAACGATAAAAAAAAAAGCTCAATCCCCCCCCACTTAAATCCTCGTATGTGTAGGTGTGTCGTAATCCACTCCGTTTTCACGTCCCTCTCAATGACATTCTATTTCCTTCGCTCGTGGCTTCTTTTTGCACGGCTCTATCTGTCCATTTCTCCACATCGATCCATCAAGACACTCACTCTATGTGTTTGTGTGTGTATGTGTATGTGTATGGGATGTGTCTGTTTGTACAGTTTAATGTAGCTATATATGTGTTCTTTCTGAGCTAAGTGTTTTTTCTCACTCTTTCTCCTGATCCCCGACGTAAATTTACCGATTCATTCTACTCGCAAGCGCATCGGTCGCGAGAGGTCCATTTCGCTCTCGCTCCGTTTGCGGTTTATTCATTGTCGTTGCACAACCGTAACACGATCTACGCTTACTAAAGCTATATAATGTGCTGACACTTCAATGAAAGTTATCTATAGAGAGATACGTAAAAGATTCGTAGTTTCTCGACGATAAGTAGAGACGTCACTCTCGGTTTCACGGCTTTTAATCGTGACATTTTTTACATTGGAGTCGACATCGCTAACTCCTATAAATCTCAAGGTATCAAATCTTTTGATACCTTGGGTCTTTTGATCAAATTATTAACATTAAACGTACCTAGACATGAGGGGTCATTTGACCCCTTATTAAATAAACGTTGATTTTCAGAAAGCAATTCTTAATTATTAAAGGAAATAATACCTAACGTAACGTCTGATTTCAAATGAAATAATCAAACAAATTTAAAGAAAGTCAGATTAGCGGAAGAAATAACGATGAATGTGCGAATTTAATGTAAATTTTGAAAGGTGACATTTGACCCCCGGCCCGGTACGTTTAGTGTTAATTTATTTATGAGAGAAAAATTAACTGTGGACATTGGAAGAACGAAAAGTATCAAAATTACCAAAAGTAGTTGACAGATACTAAAATTATATTAAATCCGGAAAATGTTTGTCGTCAATGACGGTATACAGTTTAATTTTTTTGTTACTTTCGGTACATTTAATCTATTTCGGAATTAGAATATATGTCAGGTTAAGAATCTTATTTCGGGATACGACAAAGGGCGCCGTTCTATTCACGTAGAACGAAAGATATAGGGAGGAATATATATGAACCAAAAGTGGTGGTGAGCTTGGCGGCAGCTTATCTCTCTATTGAACTTCCTATAGATCGGGATTTCCACCCACCTGTTGAGTTGAGATTTACCTTTCACGGAACAAACTGGCCAAGCCTATTCGACGGGTATACATTTATATATATATATATATATATATATATATATATATATATATATATATACACCCTATCCAAAACCTCAATATTCCGCTTGGATACGACTCACTCGCTCGTATATCAAACTAGCGTGGAAGCCTCTTTCGCGGTTTATATCGTCTCTCAGCTCCGGAAAACTAACTATAGTACTAACGCAAGTGGAGTGTCGTCTATAAAGACTCAGACAGACTTGAAACCCGAGACGCTTTAGAAATAAACCTTCTGAACTTTTTTTTTTCGGTAAAACACATACGAGGGGGGACCCAAAAAAAACGGGAATTTCGTCATGATTTCTTTATGTTTTAATATTTTTACACCATTTTTTGATCACCTTCAAAGTATTCTCCTTTGACCACAACGCACCTCTGCAAACGATCCTTCCAATGTTCAAAACATTTTTTAAATTCACTCATCGGGATGTTCTTTAGGCATTCCAGCGATTTTTGTTTTACCTCCTCCACAGTGGCAAAACGCTTGATTGCTGCTTTGTTTCGGGGTCGTATCCGTAGCACCACGATTCATCACCAGTAATCACCTTGGAAAAAAGTTCAGGGTCCTCTTCGAGCTGATTTTGAAGTTCAAAACATGCCTGAAGTCGACGCTCCCTTTGCTCGTCTGTGAGAAGACGAGGGACAAATTTGGCTGCAACTCTGCTCATGTGCAATTCTTTGGATAAAATCCTCTGAATTGAACTCCATGATATCCCAGACATCTCACTGAGTTGATCAATGGTTCGGCGACGGTCTTCATGAATGAGAGCATTGATTTTGTCGACGTTTTCGTCACTTCTTGACGTTGAGAGGCGTCCTGAACGGGGTTGGTCTTCAATTGACATTTCTCCATTTTTAAAACGTGAAAACCACTCGTAGACTCTGGTTTTACTTAGGGCGGCATCTCCATAAGCAGTCTTAAACATTACAGTAGTTTCCGCGGCCGATTTCCCCAACGGGAAGCAAAATTTCACAGCCGCGCGTTGCTCTCGACAATCGGCCATCACGTTTTCGCCGAAATGGAAAAAGTTGTTTCACTACAAAAAATTCCCACGGGCGAACCGATGCACTCACGGCGACAGAACTTCGCACACTAACTCAGGAGACGTGTCCCCAACGGACACCTTGTCGAGCAATGGGTTCCCCCACTCTCCCTCCCCGCCGCAGCGCAATTCCCATTTTTTTTTGGGTCCCCCCTCGTATTCTTAACACGAAATGTAACGGCACATAAGAGGTCATTTGACCTCTTATGAAATAAACGTCGATTTTTCGAAAGAAATTCTTAATGATTAAAGGAAATAATTTCTAACATAACTTCTGATTTCTAATAAAATAATCAAACAAATTTATAGAGGGTCAGATGAGCGAAAGAAAAACAATGGAATGTACGAACTTAAAGTAAATTTTGAAAGGGGTCATTTGATCCCTGCGCTTGGTACGTTTAGTGTTAAAGAACTTTTGGGATAAAAGCTAGAACCCGAGCAGAAATTTGTTCCGGCTGGCCTGATGTAGGATCAGGCCCTGAACAGGTATCGATAAGGTTAGCCTGATCAGGCTAACCGGATCACGCCCATATCAGGGGCGGATCATATTCTGATACGGCGTGGATGATCAGGCTAGCCTTAGATCACATATATCAGGGCCGGATCAGGTGAGGCTAAGGCGTCCGTGGCAAATCCTGATCAGGTTAACCGGATCACTCCCAGATCACGGCCGGATCATATTCTGATACGGCGTGAATTATCGGGCTAGCCTTACATCACATATATCAGGGCCGGATCAGGTGTGGCGAAGGCGTCCGTGGCAAAAATATTTTCGTTGTGATGTGGCTAGTCTGACATTGTTCTTATCCGAGACGAAGCAAGTGCTCATAAGGCATGCCCGATAAAATATCGGAACCAGATTAATGAAACTGGCCTAATATTTCGTGAAGGGGTGCTGATTCAGGTTCCACTAAACATTCTCATAGAAAGGAATTACATAGGGAGATAAAACGGGTCACTTGTGAAATATGCCTAAATATATATATCATGTGCATGTTGTATAAATTCCTTGCCATGCATGGTTGTGGCGTATGTTACTATATAGCAACAACTGGCATACATTTTCCATTTTTCACAATAATAAAACAAATAACAATTTTATTCAATATATTATACTATGAATAAATACAATAATTTTTTTAAATTGAATTATTTGAAAATATAACTTCAATTTGAAAAACTTTTAACAGAATCATTTTTGAAAGTTTTTTCTAAATAACGTAAATAGATGTTCTTTCTAATATTGTATTTAAATTACGTTGAAACTTTTTTTTAAATGTTTTCGTTTATTATTTTTCCAATTGTGGTTCTTTAAATTTCCTTATAAGCGTTAACAAATAGTTTTTTTAATCATTAATAAAATTAATTGGAATTCTTCAAAAATGATTGTAAAAATATTAACAATAACCATGTCAGTTGCCGTTGCAACGTAAGTGTGACAACGACCTAACGATTTGCAAGGTACACATATAAAATAATATAATTATATTTCAAAAGTGGCCCGTTTTACACCGTATTTCTCTAACTGTGAATATCTTCGTCGGTCACTTTTATTGCACAATAACCGAATGTAAACGAATGCATTTAACTCCGGACCACCGAAACTACACCTGTCGGATAAATTAAGCGAACACAAGAATTCCGAAATATCTTTCTAATATATATAAAACTGTATTTATTATGAGATATACAATGAGGTTTCATTTTTGTCTCATAATGTAACCAGTCTTGACTTGTCCCATATAATACATATATCTATCCCCATCCTATGTATTATTACAAATGAATCAAAGAAATGCAATATACTTTTTGACCAGGTAAGTTACCGATATCAAAAAGTACCATCTTTTTATAAATAGATTTTAGGGTATACGTTTTAACATTTCGCGTTTCCTTTACTTGCCACATCGAAAAAATCGATGAATCGCATGGATAGGTGAAAACAGACCTCTTGATACTAAATACTTTTCCTTGTAGTTTAATTTCATCGTCACCGTGCTGCTTGTATATAGCATTGAGCTGCAATATTCTTCCATTACGGAATAGAACTGTGTTATTCGGTGGCTTTGTTGCAATGATGAAACCTTTATATTTAATTTTATCTATCAGTTGTAATCCGTCAGGGCCTCCCCGTCGTTTTTTCAGAATGACGAATTCCGGTGGTATCGTTGGTTTTTCACAATTCAAGTGAAAACGTTCGTAGAGCCTTCGGCTTACCTGTGCTAAGGGCCGGTTGCCACTTCGCACCATCTTCTTTATTTTTCCCAAAGCATTTTCGAATGTAAAAGCTGTCAGGTTAGTTAGAGTGCAATTCATATTTTTTGAATCGTCCGCTAAGTGAATCAAGCTGTGCATGTTCAAAATTTGGCAATGTGCTCCATAAAATCGAGACGCTAGTACAAAGAATGTTCGAAGAAACAGTTTTGCTTCATTATTGTATGCCAGTGCCAAATCTACAGTACATAAAATTCTACAGGCAGCGTGAAAAAGGAGAAAATGCTCATATAGATTTTTGGACAAGATTTGTTTGAAAATAACAGGACCAGCATATAGTAAAATAAAGCGGAACTCCGTTGCCTTCCATTTTGCTATATCATCTAACTCTCTCGTTGTACGTTGAAACTCTTCTGGTATTTGAAACTTTAAACGTTTTAGTAATGCAGATAATAGACATTCGTTCTGTCTCCCGAGTCGGGTTGTTACTGTGCGACAAAGCCAAAAGTCGAGAAACATTTTTTTCATCACACCTAAGCAGCATAAATGCATGAAGTCCAGGGAAAATTGAGTCACCATGTTTATAGGAGGTTCAATCAAGAGTAGTGGTGATAAATCGTGGTGATGGTTGCGATTGGATTGACTCCGGAATGATGCGTCGGTCCTCGGACGGGCATCTACATTAGGATAAACTGTTCGATTCTTGACACGTTTTCCGCGGTCTTCACACCGTTCGCATGCGTAATATCCACCGTGTCCAATTATCCGTTTTACAACGGATCGAGCAGGCCGATCACATACGAAATTTTTGATGCGTATATTAAACAACTTGTGGTCTATCTCGATGCCGTCCTTGAGAATTTGATTTATCTCTACAATAAACTCTTCTAAAAATTGATTCACATTGGCGGGTTTCTTCTTACCTGCGTAAATAGCAACAGGAAATGGACGATACACATCAGGATTAAAATCTATCTTGCACAAAATTGGCCAGAATTGCATGGAACTCGATTTATATAACGGCAAGCCATCTATGTTGAACAGCAATTCGAGAGTATGTTCACCATGGAGTTGAATATTTACGACTCGCTGAAGGTATTTTGCAATACCAAAATAAACAAGTTCACCACCATCATCATTGTTTTCTCCATCAAGTTTTCGGCTTTCGTATATGATTTTGGTCGTTTTCAGAAAAGTTTTTGCAGTTTTCGGTAATTCTGGGAGTAACCGTTGCCGTAAAATAACCAGCAAAGCATCGAGTTGAGCGAAAGGAATAGTTGTGTTCTGAGCCCACGAACGAAGAGCTTCTATGTCCTCATAACTATCGCCATCATTGTCACTTCCTTCTTCTTCTTGTTCTTCTCCTTCTTCTTGTTCGTCTTGTTCTTCTCGTTCTTCTTCGCTCGCTATATTATAAATCGTATTTTTTCAATGATGTTATCGAAATGAACTGCATTCTAATCACTGTTTCTATTGACATTACCTGTGTGTTGATTTTCATCGGACTCCCTTTCACCTCTGATAATTCGGTCCTCTTCCGCCGATAAACGCTGCTCTCCGCTTGCATTGGCGTTATTATTGTGATTGTATGATTCGATATTTCTTTCATCGCTGCCACGATTATTATCATCGTCGCTCGAATATTCTCCGACCTTCACGACTTCCATACTATTACCTCTCATAGATTCGACACTGATGTTCTTGTGCTTATTTCCCTGTAGTTTCATTTTTTTAATTCGTCGATCGTCATTGATATCTCGTTTACGTTCTCGTAATCGCTCGACACGTAAACGTGTAAGCTCGCATTGCACTTTCACTCGAATGGAACTCATTTCTATCTCAAATTATTATAAAATAGACAATACTACAAAGTATGTTTCAATGTATACTGCATGCCCCTGCAGGGCGATAGCCAAAAAAAGAATAAGGCGACGACCTATGCCATTCGCTCCTACACCATCCATATAGATATACACTAACACCTCTGTGCACATACTGACTAACACGACGTTAGTATCTAGTGCGTACGCCCGCGTCCCAAGTCCCGCCAAAAACCGGCACAGGCGCGTACTCTCATTATCAGTATCGTGTTGCTTGTACGTATAAAATATACACTACTACAAAGTATCTTTCAATATATACTACATGCCCCTACAAGGCGCTAGCCAGCAGAATAAGAAGAAGAAGGCGGCGACCTATGTCACTCGCTTCTACACCATCCATATAGGTATACACCAACACCTCTCTACACATACTCACTAACACGACGTCAGTATCTAGACGCGTATGCTCGCATCCCGGGTCCCGCCAAAAACCGGCACAGACGCGTATTCTCAGCGTCGTATTCCTTGTAAGTTTGTGCTAACAATACGTATTACACAAAGCCGAAATCGTGTAAGCAAGTGTTCTCTGCATTTCGCTAATATATATAAAATAACCTGAGACGAGGATCCGTTAGTGTATTGTGTATTATTGTGTAAAAATCCATCAAAGCTTCTCACCGAAATAAACATAACCTAACGAGGAAAAAACGTGGATTTCACGAAGAACACAACAGTGCGAGATATTTAGATCTACATTTATCACTTCTATCGACTACAGCAAAACACAAAGGTGAGAATTAATTCTATTCGTAATATCATAATAGATTATTCATTCCTAATGCCATAAATTTATGCGAACAAATTTTGCCAGGAAGTTAATAAATTCCTGTTTGCGAGGGACATTTTTTGGGGTTAGTCCGCGAAGATTCTGTTTAATATACGGGCCATACAAGTGGAATTTTTATTTGTATTTGTATTCATAGTGCGGTTAAAAACAAGTTTTTTTTCTTGATTTCATTGTTCATCGAAATTGTTACACCTATTCACTAGAAAATAACTCTCACGCAAGTTGGTTTTAATTTATTACTGCCGCATATATGTGGCTTGGAAACTTGGAAAAAAAAATCGTTTTCGAGAATTCATTCAAATATATATCGTGAATCCCTTTGATATGTATATTGTTTACGACGAAATAAAAGGTTCTGTCAAACCGGACTCTTGTAAGATTATTTTTTACCACGTTATTAAAGTTGAATGTTTTGCAATCTGAAACTTGAAAATTTCAGTAATATTTATATATTTTTTATTACTTTTTACCTATTCCTTTGTTTCTTTCTATTAAGCGATAGTGCTAAATATTTACTTATTTCCAAACCGGACGGGAACATGTAGTTAACGAAAACTATATACTAAATATTGTCGAATATTCCTCAATTTTCACATCACTGAGCGGTTAGTAAACAGAAGTAAAATAATAGACAAATTGCAAAAATGTTAACACTGATAACTCTCTTGAAAAAAATCACAAATGATTTTGGTTTCATAAAAACTATTTATTTTTTTACAAACATTATACCCACTAAAGGGTTTTGTGTGGTATGAATTTTGATATTGCCAAACAAGGACCATTGTCAATATTTTTTTGAAATCTCAACATCAACGTGGTTTTACTATATGATAATTGTTGCACCGCAGTTTCTGCCTGAGTTATTTTTCTAATGAAAAGGTGCAAAAGTTTCTATAAGCAGCTAAAACTCAAGAGAAACCCTTTTTTTGAACGGCCGTGGTGTTCATATTAATTTCTTAATGGCATTAAAATATGGTATTATTTCTATTTAACATGTTTTCTGGAATGCATTGATATTTTCGTTCTAGAGATGAATATTACCACGGACGAAAAATATATGCTCGTCGAGTTTGTGGATGACGTTGGAGAGCAACGAAGCATAGACTTTGTGCCAGCAAGTTGGATTTTCTTTGACGAGGAAAAACAGCACTTAGTCACACCATTTATATCTACATTTTCAAAAGCCAATTTTCAAATCTTAGCCGGTCTTGTCAAATCTGAAAGTGAACCGCTACAGTCATGGCCAGTACACCGTATATCAATTAGAGGCTATGCACGTATGTACTACATTATGTGACTTACAGTGATCTGTTTAGATATGAATTACTCCAACTACATATATCTGTCGTAGACTCTTATGTTGAGGCTGAAAAAAAAGTGAAGGCCCTCGAGTGCAAGGCTAATGTGTTTAGTACAGACAACGAGGAACATGTGACAGCTAAACAAAATGAAATCATAAAAAAATATAAACTCAAGGGAAAGAAATATGATGAACAAGAAGTTCAAGCGTTATTTACAGCAGCTGCGGTGGACGTTGGAAATCATATGAAACAAATTCAAAATATCTCTACAGGTAAGAACACAATACGTGGACCTCTGGTAGGAACACTCATTGATTCAAAATGTTCACATCTAATCAACAGCTAAAAATCCGACAAAGAAACCATCAGTCGCCAAGAAAAAGAAACCAACAGTGATGTGTCGAAAGGTCTATGTTTCTCCGCGGCTGACAAAGAAAAATGAACAAGGATATAAACGTCGATCGTCTCGCAATCTTCATAAAAAATCATTGCAGCCAGAGACAGAAGAATCTGACTCGCAAGATACAGCGAGTGAACAATTTGAAAACTCAAACGGAGAGTCAAATGGATGTTACGAATCATTCGACTCAAGCTTATTGGAAAAAGATAAAAACGAAAATGTCGATCCTGAGAATTATACAGCCCGATTCGGTACGTACGAATGGTTTCGTCGTAGTAGCTGCTGGATAATATTAATTGGTTTTGTAGTAATTTTTATTATATATTTTTCTTTGGTCTGTCCCGCAAGATACAAATAATAATGGTACGCCTTCGAGTACGCCTGCTTTCAGTTACCATACTCAAACCACCAAAAAAGACACGGTTATGCAAATAAGCGACCGTAGAAAAAGTGAGGACATCATCTCATGTAAGGTTAATGAGGGCGATAAGAATCGGTCATCAACAGTCCTCGGTGTCGATGGTGAGTGTGCTTCAATTATTCCGAGAGCTTAAGCATCTGTACGAACAGCTTTTGCAAGGTACCGCTTGATTTTTCTTAGCAGACCAATGAAAGGAAGCGCGGTGGAGACTAACATAGACTGTTAACAAAAAATTATATGAAGCATAATCGAAGATATCGCGTTGAATGAAAAATTGTTTTTTTTTTAAATCACGCATACAACAATTGAAATATTATTTCGTATTGTAAAGTCAAGACAAAAACTCAACTTTTTTTTATCTTTGCATTTTATTTCGCATCATTCACGATTTCCAAAATATAAAATTGTATAGACGAAATGAAAATTCTGATGCCGAAATGGATTGATGATTTATTTTTAATTCATATAAATTACTGTCAAATCAAACTACAAACTGGCAAATAATCACAAAAATTTAAGAAGTTTGACAAAAAAGTGGGTAAGTAGACAGAATATGCTTTAAACAAAGATCTTTTTTATATTTATAATATTTACAGATGCTGGTGATGTAAAGTCATTGCTGCTGAAATGCTACCGCTGTTTATCTGCCCAAATTGGACAGGTCCAAAGTCAGCTTTTAGACTTAAAATTGTGCCAGATTGAAGCCACTTCTATGGCAAATGTTGAAACAGCTCAGGGAATCGACAGCACTCTCGAAAAACATGATGTCGGGACTCTGCCGTTCACTACGTTAAAGGAGCTCATAGAGTTCGATAAAAAACTAGAAAAGGATAATTTTCTGAAAAGGGACATTGTAAATGAAATTTCTTCAGGCACTGTGTATCATTAGGTCTACGTACAATAGGCAATAATTTTTTAATCTCTTTATAGATAAACAGTATGTCAGGACTCATTCATAGAGACCCAAAAAAGTTAGCGAAGTCTATACGAGATGTAGTGAAAAAATTCATGACACGAGATGTGCTGATGAATTTCACTGCAGTGAAAAAAACCGGTGACAAAATCGTTTTCAAGGACAACACTTCACTCTATATTTGCATACGAGGTACGAACATTATATCTTTGATATCTATATATTTACAAATTTATTAGATAATGTGAAGACTAAGGTTTGACTCTTACATATATACTTTTCCAAAATTCCAGATGCCGTTCTTGCCGAATTTTCTGACAAACCGGGCGATTCAATAAAAGAAAAAGAGATAACGGATGCCCTTGGAGCCATCATCAATAATGCCAAAGATTGGGGCGGTCGTGAAGATAGGCGGCGTAAAATATGAGAAAACCAAATTCAGATCATTACTTCCTTTAAGGAGGGTGGATACGTTCGAGCGCAAGCGGAAGAGCGGGGAAAGGTTCAGTGCGTGAGAGAGAGGTCCAAATGTTAAGAATTAGTTCAAATTTATTGAGGATATTCGTCTGTGGGAACCATGTAGATGATAGACTTGAAATTTTGCATAGAGACGTGTCTCGCACAAAGGAATATCGTCAATAAATTTGAACCAATTGTTACCATTTGGACGAAAATATCCACACTCCTTAAATATCATCAAAGTTGCCAAAAATATCTCTTTAAATGTTTCTTTAAAATGCTCCTTCAAATATGTCAAATGTGTGTTCATTGCTATTATCAAAGCTTCATCTCTATTATAGAGCCGATAATGCAAAAATTAATATACTAATTAATGTAAATCGTGCCGTTTCTTGTATTAAGATAGTTCGTACGTATGACCCTTCCCAATGCCATTTTTTATAGTTTTCCCCTTATCGCTCTCTTAGCTACACTGTATCGCATTTTCCATGAACTCAGAGAGACCGCGGAAGCACGGGTAGGTGACCGCTTAGCACGGCGAAGCGATCACCTATCCAAGTAGCGACCTCGATCCAAATCCGTGCCGGATCGGTGCCGGATCACTGCCGTATTGCGGCCGGATCACGGCCGGATTGCGGCCGGATCACGGCCGGATTGCAGCCGGATCACGGCCGGATCACGGCCGGATTGGTGCCGGATCACGGCCGGATTGGTGCCGGATCACGGCCGGATTGGTGCCGGATCACGGCCGGATTGGTGCCGGATCGGGGCCGGATCCGCAACTCCGTTACAAGCCGGACGTGAACCTGATACGGATCCTGATCAGGGCCGTGTTGGGCTGGCAGGGCAGCCTGACATGGGCCGGATTTAAGCCGGACCAAATTTCTGCTCGGGAACGTTTTCGGTGAAAAACTGTTATTTCGAAGAATCGAAGGGTAAATCAAGTAAATGTTATCAGAATAATCTTTAGGCATTACGAAAAATGTCAGGAAAATTATGAAAATTACTGTCACTTTCAATTGCCGTTAACGTTATCGATGAATTTTAATTTTTTTAAATTGAAAGTAAACAATTTGACAATTCGCAAAGTCGAATAATCTCGTAAAATTGTTTTAGTATTTCGGTGAATTTTAATATTAACATACTTTCTATTTATTTCACTTATTTCTTAGATGTTTATTGTCTGAACTATTTTAGAGTGAGAAGTAAGTGGAAAATGTTAAAAATCTTACAAAACTTAATTGAGGATGCTCGAATACGTCGCGAAAAATTATCCGAAATTCTGGCGGAAGAATTTAGAGCGACGTAACGAGCAAACGAGGACGGGGAGAGGGCGAGCGAGAGTAAAAGAATAAAAAACGAAAAGGAAGTATAAATTGCTAACGAAATAATTCGATGAAGCGGAGCTTGATTAATTGGCCGAAAACGTTCGGAGATTAGACCCGGCGAACGAAGGAACAAGGGATTTCTTGCGCATCTCGACGATGTTATATATATATATATATATATATATATATATATATATATATATACATATATATGGTTGCAGAGTATGAGCTCGATATCCTCGTCAACGTGACCGCCGGGAATTTCAAAGGATATTAACGGTGGGGTGATGATGAGGTATAAAAAGTGGCGAGAGAGAGAGAGAGAGAGAGAGAAAAAGGAAAGTGAACGACGAGGGGGAAAAAAAAATGAAATAAAGGGTTCAGCAAGACACGCATTGTTAAAGGCTGGCTAATTTCGACGTAAAGGAAAAATTAAAAATCACCTACATCTATACCTTAACAGGGTCATTATTCAAATTTTTTAATTATCAACCAAACCGCCGTCTCGAACAGACGAAACAATTTTCTCGCGGCGAATATCACGAAAAAACTAGACGATCAATTAAGCGTTCGTTGCCGGTGGCGAAAAGAAAAATTTTGTATGAAATTATTCGAAGATTATCGTCATTTTCCAGTAATACATTACAAACGAGTTCGGGGAAAAAAAAGATAACAAACTTTCCCATTAAAAGCCACATACGTAGTCTCATTAGACGAGTATAAGCGCAGAGATCAAAATTTTCGATAGCCGTCATTCTGCCCCTCGAGGATTAATTTTCCATTGCTTCGAGAGAGTCACTCACGTACACAAGTTGTGCAACAACTCGGAAATTATACAAAGCTACGTCATATATTTCCGTTGTCTATCGAAGCGTCAGAGGCATTAAGAAACGAGGGAAGAGTATATATAAAAACTTCTTTTTTATACTTGGCGTCAAGACGCTGCCGCGTCTCTTGATAGCAACGCATTAGAAAATTTCCGAGCTCGCTCAAAAGTGGGAACAACGGAATTTTGTATGATCAAAATATTATTGTCGTTCGGGAAGTAATATTTTTTTAATTTGCAAAATACCTATATATAGCAAACGAAAAGGAATGTGGTTAATTAATTGAAGATTGAATAACCGACGGCAGTGAACTCGCGGTCGTTGCGCAGCTCTGGCGATCACCCAAATTAAGGGGGGAAATAGGGTTAGACGGTTAAAAAAGTCGATTTTTTTTTTATTTCATAAATTGTTAGTAAAACTATTGAAAGAAATGGTCCGAAAATTTTTAATGCAAATTCCGTCTCGTTCTATTGTTATAAACCATTAAAGTGAGTATGTTAATTAAGTGAGTGTATTAAAGTGAGTAAGGGCGCGTGTTTCAAACGCGTTTTTCTGAAAACGACTTCTTTTGAACTTGCGTACACGCTAGTTTGAAAAGTTTTCAACCAATCGTTTTGAAAATTGGCAGTTACTTTCTTCATAGTATTGCGCTCTATATGAACCTAAAATCGGAATATTATCATTATACAAAATCATTTTTTTTTTGCAAATTAAGTTGTAAAAAATGACAAAAAATCATGCATTTTTGTTTTGCCCCCCGTAAAAAATTCAATTTTCTATTTTTTTTGATAGCATCTAAGTTCATATAGAAGAGAGACATATAATAAAAGTAAATTCCAACCTCGTTTGATTTCAGATGAAAATTACGGCTTCCAGAATGTACGCAAAATGCTGAGTCTGATTGTGACCTGCAATATGGGGTCGCTAATATCTTCGGTGTTTTTCAAGGAAATTCTTCAAAAATTTTATAGTATATACTCAAATATATGTTTAAAATATTCTCAAAGTTTCAATAAATTATATTCATTTTTTATACTATAAAAAAATTCATGAAAATCATTGAGAAAACGCTGTCCTAACCCTATTTCCCCCCTTAAGGACTCGCATAACTTTGAAATTTTCAAAAAATTCATTTGTTTTACAGATTTTTATTCTTTGTACTTTAAAGAATTTTTCAACAACTTTTAAGAAAATTCCACTCCGTTACGAAGATACAGCAATAAATGTGACCGGACATCGGGTTGGGACGGCTACCTAACAGAAACTTTAAACGCGTTTTCCTCGAAACTATGTTTTTAATGTGTTTTCAACTTTTTTTTTTCTAAATCTGGATAATTGTTTTCTCTATAGTCTGACGAGAGGTTTTTTTAATTTTTTGGTTGGACAGTGATTCATAAATTGTGAAGCACAATTTTTTTTTCTATATTGCATACTAAAGCTTGAAATACTGTAATTTCTTTATTTTTGAAAAAAAAACCAAAAATCCCTCCGTCGGACTATTACTGCTGCATTATTTTACTAGTCTTTTTTATTTTTGCAGATTGGATCATTTTTGGTGAAGTTATGATGTCGACAAGGAGGCGCCATGGTTTTGATCAGTAGCTCATTTATACCCGTAAATGATAAGGTTAATATGTAAAAAAAAAAAAAATTAATTTTTTTTCTTATAGTTGAAAAGTTAATAAAAAATGTGAAATCAACGATTTAATTATTTTTTCACCATATAACCTTTATAATATTTTTTGAAATATACTCGGTTTTCAGCACGTGCAGCGGTATGTGAGCACTGAAGCAGCTTTGGTCGCAGTCATTACTTGAATGGGTGATCGTTTAGCCGTGCACCGGCTGGCGCAAATACAACTGAAAGTCAGTCGAAACAAAAAGCTGTCTGTATCGACACAGGTATTCCGCAATTTCCCTGTGTCCATGGCAAATGCGATACACTGTAGCTAAAACGTCTGCGCGCGCAATGGAAATTAGGTTAGTCCAGCCAAGTCCTAGTAGGGCGTGATAGGGGAAAAAATGGAATTGGGAAGATTCATACGTAAAAGCCCGGAAGGTGTAAACGTTGGAACAAAGAAAACGACAATAAAAAGTAAAGAGAAACGAAGTACAAGAAATTATGAGACAGACGAGAAATTTCCGTTTCAAAGTCGATGCATTTTTTATTTATCATAATTATGCAGGTATACGACATTTATTGAACAATGAGATTATTTCATTGTTTCATTCCGAGTTCCATTAGGCATTCATTGTGTCGCGGAAAGACGCAAAAATATAATTCTCGCGAGTCTCACCCTGGCTCTCATTGGCAAATGAGAGTTGATTAATTTTGCGAGTAGCAGCTGCGATCGCAAATTCGCGAGACACCTCTCTGGCCCGTTAGCTTGTAACGAGATATTGGTCCTTTGTTGCTCGATAGCTCTGTATACAGAGGTATCGAGCAACCCCACGGTATATATATATCGTGTCTATACCATGAAAGTCTTGAGGACAAATTTATCTGAGAAATTTGTTCGTGTATCGAATCTTCTCGCAATCTTATCACACTCTGTCGCGATTAATTCGTACGAAGCTCCGCAATTGCGCGGACCAACCCGCGCTCGAGAGAGACAATTAATACCATCTGAGATTGGAACGCCGATACAGTGCTCGGGGATGAAACATAAAAATTCGAGAAAGAACCATTCGTATGATAATTCCTTGAATTTGCGTTGAAAAACAATTGAAGAAAGTAGAAAACGATTTTTCCGGTATGCCAGGCGGGCACTCCAATGAAAAAAAAAAAAAAAAAAACGGACGATTAAACAACGCAGTGGTGAAAAGTTATTAGATTCTCGAGTTGCTAGCCCCTTTTATTAATTGCAAGTGTTGAGGCGAGACAGAGGGAGAGATGGAAATAAAATTGTCATGAGATAGGTCGAGGCGAGAGCAACAAGTGTTACAACCCTTGTAGCCTCGAGAGCTGGTACCTTCGACACCACCCCCTTAGACACTTTCTCTACCTTCGAGGCGGATGATATTGACGCGCGAAAAGGGGCGGAAACTTTCGATGGCTTCGTTATAACAAGGATTTACAAAAAAATAAATGAATAATAATAATACAAGGAATCGCGAATCTTTTTAACTGAATATAACGACAAGTTGACTTTCATCGTCAGATTTCACAAGCCGTAAATCTCGATTACGATCTTACGAAATAAAAATGTATATATACAATTTAGAATGTACATTGACAATTTCGAATTTCAATATAAAAAACGTTTGAATGGACGAAAAAAATGTGAAAGAAAAAAAAAAACGTGAAAACTTAATGTCACGATTATTTCGTAACTTTTGTAAGCATATACACGAGCAGTTAAGCACGAGATCCTTGGGAATATCGAATTATTACTGTCACGTTTATATGATAGTAATAGGGTCGATACGAAAACGAGATTTTGAGGCGTTAAGGGGATTGACAGGGTTGGAAATACGACGAAGCGTTGAGCTTCGTCGAAAAGTGGGAGAGAGAGATAAAGAGAGAGGGATGCGTCGGCAGGACGCGTCGATGGTACAACGACGAGGAGAATTGCACGATGAGGAAGGATGAGAGAAATGACGAAGAAGAAGGAGAGAGGGCGCGTAACCGGGAGAGGAAATCGGTAGGAGGGTTGGCAGTTGCGAGGACACCAGTTGCTAGGCAGCGCCTCTCAATATCGGAGTTTTATACAATCGTCGTATATACCGAGATCGTGGTTCTCTTACGATACCGAACATGTACGGAGTATAACGTAAAATCAACGAGAAAAAATATCTGTCAAACGTGTTGCAACACCAAAATCTTTACGTATACGTATTGTCGTATGTTTCCTTTTTTTTTTTAAGTATCGATTCCTTTTTTTCGATCCTACGATTAAGGTAGTAGTCTGGGAACTTAAGCCGATTTTCGTGTCTTTTTTGGAGGGCATTTTTTGTAGGAAAATAAAAATGAATCGTTTTGAATATTTAGGATGTTTTTATTTACATATTAATAATACAAAAAAAAAATTTTGAATTTAATAGTTTATTATTATTATTATTATTGATCGAAGTTGGCACCACGAAAAAAAAAGCGCGTGGGTGGCCCCGGTGATTTTGGCTCTTGATGTTATCTGAAATAAAAAATTCTTGATAATTCTTAATCTATAGACATGTCATTCTGGTCGGAACTACTGAAGTTAAATTTCTCTTTATTTTACAACCCCTTCTTTGCTATAATAAAAGGACTTTTTTCCCAAAGTCCGCCATTTTGTTATTTATCCATGAAATTTAACTTCAGTAGTTCCGACCAGAATGACACGTCTATAGATTAAGAATTATCAAGAATTTTTTATTTCAGATAACATCAAGAGCCAAAATCACCGGGGCCACCCACGCGCTTTTTTTTCGAGGTGCCAACTTCAATCAATAATAATAATAATAAACTAATGAATTTTTTCAAAAAAAATTTTTTTTGTATGTTTAATATGTAAATAAAAACATCCTAAATATCCAAAACGATTCATTTTTATTTTCCTACAAAAAAACGCCCTCCAAAAAAGACATGAACATCGGCCTAAGTTACCAGACTACTACCTCAAAAGTACAGAGGGTTTGGCATAGTCGTCTTCAACCATCATTCAATAATAAATGAATTATGTTAAAGTACGCCAATTAATAATAGCAACGATAGTAATAAAATAAAGTCATTCTTTTAAAAAATTACATTTGTTAAAGTTTCGATTATGTCGAATATCAAATCGATCGAAAATTTGGTAATGTCGATTCGTCAAAAACAGCGTTACTTTGTTTCAAACTACTCTTTTCAATTATCATCATCCTTTCTTGATCTCCGAAATTTCATTGTCAATCACATATGACATCTTGATTCTTTATTGATATTTTCAACGAACCATCAGAGTTTCGCGATATTTCACGATGAAAAAGACGCGAGAGGATATTTCCTGAACGCGAAAATTTTTTTTTATTCCCTCAAGAAATGAATCTCGACAGTCGAGAGAGTTTGAGTGTCGCTGGTATCGTCGCGGATGTTTCGTTGTGAATATAACGAATATACGAACGAAGATACGTACAGAAATGTAACGAGGACGCCTACGGGGTGGTATTACATGTATAGAACGATTCGTGATCCTCGGAAGAGAGGTTGGGGGTTGATGGGGGCCTAGGACGAAGAAGGAGCTGTAAAGCCCCGCGTAATGCCAAGCAAATTAGCATCTCTCCGCTCATGAAGCATCGCCACTTCACTTCTATCTCTCTTTCTATTCTGAAACTCCGTTGGTAGCTCGGCGATACTCGGATCTCTACTTCATTTCTCCTTCGAATATCCGAGTGAACGTATACAAAATTATATATGGGGCGTTCAATGTCAATCGAAAAGTGAGTTTCGGGGGAAAAAAAAAAAAACAAATTAAACTCCTTCCTCCGTAGGACTTGAACATAAATCAAAGAGTCATTTGAATCCTCGAAGAATTGTATATAATTTTGTTTGGTTTTGTCAGAACTTCATTAACGAAATTTATTAGTTTCATAGAAACTAATTTATTAGTTCTATAGAAGCGAATTAAGCGCTTTTATTAATCGCCGCCAAATGAATATTTCAAAATAATGTCAGAATTATTCAAGATTGCTCCACAAGAATTTTTTTTTTCTTCGTCGGTTTCAGAGTCGAGACGTTAATTGAATTTATTTCACGAATTTATGGTGCAATGACACCGTGAGCCTCGTTCTTTTTTTTTTTCAATTAATCATGAGTTCTATGTTTTTTTTTTCTTTTTTAAATCGTGACTTTGGATTCTTTGTCAATGTCGTTTTGTAAGATCGTTTGTAATGTGTGTATAATTAATATGGCACAGAGGCGAGGAATTTGAAAGATCCAGTGGAGAAATGATGAAATACACGAGCGAACTGACCGAGACGTTCCCCGATCATAATCCCACTGGTATATTACGAAACTCGGGGAGCAGCGCCCCGCCGCCTGATCAAAAAATTCCCGCGGCGCAGCGTCCACTCAAAACCTAATCTCCTTATGGACCTTTACTGCCGCTCGTTGCACCGCGGGATTATATCTCACGAGGCTCAATTTTACTTCTCTCTAATTTTTTTTTCTCTCTTTCCTATGGGATACTTGCTCCTCCGTCAGCTAATTGAAGGATAGCCGGAAATTAGAAAATTGCAATTTCAAAGGCCAATTGATTCTTAACCTTACGAGCACAATTCAAATGCCAAATTCGAGTTATTTACGCTGGGCCAAAACCCCCAAACTTAAGAAAATAATTTAAAAAAGAGGTCTTGTGTTAGTTTTGCCAAAAAATTGTATATACATTTGGAAAGCGTGAGCGTACGAGGAGGAATAATTTTCCCATCGTAATTGCGAATGGTAAAAAGACCCTTCTGGAAACTCGAAAGTTAAAAATAACCAACGCCCAAATTGGCGAATAGGAAATGTGTTATGCGTGGATGGAAATATATACACATACATGTATATACATTAGGGCGATTTTTTTTTCGACTGTTTTTGTTTTCTCAGTTCCCACTTGAAATTTTGTTGGATATGTCGAAAAACAAATTCTCTGAAAGTTACAGCTGTTAATATTAATTCTAAGTACTTTCCCTTAGCGTGAAAAGATATTCCATCTAAAATACACGTAAATCGAAATTTTTTTTTTCGAAATTCTATAACTCAGCCGCATTATATGCTATCATATTGTTCTTGGTTTCGATATACTCAGAATAAAACAATCTACAAAAGTGCCTATTGCGGCGAAAGTGTAAATTGTACTAGTGAGTTGGTACGGGTCACTGAAGTTGATTTTTACTCAAAATTCTCGTTTTTTTTTGCTGTTATCTCCGAAACAATTAACTTTACAAAAAAAATGTAAATGAAAAATTTGTTGGAAATTTAATTTCTTACAAAAAAACTCCTATCGACCCAATTGCTTAGATTAATATTTCTTGAGATATTGAACTTCAACTTATGAGTAGTATACGATTTTTACGGTTTATATTACCGTAAAAATTGTATACTACTCGTAACTTAAAGTTCAATATCTCAAGAAATATTAATCTAAGCAATTGAGTCGATAAGACCTTTTTAGTAGGAAATTAAATTTCCAACAAATTTTTCATTCACATTTTTTTCGTAAAGTTAATTGTTTCGGAGATAACAGCAAAAAAAAAACGAGAATTTTGAGTAAAAATCAACTTCAGTGACCCGTACCAACTCACCAGTACAGTTTACACTTTCGCCGTAATAGGCACTTTTCTAGATTGTTTTATTCTGAGTAAATCGAAATCAAGAACAATATGATAACGTAAAATGCGGCTGAGTTATAGAATTTTGAAAAAATAAATAAATCGATTTACGTGTATTTTAGATGGAAAATCTTTTCACGCTAAGGGAAAGTACTTAGAATTAATATTAAGGGCTGTAATTTTCAGGGAATTTGTTTTTCGACATATCAAACAAAATTTCCGGTGGGAACTGAGAAAAAAAAATATTCGAAAAAAAAATCGCCCTAATATACATATTACGTAAACTAGAATATTACCGAATGCAAATGAATGAGACAAAATTTGTTAAATCGGTGAACACACCGATTTGTTCACCCTTCGGAAAGATTATCGTTATCTCGCTCCAAGTCACTCATTATTGATCGCTTATGGATATTATTACGCACGTATTAATAATTGCGCGAGGTCCTTCAAGCAGACGTGATGTATTATGGAACGAATATCGTTCGAAAACGAAAAGAATTTGAGCACGACGAAATACGGAAACGGGAGATGCTTGGACCTAAATCGTGAATTAATGCGGACTTGAATTCTGCTAGTACAAAGATTTACCGACTGGTGGCAAAAAAATAAAACGTGGGATAACCCAAATCACCTTAAACGTTAAACGTTGTTACGAGAACAAAAGTGCGTAATCCACATCAAGGTTATGGCTTTTTCTTTCCCAGCAATTTATTTTTATACTTTTATCATAAAGTTCGGAAAGTTTGTAAAGTTTTAGGCTTCATAAAATCGATGATAAGTTGTATACGATGTGATGGGGAGGGGGTTTGTGATGTACACGAGAATAGTACATGTGCTGCCGATTAAACGTAAACTGCAACTGCTTTCCCGTAATCACACAACGATTCGTCATTCTTATCCGTTTGTATCGCGGATTTAAAGAAGAAAAAAAAACAAACAAACGTGCAGCAGGTAGAGTGCATGGAAACGATAGAGTCTCAGCTATTAGTGTATACATTTCTTTCTCTCTGTCTCTCTCCCTCTCTCTCTTCACAACTGCAGTCTAACCGGTACAGTTGTTGGTAAATCCTCTTACTGATAGGTGTTTGCAATAAACCACCTGCGACAAAAAGAGACAAACAAATGGGTCAATAACTACCCCTATTTATTTTCTCTCGTCCGTTTCGAATGACCAATCACTGTATCGTCTCGTTTCTCAAGCGTCCAGAGTTTCACGCTCGATAGAATTTTCCACACGTTGACTAATTGCCACGTCGTTAATAATTCAGCTCCGCGAGAACGGGTCGTAAAGCAAAAATTACCGCGGTCGCTCGCCGCGGTTGGCAGATTGGAGTCACGCGCGCGCGCCCGCGCCCGAGTGCTCGCGATGAAAATCGGTTAATATATACCCCGATAGGACGTGATCTACTGATCGAAGAGATCTCTGTATGAGCGAACAAGAGAGAGAGGGAGAGAGGAAGAGAGGGAGAGAGAGAAAAAAAGGAAAGATATATCTGTGTATTTATGAAGATTCGAATCCAGAGTGAATATTTACGTGCGATGTGTAGAGGGTTAATGGTACGGTGCGAATGGGGTACTTTCCGTGGGGCATAGTTGACACGCCGTGCTCGACCATCGACCATAATCGAATGTTCAAGTATTCACTGGACGTACAGTATCGTACAAAATGTACCAAGTTAAAAAAAGAAATGCAGTTCAACAATATTTACCTACACACGCTAAAATTCTAAACAAATATTTATCAAAATCGAACGTAGCTTAATCTTACTACGATAATAAAGCTGGAGAGTTTGTATGTTTGTATGCGTGTATGCTCGTATGTTCATATGTTCATATGTTTGTATGTTCGTATGTTCGTATGTTGGTATGTTGGTATGTTGGTATGTTCGTATGTTCGTATGTTCGTATGTTCGTATGTTCGTATGTTCGTATGTTGGTATGTTGGTATGTTGGTATGTTGGTATGTTGGTATGTTGGTATGTTGGTATGTTGGTATGTTGGTATGTTGGTATGTTGGTATGTTGGTATGTTGGTATGTTGGTATGTTGGTATGTTGGTATGTTGGTATGTTGGTATGTTGGTATGTTGGTATGTTGGTATGTTGGTATGTTGGTATGTTGGTATGTTGGTATGTTGGTATGTTGGTATGTTGGTATGTTGGTATGTTGGTATGTTGGTATGTTGGTATGTTGGTATGTTGGTATGTTGGTATGTTGGTATGTTGGTATGTTGGTATGTTGGTATGTTCGTATGTTCGTATGTTCGTATGTTCGTATGTTCGTATGTTCGTATGTTCGTATGTTCGTATGTTCGTATGTTCGTATGTTCGTATGTTCGTATGTTCGTATGTTCGTATGTTCGTATGTTCGTATGTTCGTATGTTCGTATGTTCGTATGTTCGTATGTTCGTATGTTCGTATGTTCGTATGTTCGTATGTTCGTATGTTCGTATGTTCGTATGTTCGTATGTTCGTATGTTCGTATGTTCGTATGTTCGTATGTTCGTATGTTTGTAGTATTGTATGTTTGTTCGAACGCGCTAAGCACAAGAAATACTAATCCGATTTCGAAAATTCTTTTTGCATTAGATAGCCCGTTTATTCGGAAAGGTTTTACGCTATATAACTCTATGCTATGGCCCTAAGGAGCAGTGGCGGTACGTTGAATCGGCGGACGGAAATTTGACGCGGGTAAAACCACGGTGCATAGCTCGTCAGGAATAAAAACGATATGTTAACCGCATACATTTTTTCACATTTACGTTCTCCTTCTGATATATCATTTTTTCATCGCATTAATCCTTTTTCTGACTACCAATGTTGTACGCAAATCTTTTTCAGAAACTTAACGCGAACGTCGTATTTGAAGTTGATTTTTTATTATCAATCAATCGACGAACGTTATTGCATAGTCGGAAGTATAGCGCACGATCCCTTGATGTTTGACGCGCCATCGAGTCGCAAACAATAATTATCATCAAGACTGTGTGTGTGTGTGTCGTCATGCACGTATCGTCTGTATCCGCGTGATGCACCATATATCGCGCTCGCAAAGGAGTTGACAATTATGTATTTATATTTGAAAAGGTAGAAATCATTCCCCGTATCCCAGTCGCGAACGGAGTTAATATTCACCTTTGACGATATACCATTACACGTGCTCGCTGCTCCTGCCAGCGACAATAGAAAAGTGCGATTTGCGCCGATATCTGCTCGCTCTCTGACGTACTCGAAAGTGTTAAACGATAGCGATCACGCACGCCTGACAAAAAAAAAGAATTTGTTTACTACTTTTTTTTCTGACTATTTAACTGTCTTCCTCAATATTATTATGATCGTTGATAAGCAAGAAATTAAAAAAAAACGAATGAATAAAGAATTTCGACAAAGATTACGGTAGCACTTCTCGTGTACGCGTTAAAAACAAATAAAACAACCTTTGCAACGATATTCTAAGGAGTAAACAATTATTTTTGAACAATTTTTAATTTTTATCACAAAGCTATACTCGTTAATGTGTTATTTTTTATTGCTGATTGAATTCGTTATTTTTAGTGCTATATTAAAAAAGTACGATTTTTAAGGTTCGATATCTCGCCTGAGGCTAGAATCTTCCAGTCAGACAGATCACTTCTTAGAAAGTCCGATGACCTCTGATTTTTTAATTATTTTTTATCAGGAAACATCAGAAATGTCGAACAAACACGTGGTGTTTTTTTCGATTTTCTCAATTTCCCGTCCAAGTGCATAAATTATTTACCTAAAGACGCGACATCGATGATTCGTATAACAAGACCCAAAATGAGGATTTAAAATATTTTAATTTCATTTCTAACAACCATCAAATGAATTTAAAGTGTCATCGCAAGTAAATAGTAAACATGTATTGGAGCAAATTGTAAAAATTATTCATTTTTATGTCCGAAAGTATATTTTCATTCCAGAGATTCACCAGAAATCTGACGAGACGAAAATAGACGAAAAAAGTTGTATTTTATCGGAAAAGAGGCGGAAATAAAAAAAAAAAGTTAGGATATTCGATCAAGCCCGCTATATCGAGCACTACCGTTCGATTTTCATTCTCTGTATGCCTGTTACCCAGTATGCTCTCTCCTGTGCGTAGCCAGGGTCTCCAGTTTGCATATAAACGAAGTTTTATATGCCTACGAATTGAGATTATGTTGTAGCGCGAAATGTGAGGGGTTAGGCATACGTGAAACATATCGATTTTACGGTGTGTGTACTACAATAGAGTTGCAAATTTTTTTTTGTTATTCCTTTCCGTAAATTTCCTGGAATATTTGAGCGTGTATACACGTGACGGGCGACACGAAAATCGAACATTGTACGAGCCTCCGCGGAAGCGAGTAATTATAGAACAAAGTGGAAAAATATATCGCGGCACGAGCGTGATAATCTCCACTCATCGTGTTGTATAATCAATGCTGTAACTGGATCAACGTGGTGAAACTCCGAACTGTCACCGTTTGCGATGAAACGAATGATGAATAAAAATCGAACGAATCATTGAGCGAGATATAGATTGAAAAATAAAATAAATAATGGAAATGTAAAGAACGAACAAATTATGCTAAGCCGAAAAAAGATTTCGCCAAGTAGTCAACAAAAAAAAACGAAGCATCTGTCTAATTCGTACTATTCATTAGCATTTAAATCGTTTGCGAGAATCGATTTGTCGGAAATTATCGAAAAACGTCATTTATTTCCGGAGACGGATTTGAGAATGCGTTTGTTTTTTATTTTGTGTTTGTATCCGAGGATATTTGCTAGTAGGGCAATATGAAATATAGATATATAATTTTGAATTTGTGTTTGCTGGGAAATCTTCATTAATGAGGAATTATAATAAACTATGCACTTGCTCGAGACCTTTGTTTCGTACACTCGGGTTATCGCGGTTGAACTCACTCTCTCTCTCTCTCTCTCTCTCTCTCAAATCACACGAATCCTCGGGTTTTATTTTTTTCAATAATACTTTTTATCGTACTTTCCGAGCTGCTGCATTGTAATCGTCGACAATTGAACGGCTTCACCTCCCACAAAAGGTTATATCACAAGCTGAATTCAGCTAATATGTAACGTTTCAATTCTGAATACGTTTATGACGTGTGAAAAGTCTCGAAGCCATTGACGCTAAAAATCATTACTAAAAACTAAAACTCCCACATCAGGCACTTGAGCAATTGAATAGAAAATTTAAACTCAATAGCTAACAATTAAAAATCATAAAACAAAAATTACAGACAGGTCTAAATTGTTATTTTTCTAATTCGCCAATTTTTTTGTTCACCAGGAGCCATTCAAAAATAAAGAATAATTTTATTTTACGATAAAGAATATATTTTTTTATTTCAAATCTACTTTACATTCGCCGTCAAAATGTTGATTTATCGAAACAATTTTCGCGCTCTCGAAGCATTCACGGTGATATATCAATTCCCGCATTGAAAATTGCAGCATCTGTCAATCGATCGGCAACGATGACTACGTAAAATCTTACGAAACCCCTTTTTGGCTCGTGCCCCAAGCGTAATAAATGAATTGCATCAGTCGCACGAAAGCTGTGGTGCAAAGCCATAACCCCTTCACGGTACTTCCTTCATCATAGAAATTTTTCGTAACATCTGTCATATTGGACATCACCACCGTGTACCATGACATCTATACACCCACGCCAGCATTGCATAATAATAAAATTAAGCCTCGTGCCAGAAAATTTTTCGACCGTAAAGGGAGATGATGATGAAAAACGCGCGCGAGCCTCATTCATAATATCCACCCTTGACAATAATCACTCAACCCATTCTTCATTTTTCCCAATTTCGGACATTTCCCTATTTCCTACGCTCGTCGAACGTGTCTCTTGCATAAAGGAAAGCGAATAATGCAAAAACCCTCGAGGATAACGGTGAAATAAACGAAAAGTGTACTATAAAGGAAATCCTGCGGCGGTCGATTTTGTCGTCGAGCAGCTGGTCGGCCGCGGTCATCAGTAACGATTCAGAAGTCTAGTTTTGGCAGATTTTCCGTTTGATTTTGGCTGGGGTTTCTTGTGCATCGGTTCGCACTGTGATCGCAAGGCCCACAAGAGAGAATTAAAATGCAATGTGAAGGGAGTATGACGATGTGGATATGACTCAAACGTCGTTTTTTTCCCTTTTGATTCGCAAAAAAAACGACTAAAATCCATGTATATCTATAGAAATGTTTGTAAATCGTATGGATTTTCGAAAAATTAATAAATTCTTTTATGAATAGTGCGAATACGTCAGTGAATGATTTTTCGAAGGATTTTCATGATATCGCCTGTTTCCTCATGTGAAATTTTGAATACAAACGCTCGTCACTAAAGTGTTAATAATTAAAATCGACGTTTGAAAGAAAAAACAACTTTACAATCGAAGCCAGATGAGATATTCCAAGCTCCAATGGAAACTGTTGCTAACGAAAAGATTCTAGTGAAAATAGAGTCATTTCACTGATAAACCCACTCGACAGATGATTTTTATTGATTTTTTGTTCATTTTCACATCATAAATATCGACTATTTGCAACTAAAAAGGGCGTGAAGTCACATCACTTTATGTATTGAATCGTAGCTTACGACTTTTTGTTCGCTAGCAGCCAATGTATATAAACTATATACTGTATATACGAGGTCTGTTCAAAAAGTATCGCGAATTTCTAATTTCCGCGGGCTACGTATATTCGATTTTCGATTTTTTTGTGGCGTTAGGTTGGTACTCGTGTCCCTCGCTTATGCTGAAAAAATCGGCCATTTTGAATGTTTAGTTAATTGTTGACAGCTGTTTTGGTTAGACGTGTTTTGGCTTGTCTTCGATTTTTGCCTATTCCAAAAAAGCAAACTTCCATGGCGACGATTGAGCTTTGGTTACCACGTCATAACCATAAACCCATGATTCGTCACCAGTTGTGACCCTCTGGAGCAAATTTGGGTCGTCGCGGACCGAGTCCAACGGCTCCTTAGCAATGTTAACGCGACACTGTTGTTCTTCGAAATTGGGCAATTTTGGCAGGAATTTCGCGGCGACCCGTCTCATGCCCAAATCATTGGTAAAAATCGAATAGCACGAGCCAATCGTTATGTTTAGTTCCTCGGCAACTTCTCTAACGGTGATTCGACGATTGGCCAATATTATTTTCTTCGCTTCATCAATGTTTTCGTCTGTTGTTGATATGCTCGGGCGTCCGGAACGCATTTCGTTGTTCGCATCTTCTCGGTCCTCCGAGAACATTTTGTACCACCGATAAACGTTGCTTTGGTCCAAGGTAGCTTCACCATATGCCACAGTCAACATTCGGAATGCGTCCGCGCGCCTTATTTTGTTTTTCACACAAAATTTGCTACCGATTCTTTGATCCACTTTTTGGAATAGGCAAAAATCGAAGGCGAGCCAAAACGCGTCTAACCAAAACAGCTGTCAACAATCAACTAAACATTCAAAATGGCCGATTTTTTCAGCATAAGTGAGGGACATGAGTACCAAATTAACGTCGCAAAAAAATCGAAAATCGAATATACGTAGCCCGCGGAAATTCAAAATTCGCGATACTTTTTGAACAGACCTCGTATATGTATATGGAGCAGATGTCCGATCTGTATCTCGGATTTCTTCAACTCCCACGCGTCTGAGCAAAAACCCTTTCGTCGAGTCTCATAGAATCAGCGAAAAGGGGAGAGAGGAAGAGCGAGGGTGGGGGGTGAGAAAAGGGACAGAAGGGAAAACGTTGAACGATTTCGTGAACGCATTCCAACGAGGCAAGTTCGAGGCGTACGGAAGAGTGGCAAAGAAGCATTTGAGGAAAGAGGAAAGGGCGAAGGAGGGTCGAGGGGGATGTTAGGGGAGAACGAGAAGACGAGTGGATGAATGGGGAGTGGAGATGGTGTACTGCGTGGGCGTAGAAAGGATTGTGCGCTTGTGTATCGTACAGCACGGAGGTATATACTCTACGAACGTGTCTAGTTCCGGTCAGATGAGAAAAGGGCAATAACGGGGCCTTCCCGCGGGGTTTTCGAACATTTTGTGTGTGCGTATATACAGGGTGTCCCGATAACTAGAGCGTCAGAGTGACACGGCGCGTTGGATTGGCTCCGGACTTATCAGAATAAACAAATATGACTTCATAGTAAAAGTCTCATGGTTTTCGAGAAAAATCGTCTTATTTGATTTTTCGTGAAATCCCTACCTAGCACTTGTTATTCCGCTACCATTGCTATGATTTACTTTGGGTTTATTCATATTCTCTTCCTAAAATATGTACCGTTGGTGTATTAGGATTGGAGATAGACAATCTAAGCGCATTTTGTAAAAATTAAATAATCATTAAGTATTATTGTCGTTTGTTTCGTGATGTTGAAGTTTGCATCGTTGGAATTCAACGAAAATAAATTTTTTACACCATTAATCCCACTTAAGATTGGATTATCGATGACAAAAATCGTTGAAACGTTTTATTGGGGTCTCCTTAAAAAAATCTGGGGCTAAATGGGGCACGAGAAGGGAGAGCAATGCTGAGAATGAAAATTTAAAAAACTATTTGCGTTGCGTTCCAACGATGCAAACTTCAACATCATTTTGTTACCTTATACTCCCACGAAGGTACTATTTTCTTCTTTTCTCAGAACCAGTTTGCTTAACCGCCTTAGGTATATACCTCGTCCGCTTAAGTGTCTTTTGTTCAAGCCCAAAGTAATTCTTAACAATGGTAGCAAAATAGCAAGTACTAGGTAGCGATTTTTTCGAAAAATCAAATAAAACGATTTTTCTCGAAAACCATGAAACTTTTACTGAGGTCATATTTGTTTATTCTGATAAATCCGCATCAAATCTAATCCCCCGTGTCACTCTGACGTGCTAGTTTTGGGACACCCTCTATATATATATATATATATATAGATATATAGATATATGTATACGACATGTATAATGAATGTGTATTCAAAGGACACGATTATATGTACCATTGTTACATATATACCATTGTTATATAGCCCGATGGCCATTTTAAACCTCGAGCGTTCCCATGAACGTCATATAGAGATTTAGGATTTATACGTATATACATAAGCAGAGATTTAGATATTGTGAAAATGACGAAAAATGTATTATTATATCCTCTCGATTATTCGATCACGCGTGAGCTTAATTCCGATTGTTATTCATTATTATTTAATTAGATTTATAAAAAAAATCATCATCATTATTATTATTATTATGTTTTAAGTAACAAAAATGAAATCGTACACGTAACTCTTATCAAGAACTCGTGATATCTTAATTTATCCCGCCAGTCAGAGAGAGAGTTACCCGTGTCGTGGCGCCGATTATCGCGCTAAAACATTAGCCATAGTATATTAACGACCAGCCGGTAATTAATGAGCGTGTTAAAGCCTCAACCTGGAACGTTCACGAGGAGGAAGTTACGACGCGAAGGAAACTCCGAGTCAAAGAGGTATATATTATGCGTTTGGATGAACTTCCAATAACTTAACAGCTCCGAATCGCGAATTTTCCAAAAGTTAACTTTCACGTCGCCTCTTCCGCTTTGCCAATCATTTAATTGTTTTTTTTTTTTTGTCATTGAGGTAGTGCACACGGTGAAAATTAAGGAGCAATTTTCAACTTGAGAGAAAGCGAATTTTTAATTTCATCGAAGCTGAGAACTTGTAAAATTTTCTAATTTCGATTTATTCATTCAACTGTTGATATGAAATTCAAAAAAAAAAACATCAATAACTAAAATATGCAAGAGAGAAAAATTCCGATGTCTCTTTAAAGGCAAATTTTTCCTTGATCTATTGAAAGATTTCTATTTTTTCGTACACTCGGAAAAGAAAACAAAAAAATAGTTATACACGCCGATTGAGAGATGAAACGCGTGAGAAACAATACATGCACTCTCGTCCCCGATAACCTTTACACGCGCGCCGACTTTCGAAGAATATATGTTGCATGTATTAATTACTCGACGTCGAGACGCCGCTCGTGTCTCTTGATTTACAGTTCAGCCGGTTGGAGATCGAGCATTTCGCGTTCTCTCACGACCTTGCAAGAACGAGAAAGTACGGGACTCCCCCACAAATATAATCGATATTTTGTCTTCTTTAGTTTAAATAATATTAATTTTCCGCATCGGGAAACGCGGTAGCCTCTTGACCCCCAAGTTGCATAATTATAGGCGTGATACAAGCATATAAACGAGTACTTTAACAAATTTTCTACAACCATCCAGTAATAAAAATAAATAATAATAAAAAAAACAGTGTTCAATAGAAAATAAAATGATAACGAGACATTATCTTCATCATAAACTGCGAAGCCGATATCGAACGAATGAAAATGTGCTGCGTTATATACACTCACCCGAAAAAAAAGCGGTACACTTAAAATTTCGAAAAAATCACTAAATTTCAAATGACGGTAACTGCGTAAATAATGAAGATATAAAGGTCTTTAAAAAGGAAAATAAAGCTTGGAATCTCTACTTAAAGGATCGATTTATTTCAATGTTGCGAGATTAATTTATTGAAAATGGCGGATGACAAAGCGAGAGCATGCAGAATTGTAAAGTATTGGCCCGAGTTTGCGACGACCCATGGCGTGAGTCAGGTGTCGCAACACAATGGGATAAAGGCATATGATAGTACAGAGTCTCCTCTTTAAAATACTTTTTTAATCGTTTCGATACGATGATTTTTCGCCTAGTTATTCGCATTTAAAGTAAAAAACATCCTTTTTCTTCAAATGCGAATAACTCGGCGAAAAATCATCGTATCGAAACGATTAAAAAAGCATTTTAAAGAGGAGACTCTGTACAATCACATGCTTTTTATCTTATTGCGTTGCGACACCCGACTCATGCCATGGGTCGTCGCAAACTCGGACTAATATTTTTCAATTCCGCATGCTCTCGCTTTGTCATCCGCCACGTTCAATAAATTTATCTCGCAACATTGAAATAAATCGATCCTTTAAGTAGAGATTCCAAGCTTTATTTTCATTTTTCAAAGACTTTTCTATCTTCATTATTTACCCAGTTACCGTCATTTGAAATTTAGTGATTTTTTTTCAAATTTTAAGTGTACCGCTTTTTTTTCGGGTGAGTGTATTTTTGAAAGAAGTTATTTAATAAACCCAATTTTCCTTGGGTATTATTATTATTATTATTATTATTATTATTGTCGTTGTTACTATTATTATTTAAATATCTACATTACGTGCAAATAATTTTATTACACGCCAATGATTTTTTTCTTTAACTCCATCTCAAGAATTTGCCTTTCTTCACGCATAATTTTTATCGCGGGGTAACGAGGATCAAAATGTTTAGAATTTGTCTTATTTCTCTTTTTAATAACTCGATATAAACATATCGCCTTTCACCTGAACAGCCTCGAGTGACCGGATAACTTGAAGTTTGAGAGGGGTCGGGGGGGGGGGGGGGGGGGGGAGAGCTGCTGTAACTTTTGCGCTGGTCAGCAGGCGTTTTCCTTGTCACTTGAGGAGAGGATAAGGAGCGAGACGATAAAATTCGCAATGCACTCGTTCCACACCACATATACGATCTCGTAAATGCGCGCTATTTAATATTATAATATCGCTGGCAAAGGTGTACGAGATATGAGTCGAAGAATTTCTCGACTCGAGAGTGCGTGGGCATGAATGTACTCTCGGGTAAACGAGCCACCAACGATTGTATTTTTTATATAACAATTTATAACCTACTTTAATATCTATCAATGCTGCTATACATAAAGAGACCTACTCCGCCTCATTTCTCATGCCGTAATAGCCACACCTCTGTATGGTTACTTTGAGAGCAAAAAAAAAAAAATACATTCCTTTGTTCAAGCTCCTCTCGTAATTAGTTAATAATTTATTATTTTATCAGAGTGCCGATGCAATATTTGTGTGCACACGTTGACACCCCTGTACTCCATAATGTTCAACGATTATTGTTTTCCGTTGTATTAAAAAAAGAACAACAATTAAACGTAATGGATAACGAAGACGCGAGTGACGATCGTTATTTTCGTTTGTTTAAAGTTTTTTGTTTTCCCGCAATGCAAAAGACAAATAATCATCGAAATTATGAAGTAAGGAGGAGTCGGTGCAATTAGGAATAAGGGTGGATCACTTTTGTAAAATAATTCATAATAAATAAATTATTTGAAAAATAATAAACAAAGAATCCGTGTTTTTTGTTTTTTAACACGACGATATGATCGAATTTCATAAAACTTTTTGCTTCAAATTTACATATACTTGATTTATGTATGTTTGATAAATCCTCCTTACAATATTCCTCGTGCGTGCACACCTGCCTCACCACGCTTCCGCCATTCTACAATTCCTCTTTCCTCGCGCTCACGCGCATTATTACGTAAAACGATCGTGTTTAACCCATTCTAACGCAATATACAGAAATTCAACTTGTGAACCGAGTGTGTATCGCGGGCTTTGCGCCAACGAGGCGTGTTCTCTCACTTGCTCGACATATATTACACGCTCTATCTCGTGTGTACATTAAATTTATTGCACCCGTACATAGTACCGATACGTCTACGTTGAAAATTCATTGAGCCGACGAAGGTCGGTGCGAAATTGAATGAATTAAAAGGCAAGGTGCCCGGGGTCCCGCGACTCGCCGAAGAAGTTTTGTAAGCACCATTTTTATATCAATCAAAGAAGATAACATCGCACAATGTAGGCTTCGAAAATACCGGAAATACAACGTTGAAAATATGATTGTCGCACGTCGTTATCCGAAAGCTTTTCAATTTTTTTTCGTCCCCTCGAATTAATAAACAAATTAAACATTGGTGCTGAGAGATGTGTAAGAAAAAATTGTCAATATTTTTCCCACCGAAAATAATATTACAACTGATTGGGATGTAATTGCAAATTTAAGGGATATGGTAACGATAGGATTTTCAACAAAATCGATGTTTTTTTTTTGCTTGAACGATGCTTTATCATCATAAAAATAAGTTACTATTCGATTTATTGCGAGGAAACATTTTTTTTTTTCACCGACTTTAAGCGTATTAACGTAAACCTACAGCCAACAGCGAACAGCCAACAGTTGTACGGGCAACAGCTGTTTTTCTAATTGTCGTGATAAATAACTTCGACAATTTTTACCCGATTGACTTAAAATTTACAAATTATGTTTTTAATTGCATTTCGCGAAGAAGTACGTACGGAATTGACTGATTAATTAAAAACTTTCCATTTTATGAGGAATTTTATACGAAATTTTTTCACTGGAAATTCACGTTTTAAGTTCAAATGCCTACAATATTCGAATAAAACAATATTTTTCAAATTCCGTACGTACTTCTCTAGGTATTCTGATGTAGATTGACGAGAATTTTTTTTTTTGTTCTAGGTAAAAAATTGTGAATACCAAATGTCACGCCGCGAAGCGCCTCAAAAAAAAAAAAAAAAGATACCAAAAGCAAATGGCAGTAGTCGGCCGTTTTGTATAACAAAAAACAAAAAAATCGATGTACAATTAGTTTTATAAATAAATCACTTTTTTCTAGAAAACAAATTGTTAAATGTGCACATGATTTTATACCCTCTAACATGGCCATACCCCTTAAGGGGGGGAAATAGGGTTAGACGGTTAAAAAAATCGATTTTATTTTATTTCATAAATTGTTAGTAAAACTATTGAAAAATATGTTCCCAAAATTTTAAATGAAAATTCCGACTCGTTCTATCGTTATAAGCCATTAAAGTAAGTAGCTCTCCTTCAGGCCCCGAGCGCGCCACGTGTTTAACCGCGTTTTTCTGAAAACAACTTTTTTTGAACTTGCGTACACGCTAGTTTGAAAAGTTTTCAACCAATCGTTTTGAAAATTGGCAGTTACTTTCTTCATAGTATTGCGCTCTATATGAACTCAAAATCGGAATATTATCACCATTTAAAATAATTTTTTTTTTGCAAATAAAGTTGTAAAAAATGGCAAAAAATCATGCTTTTTTGTTTTGATCCCTGTAAAAAATTCAATTTTCTATTTTTTTGATAGCATTTAGGTTCATATAGAAGAGAGACATATAATAAAAGTAAGTTCCAATCTCGTTTGATTTCAGATGAAATTTGCGGCTTCCAGAATGTACGCAAAATGCTGAGTCTGATTGTGACTTGCAATATGGGGTCGCTAATATCTTCGATGTTTTTCAAGGAAATTCTTCAAAAATTTTATAGTATATACTTAAGTATATGTATACAATATTCTCAAAGTTTCAATAAATTATATTCATTTTTTATACTATAAAAAAATTCATGAAAATCATTGAGAAAACGCTGTCCTAACCCTATTTCCCCCCTTCATACGAGCTACTCAATTTAGCCCCTAAATTCATTATTGACAATTAATTTTGCGTCAAATTTTAATAGATTGCAATTTTCGATAATTGTAAAAATGTTAAATTATGAAAAAAAATATATATCAATTTTCAAATTAATAAGGGAGAAAAAAAAAGTAATTTGTATATCGAGGTTCGTTAGTGAAATATTCGTGTGTGACTGCCAGACGTCGGGCAATTCACTTCCTGATATACGCCGCCCCGAGTATAGATATAGAAGGAAGAGGTGGGGAAAGATGGAACAGCAAGAAGAGCGCGGTGAAGAGACAACGTGTAAAGGTGAGACGTAGACGATCATCATCTCACGTTGGATTTCTCTCTTCGCTGGCTCTAAGTCTTCGTCCATGACGTCACTGGAAACCTTGAGGATCGCGACCTCGAAAAACGGGCAAGTGGGATGTGTGGTTTTCTGTGTTCATATTATAAAAACGCGTGTGTGTGTGTGTGTGTGTGTGTGTAACGTGTGTTTTAAGACGCCACAAGAGTTTCGTCTACTCTAGCTGTCTTTCATCGTCGCGATTCTCGCTATTAATTATCGGAATTAACGAACGTTTTTACTCTCATACATCGCTGATAGTCCCCAGGTTGCAGGTGCATCTGTATAGGTTATGCACGATTACGTCTCGTATAGCGGGATTCTTCGACTCAACAGTATCGACGCGAGAAATCAGAATTTTGTGTGATTTACAAAATCCAATTTTTATTAAATTTTGTTTATTTTTTTTCAATCAATTTTCTATTGAACGTACATCCGAACCGCGTTACATTATGCTTGTAAATTTAGCACATCAATTACGTAAAATGTAAAAAAAATTAAATGGAGTTTTATCTGTACGCAAGTGAGTTCTACAGTTCCTGGCCCATTTCACCAATAGTTTTGGTCATTTGACGAGGAAAAATCAAAATTGACAAAACGAATACGCTGACTTGACGTAGTATATCACTTTTACGATTTTTTTTAATATCCTACATGGTTGTGCAATTTTCACAGTTTTATAGACTAGATTCGGTGAATTCTGATACTTTTTTATCGAAATAATTCGATTTATTGACATTTAAAGTTTTATTTGAATAAAATCACTTCATTCTGGTGAAAAACAACTTTTTCGACGATTTTTTATACAATTTTGAGTTCCTCAAAGAAATGGCTACTGAATTAGTAATCAGCGAGTCAATGTAAATCGACATAGCGTCCTAAAAGAAAATTAAAGAGTTCAACATTTTTTTGCATTTCGACCAAACAGAAGTGGCTTCACTAAAATCGCTGTAACGTTGCTTCCCGATGGAGTTGGAACCCCGCTCTGTGCTCATTCTTTTCGTAACCGTTCAACCTTTAAAATGCCGCTTCGTTTATTGAGCTACGATTTTTTTTCGATTTTTCATAGATTTTCAAAGTTGCAATATTTTCGATTTTCGGGAATTTTTCCATACATACCCCTTCTCATTTTTTTTCGCCGATTTTCAACCTGCCCTCACGGCTACAATAATTGAGATATCGTGATAATCCAAAATGCATCCTCTAAGTTTACTCGAGACGTTTTGAAAAAACCCGTCAAAACCCAAAATCGTTCAAACGGGTGTGAAGTTATGGCCATTTGAAATTTCGATATTTTTAGGTTTCTGAAAAAGTGGGCAAAAATGACAAAAAAATTTTATTCATTTTTCGCAATGTTCCGACACCTTGTTCGATCGGAAATTTTCCGCTGATTGCGAATAACACCGAGTTTCTGTCGATAGCTCAAAAGATCGATGGGAAAACGCGGAAAATTGTCAATAACTATGGAAAAAATTGCTAACTTGGCCGAAACTGTTCCGAAATTCATGAAGCAGTACCGGAACTGTAACGTACAATTTGAAAGAAGACCAGAACTCATGTCAATGCATCAGATACCCCCTAATACAGTTTAGAGATGTAATTTACATTACGTTAATGTACTTGCAAGAGATTAAATTCTTAAAAAAAAAAATGAGATACCGCGTTTCGAGGGTATAATTCAACCGAATGTGGTCTATAGAACCGTAGAATTCGCCGAAAACTGTAAAATGTAATGGAAAAATTTTCGTATCATATACACGTCACATTTTTCTATCATCTCAGCGAAAAACAAAAACTTTTAGTTGACACACTGATCAGCACGATCACAAATCAGTTTTTTTTCTTCCAACTTTTCATACACGTGTATTTTAAATTTCATTTTTGTATACGAGACAAAAGATAAAAGCTTATAATCTTGCGTACGTGATAAAAATTATATACATGGAGAGGACACGTTGCGTTCACTCGTGACGATTCTCGTTTGAATGAAACGAAAATTCTCGTGTCGAACTGTTTTCGAGGCAGAAAGGCGTGAACCCGAATATTGTCAAACAAAAAAGTGTTCAGCGTTATTCTCTTTTAACCGGTACGTTCGGTACACGTATCAATATCACTGTGAGTAACGCGAGTCGCGACAGAACGACTCGAAACAAAAAAAAAATCTTTGTGACTTTTACGTCACGTTCGGGGGGGGCGTTGTGGATAGCACCGTAACTCGATATGAATTTAAAAAAAATGGGTGTAAAAAAAAATATCCGACTAGACGCATCATTCTGTACACGCAGTTATACGATTATTGTAACATTAATTGCAATAAAAATTTTTATTGTCCTCGCAATAATGAACTTTGAACTTTGAGTCCCGTTGCTACGCGTTGTGCAGCAGACACGTGAGAAATCGCTTCGAGTTTTTAAAGTGCCGGAACTAAACGCGAAGCTAGACTTTTTTTTCTTTTCTATTTCTCAACGTGATCTTATATAAGATGCCACTATAAACGGAAAATAAATATCGCACACAAGTATTTGCAAATAAAAATGAAAAATATTGCGATAAACGATCGTATCGTGAATTTATTGATTCTATCAGAATAACATAGCGTTCAATTTTTACGTGTACCAGGCCGCGAGATAAAATCATCCGATTACGAATGTCATCGTCGGGGCGAAAACGAAAACGAGAACAGAAAAATTATTCCTACTTTCATATTGACTTTTTTTTTTTTTTTTTAATTCGGAAAGATGAGCCCCGACGGAATTTGAAAAGTACGAGAGCCCGGCAATCGTGGCTTGTTCAACGAATATCTCGAATGGCCCTGACTCGGTCATTCGGTTACATTAGAGTTCGTTTAAAAAAACAATAATAAAAATAAACAGCGAGAAATAAATTGACGGTGGGTTGAGACGAGTAGATTTGAAGAGGAACGTTCACGTGGAACAGCCCCCTCCTCTTTCCACCACCCTTCGTCAGGACGTGGGTAGACACGAAAAGAAGTAACGAAAAAAAAAAAGAAAAAAAAAGGTAAAAGAATTTGTGCAAGGAAATAAAAAAAATGATATATTTGGAAAGGTTAACCGCTGCAAGGACACGCACGAGACGTAGACGCGTGTGTGTGTGTGTGTGTGCTCGCATGGCCGTCCGATGCGCAATTGCCTTGAGGAAGGTCCGGAATCACGAAATTCGGCCCACGAGACATCACAGCCAAGCAGTTTCGCGCAAAAATTTGATGACTACGCGCGCGCACGCGCGAATGTTTCACACGTCAGTGAAAAGCCGAGCGAAAAGAATAGGCCACGTTGTTTCTCATACGTTGAAACAACAACTTTGCAACTTGCTGACAAAGCGAGTATACTTGTTACGCAATCGTATCAATCGTTTTTATTCGTATCGATGAAAAAAAAAAAAAGCATGTATAAAAAAAGGGGGGGTCTCTCTACGATTAAAAGTGAGAATAAACGTGTTTTATTATTTTTATTGAGCGAACAAAAATCGTATTCGAAAATGTCCAAATGAGAGATTGTCCGAAATGATTTTCTGGTCGCGTAAAAAAAAAAAAATTCGGTTGAATGCATAAAAAATTGTAAGAGGATTTATAAATTTTTAATATATTTATTTCAATTTGAGAAAAATAAATCGCCTTTTATGATTTTTCGCACTTGCATCTGAATATTCGTTTGCACGAACGTAGAAACATTTCCGACGAATGCCCCTCGTTTGGGATTTTCCGATACGTTTTTTTTTTATTATTATTTCGGAAAATTGAAAAGAATCGGGAAAACAAAATCCAATAAAATTCAACAAAATTCAACAAAAACCAACAAAATCCAACAAAATTCAACAAAAACCAACAAAATCCAACAAAATCTAGAAAAATCCAATAAAATTCAACAAAATCCAACAAACCCAACACCCAACCCCACAAACCCAACAAAATCCCCGTAACAAATCACGTATTTTCATTTACTTAAAAATAAATATTGATTCCAAACAAATGATCAATTGTAATGCAGTATTATTACTAAAGTAAAAATTATGATTATTTTGTAAAATTGTGCTTTTTTTAAACGTCGAAAAATTCGCGATTGATTAAATTTTAGTACGCGAATTTCGTGACAGCGCGATAACGCGGTGTATACACAATCGAGTGACGCGTCACCAGCTGCGAGTCGTAACCTTGACTCCACTTTTTTTTGTAGACAATTTGGTTTTTTTTTTTTTTTCCTTGACGGAGCTGCGGATCATCGGGTATAGGGGATTATGGACCGTTCTCTCGGTCGCAACCGCGGGGGCATGCTGCGACGACGATGCCCGATCGAGTTGCACGTCTCGGGAAGATTTTAACGAAACGTCGAGAAACTCCGTGGATTGGAAAGACAAGAAAAAAAAAGGTGTTCACTTTGGACGTGATGAGCGTGAACCAAAAGACTTATGTTACGCGTCTGAGACTTAATTTTTTTTTTTTCGCTCGCGATACTTTTTTCTTCTTTCTTTGTTGCTCGCTAACACCGCGACCCTTCGATTGTCCCTCGGTCAGCAAACAATGAATTCTTAATAAAAAAAAAATTTTTTTATTTAAAAAATCACCCGGTTGAATGCCAATTCCCAGTCAAGAGTTTTTTTTTTTCAGTGTTTTTTTTCTTTAACGCTGAAAAATATTTGTAGCGATGAATCCTTTAAAAAAAATTTTACAAAATCAACCATTTCAATGCCAATTCCAAAACAGGAGTATTTTCGTTCGGTGTGTTTTTGCCTTTTTCAAATAATAATTAATTTATCAATCATTTAAGGGGGGAAATAGGGTTGGACGGTTCGAAAAATCGATTTTTTTTAAATTTCATAAATTATTAGTAAAACTATTGAAAAATACGTTCCCAAAATTTTAAATTAAAAATCCGACTCGTTCTATTGTTATAAGACATTCAAGTGAGTAGCTCTCCATCAGGCCCCGAGCGCGCCACGTGTATAACCGAGCGGTCACTATTTTTTCAAACGCGTTTTTCTGAAAACGACCTTTTTTGAACTTGCGTACACGCTAGTTTGAAAAGTTTTCAACCAATCGTTTTGAAAATTGACAATTACGTTCTTCATAGTATTGCGCTCTATATGAACCTAAAATTGGAATATTATCATTATTTAAAATAATTTTTTTTTTTGCAAATAAAGTTGTAAAAAATGGCAAAAACCATGCTTTTTTGTTTTGACCCCTGTAAAAAATTCAATTTTCTATTTTTTTAATAGCATTCAGGTTCATATAGAAGAAAGACATATAATAAAAGTAAATTCCAACCTCGTTTAATTTCAGATGAAAATTGCGTCTTCCAGAATGTACGCAAAATGCTGAGTCTGATTGAGACCTGCAATATAGGGTCGCTAATATCTTCGGTATTTTTCAAGGAAATTCTTAAAAAATTTTATAGTATATACTTAAATATATGTATAAAATATTCTCAAAGTTTCAATAAATTATATTCATTTTGTATACTATAAAAAAATTCATGAAAATCATTGAGAAAACGCTGCCCTAACCCTATTTCCCCCCTTAAAGATGAGAGGTAATTGTTCAGGTATAAAAATTAGAACTTTTCAAAAAATTTCAATAATTTAGCACAATGATTGTCTCCTTAATTTTATTTTTAACATTCTAAACAATTTTTGGTGAAAAAAATTTTAATAAATTTCGAGCAATAACTTAGGTATTATATGATTCGCGTCAGCCGAACTAGTTTCTCAAAAATGTGTGAAAAATATTTCGACTTGTTTGAACTTCGGAATGTATCAACAAAGCGAAGAACTACTGTTAAGTCATTCTAATCGAGGAATGACGTCACCACACTCGGGTTCTCCTCCCCCCCCCCCCCCCCCCCCCGTTTCTGTTAACCACGGGTCCATCAACTACGAGTGGATACTTATATAAATAGAATTAGATCCGACATAGTAATTCGTTATAAAAATTACATTATTGAATCTGTAATACGTATTTTTAATTGAAAAAATGTGTAAAACTTCTGTTTTTGAATCAGCACCGATTTGTCTACTCTTTGGTAAAAGTGCTATCTCGAAAAGGTGTCTCCTAAATGGATGGGAGTCGTTTCAAAGTTCACGATTAACGTAACTTCGTCACGTCAAAAATATGATAACTTATATAATGAATATATTCATTCAAAGTCGACAATTTATACTAAACGTTTTTGATGAAGACATAAAAATTCGAGAAAAATACGCAATCTAAAATACAACTTCGACGACTTTATTTTTGCAGTGGAAATTTGTTGAGAAAAGTATTTAAAAAGAAAAAGCAAGGCATATTATTCTGGAAACTCAAATTTCATTGTTCAAACGGAATTTCACCGTTGCGAGTGAATTTAGAAAAAAAATTTGACCCTATTTTTTCACACAGTGCAACTTCGAGGAAGATTTAGTTTTTGAGATCATTTTTCACGATACGTTTTGTCAATGAAAAGTTATAACCGGCCGAATATAGGCCGATTCGCGAATTGTCCCGAAATCAAAAAATTCATATATCCAAAACTGTTGTGAATGAAAAATGTGAAAAAAAAAACAAAATCATGAATGTTCGTTCCTTCCCAAAGAATCGAATGAAAATGATTGGCTACGAGAAAAAAAATTCATTTAACCAAAGATGTTGCGGATGAGAAATATGAAAAAAAAAACAAAATCATGAATGTTCATTCCTTCCCAAAGAATTGAATGAAAATAATTAGCTACGCGAACGAATATTTTGTGAGAACGATGTGGAATACGTCAAACATAACACGGAATGCATCTAGATGTATACGCATCACGAAGTTGGGAGACCAGCGCCTACATAAAACCTAACCATTCTAAACACCCTCTGGCTCAATGTGTGCCACACTATTGTCCGCGCGTTAATATAATTCCTCGTGCATATTCGGAGTATTCACGAGATTCGTGGTGTCGTTCTATTAGCCAAGCGAGAGAGTCGTACGTGCGCACTCGATCGTACTTCTCGGTCAACGCCGCGCATAGGCTCTGCTCATGCGAGTCAGATCTCCTGCGACGCGTTTGTGAGTAAATATATATATGTATATATATATATATCTCTATATTATATAAATATATCGCCGCCCAAGAGTTGATGAGGAGGGGCGGGGTCGGGAGGGGAGGGGGGAGTTGGCGAGCAAAGCGCGCAGGGGGGCGAAGCCACGTGTGAGTAATATATATATTACTCACACGTGGATCATTGATCAAGTTTCGAGGTATATATATGGAGGTAGTGTGGTCTCCGCGCTGCTAGCTCCATACGAACGTTCGACGCAAATAAACACGGCAGACTTCTCTCACGTAGCGTGCGAGCACGTGTTAGTGATGCGGTGAAGCGCTCGAAAAGATCATTTGGCTGATGGCGCGAAGTTGCCAACGTCGTGAACGACGAAACGAACAATGAGAAATCGTGTATAACTTTCTTTTTTTTTTCAATTAATTTTTATAACAATATTAAACAATAACGTTTGCTTTATTTTAATTTCGAAGGCACTTTCAATTTATGAGAGAATTGGAGCAATTTTTCAATTTGTCTAACCTAATGAAATTGAGAATACTCCGGCTAAACTTTGGCAAGCAAACGTTGTACTCAATGAGAATCTGAGTACATTGCAATTGGATAAAACTCGGTGAAAACAGAAAAAACGTCAGGAATATTGAAGATACGGCAAATATTCATCTTCGACGACAACAATGTTGACAAAAAAATTGATAAATCGGTTAGAGCGAATTTTGTATACGTTATATCGTTGGGATACATTGTTTTTTTTTTCTCTTTATGAAATATAATCGCTAATCTCTTTGAATGGACATTTTTTTTTCTCATCATTCTTCCGGTCGCTCGCGAAGTATATGGTTTCGAGAATTTTTTGGAAAGCGGTACTTGTCACGAAACTGGTTCAGTGAGGGTGAAACTTCAGAAGTATAGTATGGAAAGACTATACTCACTGCGGGAGATGACTTTCTCTCATGTTTCTTTCAGTGCAACTTTTAAATTACAAAAATGGATTGAATGTTAACAATCAATATTGAAATTCATCGTAGTAGTTGGAAATTTTACGATTTTTTTCTCTATTAATTTGATAGTAACGACAAGTAACGACTGTTATTACTATTATTATTATTGACAATTTTCATTTTATATTGTTCCGTAAATTACGCGGGTGATTTACCGCGATAGCGTTAGGGTGCATTCCCGAAAATAAGGAGAACGGAATGAAGGGTGGAGGAGAGAAAAAAAAATTGCGCTCGCTCTGTCTGTCTTCCCGCCAACAAACCAGTCGTTTGCTCTTTACTCCCGCGCGAACGGAACGCATTATGTATAAATATCCGGATGATTCGTATATATTTAGAAAAGAACCGCGGCCACGACGACGAACGCGAGGCCGCGGATGAAATCTCACGTCGCGTTTTTCTCACACGCGACAAAAGTCACTGCCGGCCTTCTCCATGATTCTGAAACGACTCTGCGAAACTTTGCCCGAGCCAAGAAAGCAACGCACACCAACAATTTACGATGTTACAATATCGAAAAGAAATTCGAAATAAATGGAGAATGTCTAACAGTTCAAAGAGATATTTTGCCGAGTTTCATTTTTCCCTTTAAATCAAATTTTAGGTAGATCAAAAATTCAAGATACATTTCCAAAGAACGGAGAATGCGAGAAATGAATGGGAATGTTGATTTTATTCAGAAGAGAAAAAAATCAATATCTATTAATATCTTCGATAATAATCAATTCCCTTGATTATATATGACGCGTAATGAATTTAATAATTTTTTGCTCAGACTTTTGTTATCCTACTCGCATTTTAAAATATACACTGGAGAGTGTCGAATTACACGGGGAGGAACAACTCGCGGAAGGTGCAATGGTACAGTCACGTCAATAGATTAACGAATCTTGAAAAAATCGTATGCACACAATTTACAATGAGAAAGCGGTGGAAAACCGGTGGAAAATGAACGTGACCATGGATCAAAGAAGGATTATGTAATCGAGATAAAAACAATATACATCGATCAATTTATTCCATGATTTTGTGGTAAAAAATTCACAATACTTAAATTTGGAATATTAATCCGATCTTAAGGGGCGAAATAAGGTTAGGACAGCGTTTTCTCAATGATTTTTACGAATTTTTTTACAGTATAAAAAATGAATATAATTTATTGAAAATTTGAGAATATTTTATACATATATTTAAGTATATACTATAAAATTTGTATACATATATTTAAGTATATGCTATAAAATATTAGCGACCCCATATTGCAGGTCACAATCAGACTCAACATTTTGCGTATATTCTGGAAGCCGCAATTTTCATCTGAAATCAAACGAGGTTGGAATTTACTTTTATTATATGTCTCTCTTCTATATGAACCTAAATGCTATCAATAAAATCAAAAATTGAATTTTTTACAGGGGTCAAAACAAAAAAGCATCATTTTTTGCCATTTTTTACAACATTATTTGCAAAAAAAGAATTATTTTAAATAATGATAATATTCCGATTTTAGGTTCATATAGAGCGCAATACTATGAAGAAAGTAACTGCCAGTTTTCAAAACGATTGGTTGAAAACTTTTCAAACTAGCGTGTACGCAAGTTGAAAAAAAGTCGTTTTCAGAAAAACGCGTTCGAAAAAATAGTACCAAGAAAAACAAGCAATATGTGGTCGCTAATATTTTATAGTATATACTTAAATATATGTATAAAAATTGTATAGTATGTACTTAAATATATGTATAAAATATTCTCAAAGTTTCAATAAATTATATTCATTTTTTATACTATAAAAAAATTCATGAAAATTATTGAGAAAACGCTGTCCTAACCCTATTTCCTCCCTTAATGGCTAATAACAATAGAACGAGTCGGAATTTTCATACAAAATTTTGGGAACATATTTTTCAATAGTTTTACTAACAATTTATGAAATTAAAAAAAAATCGATTTTTTTAACCGTCTAACCCTATTTCCCCCCTTAACGTGCGACAAGTCCATAAGTTCTTAAATAATTTGTCATTTTAACCAATTTTTTTTATCGTACATCCTCTTTAAACTAGAAAAGGAAAATATCAACGTAGCGTTAAATAGTTTTTATTTCACTGCCCATTCATCAAAATTTTGGCAATCCAGTATTGAATGAAAATTTCCAAACGATAATTTATCGTTAATTTTTCTGAAACTTCGAAAATATTTTTTTTATCGTTTGCGTCTTCAGAATGCCATTAAACAACCTTGGCGATCATCGTGTAGAACGATCATTATGAAGAGACGCGGGCAGAGGAGGCGAGTGAAGGGATCTTGGCGTCAAGTTCTTGAAAAGAGAATTTTTCATAATAAAATTTCCACAATATGAATACGGTATCATTCTAATCTAGTCTTTATCGATTAAACACTTGTGCAAACAATTTTTTTAATATTAGAAAATTATTATGAACGTCTACCAACGGCCATGATAAAAAAAAACGTTGTGCAATTACCCAAATAAACACTTGAAACTTAAAGAAAAAAAAAAGACTACTCAAAGGAGATCAAAATAATGAAACTTTTTTACAAACGAAATCATTTATTTTTTCGCTCCCATTCCCTCTAAAGATATTTTTCCATTTTAAACCTGTCGTTTAGTTGCAATCCGAACCCGTTTCATTATTTTCGTCCTCTTCGAAAAGTTTCTTTTTTTTTTTCCTACAATATTTCAACATTTCGTATGTACAATTGCATCAAAATTTATGTTTTTATGATTTTTAAGTGACAAAACTTCATTAACCAGACTGTACCACCCGAAAATCAAGTCTTCTCAAGTAACGAGATCGAGTATCGGATTGCCTCGTTGCTTCTGGTGGAGCTCATGAGTATATCGGGTGTAGAAATATTAAGGTTTAGCGTTTATAAATTTTTGTTTACACGTAAAGTCAGCGTGGCGAACAATCGGTGCGTTAAAGGGTCCAAAAAATCGCCTCGTCATCGTCGATAAGTATGAATTTTCGTCGAATGAAAGAGGATATACGTATATACATGTCGAAACTATTTAGGTATTATTATTTCACAAAGAGAGAGAGAGGGAGAGAGAGATAGAGAGAGGGGTGGGGGGATATAGGAGTTGATCCAGTCACGACTCGTGACGATGAGAGTGCGTTATCTTTTGGTAAGACGAGAAGATTACGTACTTTATCTGTGAGTCGATACGCGAGATATATCAAATAGTGTAAACAGAGCTGCAATTTGAATGAAAAAAAAAAAAAAAAAAACAATAGAAAACGTTTGACAAGCTCTCAGGAAGTTTTAAGCGTAAAATACATTATTACGGTAATATATTTTATGCAAGTATTTTGGCAGAAATAATTTTGTTCATTTTCCATGTATATATCGAAAATGTTAGCTCTATTAAGGGAGGAAATAGGGTTACACGGTTCAAAAAATCGATTTTTTATTTCATAAATTGTTAGTAAAACTATTGAAAAATATGTTCCCAAAATTTTAAATGAAAATTCCGACTCGTTCTATTGTTATAAGCCATTAAGGGGAAAAATAGAGTTAGGACAGCGTTTTCTCAATGATTTTCATGCATTTTTTTATAGTATAAAAAATGAATATAATTTATTGAAACTTTGAGAATATTTTATACATATATTCAAGTATATACTATAAAATTGTTATACATATATTTAAGTATATACTATAAATTATTAGCGACCCCATATTGCTTGTTTGGTACTATTTTTTCAAACACGTTTCTCTGAAAACGACTTTTTTTTAACTTGCGTACACGCTAGTTTGAAAAGTTTTCAACCAATCGTTTTGTAAATTGTCAGTTACTTTCTTCATAGTATTGCACTCTATATGAACCTAAAATCGGAATATTATCATTATTTAAAATAATTTTTTTTTGCAAATAAAGTTGTAAAAAATGGCAAAGAATCATGTTTTTTTGATTTAACGCCTGTAAAAAATTCAATTTTCTATTTTTTTCATAGCATTTAGGTTCATTTAGAAGAGATACATATAATAAAAGTACATTCCAACCTCGTTTGATTTCAGATGAAAATTGCTGTTTCCAGAATGTACGCAAAATGCTGACTCTGATTGTTACTTGCAATATGGGGTCGCTAATATCTTCGGTGTTTTTCAAGGAAATTCTTCAAAAATTTTATAGTATATACTTATATATATGTATAAAATATTCTCAAAGTTTCAATAAATTATATTCATTTTTTATACCATACAAAAATGCATGAAAATCATTGAGAAAACGCTGTTCTAACCCTATTTCCCCCCTTAAACTGGCAGCCCAACAAAGTTATTCAAACATTTTTGTTATTACATTCGTAATAATTTTAGCTGCTTAATTACTTCCTTTAAATTCGTATCCCGATTCTCGTTTCTCGGTAGCACTAATTCTTCATTGACCTCGCTAATCGGAAAATTGGCGAAAAACGACTTTTCTTCGTTTGCGCGTAAGTTCCAAGTTCGAACGGACCGTATAAAATGGGGGAATTTAATTACAGATCGTGTGTGCGTGCAATAATTATCGCGATTAAGGCTCATTGAAATTTGAAAATAAATCATCGCAACATAGCCGAGAATGTTCGTGCATTAAAACGTTCCCGTTCTCACTCCAATTCGGAAGGAAGAGAGTAAGAGGAAGAGAGAGAGAGAGCGAAAATAAGTATAGGTTTTTATTGAGATAAAGGCAAAAAGAGCGAAGATTCACTTGGGAACATTGCCAGTAGACGAGAACGAGAAGTAATTGACGTATATTTCATTTTTCAATTTGACGGTGGATTAAAAAAAAAGAAATTGTCGAGTGGAGAAAGAGGTAAAAGAGGAAAATCTTGAAAGAGAAAATATGATGGTAATCGGGGCGGTAATTTTCTCTCGCTAATACCCGTAGAACGCGAGAAAGAAAGAGAGAGAGAGAGATAAATTCGCTTTAGTAAGAAAACGCACTTGGAGACGTCCCAGCTGGCCATCAAGAGTCGCGCGGATATATGTCCCGTTGGCGCGGAAGCCAGAGGAAAGAGCGCAAAAATTCGAAAATGCATTTTTAGTACCCAATGCTATAGGCAAAGATCGAGAAATCTCTCGATTTTTTATTTTCTCCCAATTAACATTTTTCTTTTCCTTCAAATTATCGCTCTATTTACGACAGTCATTAGCTGATGAGAAGAAAAAAAAAACGGATATAGTTGAAAATTGAACGGAATCACGAAGCAGAAATTATACTTTCTTTCTCTAGAAATCTTTACGATTGAATAGATGAAAAAAAAAAAAAATTTTTTTACATAAATACTATTTTCTTGTATCATATTAATATATCTAAAGAATTTTTTAATTTTTTTCTATTTTCTATTGACCAAAAGTTATTTTGCTATATCGGTAAACACGAAAAATTTCCGTTTCAGCCGTGTGATCTATCGGAGCGGTGATAAAAAAAAATATATATATTAATAGATGAGCATAGTATGTATATCTGTGTACTAGAAGAAGCAAGAGATTGGAAGAGAGAGAGAGAGTCGAGGGCGAGAAGCCCAACGAGCAACAAGTTGCCCATTCGGTGGTTCTAAAACTCTGCGTGTGTGTGGGAGGGGCTCCTGCGGTGACACGGTGCTCCAGCCTCTTTCGTCTCGTCACGATCTTTATGTCCCTTAATATAGGGATTCACGTGTCCCGATGTGCCGCGGCGCGCCCCCCCAAAAAAAAAACAAAGATACCAAAAGCAAACAGCAGTAGTCGGCCACTTTGTATAATAAGAAAAAATATTTTTCATTAGCTTGATATTTATACCAAATAGATGTGTAATTAGTTTTATAAATAAATCACTTTTTCATACAAAAAAAAATTGTTAAATGTCCACATGATTTTATACCCGCTACCGCAGCCATACCTCTTAAACAAAACGACAAAAACTCTATATTCATTTTTCGTTAAATTCATTGAAAAATCATAATGTTGTTATAATTGATCGTTTAATATTTGAATAACGTTTCACGATATGCCAATAAAAATATTTTATAATTGAATGTACAATTATTGAGAGAGAGAGAGAGAGAGAGAGAGAGCAAAAAAAAATGTGAATCAGCTAGTTTTTTTATTATAAACATTATTTCATCGATTGTTTCTTAAATATAAATCAAATAATAAATAATAATTTATAAATTTCCATTGAAACTTTATGTTACAATTTTATATATATATTCTTTTCCCCTCCAACTTTGTAAAAGTTGTCTTTTGCCTTTATCATTCGGAGTTATATTTTTAGCCTGCGGTTTCTTTCACGATAACTATAATCTCTTGCCCCACTCGCCGCTTCTCTTCGCGCCAATATACAAAATTTAATAAATAGATAGTCTTTTCTTTTTTTTTTTTTTTCGTTCCTGAACTCGTTCACCGCAAATGTCTTATCCTGTGGTTTCCGCTTCTTATTATGAATATCGTTGGGGGAAAAAAAATGTGTCAACGAGGTTTCCCGCGAGAGACGATCAACGTCCTCCGGGAGACAGAGTCATTTCCGCGCTCGCCGGCGGGTTCACTATACCCGTTATCGAAACTCGCGTCTATATACCTCGCCCCGCTCGGGGCTAAAGACCCCCGTTCGAGATATCCGCGATAAATAGCGATCCCTTACCGTAAAACCGCGCTATACTTCCGGGAACCCCTGGCCTCCTCCTGCCCCGCACAGAATATCATCGCAATAACGCGATTTTTCTTTCTCCCATTTGCCCGAAGCCTCGAAAGAATGCTCTCGATAAGTCCCGGGTTATTTCATTCGTGGAACAAAAAAACCTCACTATCGATTAAATTAAATACGCTCTCGTTGGCAGAATTAAAACGACATTAATTTCATTCGTAACAACTGTTCCGCGAGAGAGGACTGGGGGGGTGAAGAGTGTTAAATTAAAATCGTCGCAGGTGTTACGCGTGTGTACACGTACTTTTTCGAACTTTTTTTTTTATATGTTTACATTTCGCGTCGAATGTTCGGGTTTTTTTTTTTTATAATTCTTAAAATACATTTTTTAATTATTGTAATTTCAAGAGGCTATAACTCCGCTCCGGTATGAAAAAAAAAAAGAATAAATATACTAATTCCGTTCTAGTTAAGGGGGGAAATAGGTTTAGACGGTTCAAAAAATCGATTTTATTTTAATTTCATAAATTGTTAGTAAAACTATTGAAAAATATGTTCCCAAAATTTTAAATAAAAATTCCGACTCGTTCTATTGTTATAAGCCATTAAGGGGAGAAATAGGGTTAGGACAGCGTTTTCTCAATGATTTTCATGAATTTTTTTACAGTATAAAAAATGAATATAATTTATTGAAACTTTGAGAATATTTTATACACATATTTAAGTATATACTATAAAATCTTTATACATATATTTAAGTATATACTATAAAATATTATCGATCCCATATTGCTTGTTTTTCTCGGTACTATTTTTTCAAACGCGTTTCTCTGTAAACGACTTTTTTTTAACTTGCGTATACGCTAGTTTGAAAAGTTTTCAACCAATCGTTTTGAAAATCGGCAGTTAATTTCTTCATAGTATTGCGCTCTATATGAACCTAAAATCGAAATATTATCATTATTTAAAAAAATTTTTTTTTTGCAAATACAGTTGTAAAAAATGGCAAAAAATCATGCTTTTTTGTTTTGACCCCCGTAAAAAATTCAATTTTCTATTTCTTTCATAGCATTTAGGTTCATAAAGAAGAGAGACATATAATAAAAGTGAATTCCAACCTCGTTTGATTTCACATGAAAATTGCGGCTCCCAGAATGTACGCAAAATGCTGAGTCTGATTGTGACCTGCAATATGGAGTCGCTAATATTTTATAGTATATACTTAAATATATGTATAAAATATTCTCAAAGTTTCAATGAATTAAATTCATTTTTTATACTACAAAAAAATTCATGAAAATCATTGAGAAAACGCTGTCCTAACCCTATTTCCTCCCTTAAGGACATAAAAAAAAGAAAAATGAACAACGAAATTCAAATGTCTAAGGTTCAAAAGTTGGTCAAGTTGGCACGGACTGTCCTATATATTCCGTGGAGTATTTGCCATACCAATTATACATATAATTCCCCTCCGGAGTAAGAAAAAAAAAAAGGAAAATTCCATCAAGAAAAAAAATTTCTCGCGAATATCACAATTATTAATATATTTCATTACACGTGCGTGTGCACACGGACCAGAGTCATACTTAATGCGAAAATGAATTATTCTTCCTATTCTTAATTAATTGCAACGGTACGGTTCAGCACTGAATTTCATTAATACATCAACGTACCATATGCTTGTGCCTCTAATATCCACATAATACAATGTATGGATACATATACATATATATATATATATATATATATATATATATATATATGTATGTAGAGCTAGAGATAAGATAAATAGATGTTGCAAACTTGGACTTTCCATCGAGAGTTTGTACGCATTTTTCGTGAAATTTATTTGCTCTCATATACCCGCAACGCGTGTCACGGAAGTGTCTGCACTTCTCATTCGATAAATAAATTAATTGGGATGCGATGCGTTCAAAATAAAAGAGAGAGAATTTTTGTCCTTCTCCATAGACGAAACTTCTTTCATTTTTCGTAATACTAATCCACGGTCCAATTTATTATCTGATCTTGAAAATGCTATTATTATTATTACGGTTTTGCCATACCCGTTTAGGCTTCTACAGCCCTTTCTCTTTGTTCCCATTTTTCATTACGTACCTTGAGATCCCCACCCCAGAAATATTTTTTAAAGCAATTCTTTCCTAACGTGCAAGGGCACAGGGAAAGTGGGGGAAACCTGACTAATACAGGGAACGACATTTCATTGAATTTCAGTTGTATTAGCGTCAGACTCTCGGAACACTCGGGATAAAAATTGCACGGCTGAGCGATGACCCATCAGAGAAATGATTGTGGTCGATGCTGCAACACGGTAGACACATGATGTTGAGGTTTGCATCGTTGGTACGCAACGAAAGTAGGTTTTTAAAATGTTCAATTTCAATTCAATTTTCTTGCTCTCGCTTCTCTTGGCCATTTAGGATCCGGGTCCTTAAAGGACACCACAAAAAGAACGTTTTAACGTTTTTTGCCTTCGAAACGCCAACCTTAAGGAGGATGAATGATACGAAATAATCTATTTTCGTTGCATTCCAACGATGCAAACTTCAACGTCATGGTAGACCACCGAAAACCGCGCCCCGTGTGCACGACTGTTGACTGATCTTACACGTACAAATTAAGCCTATTTTTAAGGATTGTTACGACAAAAATGACTGGCGACGGATTGGTGTTGAAAAAAAAATCGCAAAAGATGCAACATCGATAAATCGATGCTGGCTTGAAAAAAAAAATTCATACAAATTTTACGCATCGCACGTCGAACGGTAAACACCAGCGGAAAAGCATGTGAAGAAGTGGCAAAATGAGGAGATGATATATATTGTTAATAAACAAGCGGATACTCGGTGAAAAGTCTGTTTCGCGTGTGTATTAGCGCTCGCGAAGGACGTGGCAACCATGGTCCGGAACGATAACCCCTGCGAAGTCTCGGTCGAGCTCCGATAACACATACATTATATACATATGTATACTAGATACTTTACCATATATTATATACACTTGGGCGTTTGCCCTCTTATCTCTCAAACTATATGAACCGACCATGTCTTTTCGTTCTCTCTCTCTCTCTCTCGCTCTTTTTCTCACTTTACCACAATGAGAAGAAAAAGATTTTCCCAAAATGAACCGTGAAAATCTCGTTTCGCGACGAGCCAAAAAAACCCGCGAAAAATGAGATAAGATGACCGTTAAAATCTCGATTAAACTCGAAAATACAATTTTTTTTGTTTTCATCGTTGATCCATTTATTTGAATATGGCCAGAAATGAATAAAAATAATATTTAAAAAATGCCATTTGAAAAATAAAATAGCTGCGTTAGGGTCTGATTGCTATCGTGATAAAAAAAAATAGTGAAGGAACGTATTACGAAATTTCCTGTAAGGCAAATTGAAAAACACGAGTGATCCATTGATAAAAATGTGCTCTCACATATTTCGTATACGATAGGTCAAGGAACGCGTGTTTTCCAAGGTGTGCGCGAACTTTGAGCGCAGGAAATCTTATTGAGAGGCCTCGCAACAATGTCGAAAATAAAACGTGAACGAACGCTATACCGAGCGAGAAGGAAAAAAAATTATCTTTAATCGAGGAAGGGAAAGACGAACCAGACGTGTGGTCCTTGGTTCGGACCTTGGAGGCAATTTCCTCTTTAGAATAATTACATATGGCGTCGAGACGCGAATAGTGTCCCTTGATAAATCTCTCTCTCTCTCTCTCTGTCTCTCTCTCTGTCCATACGTAAACTACGTCTCTATTCTGGCTTCTAGTAGTGTTCACATCTATGTGAAATTGGGCAAACACCTCTCGAAACGGTAATTCACGAAAGAAAACCCGCTAAATATCCAGAATCACTCGTACCAATAGGTGAAGGTCTTTCGGCCTTTTTACAAAATTTTATGTTCTGTTTGTATATTCGTTCGTTTAGATGCTTTGTATATTTAAAAAAAAATTTCTCGCCGACTGAATGGAAGGAAAATAAATCAAAATAATATATATAAAAACAAAAAAAAACACAAACTGAAAAAATATAATAAGCGTTTGGGGTGTTAAAAAAAAAATGCTGGCACGTGCGTAATGAACACTGGAACAGGTTATACAATTTTAATAATGCACAGATGAAAAAGTCATCGTTCACAAATTTTGTGAGTGCAACTCCCAGATCAGCAATAATTTTAAATCGCTAAGGGCCCGAGAATCTGTTTTTACCTCTCTAATGCTATACTTTTTTTTTTTTATTCGTTATATCTTTGCCGAGACCTTTTTTTTTACACCTTAAGCCAGTTTACGTAGGCCTGGGGAATATCATACGTTAAAATTGACACAATTTTGTTCGTCAAGAAATCGTGACGAAACAAAAGAAAGAAAAAAAAGATAAATACCTCGACGAACTATTATCACTACCGTGTCTCTTGATAACGATCAGCCCATTTTGACTCCACCGAACCTCCGATAAATATTATACACATAGACGCGCTCTCTAATCTGATTTTTTTTTTAACGAGGTCATACCTCTATTCGTAGTTAATAATCGAGGAATTTGCTCGATGTGTTTATTTTACAAATTTTGTTATTCACTCTTGAAACTTAAAAAAAAATTATCACTCAGTGTATCGAACACGTTTCGTCGTTACGCAATAATATATATGTTACAACGAGAGACAGAAAGAGTGAAAGAGGGGTACGAGCGAAAGATCGATAAGGGAGAGCGGAGATGTATGACCTCGTTTGGGTGAAATATTTTTATTTCTCAAAAATTTCGTTGTCCTTTCGATTAAACGAAATTTTCGGATTATCTATCGGAAAAATAAATAATTATTAGCAATTTATTGGATAAAATTATGTTACGGATAAAAGTTCGTTATCGATTATACTCGGAGATGGAAAGATTAAATAAACTTTTGTTAGAATGCACAAAGATTAAAGATTTTGCTTTCTACTATAGAGGAAGATTTCGTGAAAACATTGTTTTTTTTTCTTTCTTTTTCTTTGGAGATATCAACGCCCGAGTTCGTAAAGTATCCTCGCATAGTTGTAAAGTCGAATTTACAACGGAAAATGTTCGGTTGCTTTGACGAACAAAGTGAATACTAAAATAGAAACATCTCGTGTGTATATATGCATATATATTTTCCACAGTAGATCATACGCCGTAGAGTTTATTTGTATCAGAAGAGACTCTCTTATCTTTGTGTGAATGCCGAGAGGCGAAGGTCGAGCATAAACCAAAAATCATCGATATGTGTCTACGTTGTCGAGATGGAAAATCGAATAAATTTCAGGATGAACAGTGACAACCGGGAAAAGGCTCGTACGAGTTGGGTTTCATTCAATTCTCTAAGATTTTGGCTTTATTTTGTATTTTTTCCAAAAATAAAGAAACTTGAAATAAGTCCAAGATTTGCAAGGAAAATAAAAGCCACGATGAGGCTTTCAACGTTGCTTTAAGGGCTCGCATCCCTGAAATTTAAAAAAAAACGATATTTTTTACAGATTTTGATTCTTTATAATTTAAAAAATAAAATAAAAAACTTTTAAGAAAATTCCACTCCGTCAGAAAGTTATAACAATAAGTGTGACCGGACATCGGGTCACAAACCCGATGTTTGGAAACTTTAAACGCACATTTCTCTCGAAATTATGTTTTTAGACAGTGTCAGCACGATAACTCAGTCGATTTTTAATATTTTCAACTTTTTTTTTTTTAAATCTTGATAATTATTTTCTGTATAGTCTGACGAGAGGTTTTTTTAATTTTTTGGTTGGACAATTTTTCATAAATTATTAAACACTAATTTTTTTTTTTAATTCCATACAAAAGTTTGAAATACTGTAATTTCTTTAATTTTGGAAAAAAAAATCCATCCGTCAGACTATTACTACTACATTATTTTACAAGATTCTTTTTAATTTTTTGCTGATAGGGTAATTTTTGGTGAAGTTATGACGTCGACAAGGAGGCGCCATGGTTTTCATCGTAAAAAATAATGTTAATATTTGTAACAAAAATTTTTCAATTTTTTTTCTTCTAGTTGAGAAGTTAATAAAAAATGTGAAATCAATAATTTAATTTTTTTTTCACCGTATAATCGTTATAATAATTTTTCAAATTTATTCGGTTTTCAGCGCGCGCAACGATGTGTGAGCCCTTAAGGGTGGAAATAGGGTTAGACGGTTCAAAAAATCGATTTTTTTTTTATTTCACAGATTGTTAGTAAAACTATTGAAAAATATGTTCCCAAAATTTTAAATGAAAATCCCGACTCGTTCTATTGTTATAAGCCATTAAGGGGGGAAATAGGGTTAGGACAGCGTTTTATCAATGATTTTCATGATTTTTTTTATAGTATAAAAAATGGATATAATTTATTGAAACTTTAAGAATATTTTATACATATATTTAAGTATGTACTATACAATTTTTGAAGAATTTCCTTGAAAAACACCGAAGATATTAGCGACCCCATATTGCAGGTCACAATCAGACTCAGCATTTTGCTATTTTTTCAAACGCGTTTTTCTGAAAACGACTTTTTTTTAACTTGCGTACACGCTAGTTTAAAAAGTTTTCAACCAATCGTTTTGAAAATTAGCAGTTACTTTCTTTATAGTATTGCCCTCTATATGAACCTAAAATCGGAATATTATCATTATTTAAAATAATTTTTTTTTGCAAATAAAGTTGTAAAAAATGGCAAAAAATCGTGCTTTTTTGTTTTGACCCCTGTAAAAAATTCAATTTTCTATTTTTTTGATAGCATTTAGGTTCATATAGAAGAGAGACATATAATAAAAGTAAATTCCAACCTCGTTTGATTCCCGATGAAAATTGCGGCTTCCAGAATGTACGCAAAATGCTGAGTCTGATTGCGACCTGCAATATGGGGTCGCTAATATCTTCGGTGTTTTTCAAGGAAATTCTTCAAAAATTTTATAGAATATACTTAAATATATGTATAAAATATTCTCAAAGTTTCAATAAATTCCATTCATTTTTTATACTATAAAAAAATTCATGAAAATCATTGAGAAAACGCTGTCCTAATCCTATTTCCCCCCTTAAACAATAATCATTTAAATTCGAGTAGGGTGTCGCAGAGAGATTGGCCGAGTTAGCATGGAATACCTCAGACACGTATACAATTTGACGTATAGAGAGATGAGTCGGAATATGGTCGAGTATTCTGGATCGCGCACAGAGAGAAGCCAATGTGTCACACGTGTCGCTCAAAGAAAACAGAGTCATTGCCGTGACATATGAGACAATATTTTGGATATATAGACTTTACCTTAAGCACAGAGATATATGAAAAAAAAAATGAAAAAAAACTATATACATACACATGTATATTACAGATCAGGTTAGATCGAAATACTTCATCTTGTATACGGTACATCTGTATACGGGTCATCTGTTTTACTCTTTCTCGTGGCCCGACCCATCCTCCATGCCCGAATATCGGAGATAGGCCTAGAGATAAAAAAAAAATTGTCCAATAAACCATCGAGTGAGTTATATGAAAGCCGAGAGAGAGACAGAGAATCTCCAATCGCAATGATATGGTTCGCGATGCAAAGGAAAATTTATTCAATATCTTCTTGAATAATTTATCCGTTACGAGACAGTCATATCTATATAGATACGATATATCCTTTTTTTTACAGGACACACGCGAGACGATTTTTTTCTCTTCTTTTCTTCATTTTTTTTTCATCTATTTTTAGTTGTACGACCTCTCACTCTCCTGCAATCTTCTCGATGCCAATTCGCACCGATCTCAAATAGATTTTTACAACGTAATATACATTTTTCTATAAATATACGAGCAATGTTGCAATATCTATATATAAATGTGTATATACATTGAGATTTAAACAAAGAAGAGACCGTGAGACATTTGACTTTGAAAAAAAATACAAAATAAAAAAAAAAGTGGTGGATGAACCAAAGCCGAAGGACAAGATCTTCCATAGTGTTGCAAAATACATCTGATGATGAAAAAAATTCTTTTTATTTATTTTTTCTATTTTATTGTAAACTCCGCACTTTATAATAGTTTTTTATTCCATTTAATCGCCGCTCGAGCTCTCGCGGTATTATCTTCGCGCGACCACCGCTTATCATTCTCGTATCAGGGTCGAACGGCGGCGCGGTTTCGTCGTTTCGATTCTCGGGGATACAAAAATAATATCGTAGTAATTATCGGGGAATTAAAATCGTCGATGTGTATGATTGATGTATCTCTGTATAAGCGCGATTGGGTGACTGGTAACAAAATGCGATTGGGGAATTACGCAAACTAATAGGTTCCGTCTTGTTTCGTTATTTATATTTTCTTTCTTTTTTTATTTTTATTTTCAAATTTAAACAGTCGTGTCCCAAAGGAAATATTGATGACGGCATCGGTGAAGAAAAATTATTTCTTCCTCCATCCTGCTAATTGTACTCTGACTATTGTAACAAAGGAAAATCGATGTTCCATACATCGATTTTCCCTTGTATCATTTCACATCGATTGTGATGTAAAATGACCGTCATTTTTGAAATTCATTAATTGATGGTAATTTTACGACAATTTTAACAAATTTTCCTTCATTGAAATTGATTTTCCAAAAGTATTAGAATTGAAATAAATCTCAATTTGTCACTTTTTTTTTAATACAACTGAGAAACTAGAAAAAAAAAGCCATCGCGATATCACGTATAAATCCTTCAAAATCAGCTTGACACTGACAAGTCGCGAATTAGATAACAAATGGGCGTGCTTGTCCCGGGCGGGGAGGGAAGCAAAAATTATTTTCTCACACGTGGCATACTAAATGAAGGTTTATTGTTTTTCTTCTTTTAAATTTAAATAATTCTGAATAGCTATCCTCGTAAAGTGCTTCTTGATAATGCATTTTTACCCTCAACATAGCACAGTAGATCAGTTGCGAAATGTTTAATTTCGATAAGTTTGAAAAAATCCTTCAAAGTACCGTTTGAGAATGGCAATTCAAAATTTTCAGTTTACAGAGATTGTAGTCACGCAAAATTACATAACCGGAGATTTAATTGAAAAAATCTATGCTATGAATTAAAAAATTGACATTACATTGAATTGACATTGAATTTTAAGTAAAAAGTTATAAGTCTTTAATTGTAACAATTTTTGTAGGTTTATCTCTATTTTACAATTTATAGAATACACTGAAGCTAATTTTACAATTTCAGATTCAGTTTTTGGGAGAACATTTTTCTTAATTATTGGATTCTATGGAATTCGTTTAAGGGGGAAATATGGTTAGACGGTTCGAAAAATCGATTTTTTTTTATTTCATAAATTGTTAGTAAAACTATTGAAAAATATGTTCCCAAATTTTAAATGAAAATTCCGACTCGTTCTATTGTTATAAGCCATTAAAGCGAGTAGCTCTCCTTCAGGCCCCAAGCGCGCCACGTGTTTCAAACGCGTTTTTCTGAAAACGACTTTTTTTTAACTTGCGTACACGCTAGTTTGAAAAGTTTTCAACCAATCGTTTTGAAAATTGGCAGTTACTTTCTTCATAGTATTGCGCTCTATATGAACCTAAAATCGGAATATTATCATTATTTAAAATAATTTTTTTTTTGCACATAAAGTTGTAAAAAATGGCAAAAAATCATGCTTTTTTGTTTTGACCCCTGTAAAAAATTCAATTTTCTATTTTTTCGATAGCATTTAGGTTCATATAGAAGAGAGACATATAATAAAAGTAAATTCCAACCTCGTTTGATTTCAGATGAAAATTGCGGCTTCCAAAATGTACGCAAAATGCTGAGTCTGATTGTGACCTGCAATATGGGGTCGCTAATATCCCCGGTGTTTTTCAAGAAAATTCTTCAAAAATTTTTCAGTATATACTTAAATATATGTATAAAATATTCTCAAAGTTTCAATAAAATATATTCATTTTTTATACTATAAAAAAATTCATGAAAATCATTGAGAAAATGCTGTCCTAACCCTATTTCCCCCCTTAAATTCCAATCATTTTTGCCCAAATCATCACTTTGGATTCGAGGCTAGATCTTGATACTGAGATTTTGTTGACGTGGTGTGACTTTTTCTTTATACTAAATATAAGTCTTTGTTAAAATAAAAACAATTAACATTGGTTACCCTGATAAAATGCATCTCAGGAATATTATGCCACGAAATCGCAATAAAATGATTTTACTTTTGAAAGTTGACACAAATTCTTCTTTCGTCTCACTGTTATTTCGATTACTTCGTAGGAATATAAATGAAAAAGTGGCGAATTTATGAAAAAAAAAAAAAAGAAATCCTAAATAAAAATTTTTGTTATGAAAAAAAAAAATCCTGAATAAAAAATTTTGGTTAAAAGAAAAAAAATTCTGAATTAAAAATGTTTGTTATGGTAAAAGAAATGGGAAGAAAAATTGTTAACATTGTTCCAAAAAGAAGTATTACGTAAATCGAAATTTTCCGCCAAAGTGATGTAAATTTTCCAACGAGTTTCCACATTTTTTCCCATCCCCCTTAAACCCCGCCCCCCGCCCCTTCCCTCAGTCGCACACGTTTTCTCGCCCCCGGCCCCAACCCTCCGTCCACTGTCTCTGTCTCTCGAGCGACGTGCGGTTGCGCAACACGTGGTCTCTCGGCTAAGACGACAACTTGCAACGCAACGACATCGCGATAATTCGCAATTACGCATGCAAGAAACGCGGAGCGCGGCGCTTCGAGTGTCTCGTCGCAAATTCTCCCGCGCGAATAAAAAGTCTGATCATATATATAAATATATATATATACACACACACACATATGTACATAAAGTGACCATGACTATATAGGAATGAAGAATCATGATATATAGATATAAAAAGAGAAGAACGATGGATCATAGGTCGCGTGACGCTCGAATCTACTTGGAGCATTACTGAGACGTAGTGTTATGATGCATAAGCGATCGCCGAACGATCGATCAGTCGATCGTTTTGTTATTTCTGTCACACATGCCGATGATACGTAGAATAACATTAATTTATCTTGGCAATTGCATATTTTTCACTGTGCTTATGGATGATAATAATTTTCCAATTTCCGCCATACCTATATACATATATGTGTGTTTGTACATGTGACTATTAATAATGCGTTGCAGCTATATATCCACAAATGTTTACGTCTGTTTAATTAAAGACGCAGTAGAGCGAATATAATCGTGATACACTTCTCCACTTCTTTACACAAATTTGTAATGTAAAATTCACGATATACTCGTGATATTCGATCATCGCCACGTGTGAAAAAAAAAACTAATTTTGTACGTGAACCTGTTTGGAAATGACAACATATTTTTTTTCGGAATAATTGGAAATCTATGCTGCAAATCGATGAGAAGTCGAATTCGCTAAAATAACTAACTTCCGATGACCTACGATGTTATTTAATAATTTCCAAATTGAATCCCGAATTTTTATGAGTTTTTACGAATTTTTGCGAATTTTTACGAGTTTTTACAATTTTTTACGAATTTCTACGAATTATTACGAATTTTTACGAATTTTTACGAATTTTTACGAATTTTTACGAATTTTTACGAATTTTTACGAATTTTTACGAATTTTTGCGAATTTTTGCGAATTTTTGCAATAGCAGAACTTTTTTTTTCTAAAGTGACATAAAAAAAAGTTTTCTTTTTCTACGTTCTAGAGGCTTATCGGGTCGGAAAGTCCCCGCTGATAACAACTCCTCGCACCGAGTGCTTTAACGACGAACTAAAAAAAAATTCCATACGAAAATTAGGAGAAAAAAAAAAGAAACAAATATTCCGACATGAAAATAATTCTCGATGATCTGCCGTGAAAAAATAATTAGTTTTTCTCGAAATATCACTTTCTCAAAATATACTCGTGTCGCCGGTGAGAACGAAAAATTGATTTCTCTTCGAGTCACGTTATGCGTATCATCGTTCTCAACCTCGTGACGTCAATATCCACCGTACTAATGAACCGACTTGCTACATAAGCAAACAGTGTCCGCGAGCAAATGCGCGGGAGAATTCCGAGGGTGCGCGACCTCGATAGATGGATGATAGTTTGACGACGATCTCTAATACGTTCGCGCGGAGTAGCGAGAGGGCTCGCCTCGGGCACGTCACAAACTCTACAACGCGCGTCAAGCTGTTACGTAAACTTTACTTCGCACCGCTTGGAGGCTTTTCATCTAACATTGAAACGCCGTTTATATTATAATATTCTAGATATTTGTTGCAACACGACGTTTTTTCTACGACGGTAAATGTTTGTTTAGAAGGGCACTGCGAAACGAACAACCATCGTGTTACATATACGAACGCGTTCACAGAATTGTAGCGAAGGATTTATCTCAAAAAATTAAATTCCCAAACTTCAGACGTGTTTTCGTACAGACACTTCGTGTTATACTTGCGAATTGTATTAAAATAATTTACCGACCGATTCTTCGCGCGATTCTTCGTTTAAAAGGAAATATTGAAAAATCTCGATATTTCTTTAAAACAAAAAAAAATTCTGTTGCGGCATAAACGAAAATTCTTCATTTCCGAATATTTCGCAAGTTTTTCAATTTTTTCAATAATTAACATTTAAAAAAAAAAATTCGATATTACAATTTTGAGGTACTGAATCGCTGATTTTCACCTCTCAGGATCTCCCATCCAAAGACCATTGTGCAAATTAACAAATTACGCCTCAATGAAATAACGAAAAGCACAAGAAATTTCGAATTGAAACATAAAAAATAAATCAGAATTACTTATATCATTAGTTGAAACGCGTAATGCTCCTAAATTTCTTGTAGCTTGACAATAAGTGGAGATTAACTTTTTAAATTTTTATTTCTAATTACATTAGTTAGAAATCAAAAATAAAAAAGTTGATCTCCAATTTGTTTCATAAAAAAATTTGTCTTCGTGATCGGCAAAAAAAAATGCGTATCGTGTTAAATGGAAATCTTATGGCAAAGTGACACTTGTACGATAACGAGAGAAGTGAAATGCCTCAAAGTGTCTCCACGTGCACTTAATATATTTTCCTACAGTATATATACATATATATATTAGGGCGATTTTTTTTCGATTTTTTTTTTCAGTCCCCACCCGAAATTTTGTTGGATATGTCGGAAAAGAAATTTCCTGAAAGTTACAGCCCTTAATATTAATTCTAAGTACTTTCCCAAAGTGTGAGAAGATTTTCCGTCTAAAATACACGTAAATCGAATTTTTTTTTTTTAATTCTATAACTCAGCCGCATTTTATGCTATCATATTGTTCTTGGTTTCGATTTACTCAGAATAAAACAATCTAAAAAAGTGCCTTTTGCGGTAAAAGTGCAAATTGTACTGGTGAGTTGGTACGGGTCACTAAAGTTGATTTTTACCCAAAATTCTCGTTTTTTTGCTGTTATCTCCGAAACAATTGACTTTACGAAAAAAATGTAAATGAAAAATTTGTTGGAAATTTAATTTCGTACAAATAAGGTCCTATCGACCCAATTGCTTAGATTAATATTTCTTGAGATATTGAACTTTAACTTATGAGTAGTATAAAATTTATAAAATATGAAATATTAAATAATAAAAAAAATTAAAAAAAATAAAGTTCAATATCTGAAGAAATATTAATCTAAGCAATTGGGTCGATAGGACCTTTTTTGTAGGAAATTAAATTTCCAACAAATTTTTCATTTACATTTTTTTCGTAAAGTCAATTTTTTTGGAGATAACAGCAAAAAAACGAGAACTTTGGGTAATAATCAACTTCAGTGACCCGTACCAACTCACCAGTACAATTTACACTTTCGCCGCAAAAGGCACTTTTTTAGATTGTTTTATTCTGAGTAAATGGAAACCAAGAACAATCTGATAGCATAAAATGCGGCTGAGTTATAGAAATTTGAAAAAAAATAATAATTTGATTTACGTGTATTTTAGATGGAAAATCTTCTCACGCTTTGGGAAAGTACTTAGAATTAATATTAAGGGCTGTAACTTTCAGGCAATTTCTTTTCCGACATATCCAACAAAATTTCGGGTGGGGCCTGAAAAAAAAAAATAGTCGACAAAAAAAATCGCCCTAATATATATACTAGGGAGACTTCGCCCCCCCGCCGTTCCCGCTCAAATCTTGCATACGGTGGCGGCGGCGGCGACATATTTATATAATATAGAGAGATATATATGGCAAGAATTCGCGGTTTTAGCGAGTCCCGGGCGACTATAACCGAATTTTCATGACTCGCAAGGAATTAGTAAGATTCTGAATTGCGTATACACGCGCGAACGAACAAGTGCAGTTCGCAACGAGATCCAAACGGCTGGAGGGTTCGGAGAGAGGGAGGGGGAGTGAGAAAGAGAGAGAAGAGGGCGCAAAAGGGGCGGATGATCGTGTCGCGAGAATGCCGCGAAGAATCAACCGAGTTGTGAAAGAAGAGGGGGGTGGGATGGTTGCGATATAGGGAAGGGGCACGATTGCACTCAGCTCTATACATATCTAAAAACACACACACACGCGCGCGCGACATGTACAGAAAGAGTCTGGGGTTCAATGGAACACTTTTTGAAAACGTCCTTCTCCCATAAACTTATTTAATTTCTGCTCTGCTCTCGTGTTATTGATCAAATCAAAAGGTGAAAAACAAGAATTACAACAACAAAAAATCGTATTTACGCGTATAATGTATAAAATGGATGCGTAAATGTTTTAAACAAGAGTAAGAGGAGAGGGCGAGTAGGGATATCTGAAAAATGACTCGAGAGTCGTTTACGACTCTGCGCGTTGAACGAAGAAGAGCGGGAAGAGATGGTCCTCTACATAAATCGTAATAACACTGACTCCTTGGTCTCTCCGGAGCGCATAATTTTCTCTGACAGTGTTTATGATTATTATTACCATCGGCGAACCGAATTAAGCGGAATTCTCTCGTGCATCTTTAATATCACCAAACAATTGTACGCAACAGTTCGTATAACCGGTGTCAATAAACCACATACCGGGCATTCTATGCCAAATCGGCCAACCCCTTCGAATCCCTCAAATTTCGTGGCAGCATTTATTAATTTACATTCATCGAAGCGTAAACAAATAACGGTTAATTACGTCGTTGAAATTCTAAACGCTAAGGAATAATTTTACTCAATTACTTTACGTCAATAATTTCAACGTTACGTTAACCGACATTTATTAAATATTCATTAATTATAAATAACGAAAAAAAAATCGCACAGAATTTCCCGAGAAATTCGAAACTTTTAATTAACCGCACGCGTTATTCCCACTATTTGCGGTTATTGACAGCCATAAATTGCAACACGACACATCGAGAACAAAAAAAAAAACAAAAAGACAAAAAAAGGTGTTCCCGTTTCATCGTGCTATACCGCGCGAATTATGGTAGGGAGAGAGAGCATCCGGGGCATCATATGCAACAACACGGCAAAGGGGTGGAGTACGGAGGAGGGAAGCTTCTGGAGTTAATCCGTGATTAAAGTCGACTCGCATAATTATCGCGCGGGCTCTCTCGCGGTCTCTTCTCCTCGACGTTTCGCGATTTCACCGGTTAAGTGGGACAAGCAATTGCAATCCGGTGGGCGTACGGTATGTGTGTGTGTGTGATTTTCTCCCCCTCTCTTGTAGTCTCTCCTCTGACGCGAAGTTTTATAGCACAACGGTCCATGACCCATATTTTACCAGCGTAGGGAGGCACCATGTGGAATTCCATAACTTACACCGATCGATCATCGCTCCCCCTCTCCCTCCCTCCTCCTCGTTCTCGCAATTATACGTTCAACCCTTTCTCGAAGAAATAAAAAAATTCGCACAGACTTCTCGGTCACCAAATTTCGCCGTTCGAATGAGAAAAAAAACATTTTTAAAGTAATTTCTTTTTTTTTTCGTAATTTAATAATTGAATAATCATGACTCATTGCGGAGAAATATATCTTTTTACACATTTTTTTCTTTCAATAATTATCTATGAATAATTTCGAATAATCGTTCTCTAATGAATTCAGTTAAGGCGGTAGTCTGGTCTAGAAATTTGAAAAAATCGATTTTTTATTTTTTTTTTCATTTTCTTATTCCTTAGACCTTTCTTCATACGCTCCTGAAAACCGTTTATTGTTATTTCAAAAATTAGCCGAGAAATAAAAATTCTAAGCAAGCCGCGAGCTCAGGTAGTGCGGTCGGTGTCAAAACTTTGAACGCGTTTATCTCAGAACTATGTTTTTCAAATCGGCGCCCACGATATCTCGATAACTAATGGACCGATCGAGCTCAAATTTTGCACGTACCTTAGGTAGTCTGTTTCTGAGGACTGGTAGCAGAATTGAGTCGAACAATAATTTTGCCGACATTTTATAACTCGTCGAATACCAGAAAATGTATGAAATATCATTAATGAAAGTTCAACAGGCCGTCATTTTGTCAAAAAATTTTTTTAAGTACCAATTCTGCTACCAGTGCTCAGAATACTCATACAGATTGAGAATATATATATATATTTTTTTTTCAGATGCATACAACATCGTCCAGAGTGGGCGCCGATTGAGGCGGCTTCCGGCGCACCGTGTTGTAACAAGGCAAAAAACTACATGAAAATATTTAAAATATGTTTTTTTTAATGTACAAGTATTCTCTAAGGATCAATAAATGCACGTGTAAATTTTCATCAAGACAACTTCAACGGTTTAAACGTTATTGCACATTACAAATGACGTCAAAAATCTCGTTCTAGACCAGACTACCGCGTTAAGGGCTCAAATACCCCTGAAATATTCGAAAAATCGTTTTTTTCTACAGATTTTTATTCTTTATACTTTTAAGAATTAAAAAAAAATCTAAGAAAATTCGACTCCGTTAAAAAGTTATAGCAATAAATGTGACCGGATATCGGGTTCACGTTGTACCCGCCAGAAACGTTAAACGCGTTTTTTCTCGAAACTACGTTTTCAAACAGTCAGCACGATAACTCAGTAAATTTTTAATATTTTTAACTTTTTTTTTGTTTTTAGATCTTGATGATTACTTTCTCTATAGTCTGACGAGAGGTTTTTTTTTATTTTTAGGTTGGACAATTTTGAAAAAATTATTAAACGTTAATTCTTGTTTTAAATTCAATACTGAAGTTTGAAATACTGTAATTTCTTTATTTAAAAAAAAAAAAAATCTCTCCGTCAGAATATCACTACAACATTGTTTTACTAGGTTCTTTTTTATTTTTGCCGATTGGATAATCTTTGGTGAAGTTATGATGTCGACAAGGAGGCGCACATGGTTTTTATCAGTAGTCCATTTATACCCGTAAAAAATAATGTTAATTTTTTTTTTAATTAAACAAATATTTTTTTTCTTATAGTTGAAAAGTTAATAAAAAATGTGAAATCATGAATTTAATTTTTTTTTTCACCCCATACCCTTTATAACAATTTTCCAAATTTAGTCGGTTTTGTGCGCGCGCACCGGTACGTGAGCTGTAAAAAAAAGTCAAAGTATTCAACATTGTTTTTCATTGGAACGAGTGTCATCTACTTTCGCGAATGAAAAATGAAATGTTCCATTCAACCGTAAACGAACCACGAGAAACAAGTAATATAGAAATAAAAATGGCACGAAAGTACAGCTCTTCGTATTGGAGAACGTTCGATATAGATATATATCATTGTTCGCTTTAATTCGCCGTTTCAATGACGACGGTGTGTCTCTCCGCCCCCTTCCGAGCGTTAGATGCGACGAAAATTAGTGCGAGCTTTGCCCACACGCTATATATAACATCTTTGTATAAATAATAACGTGCGCGTTTCACGAGAGCGTGAACGACTTTGACCCCGAGGCGGGGTGCGTGAACTTTCCAACGGAATTAAGCTCCGAATAATTGAGGCTGACGCGCGGGGCACTTTTCGCACGCACCAGCCGCGTCGAATTGTACGCGGGAAAGCAAAAAAATCCCTTCGCGAAAAGAAGCACGACGGCCGATACGATAATTGGACGGTTAAAAGTGAGTTTTTTTCCATTAAACTCTTTCGCAGCGAAACGTTTTTTTTTTCTTTCTTTTCCCTCAAACTCCTTTTAAAAGCAACTCTTTTTTTTTCAACGCCACTTGCGCACCAATTTTTTTTTTCCCTTCTCGAAACCTTGTTTTCTCTTTTTTAAAGTACTTTGCACCAATTTGTTTCAACTCCCTTGAGGGGTATTATTCAACAAGTTTTTTTTTTCTGCAATCCTTTGTAGCGATATTCTCTGCGAGATTCTTGTAAAAAGTTTCGAAAAGAAAAAGAAATGGTGAAAAAAAGGAAGTAATTGTTTTTTTCTGAAAGAATATTGAGAGACAGAGAGTGGGTAGTGCTCGTAGTGGAATAACGAAGAAGGGAGAAATCAGAGAGAGGTCGGCTAACAGAAATTCAACGTCACTCGAAGATAGCTGTGAGATGAATATGTCCATTTTATGCATATATATTAGGGCGATTTTTTTTTTCGACAATTTTTTTTTTTCAGTCCCCACTCGAAATTTTGTTGGCTATGTCGAAAAAGAAATTCCCTGAAAGTTACAGCCCTTAATATTAATTCTAAGTACTTTCCCAAAGCGTGGGAAGATTTTCCATCTAAAATACACGTAAATCGAATTTTTTTTTCATTCAAAATTCTATAACTCAGCCGCATTTTATGCTATCATATTGTTCTTGGTTTCGATTTACTCAGAATAAAACAATCTAAAGAAGTGCCTTTTTCGGCGAAAGTGTAAATTATACTGGTGAGTTGGTACGGGTCACTGAAGTTGATTTTTACCCAAAATTCTCGTTTTTTTTTGCTGTTATCTCCGAAACAATTAACTTGACGAAAAAAATGTGAAAGAAAAATTTGTTGGAAATTTAATTTCCTACAAAAAAGGTCCTATCGACCCAATTACTTAGATTAATATTTCTTGAGATATTGAACGTTATTTTTTTTAATTTTTTTTTATTATTTAATATTTCATATTTTATAAATTTTATACTACTCAGAAGTTAAAGTTCAATATCTCAAGAAAGATTAATCTAAGCAAATGGGTCGATAGGACTTTTTTTGTAGGAAATTAAATTTCCAACAAATTTTTCATTTACATTTTTTTCGTTAAGTTAATTGTCTCGGAGATAACAGCAAAGAAACGAGAATTTTGGGTAAAAATCAACTTCGGTGACCCGTACCAACTCACCGGTACAATTTACACTTTCGCCGCAAAAGGCACTTTTTTAGATTGTTTTATTCTGAGTAAATCGAAACCAAGAACAATATGATAGCATAAAATGCGGCTGAATTATAGAAATTAAAAAAAAAAAAATTCGATTTACGTGTATTTTAGATGGAAAATCTTCTCACGCTTTGGGAAAGTACTCAGAATTAATATTAAGGGCTGTAATTTTCAGGGAATTTCTTTTTCGACATATCCAACAAAATTTTGGGTGGGGACTGAAAAAAAAAAATAAGTCAAAAAAAAAAAATCGCCCTAATATATATACGTAATATATAATAAAATCACAGCGTGTTACACTGTGCCACGATCTTTGCAACACTAATATACCCTCCCAGTAGTAGTAATATAACCTGCACTTGGTTTGGACGGGCCCCTCAGGTTGTGCGCGACGATTGGTCCACAGGCATCAACCCAGAGTGAAAGAGTTAAGAGGAGAGCTCGGCTGCTGGCGCGCAGTTACTCGGTCCGTCTCGGTTATAATAATACAACGCGCGTCCAGACAAGCCGGGTACAGTCTTCGTCAAAATATCACAAAACGATGTGTATCGTTCAAGTGTTGCGAAAAAAATTATTTAACATTACGTTTCCAAGAAATGATAAATAATTGCGTGGATAATGTTATAATTTTTTTTTTAATTTCCAACAATTACATACGGATTGCATCGTCACAAAAATCCACAATTTTTATTATTTAAAGAGCGGCGGGGGAGAATTTGTAGAAAATTGCTCTGTCGAAAACAAAAAAAATCGTATTGAAAATTCCAAACTAGAGAATGGAATGCATTTCCGATCGTTTAAACAAAATATTTCGATTCGCATACGAAAAATGTTAAGGGTTGCAATTTTTTTGATTTTTGATTTATTTGAAAAAAAAGAAAAGGTCGTCCACTTTTTTTGTCCGATTCAAATCTGAATACTTGATTGCGCAGAAATATTTCCTACAGTCGCTCGTTTGGGAGATTTTCGATACGAATTGTTTTATTTTTCTCAATTCTCAACAAGTTGAACGCGAATAGTTATTGCCCTTATCGGGCAATAACTATTTTTGCAATTACTCTTATAAATCCGTATAAAAAAAATTCGTAAAAATAAAATGATGCGTTATCATGTATCATTGATTTTTTTTAACCTCAAATGGGCAAAATTTAAACAAAATTCAATATATATACTTTTCTGTGTTTACAGACAATAGTTTTTTTTTTCCATGACGATAAGATCGTGAAAAATGAAATAATTTATTAACTCTGATGGACGATCGATTTTCTACGGAAAAATTTGTTCGTACATATGGTCTATTTGATGTGAAAACAAATCTATAGTACTCGATCCATGCATAATATATAAATATATATATATATATCGTTCGTAATTTCTGTTTGTCTCGTTCATAGATTAATCGTGATAAATATACATGGTATGCAGTTTGTTTTTTCTCTCGGCAGCAAGCATGGAACACCGGTCGCCACTGGTGTTTGTAATGTCGAGGGAAGATCGCGAATCTCGCTACGACAATTGAGGGTCTACCGCGTAGTTGTAATAATAATAATCGTAATAATGATCGGGAATGGGGTTGGATTAAAATCCGCAGTGAGTTAACGGTAAGCGGGGATTCATCGAGGGAGAAAAAAAATTCCTCGCAAGTTCACTCGTTGTTTATATATATATATATATATATATATATATATATATATATATATATATATATATTACCTATGTATAACTCGGAGTTTACTTAACCCAGATCGAAGTGTTTGCTGGCTCGTTACAGCTCGAACTGCACGGAACGCTATGTGGACTATTACTCTCACAGCCACTCGGGCAAAACTCTCACATTATCTACAGCCATACAGCTATATACGAGGTCTGTTCAAAAAGTATCGCGAATTTTGAATTTTCGCGGGCTACGTATATTCGATTTTCGATTTTTTTGTGGCGTTAGGTTGGTACTCGTGTCCCTCACTTATGCTGAAAAAATCGGCCATTTTGAATGTTTAGTTAATTGTTGACAGCCGTTTTGGTTAGACGTGTTTTGGGGCTTGCCTTCGATTTTTGCCTATTCCAAAAAATGGATCAAAGAATCCGTATCAAATTTTGTGTGAAAAACAAAATTAAGTGCGCGGACGCATTCCGAATGTTGACTGTGGCATATGGTGAAGCTACCTTGGACCAAAGCAACGTTTATCGGTGGTACAAAATGTTCTCAGAGGGCCGAGAAGATGCGAACAACGAAATGCGTTCCGGACGCCCGAGCACATCAACAACAGACGAAAACATTGATGAAGTGAAGAAAATAATATTGGCCAATCGTCGAATCACCGTTAGAGAAGCCAAGGCTCAATCATCGCAATGGAAGCTGCTTTTTTGGAATAGGCAAAAATCGAAGACAAGCCAAAACACGTCTAACCAAAACAGCTGTCAACAATTAACTAAACATTCAAAATGCCCGATTTTTTCAGCATAAGTAAGGGACATGAGTACGAACCTAACGCCACAAAAAAGTCGAAAATCGAATACACGTAGCCCGCGGAAATTCAAAATTCGCGATATTTTTTTAACAAACCTCGTATATATGTATACATAAAATATGAAATTTAATATGATATTGAATGTTATTTTACTCGCAGAGTACGTCGATGGACAAAGAATTTAAAACAAAACTTGAAACGTTAATAATTTCGTATAAATACAGGGATTTTTTTTCTTTTTTTTTCCAACCCTCAAAATCCGGCCATTATTTTCCGACATCGAACGACAATTTCTCCAATTGACTTCTATACATGATTTTAGAACAAACAAAAACTGCAATCAAAGAGAAAGAGGTTTTTATGTTTGTAAATTTAAAAAAATGGTCCGATTGTTTCGTGCAAAATGTAGATTCTATCGTTAAGGGCAGGATCAAACCTCGAGCAAAGAGGATCACGCGCGAGAAGTGAAACGAGACACGGAAAGTTTCGCGACTTCCAAACAGTGTGTGAAAGAGAAAGAAGAGAGGGGGACGGGGTGCGGAGGGAGGAGAGAACCTGTTGCTTCTAACGCTGTACTGCGGGTTACACACGTGAATGATTTTGCATGAACCGATAAAACGTGCTCGAAGCACATGTTACGCTCGGGAAAAAGAATATCCGCTCTGTCGCAAAGTATTCTATCATTTATCTCATTGACTTATGACTGTGCGTGGAAAAAAAAAATACAGTTTTTTTATCAACGATCTGTGATAATAAGATAAAATTCTCTCCTAACGAGACTTATCACCGAACTTCGAAATTAAATATCCCGTTATCTCAATTCACATTATTCTACGATAAAATGTGCCAAAAAAAAAAAACAAACTACAAAAAATGCAATAAAACGTCGTTTTTTCTCGCGCGCAACAAATGAACGATTGTGTATTATCGATTAATTTGACGGAGACACGGTGAAGAAACAATTTTTATTGAACCGCGTTCATTCGTGCAATTATAATTTGTTGGAAAAATGTAAAAGAGACGAAAAATCGTTAACACTAGAGAATATTTATTTGGGAGAATTTTAATTCGTTAAATAGGTACGAAATAATACGAAGTAAACTTCGATTGTGAATAAAAAATTTTTGCATACTCGGGAAGCGAGCGATTCTCTCGTTGTTACCGCGAGTGTCTCTCATTCCCGAAAATAAACAAATTGCGACGCAACGGAGCTACTAAACGGAATTACTTGGTCCCTCTCTCGCGCACTCAATAAGCGCTTTTGCCTCTCGCTCGCGGTACAGACAACTGTATGACTATCGAGAAAGTGGGGAGCGGTGGACGAGGGACTTCTTTCTATAAACGTACTTCCGTTCGTACGAGAGAGACTGAGAGGCAGATACAAACACGACGGTCACGTGATTCGAGAGTTCGTGCGAGAGAGAAGAAGAAGATGTGGGGGGGGGGAGTGCAAAGTATAAATAAAACGGGTGCAGAGCTATTCGGACGAGACAGTGGGAGAGGGAAAGAGGGATTTAAGAGAGGGGGGGGGGGATACGAGATCCGGAGAGAAAGAGGGAGAGAACACACAGCGGGGATGAGCTGTGCTCGAGGCTTGAGAGTGGAACGAGGATGAATTTCGTCTCGGTTGAAAAACCTGCTGCTGGATCAAAAGCTGCCATGATCACTCGCAAGAGGAGAGCAAAGAGGCTCTCCTCTTTGCTTCTCGTCGTGAGAGCAAAAGAGTGAAAATATATATATACTAGGGCGATTTTCTTTTTCGACTATTTTTTTTTCAGTTCCCACCCAAAATTTTGTTGGATATATCGAAAAAGAAATTCCCTGAAAGTTACAGCCCTTAATATTAATTCTAAGTACTCTCCCAAAGCGTGAAAAGATTTTCCATCTAAAATACACGTAAATCGAATTTTTTTTTTTTTCAAATTTCTATAACTCAGCCGCATTTTATGCTATCATATTGTTGTTGGTTTCGATTTACTCAGAATAAAACAATCTAAAAAAGTGCCTTGTGCGGCGAAAGTGTAAATTGTTCAGTGACCCGTACCAACTGGTGAGTTGGTACGGGTCACTGAAGTTGATTTTTACCCAAAATTCTCGTCTTTTTGCTGTTATCTCCGAAACAATTGACTTTACGAAAAAAATGTAAACGAAAAATTTGTTGGAAATTTAATTTCCTACGAAAAAAGTTCTATCGACCCAATTGCTTAGATTAATATTTCTTGAGATATTGAACTTTTTTTATTTTTCATTTTTTTTATTATTTAATATTTCATATTTTATAAATTTTATTGTACTCATAAGTTAAAGTTCAATATCTCAAGGAATATTAATCTAAGCAATTGGATCGACGGGACCTTTTTTGTAGGAAATTAAATTTCCAACAAATTTTTCATTAACATTTTTTTCATAAAGTTAATTGTTTCGGAGATAACAGCAAAAAAACGAGAATTTTGGGTAAAAATCAACTTCAGTGACCCGTACCAACTCAACAGTACAATTTACACATTCGCCGCAAGAGACACTTTTTTAAATTGTTTTATTCTGAGTAAATCGAAGCCAAGAACAATATGATAACATAAAATGCGGCTGAGTTACAGAAATTTGAAAAAAAAAAAAAAAAATCGATTTACGTGCATTTCAGATGGAAAATATTCTCACGCTTTGGGAAAGTACTTAGAATTAATATTAAGGGCCGTAACTTTCAGGGAATTTCCTTTTCGACATATCCAACAAAATTTCGGGTGGGGCCTGAAAAAAAAAATAGTCGAAAAAAAAATCGCCCTAACATATACACATTTATTTTCTACAATTATGGTGTTGTTTAACAGCCCAAACGTTGGATGGGTGTTTTTACACTAAAATTATCACCTAAGCTGATTTATTGTCCTAAACAACTTCAAATAACATTGGGTGGGCGGGGCGGTCGGGGGGGACGGGGGGGGTCCCAATTAAGTAAAAAAAACGAGTTTAATTCATTTTATTTAATGACAAAAAATTGTAGCGAAAATGCCAAACGACTGATTGTCCGATTTTACAGACGATGTAAAAAAAAATATTCGGAACAATTTATAAAAGATTGTAACGGAGGTTTAGTTAATTTTATTTTATTTTATTTAAAACGCATCTTTCGCTATATTTTTTGAAAATTTCTGAATCTGAATATATATTCACACGATCGTCGAAATGTATATTCAACAATAGCTCGCTTCGGGTTTTTCTTTTGGGACGTTCAATGATGTTCAAAAATTCCTTCGCAATTAGGTAAAGGGAATGAGTTTAATTAATTTCATTTAGCGAACAAAAAAATTGTATCGAACATGCCACAAACGATTGATTATCAAATTTATAAAAAGATTGTAACGGACGTTTTATTAAGCACATTTTTTAATCTTATTTTCTTTTAAATGCATCACTTATTATATTTTTTTGAAAATTTCGAATCTGAATATTTATTCACGCGATCGTCGAAATGTACTTCCAAAAATCGCTCGTTTCGCATTTTTCTTTCGGATTTTTCCTTTCCTGTACAAAAATTGGTCCGGTGTGTTAAAAAAATCTCATGTCTGGCTTGGAATGCAAAAAAAAAATGACCACAACTATAAAGCGCAGTTTGTAATGTTTACAAAGCCGTGAATATACCACTGGATGGAAATAGGCAGTAATAATTCTTCATTATGAAATTGTCACCTGTATAATAGTTATTAGGCCTACAATTACTGGCACAGAAGAGTGTAAGGGAGGCAGAAAAAAAAGGGTTTAGAAAAATCGCGAGAGACAAAGAATGCGTCGCGACGGAGGGAAGAAGGGCGAATAAAGGATGCTGCACGAGTCATGGGAGCGAGGGGGGGGGGGGGGGGGGGAAAGAGATGGAAAGAAAAAGAGAAGAGTGAGATAAATGGTGCGCGCGAGGTCATTGCCTCGAGAATCCCTCTGAATCGGATCTGATCGAATCGATCGCACGAAGAACGCGGCGACGACGAGAGAGAAGACCGCGAGAAAGAGAGTGTGTGCGACGTGCAACAACGAGATTAACGTATACTGTTTTTTTTTTTTTCTGGAGACGTCACGCGAGACGCGACCAAACACGAAAGTCGAGCGTGGTCGTGTAAACAAAAAAAATTGATATATCAATGTGTAGAGAGACGATTAATAATCTTCTGTCAGATCCTATCTAACGATGAATTTTCTCTTTAATCGTACGTGTTCGTCCCGATTCAAGGTTATTATTGCTTTTTCTAAAAATCATTTGGAATTTTAACACTCGAGTACCTCGGGATCGATCTACATAGCTATAAACTGATAATTTAGTATGAGCATTATTATTTTTTTCTTCATTTCGTTCTTCCATTTTTTTCGCTCGTCATTAACAGCTGTGAATTATGTATCGGGAGCTGGGGTGACGCGCGAACACGTATATTTATGTATCGTCAATCGGATTCCTTATATAAGTCATCGAGGGCGCATAACAGTTCGGGCGAAAACGAATAAAATCGATGGTACAACCGAATTCACGAAATCTCTAACGATCCTATCAATAGTCTTGTCATTTTTTTTTATTCCTCTCGAATGAAAAATAATAAATAAAGGTATACATTTTTTAAATTAGTTACGGAAAAGGCGAATGGTTTAATTTACCATTAGATTTTGTAAAAAGGATTGTGGCACGTTGTATACGTAGGCATTTCGAGAGAATTCATCCTAGGAACATAATCAATTCATTGTTACTGTTACTTTAATTTTTTATCCCGTGTCAGCACGAATAAAACTCGAACATATATAAACTAAATTATCTTTCACTATCTCTCGAACACATGCTGATATTTTTGTTATGACATCTTTCTCTCTTTCTCTCACTCTCCCTCTCTCTGTCTATTTGCACACTTCTTTATGTTTCTGCGGATAAATACCTGCATTTTTTCCTGTATTGTTTTATTGCACGATACGAGAATATCAATAATTTGTTACGAACCAAAATCGTGAAATATCCCAACCGTATACACAATAATATTCTTCAATGCATATACGAGGTCTGTTCAATAAGTATCGCGAATTTTGAATTTCCGCGGGCTACGTATATTCGATTTTCGATTTTTTTGTGGCGTTAGGTTGGTAATCATGTCCCTCACTTATGCTGAAAAAATCGGCCATTTTGAATGTTTAGTTAATTGTTGACAGCTATTTTGGTTAGACGTGTTTTGGCTCGTCTTCGATTTTTGCCTATTCCAAAAAATGGATCAAAGAATCCGTATCAAATTTTGTGTGAAAAACAAAATTAAGTGCGCGGACGCATTCCGAATGTTGACTGTGGCATATGGTGAAGCTACCCTGGACCAAAGCAACGTTTATCGGTGGTACAAAATGTTCTCAGAGGGCCGAGAAGATGCGAACAACGAAATGCGTTCCGGACGGCCGAGCACGTCAACAACAGACGAAAACATTGATGAAGCGAAGAAAATAATATTGGCCAATCGTCGAATCACCGTTAGAGAAGTTGCTGAGGAACTAAACATATCGATTGGCGCGTGCTATTGGATTTTTACCAATGATTTGGGCATGAGACGGGTCGTCGCGAAATTCGTGCCAAAATTGCTCAATTTCGAACAAAAACGGTGTCGCGTTAACATTACTAAGGAGCTGTTGGACTCGGTCCGCGACGACCCAAATTTGCTCCAGAGAGTCATAACTGGTGACGAATCATGGGTTCATGGTTACGGGGGGGGGGGGGGGGGGACCCAAGAAAAAACGGGAATTGCGCTGAGGCGGGGAGGGAGAGTGGGGGAACCCATTGCTCGACCAGGTGTCCGTTGGGGACACGTCTCCTGAGTTAGTGTGCGAAGTTCTGTCGCCGTGAGTGCATCGATTCGCCCGTGGGAATTTTTGTAGTGAAACAACTTTTTCCATTTCGGCGAAAACGTGATGGCCGATTGTCGGGAGCAACGCGCTGCTGTGAAATTTTGTTTACTGTTGGGGAAATCGGCCGCGGAAACTACTGTAATGCTTAAGACTGCTTATGGAGATGCTGCCCTAAGTAAAACCAGAGTCTACGAATGGTTTTCACATTTTAAAAATGGAGAAATGTCAATTGAAGACCAACCCCGTTCAGGACGCCCCTCAACGTCAAGAAGTGACGAAAACGTCGACAAAATCAATGCTCTCATCCGTGAAGACCGTCGCCGAACTATTGATCAACTCTGTGAGATGTTCGGGATATCATGGAGTTCAATTCAGAGGATTTTATCCAAAGATTTGCACATGAGCAGAGTTGCAGCCAAATTTGTCCCTCGCCTTCTCACAGACGAGCAAAGGGAGCGTCGACTTCGGGCATGTTTTGAACTTCAAAATCAGCTCGAAGAGGACCCTGAACTTTTTTCCAAGGTGATTACTGGTGATGAATCGTGGTGCTATGGATACGACCCCGAAACAAAGCAGCAATCAAGCCAGTGGAAGACACCTCGCTCTCCTCGTCCGAAAAAAAGCTCGCCAAGTGAAGCCAAACGTCAAGACAATGCTCATCTGTTTCTTCGATTGCAGAGGTGTCGTGCACGCGGAGTTCGTTCCCCCGGTTCAAACTGTCAACCAGAAGTTCTACTTGGAGGTTCGAAAAGATTGAGGGAGAGTATCCGGAAGAAAAGGGCAGATCTTTGGCGCACAAGCCAAAGATCCGCGTTGTCATGATGGAGCTTTCCTCCATCATGACAACGCGCCGGCCCACGCCGCTCTCTCCGTAAAGCAGTTTTTGACCAAAAACTGCATGACACCAATTGCCCACCCCCCCTACTCACCGGATCTAGCCCCCTGTGAGTTTTTTTCGTTCCCCAGACTCAAAAGGGACATGAGAGGAAAGCTTTTTGCCACTGTAGAGGAGGTAAAACAAAAATCGCTGGAAGGCCTAAAGAACATCCCGATAAGTGAATTTAAAAAATGTTTCGAACATTGGAAGGATCGTTTGCAGACGCGCGTTGTTGTCAAAGGAGAATACTTTGAAGGTGATCAAAATTTGGTGTAAAAATATTAAAAAATAAAGAAATTATGGCGAAATTCCCGTTTTTTTTGGGTCCCCCTCGTATGACGTGGAAACCGAAGCACAAACGTCGCAATGAAAGCAGCTTTTTTGGAGTAGGCAAAAATTGAAGACAAGGCAAAACACGTCTAACCAAAACAGCTGTCAACAATTAACTAAACATTCAAAATGGTCGATTTTTTCAGCATAAGTGAGGGACACGAGTACCAACCTAATGCCACAAAAAAATCGAAAACCGAATATACGTAGTCCGCGGAAATTCAAAATTCGCGATACTTTTTGAACAGACCTCGTATATATTGTTTTTTATTTTTCCAGGATAAAGCGAATTCGAGCCAAGTTTCTTAATACCCGAGGGAAACAAACAGCAACAAGTGCATCGAAGAAAAAGAATAAACCCTCGAAGTTCTTTCCCCACGGCTCGCGAATACGACTGTTTTCATAGTATACAATCGAGGCAAATGACTCTCATGGAAATTTACGTACCGACAAAACATTAAAATCGTATTTCTTTCGAAAAATCAAAAACAAAAAAAAAATATCCGCATAAATGTCAATAACAAACCCAATGAGGAATATCGTTGAATTTTTTTTTCAAATGCATTTGAGTAAATTGAGTCACGGTAAAAAAAAATATATGCTGGGTGTATTCCACGTAAAACCAATCTTACTTGATCCCTGACATTTTTTTTTTTTACTATTTGAAATTCGTAATTTTTTATTTTGCGAAAATTAAATTCCCACACCGATAATCCGTGATCGTAAATTTAGGAAAATTGGGACATGACGTTTTCTCGAGATAATCCGCGACGTACTAAATCATACAAAAAACATATAACGAAACGGGAATTCGTGTGATTTTCGCACGGGGATGGCCATACACTTCGGCAAAACTTCGTCAATCATTATTTCCATAACGCGCGACTTTGCTGCATTCTACAGAGCCATATTCGATATTACATAATAATTGAGTCTCACAGTAAAAAAAAAAAAAGATGGTATACTCGGTATTCCATGTAAACTCAACTTTACTTTATTAATTTTTGTTATTATTTCAAAAGAGACGCTGTCGCATCTATCGCCTGTTATTTCAAAATTCGTGTAATATTTCATTTTGAGGAATTAAATTAAATTTTTCAAATTCAATTCAGATTTTAGTTTAAATTCTGTCGTCGTTAATCCGATGATCGAAATTGTACGAAAATTGGCGGACGCGCGACACGTTATCTCGAGATCCTCTCGTGCAACTTACTGAATTTCTAAAACGACACGAGCTGACGGAAATTCAAATTGTTTAGACGGAAACTCAAATGATTTACCAGCAAAACTTTGGTCAATTATTATTTCGATGATGCACTACTGTGTAACATTCTATAGAGCCATAATTCGATAGTATATATGCACGTTCACGATTATGGTGCGCCGGTACGTATTATCCGCATATCACGCAACAAGAAACTCGCGCCGTGAAACACTCGTTAGAGCCGAGTCAAGGGTAAGTTACGTGAGGACGATGCAACAACGTTTATATGCATTATAGCACACTCATATATGTATACACACATCCAACAGGCTACCTGGTGTATATTGTATGCCCTCGGTTTGACGCGTTCCCGGGCGCCTGTTGCACGTCTCGTCGTGGGGGCTGTTACGTCACCGGGGCTGCAAGAGTGCACGCGGGTACAAGTGCATCATGCGTGCACTCTCTGTCTACATAATCTATATATATATGGAACGGGAGCAATGCGATATGAATACACGTGTAAAGAGTCAATTATAAACCCGGTGTGTGATCTATCGCTTAATCGTGATGGAAAATTATGCATGCCACACACACACACACACATCATAAATCGGAAATCGTATATATATATATATAAGGGCGATTTTCTTTTTTCGACTATTTTTTTTTCTCAGTCCCCACCCGAAATTTTGTTGGATATGTCGAAAAAGAAATTCCCTGAAAGTTACAGCCCTTAATATTAATTCTAAGTACTTTCCCAAAGCGTGAGAAGATTTTCCATCTAAAATACACGTAAATAGAATTTTTTTTTTTCAAAATTCTATAACTCAGCCGCATTTTATGTTATCATATTGTTTTTGTTTTCGATTTACTGAGAATAAAACAATCTAAAAAAGTGCCTTTTGCCGGTGAAAGTGTAAATTGTACTGGTGAGTTGGTAGGGATCACTGAAGTTGATTTTCACTCAAAATTCTCGTTTTTTTGCCGTTATCTCCGAAACAATTAACTTTACGAAAAAAATGTAAATGAAAAATTTGTTGGATATTTAATTTCCTACAAACAAGGTCCTATCGACCCAATTGCTTAGATTAATATTTCTTGAGATATTGAACTTTAACTTATGAGTAGTATAAAATTTATAAAATATGAAATATTGAATAATAAAAAAAATAAAAAATAAAAAAAGTTCAATATCTCAAGAAATATTAATCTAAGCAATTGGGTCGATAGGACCTTTTTTATAGGAAATTAAATTTCCAACAAATTTTTCGTATACATTTTTTTCGTAAAGTTAATTGTTTCGGAGATAACAGCAAAAAAACGATAAGTTTGGGTAAAAATAAACTTCAGTGACCCGTACCAACTCACCAGTACAATTTACACTTTCACCGGCAAAAGGCACTTTTTTAGATTGTTTTATTCTCAGTAAATCGAAAACAAGAACAATATGATAACATAAAATGCGGCTGAGTTATAGAAATTTGAAGAAAAAAAAATTCGATTTACGTGTATTTTAGATGGAAAATCTTCTCACGCTTTGGGAAAGTACTTAGAATTAATATTAAGGGCTGTAACTTTCAGGGAATTTCTTTTTCGACATATCCAACAAAATTTCGGGTGGGGACTGAAAAAAAAAATAGTCGAAAAAAAAATCGCCCTAATACATATATATGTAGAGAGAGAGAGAGAGAGAGAAAAATTGTTAATTTGACATCGCGTTATCGTCGCAAAGGGTTATCTACGTTTTTTTCTTTCATTAAAAAAACGAATTTATCGCATTGCCCAACACTTTGACGATTAATCAACGGAAGAATTAGTGCGTTGATGATAGTAATGATGACTTTAAGGGAATAACACGCGACACAGCGAATAATGATAAAACTATTTATAGAATTTGAAGAATTCCTGTATAGAGGTTTTGAGTATTTTAAAATTCAGTACCTGGAGAGTATTGGAAATTTTATTAAGGGGTATGGCCACGGTACCGTGTATAAAATTATGTGCACATTTAACCATTGTTTTTTGCATGAAAAAGTGATTTATTTATAAAACTAATTACACATCCGTTTAGTAAAAATGTCAAGGTAATAAATTTTATTTTTTTTGTTTTTTTTTTGTTATACAAAATGTCCGACTACTGCTATTTGCTTTTAGTATCGTTTTTTCGGGCGTGACATTTGGCAACCACATTTTTTCGACCTAGAGCAAGAAAAAAAAATTTTCGCTATTCTACATCAGATAACGGAGAGAAGTACGTACGGAATTTGAAAAATATTGTTGCATTCGAATATTGTAGGCGTTTGAACTTAAATGGTGAATTTCCAGTGAGAAATTTCATATAAAAACACTCATAAAATGGAAAATGTTTAATGAATCAAAAATTCCATACGTACTTCGCCAGGTATTCTGATGTAGATTAACGAGAATTTTTTTGTTTTGTTCTAGACCAAAAATCGTCGATGCCAAATGTGCGCGGAGCGCCTAAAAAAAAACGATACCAAAAGCAAATTGCAATAGTCGGCCATTTTATATAACAAAAAAAATATTTTTTATTAGCTTGATATTTATACGAAACAGATGTGCAGTTAGTTTTATAAACAAATCACTATTTCATATAAAAAAAAAATTGTTAAATGTACACATAATTTTATACCCACTACGGTGGCCCATACCGTTTAAGGTAAAATAAAAGGACTTTAGCAAAGAAGGGGTTGTAAAATAAAAAGTTAGGGGTGAACAAATTTCTCGGTGGTTCCGACGAGAACTATAAGTGTGTAGAGTAGCCTGTTAAAATTTGAAAGCAATCGGTTCGGTAGAAAAAAAGTTAGGACCCGGGCTGCCAACTTCGAGGTGCCAACTTCGATCAATAATAATAATAATAATAAACTATTAAATTTTTTCAAACAAATTCTTTTTTGTATCTTTAATATGTAAATAAAAACATCCTAAATATCCAAAACGATTCATTTTTATTTTCCTACAAAAAAACGCCCTCCAAAAAAAAAAACATGAAAATCGGCTTAAGTTACCAGACTACCTCAAAAGAATTTCAACACGTTTCGGTGCGTTAGGAAGATTGTGTTGCGTTTCTAGGTCTACCAGATTGAGTGAGTTTAAATTAATTGGAAATCAAGTATCCCGGCTATCTCTAACCACTTCGGGACACTCGATACCGGTTTAAATTCATTATGTAAGAAAAGTGTCGAAAAAATTCTCTAAGCAATTTCAACATTCTCCAGTATCAGAAACCGTGCTCCGTTTGCCGAAAGAAAACGAACTATTGTTACATCGACAATTGACGTACGACAAGCAATATTTTCATGACGCGACGCAATTGTAATTACAAAACAGCTGTAAACTCTACGATTTACGTTTCGACTTGTCGACATATAGAATTTAATTAAACTCGTTGAAACATATAGAATTTAATTAAGCATCGTCGGAGGTGCGGGGGCGTGACCGATCGAGACGTGTAAAAGGGCAAATGAAAAAAAAAATTCCGTTCTTTCAACGCGGTTTTACATTAATATTTATTTTTAACAAATTTCAGTGATGCGATAATTGGAAATAGGTGTTCAGTTAATGCGATATCTTTTCGAGTCTCAAATCGCTGGGCTTGACGTGTCGATCGTCAATCGTTACGTGGAAATACGAAGGCGAATAACTCGAAAGTCAAAAATTCTTCGTCAGAGAGAGAGAGAGAGAGAGAGAGAGAGAGATAGAAAAGGAGAAGAAAAGATGAGATGATAGGGGAGGGGAGGATATTTTGAAGGGGCGAACGATTGGACCACAAGAGAGAGAGAGAGAGAGAGAGTTCTACGAGCTATGTAGATTGAAATTAAGAGTCCGGAGAAAGGTCATCGACCAACGGACACACGATACACCGATCTACATATATATATGTCTACATATATATGACAGAGCGTGTACTGAGCCGGTTGGAGATCGGAAATTGCCGAACGAGAAGCGCGACTATTTCATCTAATCAACATGAGTTCGTCTTTCTTCCCCTCCCTTTCTTAAGATCTCCACAGTTAAATAGAGAAAGAGAGAGAGAGAGAGAGAGAGAGAGAGAGAGGAAGAGTCGGGGATCACGACTTGCAATATGCCGCTAAGAAATAGCGAAACGGCCTTGCTCCGGGCAAGGTGCGAGTGATATAGGATATAGCTGCTGTACGATGCAACTCTTGGCGCCTCGAAGCAACCCCCTCCTCCACAGTATACTATTCAAGTGTGCGGAGGAAGGCTAAACCCGGATGGCGAAACGCATCAGCGACGATGACACACTACTTTGCAAAGAAGAGACTCGCGAGACGCGTACCTCACTCGTAAATATATACAGATATAGTTTAACGACTCTTCGCATTCTTCCTTCTCTTAAGGAGGGAAATAGTGTTAGACGGTTCAAAAAATCGATTTTTTTTTATTTCACAAATTGTTAGTAAAACTATTGAAAAATATGTTCCCAAAATTTTAACTGAAAATTCCGACTCGATCTATTGTTATATGCCATTAAGGGGAAAAATGGGGTTAGGACCGCGTTTTCTCAATAATTTTCATGAATTTTTTTATAGTATAAAAAATGAATATAATTTATTGAAACTTTGAGAATATTTTATACGTATATTTAAGTATATACTATAAAATATTTATACATATATTTAAGTATATACTATAAAATATTAGCGACCCCATATTGCTTGTTTTTCTTGGTACTATTTTTTCAAACGCATTTTTCTGAAAACGACTTTTTTTGAACTTGCGTACACGCTAGTTTGAAAAGTTTTCAACCAATCGTTTTGAAAATTGGCAGTTACTTTATTCATAGTATTGCGCTCTATATGAACCTAAAATCGGAATATTATCATTATTTAAAATCATTTTTTTTTGCAAATAAAGTTGTAAAAAATGGTAAAAAATCATGATTTTTCGTTTTGACCCCTGTGAAAAATTCAATTTTCTATTTTTTTGATAGCATTTAGGTTCATATAAAAGAGAGACATATAATAAAAGTACATTCCAACCTCGTTTGATTTCAGATGAAAATTGTGGCTTCCAGAATGTACGCAAAATGCTGAGTCTGATTGTGACCTGCAATATGGGGTCGCTAATATCTTCGGTGTTTTTCAAGAAAATTCTTCAAAAATTTTATAGCATATACTTAAATATATGTATAAAATATTCTCGAAGTTTCAATAAATTATATTCATTTTTTATACTATAAAAAAATTCATGAAAATCATTGAGAAACCGCTGTCCTAACCCTATTTCCCCCCATAAATCTATTCGTATATGAAAATCTAGAGAAACACAGAGGATATGCACTTTTCCGCAGTATAAAAAATAAATAAAATTGCATCGAGCGATTGGAGTATTTTACGAGAATAAAAATAAGATCAAATTATTAATTGTCAATTGATTATTTTATAATGAGCTGTTTAATTGAAAGTAACCGTACGAAAAAAAACAGTCAATGAGTTGTTCGATACGCAAAAAGAATAAAATAAAATAAAAATCGTATTCTTCCGCGACTTTTAACGGTTCTTAATTACCGCATATTACGTAAGAACTTTTGAATAACCATTCGAGAGCATGTGAAGTGTCGACTGGACTGTAACGCAAGAGGGTAATTAAAAGTTTTTCCATCGCCGCTTTTGTGTTTACGACGCGAAACAAATCGTCACTTTAATCATCGTTCAATCCTCTCCCTAAGATAAAAATGTACGTCGCCCCGCAATGTCAAAGCGCTAGCAGGAAAGGAAGCATGAATTATGTGCATTGAGACTGTAGGGAAAAAAAAAAAAAGTACATAAGGTCACAAGCGGAATGAATGAACGGATATGACGTAAATTTGCTTCGCCCCCCCGCCACCGCCCCAAACACAACGCGCCATTGAAAAACTAAAAATTCGTTTCTTAAAATTTACATAACCTCAAAATTAACGAAACTTCACGAGGAAAAAGAATGACAAAACTAAACGAACCGGTTGATTATTATTCTTTGTTTTCTTTTTTTTTCGAATATAATGTATCCGTTAACTATCAATAATAAAATTTAATAATATAATCCCGTTAGCTTCAAATTCGACAGTGGAAAAAAAAAGGAAACAGCGATGACTACCAGATCTGAGCAATCAACGAGCGGGATCGTGGTGGGGCAATTTTCAAATGGACGCGATTTAGTGCTCGTTAAAATTCACGCGAGTCGTCTAGTAATGGTTCCGGTGGGCTACGAGGACGGGGGAAAAAAAAAGAGACATGGAAAAATTAAGAAGATTTTTCGCTCCAAGTTGATCGGTGTGTGTTGAGAGGTATTTACACCATGTGATTTCGTAAATCTCATTCTCTCTCTCTCTCTCTCGTTCTCCCCCTCTCTTTCATCTCATATCTCTAGAAGGTGACAAACACGTTTGGGCACATGACCATGTATAGTTATTATACGAGGCTGTTTTGGTAGTGTTAGTTATATCTCGTGTATAGTAGTGGAGAATCGTACTGTGGCGAACTCGCGCGAGGGCACACAAGGAGAGTTTAGGTCCTTGGCAGACGATGCTGCGAGCATCTCTCCGTTCATGGCACGGCTTCCCACCCGTGCAACCTATATAGCAGCGGCAACGTGGGAGCAGCCAAACGAGAGATGAAACATTGGGAAAAAGAATGCGCGAGAGACGCGACAATGACGTCAGCGAGCCACACGGGTATTTATGCTCTCTCTCTCTTCTCCCCCCCCCCCCCCTCACCGACTAAATAGATGGAGGGGGCATTTGTCCCAAATCATGCTAGGACGTAATAAATGATACACTCTCTCTCTCTCTCTCTCTTTCTCCTGACCCTTATAACCTCTAGCGTCCTTCCTTAATTGTTTGTATATTAAAAACTGTATAAGCTGAGATTACGATAGAAGAAGAAATCGTGACCTTCCAAGATCCTTTACTTCCAAAATATACTCTACTTGACGACGCCTTCGGCATCGGCGTTCTTGGGGACGTTGAACAATCGCGCGAGAGAAATGGTTCTTCGTGACTACGCTGAAAATTTACGCGCTGTACCCGAGTACGGCCGTGACCCATTGTTTACATTGTATCCAAATTTTGTCACGACTGGGAAGTGTGACGATAAAAGGTGACAAAGATTGGGGAACAACGGGCTTGTTAAGATAGTAGTCTGGTAACTTAAGCCGATTTTCATGTCTTTTTTGGAGGGCGTTTTTTTGTAGGAAAATAAAAATGAATCGTTTTGGATATTTAGGATGTTTTTATTTACGAATTGAAGATACAAATAAAATTTTGTTTGAAAAAATTCAATAGATTATTATTATTATTATTATTGATCGAAGTTGGCACCTCGAAAAAAAAGCGCGTGGGTGGCCCCGGTGATTTTGGCTCTTGATGTTATCTGAAATCAAAAATTCTTGATAATTTTTAATCTATAGACATGTCATTCTGGTCGGAACTACTGAAGGTAAATTTCATGGATAAATAACAAAATGGCGGACTTTGGAAAAAAAAGTTTTTTTTCCCAAAGTCCGCCATTTTGTTATTTATCCATGAAATTTAACTTCAGTAGTTGTTAAAGTAGTTAAATTTCATTTGGAAAAAAAAACTTTGGAAAAAAAAACTTTTTTTTCCAAAGTCCGCCATTTTGTTATTTATCCATGAAATTTAACTTCAGTAGTTCCGACCAGAATGACATGTCTATAGATTAAGAATTATCAAGAATTCTTGATTTCAGATAACATCAAGAGCCAAAATCACCGGGGCAACCCACGCGCTTTTTTTTCGAGGTGCCAACTTCGATCAATAATAATAATAATAATAATAATAATAAACTATTAAATTTTTTCAAACTATTTTTTTTTTGTATCTTTAATATGTAAATATAAACATCCTAAATATCCAAAACGATTCATTTTTATTTTCCTACAAAAAAACGGCCTCCAAAAAAGACATGAAAATCGGCTTAAGTTACCAGACTACTACCTTAATGCGCTTAAATGTACCCTTCACATATCGAAATACAATAGAAAACGATGGAAAAGGATAAAAGGTGTCTAGAACGTATAGGAAATATAAGCTTCTTGAGAATACTCGGTTTTTACGGCAAAACTACACGAATATAACCTTTCGCGTAGTACGGTCCTACATCCAATGTAAAAGCCGTCTTCTTCCTTTAAGAAGAAGGTCGCACACGTATCACGTGACACACGGGTGCGAGAGAGATGGATGTAAAATTCTTATCGGTCCTTTCTTCCGAACGGCGAAACCGATCGGAATGAAATAATCTTAGTCCACTTGTTGCCACTGCACTGCAGTCGCTGTTTTTATTTCGTACCGATCGCTTGTGTCATTTCGGAGAAAGTACATTTTGCGTTTTCGAAGTGGTCGCAGCGTGTGACACATCTCGCCTCTTAACGCCCGTCGGTAGTACGACAGGGACTTTCGTCAACGCTCCGCCAGATGGCTTCTGTCGCAACACCGTTTCGTTGACAAAAGTGTTTGCAATTTCTAGGGGACATTGCGGGCACCCGTACATTCGTGACGTTATTTTTACAAGTAACGCGGCACGTTCGTTTCTTCGGTAACCGCGAGCAGCGACCATTCAGAGCGCCAACCGGAGGATACCGAAGAGGAGGGTTGTTAAACTTTTACTGTTGAATATGTCATCTGGTAAATATACGTTATATTGTCCAGGGAAATTAGAAGAAGCTGATAGTTTTATGGACTCGGATAGTTCTCTGCGGAACTCGACGTGCATGTGGAAAATGCATGCAAACATAATCCATACTCATATATATATATATATATATAGATACGTTCGATGCTCCGCGATATACACATACGTATAGGTATATTTCGAAAATATAGTGTATACGACACGCGTTACGCGTATCATCCGGACAGTCGTCAAACTTCTTTATTCTTTATCTCCCATGGCCTTCCCCCTCTCGCTCTCTCGCTCTCTTTCTCACTCACTCTCTCTCTCTCTCTCTCTCTCTCTCTCTCTCTCTCTCTCTCTCTCTCTCTCTCTCTCTCTCTCTCTCTCTCTCGCCCCCTCCCTCTTTCGCCGCCACTTTTCTCTCTCCGGGGAAACAGGCACGTGCGATTGGGTTCGCCGCGACGGAGTTAACGGAAAGTTACGCAGCTCTCGGCAAAGAGTAACGCAACGAACGAAGCTATGTATACCGGTGTGCGTGGGGTATGTATATATGTTTATGTGTATGTAAGTGGGCCCTGAAGAACGTCGCGGGAATGCAGATGCGATCGCTACTCGAAGTCTCGCGGCCTTGGTATGCCGCGAAACGACTCGCGCCTCTTTTCAAGATATCTTCGTGATATCTTCTCCCTCTTCATCTCTCATTCTCTATCTCACTCTTTCTCTCTCTCGCTCTCTCGATGATGATCTTGGTAGTTGAGTCGATATGAAAAGAACTGCGGAATCATTGAGTAACGAATATCTGGATTAATGTTTACATAAATATATACACATATAATATTAATGGTTATTCATGGAACCTGAGGCTGCGATATGAGGAATTTAATCGTCCACCTACTTTTCTCCAGTGTCATATAACAGATTATCCGAACATTCTTGATACTTCAATTTATTCTCGCATCTCAATCGACGACTGTTAACCCATTAACTTATATCCCTATCTCTTCCACCAAATTTTGTGTTAAACTCTTCGCTAATTTTGTTTTTTTTTCCAAACTTTCCAACGCTCACAATATTTCGTAAAGTCCTTATCTTAATGGTCAAAGCCGGAATGATCTTGAGTCCCGATAAAGCCTAAAACCATTTTCCTTTTGAACTCGTGCGCGTTTCGTCATCCACTCTTATCTCTCTCGTATTTTCCCTAACTTTCGATTTCCAGTCTTGCCGTTTTGATAACCAAATTTTCGACGATGGTGAGGGAAAAACAAAAAAAAAAAGGGGCACTCAAAAAGATTATCCGTGTACTTTGTTCTTGTTTAAAAAAAAAAACGATCCGATAGTTTCTTCCAGAACTGTTTGTGACAATTAAGAAAAGAAAAAAAGTAATCCTTTCTTAAAAAAGACATGGCACTCGATTCTCGAAACTCTCGAAATGCGAGATAAATATATCGAATTTTAAAGCCAGTTTATCGTCAATCTGATTGGTTGTCGTAAAGCGCGCGTAATTCAAACACGATTTAGTTCACTATAAAACAACATCTATGGTATACAAAGATTTAATAAGATTAAAGATTCAATAGATTATTGACACTCGCCCAATGTAATTCTCATAATTTAAAAACCTTATAATAACTTATGTACTATTTAACGTAATGACAACCGATCAAGACGAAATAATCTTAGCGACTGCAGTATGGTGACAAAATCCGTTGTGCCGTTTGGGAAAAAGTATCTATAAGAATTTTCAGTTGATTCTTAATCTAAAGGACAAGTTCGAAATATGAAACATTCAAGCGCGAGCGAAGAGAGCGCGTTGTTGCTAGTTAAGAGAAAAGATTTACGACCTAAAAGAATTTCACAAAAATCGTTGTAAAAAAAAAAATCAAAACAGCTAAATTCCAATTTCTATTCCAACTATATTTCCATTCGCTTCGAATGGAAATCAAAAATATTAAGGTAGTAGTCTGGTAACTTAAGCCAATTTTCATGTCTTTTTTGGAGGGCGTTTTTTTGTAGGAAAATAAAAATGAATCGTTTTGGATATTTAGGATGTTTTTATTTACATATTAAAGTTACGAAAAAAAAAATGTTTGAAAAAATTTAATAGTTTATTATTATTATTATTATTGATCGAAGTTGGCAGCCCGGGTCCTAACTTTTTTTCTACCGAACCGATTGCTTTCAAATTTTAACAGGCTACTCTACACACTTATAGTTCTCGTCGGAACTACCGAGAAATTTTTTCACCCCTAACTTTTTATTTTACAACCCCTTCTTTGCTAAAATAAAAGGACTTTTTTTTCCAAAGTCCGCCATTTTGTTATTTATCCATGAAATTTAACTTCAGTAGTTCCGACCAGAATGACATGTCTATAGATCAAGAATTATCAAGAATTTTTTATTTCAGATAACATCAAGAGCCAAAATCACCGGGGCCACCAACGCGCTTTCTTTTCGAGGTGCAAACTTCGATCAATAATAATAATAATAAACTATTAAATTTTTTCAACAAAATTTTTTTTTGTATCTTTAATATGTAAGTAAAAACATCCTAAATATCCAAAACGATTCATTTTTATTTTCCTACAAAAAAACGCCCTCCAAAAAAGACATGAAAATCGGCTTGAGTTACCAGACTACTACCTTAAAATAAAATCAGCTAAAAAACACTAAAAAAAAAAGCATTTACGACCCAAAAAAAAATCACAAAAATCGTAAGAAAAATCGAAAAGTACAGTGAAAAAACTCACCTTCCAGCCGGCGCTGCTGTTGCTGTCGCCCTTGTCCTTGAAGTACGGAACATTTTGTACCATCCAATCGTAGATCTGCGACAGGGTTAAACGTTTATCAGGCGCGCTTGTTATCGCCTGCGTTATTAGATCGGCGTAGCTCAAATTTCCCCAAGCGTTTCTCCGCGACGAGCTCTTTTTAACGAGCAACAATGCACCACCCGAGGTCACTGTTCCTTGCTGCTGTGACGCCCCATCGTCGCAGCCATCCTTGCCAATGTTTATCAGACCACCGGCGACATTACCGTCAACGTAACCCTCGGGCCTTGGCAATGGCCAGGTGTTTGAGCGCGCTCTGGTCTGTGGCTCAAAACCGCTCTCGTTGTCAAAAGGCAAAACTACTTGCTGCTGCTGTTGCACGGTCACCGGTATGGGAATACTTTCGGTCACCGGTACCGAATCCATCATGCTCGGTTCGTCCATTTTTCGGGCAAAATTCGAATAAAGTTTATTCAAAATTGCAAATTCTTTCGGCTCGAACGTTTTTTCCTCACTTTTACGATCAAACGTTTGTTTAAACCTTTTATTTCTTTATTTTTTTCTTTATTTCTCTATTATTATTATTATTATTATTATTGTCCACGTTTAGCACTTTGTTCGGTACCTTAATAATCCTTGTATTAACGTTCCGCACTTTGATAAAACATTTTCAAAATTTTGGTCTCAACGACCTACGTTTTGAAAATTTGTCAAAAATGTTATTTATGCACTATGGATAGAATGTTGTTGTGTTTTTTTTTTGTTAATTCTTCTTCAAAATTTCTTTAAATTACTTTCTTTACCATTCGAGCCAACATTCTCAAAATTTTTTCATTACCAACCAAACTCCTTTAAACGAATGTTTATAACAAATTTTTCCACTACACACGGAGCCGACGACCTGGAGGGCAAAAAGGACAAAAAAAGATTAAGACGTAGATTTTTTTTTTCCCCCCCAACATTTTTATCACCAGTATTTTGGATGATAATTGAATTTTATTGCCGCTGTCCGTTGTGACGTTTTAAAAAAATTTCTGAATTAAATGCGAGAAGAGAAAAAAAAAACGTTCCACAACCCCCGTAATATAGGGATGAAGAAAAGCACAGCTTCGAGCTTTGGTATGGAATTTTTTTTTTTCGTAGTAAAATTTCATTGAATATTTTCTCGTAGACTGAACGATAAGCGAGATCAGAGACCCGTGAGAGCTACGAAATTGGGGGGGGGGGGCAGATCGCGTTGATGGAGCTCGCGGGTTATGGGGGGGGTGGGGGGGGGAGAGTTGGTTTGGCGGGTTGCGCGCCGAGGTCGCGAGAGAGCGCGAAGCGTCGAGCCGGGAAAAAGAGAGGAGGAGAGGGGGAGAGAGCTCATTGTGAACACGTGGTCTAACGTGGTGTTTACGAGGCCAGCTTGTGGCGCTGTTTGAGCTTACTACGCGCTCTCGAGGATCACGTGGTCATGTTTTGATGCTTTCTCTCTCCTCCTCGCCGTCTCTCTTTCTCTCACACAAACAACACACGGACACACTCCTCTTTTCCTACAGTCGCTCTTTCACAAGTCCTGCGAAATTTTTCTCCTCTCTTTCTCAAAAAATATTCTCAAGGCTTCTGATTTCCCTCTCTCTCTCGCTCTCTCTCTTCCCTCGTTTATACGACTTTACGAAAAAAATAGGCCTATCACACTACTTGTAGAAAAAAAAACCGCGTACTTTGTTTTTTCTCTTCGCCAGCGTTACGTAAAAATATTCCACGAGTGCTGTCGATCTCACATATAAGAATGCTCACGGAAAATGTATCGTTCGCTCGAACGTGGCAAATACGTGGCATTGTTAATGGCCCCGATTAACTATTTTATTTTATATACTGTGAAAAAAAAAACGTGCATAATTACCCAAATAATCGTGAAATAAAATTTTTGTTAAAAAAACAAATAAAATACAGAGGAAATTTGTAATTTTTGCAATAATTTTTTCTACAGTTTAACTAACAACTCTCTCGAGTATTTATATATATAGATATACATTAGGGCGATTTTTTTTTCAGTCCCCACCCAAAATTTCATTGGATATGTCGAAAAAGAAATTCCCTGAAAGTTACAGCCCTTAATATTAATTCTAAGTACTTTCCCAAAGCGTGAGAAGACTTTCCATCTAAAATACACGTAAATCGAATTTTTTTTTTTTCAAATCTCTATAACTCATCCGCATTTTACGCTATCATATTCTTGGTTTCGATTTACTCGGAATAAAACAATCTAAAAAAGTGCCTTTTTGCGGCGAAAGTGTAAATTGTACTGGTGAGTTGGTACGGGTCACTGAAGTTGATTTTTACCCAAAATTCTCGTTTTTTTGCTGCTAACTCCGAAACAATTAACTTTACGAAAAAAATGTAAACGAAAAATTTGTTGGGAATTTAATTTCCTATAAAGAAAGTCCTATCGGCCCAATTGCTTAGATCAATATTTCTTGAGATATTGAACTTTTTTTATTTTTTATTTTTTTTATTATTTAATATTTCATATTTTATAAATTGTACACCACTCATAAGTTAACGTTCAATATCTCAGGAAATATTAATCTACGCAATTGGGTCGATAGGACCTTTTTCGTAGGAAATTAAATTTCCAACAAATTTTTCATTCACATTTTTTTCGTAAAGTTAATTGTTTTGGAGATAACAGCAAAAAAACGAGAATTTTGGGTAAAAATCAACTTCCGTGACCCGTACCAACTCACCAGTACAATTTACACTTTCGCCGCAAAAAGCACTTTTTTAGATTGTTATATTCTGAGTAAATCGAAACCAAGAACAATATGATAGCATAAAATGCGGCTGAGTTATAGAAATTTGAAGAAAAAAAAAAATTCGATTTACGTGCATTTCAGATGGAAAATCTGCTGACGCTTTGGGAAAGTACTTAGAATTAATATTAAGGGCTGTAACTTTCAGAGAATTTCTTTTTCGTACATATCCAACAAAATTTCGGGTGGGATCTGAAAAAAAAAATAGTCGAAAAGAAAAATCGCCCTAATACATATTTATAAATGGATGTTGGTATATCTGAACTTAACAGACTTCGACACCGTTTGACTGATCACCATAAAAGTTGGCACATATATGTATTTTTTCATGGAGAACATTTTTTGTGCTATCCACTTTGTTCTAAAACGCCACTAGATGGCGCTGCGGCACATTGACTTCTATACCGTTCAACCAATCGCCATGATAATTGTTATACACAGGTATTATTTGAGCACAGAGACTATTTTCGCGCTATCCACTTTGTTGTAACTCGCCATTACAATGGAATGAAAAGCCGCAATAAAAATAATGGAATCTCATCAGTATAATCCATCTTTCATTTTTCTACATTTTTCCACAACGAATTATACATTCAAGCTTACATACAGATCATCCATTCTCAACACCATCGTCTGTAAACGTTTTTTCCGCATCTCCCGTCTGTAAAGTGGGTCTTTCGCGTCCGGCCATTATTTCATCCCCTTAAATGCACTGAAAAATTCTGAAAAAATTCATGCTACTTTTCGAAATATTCATTTTGAAGTACCAATCGTAAGATTCTCGAAAATTTAATTTTCGAGGGCGTTCGCCCTTCACCTATTTCCCAAGTACAAACCAAAGATGTTTTTGCTCGGACACGAACGACCCAGGGATTACAGACGAAGTGTTATATATACCGAGAGGTGTACATAAATATACACAGGCAGGACAACGTCCGCCGAGTTTTGTTTGGTTTTGTTTTGGCTGGTACTATATAAAATTATCTCGACCATTTTTTGTGTGTGAAAAAATCGTGGAAAATGTGCGGCAAAGAATGGTAATAGAGAAATTTTTATATTAGCGCGTTAGCAAATTTTTCATTATTTACGGACATTATTGGATAAAGTTTTGGGAAAACAAATGAAAATAAAATATTTATCATATTGAAACGCGCACACATTTTCGTGGCTCAAGTTGCAATGAAATATCTTCAACACTGTTTGCCGAGGAATTTTATAAATTTTTATTATCGCAAAGTATCGCGACTTTTCGAAGAAATTTACGATTAATGTATAAACAACTGTTCCGACGATTGCATCAATATATATTTCACGACGTACTTTCCTTCCACGTGTCTCATTTAACGATTTACAAACATTTTCCTCAATCCATCTCGTTTTATATCCAGAAAAAAACCGCGGAAATTAAATTTGTACGAGTTAGATAACCTCGGATTAAATTAACCGTATATAGAAATGACGAAACGCTACCTTGGAACTTTGAAAAGTTTTTTTTTCTTTTTTTTTTCCAAATTTTCATTGCATAAATACGTGAATTTTCGAAAAATTGTCTCATTCAGACAAAGTACATTCGTCTGTGGTGAATTCTTATTTCTCAAATAGATTGGAAAAAAACCTGAGAATTTAATTAGCCGAGCGGTGACCTTTTTAGCTTTTTTTTTGTAATCAAAACAAATTCGGATGTTTCATATGAATTTTTAATTTGTCTATATTTATTGACGACAAAATTTGTCTTTCGAACGTCACTTATCGTAATTCCGTACGAATATACAGTGCTGGACATTTGAAATGGAATTTGAAAATTGCACTTCGGCGATGCACCCCCTACCCCGCCGTTTCCGGGAAGCGATAACGCCAATATCTTTTCACGTGGTCGTAGACCCTCGTGAATAATACATCCACGATAAAAATGAGCCCAATCGGTCCAGCAGTTTTCGCGCTAGTCCCGAAAGAAGATTTCCACTTTGAAAACCCACCCCTGCCGCCAGGGGATTGCGCATCCAATTGCTCCCGAAGTACCATCCATCCCTACTTCGTAATCCTTCAATTGAATACCATATTTACCCTCTATCGCATTCACAACCCTTAAATCGCGAGGTTGACGCGAATCGCCCGAATTTCCACACGCCCCCCCCCCATTTTCGTGGGCACAAGCGGCAATTGTTGTAAAGATTATCAAAATTTCCTTGAATGTACGTTTTTCGTTGTTGATTGAAATTCTCAAATTCGTCGAACTTTCGCCAAAAAAAAATCGCCGAAGATATTTTCATTTCGCTTCAATCGCGCCCCGGCACTGTATATCGTCATTCGAGGAGCGCGTGCGACTCTCCGTGTATCTACTAATGTTTGTTAAACGTGGCCCGCGTCAACGGTCGCCGGCCGGAGTTTGAAATTTTTCGCCGCGAACAAGAATCTCAAGGTTAAACGGGCCGAGAACTTTGGTTGCGCGTGCGCGTTTTCGTAAGAGCGCGCCCCGTAGCGGCGTAAAGAATCGGCGGATGTTTCGCGCTTCACCGTGAATACGGGAGAAAATCGTACGAAATTGTTGCCGAGAACATTGAACGAAAAAGAAAAAGTCAAAACGATCGGTCTTATCGTTGAAATTCAAGATATTCAAGATTCTCATTGGTCCTGTTGTTTTTTTCCTCGTAAAAAAAAAAAGTTCAACCGTTAAGATTAAAGCGAAAAATCTTGCGTATAGGTAGCGGGGGGTTTAACACAACCGTTCGAAGAATTCCACACGGCGTGCGCTTGAACGCTGGCGAAAAAATGCCGCGAGTCTGCGGAGAGGGAGAAGGACGTGAGGGCGAAGGGTGGGGAGCGAAGAGACGGACATTTTTTTTTTTCCTCGTACTGGAGTTTTCTCTCTCTCTCTCTCTCGTGCCTCGCCATGTTGAACTCTCCTCGCGAGGTCGTCGGTACGAACCGCGAAAGCGGTTACGAACTCGCCAACGCGACGAAGAGATGAGGATGAGGCAATAAGAGACAGAGCTCTGTTACCCACTGCGAAGAGAGGAGAAGAAGAAGGAGGAGGCGAAGGAAGAGGAAAGACATCGAGCGAACACGAGCTACGCTGCTCTCCTCTCATGGTTGGATTTCTCCCGTTACCCCTCCCCCTCTCTCCCGCCACCCACGTTTCGGCGAGACTCCAGAGCTTGGACTTGCAATAACGCTACCAGCTGCGATATCTTTTTTTTTTCCTACAAATCTCCCCTCCGCTAACGTAGTAAAATTGTTTTTTTTTTTCATCGTTGCTTCTTTCTCGCAGGGAAGGGGTTGCGTAAATGAGGATCGTTTGGCGGGAACTATTTTTTTTTCTTCTTCTAGATATCGAGAGAAGGGAGGAGAAACCACGTGCTTTGTACAATGTTTTGATATTGAACACGATTTTCTATCTATCTATCTCTATCTCTCTCTCTCTCTCTCTTTTTCCGCGCTTTCCACTTCTGAACTTAAGGAATTTACAAATTCTACCAAAAATATAACTTTTTCTATCTGTTCTTTTTTAATTTTTCGTTTAAAGAATCCTAGAGAAAAAAACATACCTCCCCCTCCCTTAATTGCTTTAAGCGCTTTAATCCTAGAGAAAAAAAAAACTTTTCCCTCTCTCTCTCTCTCTATTTACCGTAAAATTTTCTTCTCACATTTTTTTTTGCTCTCCCGATATAGTCTCGGCGAAGCTCGCACAATTGACGAGCACAGACGTTCAACGACGCCGTGGTCCACGACGAGAGCGTCGAACGAACGAGTTAATCGTTAAAAATCACAAATTCGCTTCGTCCGTCGACTATTAAATCACACGTCAACTATTAAATCGCGATAACGTATTTTTTTTCAAACAAATTATTATACTTTCTTCTTTTTCAGTTATAATTCTCGCGATTACGGGTGTCCCCGCCGCGATAGGAGAAAAGAAAAAGAAGAAAAACAACTCGGAACACGTTGCCGTTTAAGCCGCGAATAAAAATGCTCGCGAGCTCGACAAACTCGACGAAAATTGAGAACTTGCCGGCGAGGCAGCGCGCGGCTTACTGGCGCTGGCTCGAAAGGATAAAACGCGCGCGGACACTCGACTCGCTGGTTTCGATCAAGAGTGGGGGGGGGAGCCACTGGCGCGGCTCGAGAAGAAGAGTATCGCGAGAGAGACTCGGGCCGAACCGACCGAGATGGCGAATTCGTGGCGCCTTCTCAACCTCCTCCTTTTACTCCTCTTTCTCCGTCGCCCTCTCACTCGCGCTCTCTCTCTCTCTCTTTCTCTCTCCGCCTGCTTCTTCACCGCGCTTTTCCCATCTTTCGCACACACGCTCTCTCGGGCGCGCGAACGATCATCCGGAGAGACTCTCCTCGTGACGATTATCGTGTGGGAGTACGCGATCACTGCGACCTCTTACACCGCACGATTAACGGAGGCGACACGGGGAAACGAAGTAAAAAAAAAAAATTAAGATTCGGGCAGTTAAAAGAAAAAAAAACCAGGCCAAGCCTCGAACCTTCAAGAGAGGTCGTCGCGCGCATTGCAACGAAATAAATGTGCGGTAGTTAATGCAAACTAAGCCTGAAAATTATACAAAAAATAGGTGTACAATGCTTCATGTTTTTTTTTTAACCTATTCAGGAAGATCGATCTGTGAGCAAACGAGAAATTTATAGCGAGATGAGCAAAATCGAGTCTATCAATTAGGAATATTATTTATTAATATTTTCATTGTGAACAACTGAAATTGCAAGGTTTCATTGAATTGAATGTCATTATTTTTCAAATGAATTTGTTGCTGCGGCGATAAATTTCAGATGGCAGTGCCATCTAGAGGAAAATTCTATTTTATAGAAAGAAACAGTGATTCGTCGGTGAAAATAGAAAATAAAAAATGATAGGCATTCGTGTTTCTTGGACAGAGGAAAATTTAGCATTATGGAAAGTGTAAGCCCGATAACAAAAATTTTGGACAAGTGGGAATATTCGCGTACTTTAAGGGAGGAAATAGGGTTAGACGGTTCAAAAAATCGATTTTTTTTTAACTTCATAAATTGTTAGTAAAAGTATTGAAAAATATGTTCCCAAAATTTTAAATGAAAATTCCGACTCGTTCTATTGTTATAAGCCATTAAAGTGAGTAGCTCTCCTTCAGGCACCGAGCGCGCCACGTGTTTCAAACGCGTTTATCTGAAAACGACTTTTTTCAAACTTGCGTACACGCTAGTTTGAAAAGTTTTCGACCAATCGTTTTGAAAATTGGCAGTTACTTTCTTCATAGTATTGCGCTCTATATGAACCTAAAATCGGAATATTATCATTATTTAAAATAATTTTTTTTTCGCAAATAAAGTTGTAAAAATGGCAAAAAATCATGCTTTTTTGTTTTGACCCCTGTAAAGAATTCAATTTTCTATTTTTTTGATAGCATTTAGGTTCATATAGAAGAGAGACATATAATAAAAGTAAATTCCAATCTCGTTTGATTTCAGATGAAAATTGCGGCTTCCAGAATGTACGCAAAATGCTGAGTCTGATTGTGACCTGTAAAATGGGGTCGCTAATATCCCCGGTGTTTTTCAAGAAAATTCTTCAAAAATTTTATAGTATATACTTAAATATATGTACAAAATATTCTCAAAGTTTCAATAAATTATATTCATTTTTTATATTATAAAAAAATTCATGAAAATCATTGAGAAAACGCTGTCCTAACCCTATTTCCCCCCTTAAAGGAGAGAAGAAATCCAAAATTTGAGCAAATGGCAATAGCACCATCATTTCTTACTAAACTCACCACTGACAATGGCGAATGATCGCCGAAACCTTTTGTTAATTACGAAGAATTAATTTTCGTCACCCTCATCCGTACAAATACAGCGATCAAGAAGTTTTTCTCCAAATTTGATTTTCTTGTCTGTATGCGCCATTTTGGAACAACCCGCATGAATATGTGACGAACAGAACGTTCGAAAGTTCATCAAAGTCCAAGCAGAATCGTTAAACTTGTAATTAAAAAAATAACGGATATCGTGAAAAAAAATCTAACGACTAACATACACACACACACTCTTATCAAGAGCAATTACATTTTATTAGAACTAACGCCGCTAACCTTCAATGCCGTTGAATTTTATCGTGTGAACTCGACCATGCGCCGCCAAATTACGAGAACGAGGGAAAAAAATGGCTGCCGCTCTTCACTCCACCCGGGAATCGCGGTAAACGGTTTCCTGCCACTACGTCGTTTTTTCGAACTAATAACTATTACTCTCGCGATGTCGGATCGAATAAAATGGGGGGGGGGGGGGGGGGACCCTCGTCGTTTAACGTACAATTGCTAATGCACTTGTTACCTTGTTCTTTGCGAAGACCCCCCTGCGTGGTTAAAATCACGCGGCTTTACGCAATCTCGTGATGGACATTTTATCGCACTTAATGTTCTATGTTGTACTAACTAACATGCCTGACTAAATGGCCATTAACAAGCTGTGTCTCAAGGTACTTATGACTTGGTTATAAAAGGGATTATAAGAGAAAAGGATTTACTCACGATAAACTCGTCGTGTATTGCTTCGCGCGCTACCAGGACACTGCGCGAAAACTCTTGAAATAACGACGGTACTGCCACACAGCGACGATCGTCCGAAACTTCATGACTCATTGTGGGTAAGGCTTGCTAGAGATAAGCACAGAAAAGCTGTATACGCAATACGGATAAAACAGAGTGAGTATTAATTTTCGGAAAGTGTTTTATAGAGTTCCTGCCGACATTAGGTGGCGCCACAAGCGGCCAAGGTCCAGCAGTAACAATCAAGATGGCTGCCGCCAACTCGAGTTTATCTAGTGAAATTCCAGCCAAGAAAGAAGATGAATTTAACGAATTTTACACGGAAGTACGTACGATACGATATTAGTGATGATATTTGTGATTTTTCATAGACCATGCTCATTCCCAAAAGTTCCGAATTATAGTGTTACGTAATCGCGAAACAATCGATTATCTCTGCTCGTATTACCGAAACGTCAGTGTTGTTTCAATTGCATAATTTGACATTTGTAAATAATAATTAACATTTTCAACAACAAATATTTCTTTCTTCGTTCTTTGCTCTTTTAATCGATCCACGGCAAACAGCACGAAAGTCACAAGAAATACACGAAATTTCAGTTCAAAGTTTCACGATCATTCTAACCTTTCGAGGCAATCACATTCTTAGCAAAAATAAATATTGATACTACATGCGGGAATTTAAATGAATTTCATTTTTTTCTCATTTCTCCAACTTATAATGAAAATGTTTATCAACCAAGGTCAAAGAGATCGAAAAACGCGATTCGGTCCTCACACCCAAACAACAAATCGACAGACTTTTACGTCCCGGATCATCTTACTTCAATCTCAATCCTTTCGAAGTTTTGCAAATTGATCCTGCTACCACCGTAGACGAAGTCAAGAAAAAGTATCGTCGGGTAAGATTTTTCGAAACATATATTTTCTATTGTTAGCGATAGATTGTTTTCTTAGCGATTGTATAATCACGGGATCGTGATATTGCGGAATCTCTATGTTTAAGCAAATGAGATTTTGAAAAAATTGCCTTTTTTTGTCGCACGGAAAAGAACAGTAAAATGTACTTTATTCGCAGATGTCCATCCTTGTCCATCCGGACAAAAATCAAGAGGACGCCGAGAGAGCTCAACAAGCTTTTGAAAGTAAGAACATTATTGTTGCAACATGCGCAAGATAGTACAGCAAGCTAATTATGTTTGCCTTTAATCTTTTAGTTGTTAACAAGGCATGGAAGACTCTGGAGAACGAAGAGACGAGAGCAAAATGTATGGACGTGATAGAAGAGGCAAAAGCAAGAACGGATCATATGGTAAATTATTGAACGAAGATTATGATGATTTTATTATATATATTCATTCTAGCCTCGCCTCAATCCTGTGTAGCCCAAAATTTCTGCCTGCAAAATCAAAACGAGCGATCATAAAAATCATACATCGATCTCTCGTGTCTCAGAGTAGTACCTTTAAGGTTTTTGTGTCTTACAGATAGCGGAAAAGAAGAAAAAGCTCAAAAAGGAGGGAAAAGAAGGCGTTGGCGCGACCGCCCTCGAAGAAGAAACAGAGGAAGGTTACACGCACGCCGTGTGGGTAATGACGATGAAATTATTCGCTGATATGGAGCGAAGAAGGTAAATTTTCTCCCTTCCGTCTGTCAAATCTCTCGCCGTTAAGCAACCCTAAATTCTGTAACGCAAGCGTTTTTTTTTCTTCTTACCCCTCTCTCACCTCAGACGAGAACTTGCAACGAGAGACGCGGAGCAACGTAAACGAAAACGCGAAGAGGAATTGTCGGCCGAGGCTCAAGCTGCTATGGAGAAGGAATGGCAACGTAATTTCGAAGAATCCAGACAATCGCGAGTCGACAGTTGGAAAGCTTTTCAATCGGGCTCTGGTACAACGACGAAGCAGAAAAAACCGAAAAAAATGAAGGCATTCAGGCCTCCGAAGACAAAGGCCGAATCTCGATAATGAATTGCAAGTGTGATGTTTGACTTTTCAATTGAACATGTGCGTCTGGAGAAAGAGAGAGAGAGCGAGAGAATGAGTGAGTGAGTGAGTGAACGAATGAATGCAGAAAAAAAGCGATTAAAACACAATCAAGAAAAAAAAATTAGAAAAAGAACGGAAAAGCTTATTTCCGTGAATTTGTGTGTGTTGAAGGAGAAAGAGAGAATGCCTAATATAGGAGATATATAGTCGTGTGAACGAATCCAGAATTTATTTGCGTTTTGTTTATTCAAATAATATTGAAGTAATGTATACCCAACATGCACAATTGATGATTACTTCTACGTGGTACATACGAGTTTTTTTTTCAATCGTAAGATTTTTTCAATCGAGAAAATATCGATGATTTAACAATCAACAGACCATAAAAGCGGATAAAGTCTCTTGAAGACGCGTCTACGAAGACGATTCTTACGGTTGAGGTAATCAATTTGTTTTTTTTTGTTTTCGTTCTTTTTTATCCCGCACATTAATAATGCGAGAAAGTTTAATTCGACTTTAAACTCGATACGACTATATTCGAACGTCGCGATCGACGTGTTCACGGCGATTTTATAAGTTCATAACGTTACGCGGGAAACCGACATTGCGTTTTATCAAATCCTTCCCTCTTCGATTATTGTGAAAGATGCAGATAGAGAGAAAGAGAGAGAGAGAGAGAAATGTCACGAAAAAAAACTGCCGACTTTTGTCGCGACTACGAAGAAATCAATAAACAAAAGAAAAAAGAAAAGTAATAAAGTGTATCATATATATATATATTATACTAAACATCAAATTCATTGTGGTGAATTTTTCCTCGCGCCTTAGACTTTTTAGACTGATATCGATAAACGTAATATTCATTTTTTTCTCCAACAATTCACCGTATAATACAGACCCAACAAATTTTAAAAGATGAAATATGGCCGCGCGCCACTACGCTAATCATATGGTCGATAGGTCGCGCACTACTTTGATCAAACGACGCTCTAACTTAGTAAGAAATCTTTAATTTTTTGTCTCGTCTGAATATTTAATTCACGTTTTTCCCTAGGTTTAACGAGGTATTCTTTTTTGTCTGACGTGAATCTGCCGGAACCAGCTTTTTGCTTGCGAAATTAAAGTAATCGCAAAAACTAATTACACGAAAAACTAATTATGTGCATAGCCGGGAGCGTCTACTATAGCAATTCCGCATTATTGTGCAAGAAAAATACAATTAAAATACCTGCTTTAACATCGCTATTTGATCGCGGCTCGGTACACACGTGTGTTATCTGCGACATACTCATTTCATTGCGTTTCAACATCGAGCAACTTTTTTTTTTTTTTTCACGATACTAAATAATCTCTCTTCGAATGAGTATACTCACGCGAGTTTCCTGAGTAGACACATATGGCCGGGAATGCGCATTATACACGCAGATTCTCCATTACCATCCGGAGTCGTGCGTGACTCGAATGCACACCGAGATTTTATCGATAAATCATCAAACGAAGTAACTACGTCGCGAAGTACCAGTCTTATGTCGGTTAAAATTTGAAGAGAAAAAATAATAATTTTACAGACTGTTATCGATCTAATCGAGATGTTAAGGGATTAGTGATTTCATCGAATTTCAAAAAAATCGGGGATTGATTGACCAAAGTTTTCAGCTAAATTTTAAGACTTATCGATCGATATAAAAGTGTCCAAAAACAAATTTAAAAATCACGTACTCGTTTGACTATCAGCAAATTTCAAATACGCCTCGTACAAATCGATCGTTCTAAAAAAACAATTTCCAAAATGTACCACATATTTGGCTAGTTCCGAGCTATTCTCTCGCCCCTCTCCCTGCCCCCATCGGTGTCGCGACAGCGTGCACCGCAAGAAACTCCCCCACTCCTGTCCAACTTTACCCAAGGTATCTCAAAGGTATGCGAGCGTAATATACATAGTTATACCCCCTCTCCGCGCCTTGACAGTTCTCTCCCTAGCGACTGTGTGCGAGGGAGTGGGGGGCGCGCATGCGCGAGTCAGGTGCGAGCGTCCGAGAGCCACGGTTGGCCACGGTGCAACAGGTAGGCTCTTTCACGGTTTTTTCTTCTCCTGTAATTTCATCGTTACTCCGATATAACAATCTTCCCAACAGTATCGATTCAAATTTAACGTTTAACTACTCAACCGCGTCGGGCAAAAAAAAAATAAGTCCTGTAAAAACGCTTTCCGATCAACGAGGAAATATAATAAACGAGCCACGAGAGGTTAGATCGTCGCGGCCATCGGTCGATCGGACGGTGTGTGTGGGGAACGGGACGAGCGTGTTCCTCTTGTCTACTGTCATGTGCCCTCCGAGTTTACTATAAAAGTGGTCTTTATATCATATAAAAGTATTCCGAGAGCCGGCTAATCACTCCCGTGACAAAGCATATCTTATTTTTCCCATTCTCACGTCAGAAACATCGAAATCAAAGAAAACCTTTGCGGTTTTCTCAAGACATCCCCCCCTCCCCCCCGCGGTTCGACAAGACATTCCACGCGTGTCTACAGTAATAAAGGAAGAGAAACAAGGGTGCGGCGAAGTTGTATCGCGAACTTAAGCTTCGCGTATTTACGTCTGTATCAAAGTTCGTACATCAACCAACCTGTTTCTAAATTGTTTTGTACGTTTTTGATAATCGTTTCACAACGTGTGTCCCAAAGTGCTTGAGCCAAAGAATCGCCGGGTAAAAAAAAAAAACTTTTTTTTTCCACGTCAGCTGGAATCGGGAAACGCACGAGATTACATATGAAAAAAAATGTTTCGTAAACAACTGGACAAATTAGGCAATAATGAAATGAAGAAATTCGTGAGATTTTTTTTAAATCGCGAATCAACTTGATCAACAATATAATAATAAAAATAATATTTCAAGAATACTGTTATTGTATATCTTTTATATTCAATAATGATTATTGTTATAATTTTATTTTTCAGTTCTCTACTGTGTTCTGGTGTTTCATAATGATTGACTAAAAGTGTTTTCGGTGAACGTTCAAAAACGTTTGTTTTTTTTTCTTCTTTTAAATCGTTACCGATCGATGGTAACGTACTTTTTTTTTGTTTAGTTCGAAAATTACACTTGAGCGCCTATGCACGGGTGTGTATCTGTGAAATTGAGGAATTTGTGAACCGGTTGTGTGTCCTCGACGCGTTAAAAATTCGTGAGAGATATGAGGTCCACTTGGGAAGCTGATCGAGCAAGTTTACCGATTGCATCGCGCTCGTTTTTGCTCGTTGGTTGAACTGTATGTTTTTTTTTTTTTTTTTTTTTTTTTTTGTGAAAAACGATCGTAGAATACATCGACCTCATGACAATTCTCGTGTACGATGTCAACGCCGAACGTTCAGCTTGAGACAAGCAGGCAGCAGCAGGCAACGGGCTCAGAGGAGGAACAACATCACGGGTAAAAACGAAATAATAACAAAAATTAATCTTTCTTAGTATTTCTCTTCTTTTTCTGTTCATTCGGTTTATTTTCTATTATATAAACGGCAGAATTCTTTTCACGAAGATTTTTCGATGTCAAAGTGAAATTACAAGCTCCTTTAATCGTCTGTGAGTCCGAGAGAGATGGAGATTGTTGTTTTCGTCGTTTTCGTATTTTTTTCTCGGCCACTGATGTTTGCGGGGAAAAAAAGTCAAACCTGGACTTGTGAAGGATGTGAGAATAATGTTTTTTTTGTCAAAAATACGAAACGTCTAGGGAAAGATGAAAGAATGGAATTTTAAAGTATTGTTGCTGTCTTGTATCAAACAGCTGTGGATGTACTTTTTGAATCGAGATATCGAGGTTACCTTGTTTTTTTCGCAATCTTTTTTTTTTTTCCAAATTTTAATTGATAAAATTGAAATAGAAACCGCTAGGCGCTACGGCGTGGGGGGTACGACTCTGAAGATGGTGTACGACGTAATAATTCGAATAAAAAATAATAATCATAACTTCCTCAGTATGCAAGATAAATTATTCAATTTAACAACTAAATATTTCAATTCAATTATTAAATCATAAAAATATTTCAAGCTTGAAAATAATTATTTCTTTATTTCTTCTTTACACACTGTTCGCAATACTTTTCCATCTCGTGCTCTAATACCTTACGATTTAACGTTCATTCTTTTTTCTTTATTTTTTTTTTCGCAAATTCTAGTTCACGTTAATCGCTCGAATTTTAGTTGATAAAGAACAGACAAAAAATCTTTCGAAAAAAGTTTGCAAGGACATTTTTGTGTTGAAATTGCTTCAATGCGACCCGAAGACTATTGGTACGAAATGGAGGGGGAATCTCGACAAAGCCGGAAGGAATCAAAGGCGCCTGAGTGGCGAGCCTGAATATACTTAAAACTACTACTGGAATATAACATTCTCTGCTCTCTATAGTACAATTCGCGTTTCACTCTCGCGGCAAGATCTTTTTATCCCCCTTCGTTTTCTCAACATGCCAAGATTTACACGGGAGACACGAGAGTCACACAAGTGCGGCAAAAGTGTTCTAATGCCGCGCGGCGTTTCGTTTTGTGTTTATATATTCACAGCGTGTATATACGGACGTCCCGCGAACTAAAGAGAGCCTGCGCAAAGTGAACGGCTATAACCGTTAAACTTGTGTATGGTACATACTATAGTAAGTACTATACACAAGTGTGTGTGTTGTATATATATATATATTAGGGCGATTTTTTTTTCAGTCCCCGCCCGAAATTTTGTTGGATATGTCGAAAAAGAAATTCCCTGAAAGTTACAGCCCTTAATATTAATTCTAAGTACTTTCCAAAAGCGTGAGAAGATTTTCCATCTAAAATACACGTAAATCGAATATTTTTTTTTTCAAATTTCTATAACCCAACCGCATTTTATGCTATTATATTGTTCTGGGTTTCGATTTACTCAGAATGAAACAATCTAAAAAAGTGTCTTTTGCGGTGAAAGTGTAAATTGTACTGGTGAGTTGGTACGGGTCACTGGAGTTGATTTTTACCCAAAGTTCTCGTTTTTTTGCTGTTATCTCCGAAACAATTAACTTTACGAAAAAAATGTAAACGAAGAATTTGTTGAAAATTTAATTTCCTACAAAAAAGGTCCTATCGACCCAATTGCTTAGATTAATATTTCTTGAGATATTGAACTTTAACTTATGAGTAGTATAAAATTTATAAAATATGAAATATTAAATAATAAAAAAAATAAAAAATAAAAAAAGTTCAATATCTCAAGAAATATTAATCTAAGCAATTGGGTCGAGAGGACCTTTTTTATAGGAAATTAAATTTCCAACAAATTTTTCGTTTACATTTTTTTCGTAAAGTTAATTGTTTCGGAGATAACAGCAAAAAACCGAGCATTTTGGGTAAAAATCAACTTCAGTGACCCGTACCAACTCATCAGTACAAGTTACACTTCAGCCGCAATAGGCACTTTTCTAGATTGTTTTATTCTGAGTAAATCGAAACCAAGAACAATATGATAACATAAAATGCGGCTGAGTTATAGAAATTTGAAAACAAAAAAATGTCGATTTATGTGTATTTTAGATGGAAAATCTTCTCACGCTTTGGGAAAGTACTTAGAATTAATATTAAGGGCTGTAACTTTCAGGGAATTTGTTTGTCGACATATCCAACAAAATTTCAGTCGGGGAATAAAAAAAAATAAAAAAAAAATCACCATAATATATATATATATATAGTGGCATTGTATGATCGTACTCTATGCTCTATGTAACAGGCGAGCATTGAAAATCCGCGGTTATACGTGAAAATGCACTCTCGCGATGATAATTGAAGCGAGTAATAAAAATAAAAATTGTTAAAATTAACAATTAATTGGGAAATTGGATGTTGTTAATTCCTGATTATCACCAACCCGTCTTGAAACGAATTTTCTTTAAATGTCTCTTATGGAAACAAAAATTCCAAGTACCAAAAGTCTCTTTTAATGTACCCTGAAAAATTCTTTTAATTTTTCTTCACTAACAACGACGAGCGTTGTCGTTCGATCGCTAGATGGTTTGATATAATTTTCCAAAATCCTAATAACGTACTTATTGTAAGTAAGTCAATAATCAATGTAAAAAAATTCAAAAAGCGTTCGTAATACCCAGCCGCCATAGGTTAAGCGATATTCGCCGTGGTCGCTACTCAGAGATGGTTAATCGATTAGCCGTGCATTGACTTTGAGCGCTGATTACCGATCGCGAGGCACTTATTTTCAGGCTTTCCGTTTTGTAAAACTGAAACTCAGCGAAATGTAAGCCAACCGTATCGGCCCAGATTTTTCGCAATTTCCCTGTACCCTCGTGCAAACGCGATGCAGTAGAAAAGAGCGGACACGCACTCTGAAAGGGGTGGGATCGCGCAAGGAATGCGAATGGAAATTGGAACGAAGGGAAATGGGGACGTAGAAAATCTTAAGAAAATTCGATACTTCTCGAAAACGGCGATTTTCTAAACAATTTTCCATTTTTAAATATCAACAATACGGTAGTGCAAAAATATATGTACGAAGTTTTAATTTTGTAACAAGGTGAATGTCAGTAGGCATCGGGATCGAAAGAAGAAAAAAATTGTTTTTAACAACCCTAATGTACAACCCTGATATACACGTAATATATCGTAAAATCACGTACGGCAAAGCATTGGTATTTTAAAAAACCTTAAGGTTGAATAACGGTACTTTCGTGTTCTCACAAATCTATATATATATTTATATTATCTATATATATACACGACTTTCGAGATCCTGAGAACTCATATTATGCATATATACATAATATGGATGTTTTTATATATTTATATAGATACGCGATATACACATATTATCTCGAGTATCGTACGTGCGAATAGTGAGATTGGAGCTCGGTTCGTCCAGTGTGTACAATCGCACTTTTCCCTGTGTATATTTCTCGTCTCTCGAACGAGTGTTTCCACTCTTTGTGGCTATGTGTGTGCTGTGTGTGTGTGTGTGTGTGTGTGTGTGTGCGTGTGTGTGTTTGTGTGTGAGCTGCGGTTCGTTGCCGGCAGGGGTCTCTCTCGACTCGCGAGAGATCTCCTCCCTCTCCTCCCCCCCTCGGTAGACGAGATGCACGCAAAGTTTAAAAAAAATTCGAAAACCCGTCTTGACCGCGCGGTCACCTCAACGCCTGACTCTCTTTCTCATTCGAAAAGAATGAGAGAGAAGACCGCGAGAGGGATCCCAGTGCGGCGAGTAGACTTCAGGGATTCTCTTATCCCTCTCATCCGGATTCGCACCAACTGCATCATGAATGCATGTGTTGCAAAACTGACCAGCACGCGACGACGAATCCTTCTTCTTAGAAACGGAATTAACGGAAAAAACAAAAATGAGAGAGAGGAAGAAGATTTTTCCTTTTGTTTTTCTTCTTTCACTCGAATTTCCGTATAGCTTGCCGTCATTTTGAGGATTTTGGATAGTTATTTTTCCCAGCCCGATTCATACCTTATTCTTTTATTTTTATTTTTCATATAATTAGAGAGCATTCGCGATAATTGTTGCTACAGCTGCTGCAGAAAGATCAATTACTGTTTACACGTAAATAAAAAAAAGTTCATTATTCACGAAGAGAAAAAAAATATAGAAAAATCATTAACCGTCGTTCTCCATCCCGTATAAACTTTCGTTAACGTGATGACGATAACAAATTTGTCGTAATTACACTAAAATACTTTGAATCCATAGGATACCAAACAAAAATAAAAACTTACGATACCACACTAGGGCGATTTTTTTTTTCGACTATTTTTTTTTTTTCAGTCCCCACCCGAAATTTTGTTGGTTATATCGAAAAAGAAATTCCCTGAAAGTTACAGCCCTTAATATTAATTCTAAGTACTTTCCCAAAGCGTGAGAAGATTTTCCATCCAAAATACACGTAAAACGAATTTTTTTTTTTTCAAATTTCTATAACTCAGCCGCATTTTATGCTATCATATTGTTCTTGATTTCGATTTACTCAGAATAAAACAATCTAAAAAAGTGCCTTTTGCGGCGAAAGTGTAAATTGTACTGGTGAGTTGGTACGGGTCACTGAAGTTGATTTTTACCCAAAATTCTCGTTTTTTTGCTGTTATCTCCTGTTATCTACAAAAAAGGTCCTATCGACCCAATTGCTTAGATTAATATTTCTTGAGATATTGAACTTTAACTTATGCGTAGTATAAAATTTATAAAATATGAAATATTAAATAATAAAAAAAATTAAAAATTAAAAAAGTTCAATATCTCAAGAAATATTAATCTAAGCAATTGGGTCGAGAAGACCTTTTTTATAGGAAATTAAATTTCCAACAAATTTTTCGTTTACATTTTTTTCGTAAATTTAATTGTTTCGGAGATAACAGCAAAAAAAAAACGAGAATTTGGGGTAAAAATCAAATTCAGTGACCCGTACCAACTCACCAGTACAATTTACACTTTCGCCGCAAAAGGCCCTTTTTAGATTGTTTTATTCTAAGTAAATCGAAACCAAGAACAATATGATAGCATAAAATGCGGCTGAGTTATAGAAGTTTGAAAAAAAAAATATTCGATTTACATGTATTTTAGATGGAAAATCTTCTCACGCTAAGGGAAAGTACTTAGAATTAATCTTAAGTCAAAAAAAAAATCGCCCTAATACCACACAGATCGCCCATGGTTTTTGAACTACCCATATGAAAATTTTTTCTCAATTCTTCGTTCTTTTGTAAAACTCTACATCCTTCAATTTTTTCTGCAGCATTTTGTACGAATATTACACGAGTCCAATCATTGTAATTGATACAACAAAAATCTAAATTACACAAAAATAATGAGTTCATTACAATTGCTGAAAAAAATTCAGTAATTTAATCGCGTATGACGATTTTTTAATTGTTTACTCTTCTCCACGTACTTAAGTCCCTGTGAAAACTATGAAATTATTTTTCTAATGACCATTGCACATATGCATTATAAAAAATACAACTGCAAATTAAACAAATTCAAATAATAATTACAACAAAAATAATGGAAATTCGTCGCTGTAAAAAAAAACAAACAAAAATCGTTATCGTTCTATCGTGTATGACGAGTTTTGTTAATTTTCTCTGATGCACCTGCGACATCCTCGGTCTATCTAATGACGAATCATTCATTCTATACTGTAGATGCGATATCAACGAATGTGTCTCATAAAAAAAAACATACATATAGATTTTTTTTTTCTTCACGAGACACAATACATATAGCCACAGAATAGTATTTATTCCAGTCTCGCATTCCCTCTCTTCGTCAAAGGAGTCCTCCTTCCATCCTGGTATACCTCGTCTCAACAGCTCCTCCCTTCGTTATTCCTCCGTTGTGTATATATGAGCATTTCCATACCAAATGGTCAACCACGCCTCTGCCAAAGAGTTCATTAAAATTCATACGTTTTTTTTTCTTGTCCTCGACTATTTTTTTAGTCCTTAAAGTCCAATTTGAAAAAATTGAAAAATCGTGCATTGTAGATCAGAGCTTGAAATGTTTATTTTTGTTTTTTATCTTAAGAATGTTTAGAAATTTTTGTACAGATAATAAATCGGGACATTGCGAAAAGTTAAGATGTTGAAGTTTGCATCGTTGGAATGCAACGAAAATAGATTGTTTTATACCATTCATCCTCCTCAAGGTTGGATTTTCGAAGACAAAAATCGTTAAAACGTTTTTTGGGGTCTTCTTTAAAGAGCCGGGCCCGAATGGGCAAAAGAAGCGAGAGCAGTAGTGAAAATAACAATTTAAAAAAACTATTTTCGTTGCGTTCCAACGATGCAAACTTCAGCATCATGAAAAGTTAATTTTCGCAACGCGAGTCAAAAATCGCTGTAGACAGTACACGATTTTTTTACAATTTTTTACAATTTTTTATTTATTCTTTCACGTAGTTTAGTTTAAGACGAAAAACTTTGATGAAATCAACTTAGATCATTGGTACTATAAATAAATAGTCATAGGGATTTTAATCGTAATATTTCGATAATTCACATTGTCAAAAATACTTGTCGTAAAATTCTGAAAAAAACAATACTAAACGCACGTAAGGACTCGAGGAATATAATTTTTTCAAGGTAGTAGTCTGGTAACTTAAGCCGATTTTCATGTCTTTTTTGGAGGGCGTTTTTTTGTAGGAAAATAAAAATGAATCGTTTTGGATATTTAGGATGTTTTTATTCACATATTAAAGATACAAAAAAAAATTTGTCTGAATAAATTTAATAGTTTATCATTATTATTATTATTGATCAAAGTTGGCACCTCGAAAAAAAAGCGCGTGGGTGGCCCCGGTGATTTTGGCTCTTGATGTTATCTGAAATAAAAAATTCTTGATAATTCTTAATCTATAGACATGTCATTCTGGCCGGAACTACGGAAGTTAAATTTCATGGATAAATAACAAAATGGAAAAGGACGTTTTTTTTTCAAAGTCCGCCATTTTGTTATTTATTCATGAAATTTAACTTCAGTAGTTCCGACCAGAATGACATGTCTATAGATTAAGAATTATCAAGAATTTTTTATTTCAGATAACATCAAGAGCCAAAATCACCGGGGCCACCCACGCGCTTTTTTTTCGATGTGCCAACTTCGATCAATAATAATAATAATAATAAACTATTAAATTTTTTCAAACAAATTTTTTTTTGTATCTTAATATGTAAACAAAAACATCCTAAATATCCAAAACGATTCATTTTTATTTTCCTATAAATAAACGTCCTCCAAAAAAGACATGAAAATCGGCTTAAGTTACCAGACTACCACCTTAAATCTGCAATGACAATCGAATGATTTATCGATTTTGCATGGAATACCCCGTATATGTCGGTATATATTTATATAATATATATACCCGGAGCCGGTGGTCGACGTCGTCGTTCGACCACAGTCACTGTCCTCGTGTGAGCCACGAGGCAAACTCTCGTATCTCTTCTCTCGTTGCCCTCTCGTCACCATAGGTAGACGAACCGCACGCCAAGAAGAGACCACGGGTCCCGGATACTACTATCCTGCCATCCGACGTTGTACAGACGCGCCGACGTCTTTCGCCTTCTTCCTCACTCTCTAACTCAGGGCCGTATTAAACGATATACTCGAACAATGAATTGAAAAGAAACGAAAGGAAAAAAGAAACGTTAACGAAAGCAAACGAAATTGTTAATTTTATTGTATCCGGGAATTCGTTTTTCAGTTTGTGAAGTTAATTATGAGAAAAAGAAAAAAAGGTTATTCTGAGTACCGTACGAAACCTTATTACCGATCGCCTTAAGGATGCTCCTTGAGGCGATGTAAAAACCCTAAACTTATCCCCATCCCATATCGTTTGGATTAACTTTTTTTTTTTAACTTCGCGCCATCAACAAATTCATGAGAAATTGATATTAAATTGTTTACCCCGAATTTCGTTAATAATCATTGATCAGTTTCATAAGTACAAAAACCTAAAAATTTCAAATCTCTTCATCCTTAAATTGAATCACAATTATTTTTAAAAATAATGTATTTTCAAGAAGATCAACAGTTATATTTCGTAAAATAAAAAAGGAAAAAACAAGGCCCAAAGTGTATCATTCCTGAAAATCAATATTCATAGAATTTCCATGAAACATTAACATCTGTGATTGATTTCGTAACTTCGGAGTAACCTATTTTTCGTCCGTTCGAAAACGAATGTAACGACGCGATTGGAGGAAAAAATAAAAATAAGAACGTACACATCGCGTCCAACCGGAGAAATAATTCGACAGGTCTATCGCAATATCCTGTCGCGAGTGTATAATAAATTGAAACCAGTGTAGGAAAATCAGTGGGAGGAAATCTCTCCAAGAGAGAGAGAAAGAGAGATATGTCAGTTCCCTTTCGAGTTCTGTTAACGGTAACCCGGTGAAAAACCCACGCGTACAATTCTCATAAAGGTATGTGACCGGAAATTCAACAAAATCATCCGGTCGTTACAACAGACAACAAAAAATTTTAATCTCAACTTTGTTTTTTTTTTATCGCTCGCAAGAGAATTTGATTTCATCGTTCTTTAAAGAGGGACGGGGAAAAAATGCATTTTTCTTTTCTCAAGATCCTGCAAAACACGTTGTGAACGAATCGAAACTCATATATTTTGCTCAGTGACTCAAGGAGAGTTATCCGGGTGTAAGATCCGCCAACGATTCGCGGAGAACGACGAATACGATGACGACGACGAGTAAGGTCCCCTTACACGGTTCGCAAAACGTATATCCTCCGACCCAACGTCTTTGCCGTTATGGTCATGCCCTGTGTGAGCTTCGCGAACCTCTTTAGCACATACGAGAAACGAGAGAGAGAGAGAGAGCGCAAAAGTACTTACACCGTATACGAGGCAGTTCTGATACACTACACGCTAGCTCGTATTACGCACAGGTAGATGCATTTACAGAAGTATTGGACCAGAGAGATAAGCACTTTTCGTATTAAAGAAAGAAAAAAAAAACAAAAATCGCAAACAACAATTTTCTAACGAAATCGTTATCTATAATCGTATTGAGAAGATATGCATCGTCATAGAATAAAAAGTTTACCCAATCACGATGAACTCTTGAAAATTTTCGAACAAAATTTTCACAACGCAGTTCCTGTTAAAAAAAAATAAAATGTACTTCATTATCGTTAACATTGTTTAATATTCTAGCATAACATTTATGGATTTAAAAAAATTCACGGCCAATTTCAATCGTGAAATGATATTAAATCTCCATGATCATTGGCAGTCAAATTGATCCTAATTTTAACCTTAGAAAGTTTACTTCACTATCGTTAAACATTATTTAAAACAATGTTCTAGCAAAACAATTGTGGATTTAAAAAAAATTCACGAGTCATTCCAATCGTGATATCATATTAATTCTCCGTGATCATTAGCGGTCAAATTTATTCCAATTTTTATTTTGCACCTTACCGTTTGATTTAATTTCGATAATTTTTTATACCCAATTGAAATGTTTGTGAGATAACTGTATGTTTTTTTTTTCTTAAGGGGGCAAATAGGGACAGCGTTTTCTCAATGATTTTCATGAATTTTTTTATAGTATAAAAAATGAATATAATTTATTGAAACTTTGAGAATATTTTATACATATATTTAAGTATATACTATAAAATTTGTTAAGAATTTCCTTGAAAAATACCGAAGATATTAGCGACCCTATATTGCAGGTCTCAATCAGACTCAGCATTTTGCGTACATTCTGGAAGACGCAATTTTCATCTGAAATGAAACGAGGTTGGAATTTACTTTTATTACATGTCTTTCTTCTATATGAACCTGAATGCTATTAAAAAAATAGAAAATTGAATTTTTTACAGGGGTCAAAACAAAAAAGCATGATTTTTTGCCATTTTTTACAACTTTATTTGCAAAAAAAAAATTATTTTAAATAATGATAATATTCCAATTTTAGGTTCATATAGAGCGCAATACTATGAAGAAAGTACTTGTCAATTTTCAAAACGATTGGTTGAAAACTTTTCAAACTAGCGTGTACGCAAGTTCAAAAAAAGTCGTTTTCAGAAAAACGCGTTTGAAAAAATAGTGACCGCTCGGTTATACACGTGGCGCGCTCGGGGCCTGAAAGAGAGCTACTCACTTTAAGGTAGCAGTCTGGTAACTTATGCCGATTTTCATGTCTTTTTTGGAGGGCGTTTTTTTGTAGGAAAATAAAAATGAATCGTTTGGATATTTAGGATGTTTTTATTTACATATTAAAGATACAAAAAAAAATTTGTTTGAAAAAATTGATTAGTTTATTATTATTATTATTATTGATCGAAGTTGGCGCCTCGAAAACAAAGCGCGTGGGTGGCCCCGGTGATTTTGGCTCTTGATGTTATCTGAAATAAAAAATTCTTGATAATTCTTAATCCATAGATATGTCATTCTGGTCGGAACTACTGAAGATAAATTTCTTTTTATTTTACAACCCCTTCTTTGCTAAAATAAAAGGACTTTTTTTCCAAAGTCCGCCATTTTGTTATTTATCCATGAAATTTAACTTCAGTAGTTCCGACCAGAATGAGATGTCTATAGATTAAGAATTATAAAGAATTTTTGATTTCAGATAACATCAAGAGCCAAAATCACCGGGGCCACCCACGCGCTTTTTTTTCGAGGTGCCAACTTCGATCAATAATAATAATAATAATAATAAACTATTAAATTTTTTCAACCAAATTTTTTTTTGTATCTTTAATATGTAAATAAAAACATCCTAAATATCCAAAACGATTCATTTTTATTTTCCTACAAAAAAACGCCCTCCAAGAAAAAACATGAAAATCGGCTTAAGTTACCAGACTACTACCTTAATGGCTTATAACAATAGAACGAGTCGGAATTTTCATAAAAAATTTTGGGAACATATTTTTCAATAGTTTTACTAACAATTTATGAAATTAAAAAAAAATCAATTTTCCGAACCGTCTAATCCTATTTCCGCCCTTAAACCAAATACTGTTCATCAATGTACAGAAAGATCAAAGACTTTAATACACTTGTACAACGAAAAAAAAAACATCGTGTACGAAGAAATGTCAAGAAGTGATAGATGTGAGATAAGAGCAAATATTGATGTTAAAATCAGATAAACGTATCTTTAACCCCTTCGCATTGAATCCACGTCTCTCTGACTTTTAGGAGCGGCGATGTGTAAAAATTTCTCCGAAACGTATATTACGATGATTATCGTGGGTCGTATAGACGCTGAGATAAAAATTACGTAATTAAACTTGAATCAAATATTAGCCGTGCATTCTGATCTTTGTGTAAATGTAAATGTACACCAACGTCCGAGGATTCGTTGGGAGATGTCCTTGTTTTTTTTTTCATCGATATATGTATATCCTCTACGTCACCAATGATCGGGACCCCTAATGTGGGCATCTCATCGGACGAGCCTATAGTAAATACCGCCTATCGACAGCTCCTGTTCACCGTGAAAGAATTGACTCGACACGAAGAATCCCGTGTATACCCACTCAGGATTAAATCAGGATTAGCGTGGGTGTACACACGTGAAATCACACGAGAGAGAAACGAAAACACATTGTTCGAATGATCTTCAATAAATCGATCATTCCTCCAGAGCGATGAAATTAATTTTTAACGTTAAATTGTAAAGAAATTAAGAAAGTAATTACACTGTTTTTTTTTTTTCATCATTCACCTAAAATTCGTAAATTTTACAGTAGAACTAGAAACTTTTTTAGTAAAGCTCTCGTTCTTTTCAAGGACATGACTAATATAGTAGAAAATCAATTGCTATGTTTAAATAAATTATTCAGTGGATACAATTAATTTTATTTTAATGAACAAATGGGAATTAAACGCATTACCCATGAATTTATGTACTTAATTTTTTTTCATTCCAATTCGCCACGTTTTAATTGAAATGTTTTTTTTTTACTCAATAAATATTTTATACTTACCAACGGCGATCAAACTTTTTCACTATTCTCTAACATTCTTGTAGTTTATGGATTGCGATAAAATTATCTTATCGATAGAAAATCGATTGCAACGTTTAAACGAATTATTCAGTGAATATAATTAATATTATTTCAATGAACAAATGGAAATTTAACGCATTAAATATTTTGTACTTACCAACGGCGATCAAACTTTTTCACAATTCTCCAATACTCTCGCGGTGTGTATATACGTATTGTGATAAAATTATCTTGAGATTTTTGAACATGTTGTCCGATTGGCTCCGATAGACGAGAATTATAGTGCCCAGTGAATTTTTTTATGTGACTGGCGTTACGGGGAATGGGACTGTAGAAAGAGAGCAAAAGAGAGGGCGAGAGGGGGGAAAAAAAGTACGATTCATGCAAAAAGAAGAGAAAGAGGTGACTAGGGCCCTCGGGCGAAGGGGGTTTGGTATTGGGAATATATGTACTGTATACACGTCGCTTATTTGCTCCAAAGCAAACCTATATTCTCACATACATATATCCCTCGAGTAAGAGAGAATGGGAAAGGTAAAAAAAAAAGATAGAGTGAGACTCGAGACGCCCCCGCTGCCTTTACGAAGGAACCACCACACGTCTCGTATCTCGCGGCCAAGTCGGAAAGCGAACGCGGTTAGTTTAGCTCTGTGTGCCGGTATGAGAGACTCTCGTGTGCCCCGAGACACGAGACAGAACGAGCACAAAACCTGGCGAACAATCGAGATTTCAATTTAAACGACCAAACATTTCACAATAGCCAACATTTCTAAAAGTAATACGAAAAAAAAATTATTTATATATATATACATATCAATCGAGATAAGTTTTTACGCAAGAGTTGCAAAGAAAAAGATTGTGCCAGCATCAGTAAATAATGAATTACTATAGTTACTTCGTGAAAATTATAATTTGCAACAGTGACGTTAATACAGTTCATCGATAACATAATTTTTCCTGTACGAATTTGATAAACGATCTTTCGTCCAAGAATTATAAAAACCTCGGTCTAATTGCAATAAACGATAAACGATTGAAAAAAAATCATAAAATCGGAAAAGTGAAATCAAAAAAGTGCATCGATTATATAATTTTTTAAGTAAATCCGTTTTTCCGGATATTTTCGATTAAGCCGAATCGTTTGAATTTTAATAGATAGTCAATAATGAGTTTTTTTTTATGCAGGATTAGAAAAAAAATCGCTCCGAAAAATCGCAAGAAATTATAAAATTCATAATATTATTGCAAAAAGTTGAAAAATAAAACGGATATGTTCGATTCATCATTTCAATTTTAATAAATCGTCATTAATGAGTTTTTTATGCAGAATTAAAAAAAAAACGTTTCGAAAAATTGCTAGAAATGATAAAATTCGTAATATTATTGTGAAAAGTTGAAAAACAAAAAAAAACGGATATATTCGAGTAATCCGAATCGTTTCAATTTCAATATATCGTCAATAATGAGTTTTTTATGCAGAATTAAAAAAAAATCGCTTCGAAAAGTAGGCAGAAATTATAAAATTTATAATATTATTGCGAAAAGTTGAAAAACGAAAAAAATTGATATTTTCGAGTAATCCAAATCGTTTCAATTTTAATGGATGGTCAATAATGAGTTTTTTATGCATGACTAAAAAAAATCGTACCGAGAAATTACAAAAAATTATAAAATTCATAATATTATTGCGAAAAGTTTGGAAAAAAAAACGTCAATCGAATATAGAATTTTTTATGGGACAGTCGCGACAAGAAAAAATTGCATCCACTTACAATTGCGTCCTAAAACATTATAGATTATAAATTGTAAGACGTCTATCGAAAGGCAGACAGCGGAGAAAGTAAACCAAAGTATCGGGAATCATGAACTGCTCCGTTTGAGAGTGCGCACGAGGAACAAGAGTCGCAGCCTCCAACGGTTAATTGTGTTCTCGGCGAATAAATTAAAAGATTTAAAAAAAAAAAACAAAACCGTAAGGTTTTATCAAAAATTCGTTATTAATGCGATGGAAAAATCGTGTCTCGAATATATCGACTACCGAGTGTTTACACGTGTTGGGATATCTCGCACTAATTGATGGAATAACAGTCAAGATATATTCGCGTATGTCGAGGTGTTAAAATACAAAAGGTCGTATCTGACACAAAATAATACACAATACGAAATATTTTGTTTCAAATTGGTAAAACGAAGTTACAAAATTTGCTTAGGCACATTTAATAAATTCAATATTTGTTTATGAAATTTTTGACTTCTAAAATCAATTTTTCAGTTCGACGTGTATCTTTTTTTTGTCCCACTAGAAAATAATCAATTTGCCGTATTAATTTTTCAAATGAATTCGCGACGATTTTACAAATAATATAAGATTTTGTGGAACACGTAGTAATTTTTGTAATTCAGGTTACTAAAAATATTGCCGGACTCGCGCTTTTTAAATACAATTTGGAGAATTGACAAATAAATTATTCTCGAACTTGGAGAAATACTGTGAGATTTTTGTGAATTTTTATAAAATTTTACATTTTTTTTTATTGCTACGTAAGCATTGAACTTTACGCTCTTTTAGTCTTGAATTATCGATATATACATAGGCACAAATTACCTACATCGCGAGATCGTCGCACGCCGTTAAAACCGCCAATATACCTTCGATATCGCAGTTGCTGCATCCCCCTCTTTCTCTCTCTCTCTCTATGTCTCTCTTGCTATTTTTTCGCTGCAGCGCACACCGCATCACAGTTCCGTGTATAAACTCGTTGTAAAAGGTACCACCGGGAGAGTGTGCACCGTGTAGCACCCGATAACAGAATCGACTTCTCCACGGTTTTCCGTAGTTAAACTCTTGCACGAGAGACACGACGATAAAGAAAAAAAAAAAGACAAAGAACAATACACGCATTGAAATACGGGAGTTGTATTGTAACGGTAATTAATTTTAGCCAAAAAGTGCTTTTGCCCACTGAATTACAACATTTTTTCCAAAATTGTTCGAGAATATCAATGAAATTAGGATTATGATAATCGAGAATTTTATTTTTTTTTGTTTTTCTAATAAATTCGGTCTCAACATTACGATATTCATAAAATACAAACAGTGTTTACAAATCCACTAAATACAACGATAACATTTTATCCCCAAATTCAACACTACAAAAAATATGATTTCTGTTGAATTATATTGATATAAAAAAATGAGAATTTAATTTAACTCCTTAATTTATTCGTGCATAAATCATTTTCACAGATGAAAAAGTACGTAGTCTATAATCCTGGAATAAAAAATACAACTTTGCAATAATCGAGAAACACTCGAAGTTTTTCCCAAGTCTTAAAAGACCACATACGATTAAAAATCAATTTGTACTAAAAATACAACAATTATCCGACATTCATTCGTTTTAGAAACGGAATAATAAAAATATTTGAACAATCGCGAGAGAATATCAGTGGAAATTGGATTGTGATAATCGAGGATTTTTTTTTTTTTTTAATTTCTCTATTAAATTCAGTCTCGATATTACATTATTCATAAAATAGAAACAGTGTTTACGAATCAATTAAATACAACGATAACATTTTGTCCCCAAATTCAAGACTGCCAAGGATAAGATTTCCATTGAATGGTATTGATGTGAAAAATGTGTACTTCTTTGTACGTCGCTGTACACGTTATTTCCGAGTGTGCTTTTGCCCATGCGAACAGTGAACAACCGCACGCTCGATCATTTCCAAGGTGGGAGTGCAAGAGTCACGTTTCTCGATGTATACTATAACTATATATATAAGTATAGTAGTATTAGTGACGATGGAGCTTGGCTTTGCTCGTTCAATTTCTCGGCCTGATGTTGCCATACAACTCGAAAGAAGTATATACGAGGTCTGTTCAAAAAGTATCGCGAATTTTGAATTTCCGCGGGCTACGTATATTCGATTTTCGATTTTTTTTTGTGGCGTCAGGTTGGTACTCGTGTCCCTCACTTACGCTGAAAAAATCGGCCATTTTGAATGTTTAGTTAATTGTTGACAGCCGTTTTGGTTAGACGTGTTTTGGGGCTTGTCTTCGATTTTTGCCTATTCCAAAAAATGAATCAAAGAATCCGTATCAAATTTTCTGTGAAAAACAAAATTAAGTGCGCGGACGCATTCCGAATGTTGACTGTGGCATATGGTGAAGCTACCTTGGACCAAAGCAACGTTTATCGATGGTACAAAATGTTCTCAGAGGGCCGAGAAGATGCGAACAACGAAATGCGTTCCGGACGCCCAAGCACATCAACAACAGACGAAAACATTGATGAAGCGAAGAAAATAATATTGGCCAATCGTCGAATACACCGTTAGAGAAGTTGGTGAGGAACTAAACATATCGATGGGCTCGTGCTATTCGATTTTTTGCCAATGATTTTGGTCATGAGACGGGTCGCCGCGAAATTCGCGCCAAAATTGCTCAATTTCGAACGAAAACAGTGTCGCGTTAACATTGCTAAGGAGCTGTTGGACTCGGTCCGGGACGACCCAAATTTGCGCCAGAGGGTCATAACTGGTGACGAATCATGGGTTTATGGTTATGACGTGGAAACCAAAAGCTCAATCATCGCAATGGAAGCTACTTTTTTGGAATAAGCAAAAATCGAAGACAAGCCAAAACACGTCTAACCAAAACAGCTGTCAACAATTAACTAAACATTCAAAATGGCCGATTTTTTCAGCATAAGTGAGGGACACGAGTACCGACCTAACGCGACAAAAAAATCGAAAATCGAATATACTCAGCCCGCGGAAATTCAAAATTCGCGATACTTTTTTAACAGACCTCGTACATACACTACTACTACAATATTGAGCTGAGTGCGTTAGTACCTTAGCTTGAACGTTACTGCATTATACATATACACATATACAGTGAATTCTGAGTAAAATCTACAATTCCCTGACTCTTACCATTTTTTTTATTAATTTTGTTTTCTTCCCAGTATCTTCTAAAGGTGACAAAAAACAACCTGGACCGAACTGACGTTTTTGCGAAATTTTGTTTTTTGTCACAATCGCGCGTTTCTGATATATTTACAATAAATGCGTGTTAAAAAAAAAATTGACTTTGTTAATCCCCTTCGCGAAACGAGAAAACAAGAAAGATTGATTTATTTCCCAATTTTTTCGCTACTTTCGTTTGGTATTTCATAAATTATGACAGTAAAAAAATCGAGCTTGTTAAAAACGACGAAACGTTAAAAGATAGTGAAAATCACAAACCCGTTAATTTTTCATAGAATAACCCATACATGTGTGTACTTGCAAGGTGCAAAAACTTCCTACCGGCCGGACGTACTACGTACAACGAGCCTCGAAGTATGAAATACCACTCCGTTCGTTTCGTTGTCGTCGTCGTCGCGAGCTCTCTTGGCCTCAAACACACTTGATCCTCAATCGCGAGATTCTCGTCACGGAAGTAATGCCGCATCAACGCGATTGAAATCGCGTCGAATTCTCCGAAGCGAACGATATTGAAATTATTATAACAAACAAACGTCGCGTTCGTCAAAAATATCCTTCGTTATCTTCGATGATCCGCGGATAAGATTCATTAAACACGATTTGTAATTGTACTGTGCTTCAATCTGGTTAAATCAGTGCTCTAACTCGTTAAAATTGTTTCTTTAAATTATCGTTGAATAATCAATAGTATTAAAGAATGAAAAATAAATTATGTCATTAATATAGAACAATGTATGGAATTATGAATTCGTAAAAAAAAATGAATGATTTGTGCCAATTGCCGACGAGATGTATTTTTTTTTTTTTAAGATTAATTTATAATATTTCTACGACGATGAGGTGGTGACTCATTGAATATGACGAGTTATGGATCATATTGTTAATTTAAGGTAGTAGTCTAGTAACTTAAGCCGATTTTCATGTCTTTTTTGGAGGGCGTTTTTTTGTAGGAAAATAAAAATGAATCGTTCTGGATATTTAGGATGTTTTTATTTACATATTGAAGATACAAAAAAAAAATTTTTTGAAAAAATTTAATAGTTTTTTATTATTATTATTATTATTGATCGAAGTTGGCACCTCGAAAAAAAAGCGCGTGGGTGGCCCCGGTGATTTTGGCTCTTGATGTTATCTGAAATAAAAAATTCTTAATAATTCTTAATCTATAGACATGTCATTCTGGTCGGAACTACTGAAGTTAAATTTCATGGATAAAAAACAAAATGGCGGACTTTGGAAAAAAAACTTTTTCCCAAAGAAAAATTTTTTTGAAAAAATGTAATAGTTTATTATTATTATTATTGATCGAAGTTGGCACCTCGAAAAAAAAGCGCGTGGGTGGCCCCGGTGATTTTGGCTCTTGATGTTATCTGAAATCAAAAATTCTTGATAATTCTTAATCTATAGACATGTCATTCTGGTCGGAACTATTGAAGTTAAATGCCATGGATAAATAACAAAATGGCGGACTTTGGAAAAAAAACTTTTTCCCAAAGTCCGCCATTTTGTTATTTATCCATGAAATTTAACTTCAGTAGTTCCGACTAGAATGGCATGTCTATAGATTAAGAATTATCAAGAATTTTTGATTTTAGATAACATCAACAGCCAAAATCACCGGGGCTACCCACGCGCTTTTTTTTCGAGGTGCCAACTTCGATCAATAATAATAATAATAATAAACTATTAAATTTTTTCAAACAAAATTTTTTTCGCATCTTTAATATGTAAATAAAAACATCCTAAATATCCAAAACGATTCATTTTTATTTTCCTACAAAAAAACGCCCTCCAAAAAAGACATGAAAATCGGCTTAAGTTACCAGACTACTGCCTTAAGTATGCTCTATCAATTTATCGTCCAAGTGTTTTTTAACAAAATTTTTCATTTAATTATTGTAACCATTCGTTTATCAAGATCGAATAGAAAAATGGTTGTAATGTTTAATCATTGAAGACTATGAAAAATCTAGCCGGTGTCTCGATAGAGCGTCTTTAAATGGACAAAATGAGTTATTCGTCAGGATCGGACTGTTATTATGAATTATTATTTGGAAACAAATAATGAAGAAAAATACACCTCGTCGGAAATTAACATAGTGGAGTTTGTCAACAAATTCATTTCGACAAATATTTTTTTATATTATTGACACATACTGCAGTACATACTTTGTCAATGTCAGTTGATTGACGACAATGTGCCGAAACGATTTTTCAAAATTATCACCGATTTTATCAGTTCGGAGTTCCGTACCTAGATCAATTATGATTCATTTGGTATTCTATAGAAAAAAATATTGATTTATTTCGAAAAAAAAAAAAAACAAAAATTTGTTGCCAAGATTCAATGAGCCTTAGAAAAAAAATGTATAATATGGTTTTTACATTTTTACATCTGTTTTATCGTTGCCATTTTTTGAAATATCATTTACGACCTTTCGTAATCATATCCCGTTATATTCTACTAAAAAACAAAAAAAGAACGTTTAATTAAACGTGATAAATTGCGTGGCACGACGTTTTCTAACGTCTTAGAATTTGCGTAATTTGGAGCAACAGATATAATTATATCTGTGTACGTGACACGCGACCCTGACGATATATGCCATTAGAGTACTTGCAGAAAACTAGAATCATAATTATTTTTTTTTATCATATCCTTTTGTCTCCATTGTCAAGAGTAAAAGAAAAAATTACGAATGCTCTTTTTTGACCTGCCGATTGAAAGGAATGAATATTGCGCATTTGACTTGATAATGGAGCTGACGATTTCGATCTGTTTCGATGATGAACAATTTGTTTTATTTATTTTTTCTTTTGTCTCTGGAAAATTTCCTAAAAACAATTTTACTTTATATCTCCACTTTATTGTTCGCAGAAGAACGAGGGCGGAACAGCAGGAGCAGTGGTCGAGGAGACGAGGAGTCACAGGAGCAGGCAGAAGTCCCTTGGAGAACTCGATTCAAGGACGTAGATGCGCGAGATGCGGCGGAGCCTTCGGTAGATTTTACAACACCGGGGCCTCCTGTCCGCGTTGCAGGCACCGAGTGTGCCGGCAGTGCCGTGAGTTCAGGGGGTCCAACGGGGCAAACAACAAGGGGGATCAAGGAGCCGACTGGCTCTGTGCCGTTTGCCACAAGATCGCGTGAGTATAAGAACTCTAACTTCTACGTAAAACAATAAAAGCAACACCGCCACTTTAAAACCCTCTCGGATAATTGTAAATACTTTAGAGAAGAAAAAAAAAGCCTTGGAAGAGTTTTAGGAATATTCGTTGACCCTTAAAAGTTACTCACAGGCACTCAAATTCATTTTCAAACACTCACGAACAAACACTTAATTACGTTTATAAACATTTAAAAATCTTCACAAAGACTCAAAATAACTTGTACTTGATCTATTTGAAAAATACTTAAAATCACTTTCGGATACTTGAAACAATCAACAAAGACTTGAAATCAGTTAAAAATACTTAAAACTCTTTATAGATATCTAAAATCATTTGCGGATACTTAAAATTATTCATGGACAATAAAAGACGCTCGTCGAGACACCTGCATACGCTATCGGATGCTTTCTCCATTATTATTTTCTTTATTCTTTTTTTTTTTATCGTCTCGATTCAATACTTCATTGTAGCTACGGCGGTTACACCAAACAAAGACCGTACAATGGTCGCAGACTCTTATATATATATGCGCTTAATAAACCACTGCTTTGCCCTCTTCGTATTTCAGAGAACTTCGCTCTGCGGCCGACGATTGGATATACGAGGCAGCAACGTTGACCAATCCCCGTCTCGTCGATGCCAAAAAAAATTCGCCCGTTGATATTATCAAGCGCAGTATTCGTCGGGCTTGGACGATAAACGGTGAGAATATGAAAAAAAAAAAAATTCAATCAACAATTTCTTAAATTCGACAACTCACCAAAAAGTCGCTCTTTCATTTCCTTTCTTACTCACTCGACGTTTAATTTTTTTTCATTAATTATCGACAGGTCCACCCGCACGTTGGTCAGTAGCGAGAAAAACGCCGGCTTTCAGGATCTACAGGAGTCTTCCGATTCGTGATAAAATCTATAAACCAAACGCGAACGTGGACAATATCGAGACTGCGAATTTTCCGCTGTCGCAAACTCGCGAGACGGGAAAAACGACGAACGATGACGGTAATTCGCGCGTGACTCATTGTCATAACGTTGAAAAGAATATCGACGCTGAAACGTCCAAAGGCAATGATGTAGACAACGACGATGATTGTAACGACGAACGAGGGAACGCGAGAATCGTGAAAAACTTAGCGTGCGAAACGTTAAAAACAACGAGAAATGAGATAACGAATAGCGAGAGAAATAACGAAATTTTACAATACGTCGATGTCACATCGTTGGAACTGTCGAAACGACGAAAAAACGAACGTGACGGGGCGATCAATGAACGCTTGAAAATCGAACATAACGACAATTCCGTGATACACGAGACCTCGCAAACTCGTGTTTCGCTGATTAAACCACCGAGGATAATCGCCAAAATCGGCGCAACGGAGAGCAAACAAACGAACAAGCATGGCGATAGAAAGTCTAACATACCGATATTACGAAGAAATTCCCGCGAGTTCGAGGATATCGGGAGCCCACAAGAGACCGCTAAACGATCCCTCATACCTCAGAGGTACGTTGCTTTTGTTCGATTTTTTTGCGAACGAAATATTTCGCGATGGTAGTCCCAATGACGATGTTGATTCGTTAGATGTCGTAATTTGCTGACGGAAGCAGTTTTTTTAATTTAGGAAAATCGTTTTGTTCTTTACAATTTTTTTTTTGTTTATATGGATTTAATATAATTGCATTTGGACTTAGCAACGAGCCATGTTACTAAATTGACGGAAAATTCTGTAAACGCATAATTCAAAGTTCACTCTCAATCCTTATTTCCTTCCTCCACATAACTCCGCCTGTTCTCGAGTCCCACGGAACGAATAATCGTCATTTTTGTTATTTTACTCGGCAGATATCGCGGAAGCACCGACGATCTACGACGAAGCCGAGAGGATATAAGCCCACCGAGTCACATACCAAAATTATTCTCACCCCGTAACAAGGATCAAGAGAAGCTCAAACGTCAGGACAGTCGCGACGACGTGCGTCAAATTTCAAAGGGCAATCGCCGTGAAATAGCGAAGGAGGAAAATCGGACGATCTATTTCTCAACTGCGTGCGCGCGCGATGAGCAAAAAAGTGGCATAAGGATATTTCGTCGCGACGGCCGAGAGGACGTGGGCAGAGAAACCACGAGTTTACCGAGTCTTTGCGTTTATCGCGCGAGACAAACAACGTGCAAGGACGAGAGACAAGAGAGAAACGAGATAGATCGCGTGGGTGATACGATAACGAGATCCAAGTCGTGTCCGAGCGAACAAGGCAAAACGACAATATTTGCGAAAGAGAACGAAAAGATCGTTGCGACGAATATCATCGAATCTGAATGTGCGATAGAGGAAAATTGTGTGATCGACGGAACAACGGAAAACGATGAAATTGTCGTTGAATTAACGACGACAATGGCGAACGAAAAAACAATGATCGAGGAACGTCTCGATGTGTTCGAGACGAGGACGATAACGAGCGGCAGTGAAATTGTCGGTAACGTTGAAAGGGATATCGAAGAGACGGATCGGGAGCGCGAGGAGGAAATCGCAAATTTGGAAATCGCGACGATGGAAAATGTCGAAATAACGAGTCAGAATGAACTAATCGAGCCCATTGTCAAGAGCAAAGAGATAATCGTCGAAACGATAAACGAAACGGATTTTGCCGGTGCCATTATCGGTGAGAGAAAAATGAACAATGATTCTTTGCATTCGAAGAGGCTCGATGATGTGCAAGTTGTGCGTCGAAAATTCTCGAAGGAGGAATTTTCGAATCCCGACGACACCGACGAAACTCCGAATCGACGTTCGTCGAGCGTGAGTTTTTTCCATCAACTTTACATCACGCTTGGCATGAAAAAAAATATTTTCAAGTATTTGCGAGAAAATAAAACGAAATAATTATTGCGAAAACGAAAATAAAGTTTTTTTTTAATAAGTAAAAATCATTTTATACCATTAGTCTTTCACAATGAATACTAATAATTTTTTTTATTACTATTTTTATTCCCAAAAGTATCTTATCGATTAGTCATTTAAAAATTGCCAATCTCAGTTTTAAGCTCGTAAATTTACCCAAAGAATGAAGGTATTGAGAGAAAAATAATGTGTACGATTTTTTTTCAGCATCTCTCACCCGAAGCTAGTCCCCTGAGTACGCGCTCGTCACGTTACAGTCCGCGTGAGAGCGAGAGCGAACCTACACCCGCGCTTCCACGAAAAATTGGTAGCGGTGACTCTTGCACAGCCTCGCAAAGAATACGAGACGCGATAACGAGAACGCGACGCGAATCAAACAGCAGTACACGTTACGAGAGCAGCGGTAGCGAGAGCGTCAGGTGAGTCATGATAATACTATTTTTCCAGTAAAATAGAAAAAATGTACTCGGAAATTTGCTTCCTCGAAATTTCGTACGACGATGGAACATGAAAAATTGTGAATTTCACAAAATTCCTGCGTCAATTGTAACTCAAATTATTACGAGCATTCGACGAATAACTCGACTTCCGTGACAAATTTCAATCAGATAGATATTATTCGATCAATAGGATTAGACAAGAGAGATTAGATACCATTATTAAGAATTAGTACAGCCTTTTACATAAGTTATATAATCTTCTATGCCCCCTACTGACTCTAATCGGTTAAAATACAAGATTCTACATTTTTTTTTAGAAAATCAAAGTTTTCTCTATAAAAAAAAAACAAATTTACTATTATCGTCTTAAAATAAGTGTGAATATCGATGCCTTAAGGTAGTAGTCTGGTAACTTAAGCCGATTTTCATGTCTTTTTTGGAGGGCGTTTTTTTGTAGGAAAATAAAAATGAATCGTTTTGGATATTTAGCATGTTTTTATTTACATATTAAAGATACGAAAAAAATTTTCTTTGAAAAAATTTAATAGTTTATTATTATTATTATTATTATTGATCGAAGTTGACACCTCGAAAAAAAAGCGCGTGGGTGGCCCCGGTGATTTTGGCTCTTGATGTTATCTGAAATCAAAAATTCTTGATAATTCTTAATCTATAGACATGTCATTCTGGTCGGAACTTTCGACTTTTCTTCGAGGTGCCAACTTCGATCAATAATAATAATAATAATAATAATAATAAACTATTAAATTTTTTCAAACAAATTTTTTTTTCTATATCTTTAATATGTAAATAAAAACATCCTAAATATTCAAAACGATTAATTTTTATTTTCCTACAAAAAAACGCCCTCCGAAAAAGACATGAAAATCGGCTTAAGTTACCAAACTACTACCTTAATTCAATTTGTTTTTTTTTTTTTTTTTCATAATTTTCAATCGTAACTATTATAATTCTCAGATTGAGCGAATCAGGATTTCACAATTATGCCGATCTCGCGAGAAGAGTGAAACTATTCGGCAGTGGAAGTGGTCCCGGTCCGTCGTTGGGAAACGACGAACCTGTTCAGCGTGACAGCGCGACGAGCGCCGGTGAGGATGAGCCCCACGAGGATTGTCACTCGCGTGGTCCTGGCTCGTCGCAGGGACGAACGATGCTGAGACGCCGACGTCAATTTGACGCGCAGGGTAAGCTACGATTTCATCACAATAGAAAATTCTCTCCGTTAATTGCGAGAAGGGAAAAAAAAATTCACCGATAATTCTCGTCGACGAATCGATACACCGACCACGTAACAGGCGCTTCGTCCATTATACTCGCCATGTGGCGCTCAACGATTACGATAAGCCGCATTGATTATCGAAGCCCTCGAGTTTAACGTTGCGGAGGCCTTCTTATTTCGTTCACAGCAACGACACATCCGCATCAGCAACGATTCGTCAAGGGTCGACGGTTCGTACGTTGGTTTTTTTGCAATCTTCTAGTTGGGACACTCACGTTTCGGAAAATTTTAAGAAGAAGCGAGAAAGAAAGGGTGAAAATAAACAAAAACGAGCTATGCTATTGACGAAAAGGACAAAGAAGGAAAAGGAAAAATAAGTAATAAGTGAGAAAAAAAACGAAAGAAAGGGTGAAAAAGCAAAAGAGAAGTCAATAAAATTCATCGAAAATTCAGTGCATCGGCTTATAGAAATAAAAAATCATCGATCGACCACAATTAGAAACACTCTCGGTGAATCGCATCTCCAGAAACAAGAATAGAAAGAAAGTTAACTCGCGGAACATCACGTTTCAACGATAATGCTCGTCTTGCTTTCCTCCACTTGAGACAAAAACAACATTCACATTCTCCTTGTCATTCGTGCCAATTAACGTTCATTACCTTATTCTCCGTGTACATTTTCCTATTTTCCTCCCGGCGAATCATCGAGGAATATTATTCGCGAAATAGTGAAAAACAAGAGGCAATGACCGTCACGAGGATTCTGCAACTTTTCGTAACGGTTCTCGTATCAACGTATTTTCTCATATTTTACGCGGCAGCAAGTGTCGTACTCTATTTATTATGGATAGGTAATCACTGAACGACGCGGGGGATTGTGAAATATACGAGAAAGAAACTGCCCCCGAGAAACGGTACAACGAAAAACACGCTGGGCGTTACGATAACGACTACGTGATATCGTGCGAATAAATAGCGACTCGAGCGAATAATACACGTAACAATGGTTCGTAAACACGTTACAAACAAACCATCTATATAATTACGATGATATTGGTATTTGTTTGTGCCCAATGGTCGAGTCCCTATCGTCCGGAAGTTGTAAACGAAACTTTCAAGAAAATCGAGAGTTAAATCGTGGTTATGGGACCGAGAAAAATATTTAAAAACTTAATAAGTCACGAAAAGTCGCCTCTGCGTGAAAGAATCGTCGCAACGGGAATGAACACACGACGGACGAGAAAATCTTTGATTGACAGATGGAAATTGGACAAATTTACGTTTAAAGTTCGCGGTGTTTGTTTGCTTGTTTTTTTTTCATCCTATTTTTTAATTGAGAATAACAACGTGGAGGGAGACGTGAATATATAGCCGAGAGTTCGAGACGAAACGAAGCGTTTCGCGCGGAGCGCGCGGCCGGGGACGAAGAAACCGACCGTAGGTAGACCCTGTAATAGTGTGTAACAAACAACGTCCACTGTTTCATTCTACAGTGCGCTCAGAGACTTTTGCGCCAAAGACTATAACGGGTGTGTCAATGAATAAAGGAGCTGGCAACTGAGATAATCGCGGTGTGCACGTCAGAGGATAATTCTACTCTCGCTTCGAAGAGATCGTTTTACAGAATTGTCGACTGTAAGATTCGGGATGTCTGAAAGTGTTACATAAGGAGGAACGGGGTAATGAGGGTCAGCCTTGCAACGGAGCTTGAAGGGAGAGTTTTTGCAATTGTGTACTTAACGCTCAAACTATCATATCGGGCTGTTGAAGAATATTTTATGAGTTAATTCCACGAAAATATTCGTCCCATTTCACGTTTCTGGCCAACGTTGTACTTTCAAGTTTATCTTATTAATTGTCATCGGCAAAATATTTTACGACTACTCGAACCACAATATAGGTGTCGATCGTTTTAATGCTAAACAAAAATACCGTCTAATTACTAATGGAGTAAAAACGACTAGTGATGAAAATTTTGAAATATCAATTATTAGGGCGATTTTTTTTTCTTGACTATTTTTTTTTTTTTTTTCAGTTCCCACCCGAAATTTTGTTGGATATGTCGAAAAAGAAATTCCCTAAAAGTTACAGCCCTTAATATTAATTCTAAGTACTTTCCCAAAGCGTGAGAAGATTTTCCATCTAAAATACACGTACATCGAATTTTTTTTTTTTCCCAAATTTCTATAACGCAACCGCATTTTATTGGTTTCGATTTACTCAGAATAAAACAATCTAAAAAAGTGCCTTTTGCGGCGAAAGTGTAAATTGTACTGTTGGGTTGGTGAGGGGTCACTGAAGTGGATTTTTACCCAAAATTCTCGTTTTTTTGCTGTTATCTCCGAAACAATTGACTTTACGAAAAAAATGTGAACGAAAAATTTGTTGGAAATTTAATTTCTTAAAAAAAAGGTCCTATCGACCCAATTGCTTAGATTAATATTTCTTGAGATATTGAACTTTTTTTATTTTTTAGTTTTTTTATTATTTAATATTTCATTTTTTATAAATTTTATACTACTCATAAGTTAAAGTTCAATATCTCAAGAAATATTAATCCAAGCAATTGGGTCGATAGGACCTTTTTTGTAGGAAATTAAATTTCTAACAAATTTTTCATTTACATTTTTTTCGTAAAGTTAATTGTTTCGGAGATAACAGCAAAAAAACGAGGATTTTGGGTAAAAATCAACTTCAGTGACCCCGTACCAACTCGCCAGTATAACTTACACTTTCGCCGCAAAAGGCACTTTTTTAGATTGTTTTATTCCGAGTAAATCGAAACCAAGAACAATATGATAGCATAAAATGCGGCTGAGTTATAGAAATTTGAAAAAAAAAAAAAAAAAAAAAAAACAAAAATTCGATTTACGTGTGTTTTAGATGGAAAATCTTCTCACGCTTTGGGAAAGTACTTAGAATTAATATTAAGAGCTGTAACTTTCAGGGAATTTCTTTTTCGACATATCCAACAAAATTTCGGGTGGGGACTGAAAAAAAAAAATAGTCGAAAAAAAAAATCGCCCTAATCAATTATATTTTTATTTGAAAAGCCTAAGAACCTGTTATAAAAATAGTGTAATGCACATTGCGAATAAATTGTAGTTTTTTTTCTATCTCAAGTTTCTAGTCAATATATCTTAGTGTCTTTTCAAAAGCTTCACTTATGAGGAATCCTCGTTTTTTAATTGAAATTAAAAAAAAAACTATTCTCTGATTGACCGTTATTACCCCGTTCCCGTAAAATTTGCTTGGAGATACGTAAAAATTCGTGCGTCATAACGCGACCACCTGTTTCATCGTCGACGGAGCGATCCCCCGTTGTTCTCGGGCTCGTGTAACGCGACACGCTCCGTTTGGCCACGAGTCACCCCGTATGTCTGGGATGCACAGCAGTATTAGCTACGAACGAGAAGAGCTCACGAGAGGCTCTTTCTTCGTCTGTGTTTGTTTGTTTGTGGGTGTGTTGTGTGTGTTGGGTGTTCCGGCCATTCTCGTACCTGCTGTATGTCGAGTGTTCTCCATCTCTCTCTCTTTTTCTCTGTTTCCATTCTTTTTCTTCCTTTTTATATTTCTCCGGTAAGTTCCAGGTGCGCCTCCGCATCGTGACTCGCTCGCCTCAGTTAAGCGGCGATAGCCCACGCGATTCGGCCGCTCGCGGTGGGCAGTGTGTTCTGGTGAACCCCCCCAGGATACAAACACACATCCTGACTGACCCACGATCCTCGCCAAAAGCCTCGCAGAACTCAATTTGAACGTATTTCCCTCTCTCTCTCTCTCTCTCCTGCTCCATTCTAGTTATTTTGTTTTATCATTTATCGTGGAATTCAAAAAACGTTTTGATATTTTTTTATGTTTATTGTTATCTACCGAAAACATTTTATTTGACAGTGCGAACAAAGTGACGATAGTGCACAGTGCGATGCGTGTGGAATTTGTGCCTTTTTTTAGTCAGGACGAATCAAAAAAGAGGAAAAAATTCTGTGAATGAAAACGAAGAATAACGTTCAAAAGGCTATCTTCACCCTGTCAGTTGATGTGTCTTCTGACCCTGGATACGGAAGACTGATCAGAAAAGTCGTTAACCGCGGCCGTTTCCACGGTAACACACTACGACTACGTATTATCGCACCTGGATACCGATGACGAAGTTTCATCGGCGACAGTAAAGCAAAAACAAATGTTTGAATTTTTCAATTATCGTTCGATTCGATCCAATTGCAATTGCTACTCAATACTTTGAGTGAGATTCGTGAAATTGCTGTTGGCAAATAATACGGATTTCTGTGTAAATGCTGATTTTGATTTTTAATTGTGCGTTGTACAATTTTCTTTTATCGTTCAACTTTGTTTGATTATCCTCAGGATTGGAAGATAAAACATATTTCGCTTTCGGGAATTAGGAAAATTGTTAAATTTCCAACTGGATTTTGTTGCCTGCAGCTTAAATGGACTTGGCTATTTTACACTTTCGTGAGGTTAATGAAATTCCTACTGGATGTATTGGTTTTTCATTTTTTGTATCCTGATGCATTTTATTGTGTAATCAGATAATTGGCGAAAGGTGTCGTGATTGTTGTTGTTCTTTTAACACCTATTGTGCCGGAGTTTTGTCATTTTTCTTTTTTTTTTTTTGGGACTTGCAGAAAAAAATGAATTGCGTCCATTAAAATTCGACGAAAACCAGTTAAATTGACATTGGAAATTAGACATTTTAATTGCGAGTTAATTTAAATGCGAAAATCTCGTGAATTATAGATATTTTTTCAAACGATTTTTGTCTAATTTGTTTGAAGAGACTTGATTAACTTCATTTCTAATTATCTAATAATGTCAGAGTAATCGAAAATTCGTACTGTACGCATAATCGTTGTTATACTCGTTCCGTTGACCAACGTAATTAATTAGCGTAATAATCCCGGTCTGCACCCCCATTGAGCGTAGCGTGACCGGTGGATGAGCCTCTCGTTTCTTCTCCTCGATGTGTTGTTTTTCTCGATTTTTCATTTATTTTTCGCTTTTTTTTTCTTGTTCCTCTCGAATCTCTACACGCACGAGATATCCTATCGCGTTATTTACTCGCGTAATAAATAATACGCTCGACGCGCCTGAGCATCTTCATACCCGCAACGAGAGTGAATCAAGAGTAAATGTTGAAAAAAAAAAATCCTCTATTATGGAGAAACGCAAAATCTTAATTAAGCGAGTTGCAACAATAAGTAGTAGTCCGTTGTTGCTCTGAGAAAAAAATTCTGCAATGACGGATTACACGACGAAAAAGGCATTTCGAACAATCTCTCGTTTAGGATTTACGCTACTTTTTTATTGTATTTTTTTCGTCAACAAAAATAAAATATGTTGTTTTCAACTTTTTTGCGAGGGGCCTTAATTATTCGTAGAATTGCGCAAAATGCGAAATGAACGGTAGGAAAAAAAATGTAATAAAAATTTAATGATCAAACAACCTTGCTAATATATTTTTTCTTTCTTTCTTTTTTTTTTGTCGTTTCTTTAACAAAGGTTCACGTAGACGAGGAAGATCACACGCGAGAACTTGTTGCGGCGAGGAATTACAAAATCTTCAGGCACTTCACGTTCTAGGACGCGGCGGTGGACGTCAGTCGAGTCCGACACAGGCTCAAGAGTCGCAAAATCCCGACTACAGACGTCTCGTGTTCATAAGCTCGGATTCGTCGTCGGGACGGGAGGAGGACGACGCCGACAGTAGCTGTTCCGGCTCGTCGTATCTAAACGGTCTGCCGCGTAACAATCACGCTCAGGGTCTCGAGGATTGCGATTGGGATTATTTCGAGAGTGGTACATTGCCATTGCCCGGAGGAGGTGTCACGGACTCGTCGCTTAGCGTCGATAACGCACTGACGCGAGACTGGAGCTGCTGTCCCGGTCGTGGCTCGGCCGCTTGTCTGGTTAGCGTCCAATCGATTATTTCACTATAACGCCGCGACGAGAGATGCGCAAAATCGGATTTTTTTTCTTCTCCTTTATTTTTTCATTGATAAAAAGTTCGTATTACAAATTTTTTATTGGGCAATTGGATTTTTTTTCTTTCAATTACACAATATTTAAATGTGCTTAACGGTACATTTTTGTTGGTAAACAATTTTATAAGGAAATTTAATGCACGTCCGGCCGATTGCAACTCTCGCAATACAATAGGAAAATTACACTTTGTTCATATCCGATAACGATACGACGCTTATCTCTGAATCATCGAGTTTTTCGCACGAACTCAAACCTTGAGCTTGATCGATTTACTTGAATATTCGTTTGCACAGTGTACACGAGAACGAATTATATTACTTGGACGTGGGCATCGAGCGAACGAATTAACGTAAAAGCAGAAAATCCCTCTTGGACACGGAATCTTGAATCTTTCGATCTAGATCAAAATATAACGGTTTAAACGTAATTATAAACGTGTACGAGCAAACAAATTTAGTATTTATGAGATTAATACTCTGAATTAAAGAAAAATTATCAACGTTTTTAATTACTAAAGTGAGTAAGGTAATGGTACTGCTGGATTATAAAAGATAGGCAAAATGTTCATTAAAAAAATGGCGCTAATCAGAAATTTGGATTTCCTCATAATTTTTTAATTCTGAGAACTCGTTCCCTGTTCGAAAGTGTTATTTGAATTTGTTCTTTTTCCCCTATAGAGACGGTCTTGTGGATAAAGAAGAATTATGAAAAAATAACAAAATTTTTGATAAGCTGAGTTTTTGTTAATTTTCATCAATCTCAACAATTCGAATTTTCATTTATTTGCGCATCAATTTATCAACGTGGAGCGATAAAACTGAAAAAAAATGTACTAAAATCATGTAAAATTTATAAATCTACAATATTTCCGTCACTCTTTTGTTCCAGGCTTGCGGTGGTTCACCAGGTGCGAACGTACTTCCTGTACCTGTACCAATACCCGTACCCGTGCCTTATCCGGTTCCCGTGCCCGCATCACTCTGGACCGGTGATTTTGCCGCCGCTGCATCTTCCATGATAACACGCGGTGCGACACCGGAGGGAACGCTTCGTTTGCGCGGAGATCCATCGGCTCCTTGGTTCTCGTGGCATCCGAGATTCAATCAGCCGTTAAACGGTGCGAGAATCGATCCAAGAAGCGCAATCGGTAGTTTTGATCCACGCGCCTTTGGCTTCGGACCCGAGGAAATTGCGCCGAAAATTTACCATTCAAACGTCGAGGAACCTCTGATTACGACGTCGTCACCTCCGAACGTTTCGTCCAACGAGAGTCTTGTTGTTAATTCAACGGATAACGTTATTGACGAAAATGTCAATGAACCATCGGCCGAGTCGGACGTCTCTGAAGATGTAAATAATACGGAAAAGCTAAAGGAGACTTGCCTCGAAAACGTGACGATAAATGTTCCCATTGTGGAACCGGAAATTATACCGGAAGTCGTGGAAACAACGGAGAACGTGCATGAAGTGAACGAGACAATTAAAACGGAGAATAATTTAATCGCCGAGGAATGCACCGACAATATCGAAGATAGCTCACAGGAATCTTCGTCGAGTCGTGAAAACGACGACGACGACGACGACGACGACGAAGAACACGCGATGTATCGTCATTCGCGCGAAGATTCCGGCAGTTCGTCCGGCAGATCATCGGCCGATAGTAGCGATCTCGAAGATTCGGCTTCGCATCATTTTTCTCGTGTTTTCGTCGTAAATGACGATTCGCTAACGAGCGACAATGAAATCGAGGATAACGATGATTCCGACTCGCCGCGCGAATCGGCTCTCGTCACACTCAAAAGAGTCACCTCAATTCCCGAGGTTGAGCCTGTCGTACTGCGGCGTGTCCGATTACTCGACGAGGATATGAATCTCCCGAGAGAATTGGGAGAGTTGGAAAATCCTTGCGAGCATAATGTCGAGCGAAGAACAAATAGAATTGAACGGAAAATCGATCTCGTTGCCGGACGTGATCCCGATGCCAATGAAATTTATCTTGCTAGTTCGGCGGATTTCTCCGACAGTCAGATACAACTGAAATCGATAAAAAATCTCGATCACGAGAACGATGATTTTTCCACTATCTACAGGATTCCTAGTGTCGACGCGAGTCTCTCGCGCGACGAAAAAACGAACGACGAATCCGTTGAAATGAAAATTTGGGATTCCGTGATAACACCCGATTCATTGGAAATTGTCGATTCGCTGGAACAAAATAATTCGACCAGGAACAACGGCGTAACGTTCGATGTCGCGATTAAGTCGAATTCTGACGAAAAAATCGTGCAAAAGTGCTCCGAGGACGTTGACATTTTCACGAAACGATCAACGATCGATAACGATGTAAATTCGTCAATTTCCGAATATAAGACTGAGTTATCGATGAAAAACGTGTTGTCGAACGAAATCGAGCTCGATGCGACGTGTAATACCGTCGTGGAAGTTTTAACGTTCGCGAAAAACGTTAATTCGCGAAATTCTTCATCCACCACAGACAACAGCGAGACAAACACAACGGGAAGCGAGATGAGCAGCGACGAATTGCACGAGTATGAGATATCTCCGTGCAAAAATGATTTTCGCGAAATTCCAAAGAATCCAGCATCACCGTCGTTACTGACAGGTACCGACAATAAAAAATCGATTTCAAACGTACATCATGTGATACCACTGCCACGAACAAGTTTGCTCTTTGAAACCGAGCATAGTTCCGAAATAATGATCGATCAGGCTCCAACATTCGTATCAACGCCAAAAAAAGAAACTTACACACCAGCGATAACGCCGCGAACGCTGAAGCTCGGTGAGACTTTGAAAAATCCCGAAAACTGTCCTACCGACGAAAAATCGATTTTCCCGAAGTCGCAGAGCACCGCCAACGTGCCCGATACACCATTGCCGGCTCACAACGTCGATGACATAATATCAAGCAGGATACACGAGATTTTCAAAAATACGGGGGTAAAGAAGGAGGATGATTCGATGCTCGAGTGTGCGTCGTCGCGTGACGAAAGCGTCGCGGTGAGAGGCGAGAAAAGCGAGGTGCGTCAGGTGGGAGTTGGCGAGGTCGTCGGCAGCGATTGTGGCGGTGATGTTGGCGTCGGCGACGGTGGTGGTGGTAGTAACGAGTGGTCGAGCGACGAAAGGGGAAAGGCTACGGCACGATTTCGCTCAGTCGAGCGACGCACGCCCACACGAAAGGAGAATGGCTGCTTTTCACCAACGGCCACGACGAGGGAACAAGCGAGAGCAACGTCAAACTTTCCCTCGAACAACAAATACAGGAGCCTCGTGATGATCACCCAGGGCGCTTATCAGCCCGTGAGCGTTATCACATCGGACACAACGACGCTGTTACAGCCAAACAGCGAGGAACAAACGAGTCAAGGATTAGCTGGTTACTTTCATCTCGCTCTCGAAGCTGTTAACGAGACAAATCCGCGCAATGGTCAAGGTCCAAAAAGGCCATTGATGGTAAAACGTACCGCGACTACGGAACAGGAGATTGACAGTGGTTTGAGTGTCGGCAGTGCTAGTGAGAGTGATGATGTTTTGTCGGTTAAGAGTTTTTGTAAAATTGTCAACAAGGAGCCTTGTGATCGTGGAAATTTGCCAAAAACAAACGTCGAACGTGGCAACGTTTTGAACAACGATCAGCAAAGTAATTTACGTTCGAAAAATGCTAATTCATCGCCGCAATCGAGCGATGACAATTCCACGGGTTCCGGTGTTGTTATACTCGAGGAGGGTCTCGCCGACGATGATTCGTGGGTCGAGGAAGTGTCGCACGACGAGGACGAACAAAGTGCGACGACAGCGACCGAGGAGAGTTCCGAGGATGAGGCGAATAATCTTGGTGATCGCGAGGAAGAATTACGGGGTTATCATCGTCAGGCTATTGATTTTACGCTTCATACGATCGTTGAGGAATCGTGCGAGGAGAGCGAAGCGGAACCGAGTCTTGCCGCAACGTCACCGAGAAAAAAACGTCCACCCTCGGCGTCGGAGCTCGAGAAATATTTCTTTTTTGGTCTTGGCGGTGATAACAATGTGGCAACGAGTTCGCGCGAGATCGATAGCCTGTCGGAAACATCGTCGATTTATTCCGAGGGTCTTGAGTCACTTGGGCAGGATGAGAATAACGGCGTTACGTTAAATTCCGAGAGCAAGGGCTCGAATGAATTTTTAAATTCCTCGAGACTCGAGAAATACTTTTTGTCGGAATTTCTCGGTTTCGATCAGGATCGGCGTGATTCCGATGGTTCGGTCGGTAGTGATTCCGAGGGACGTCCCAGTCCCGAGGCTCAACGTCGCAAAAGACTCGTCAGGGCTCGCGGTACCGGTAGATCATCGCACAGTTCGTCTCTCGACAATTTATTGGCGCTCGCTCAGGGTTCGCAAAATTTGAGCCTGCAAAGTTCACTGCAAGATCTGAGTCTCAATCAGGACTCGCAGGAAACACTGTCGGAGGGCTCGTCGACGGAGACCGACGGTGCCGAGGACAATGGTCAAATACCGGCTTTTGGTACGGATGGACAATTCGATACGGTGAAACGTAAGAAGAAAAAGCCACGTACATTGGGCACTCAGAGTCCCAGAGTTACCGAGGATAGAAACAAAACGCCCGAGCCAAGGGAAATAATTATCGTCGATGGTGCGCCGGACAACGAGAGCGAAACTATTAATTCCGATGATGAAAGGGCAAAAACTCCGCAGCCCGAGAGTGCCCTGCACTCGTCATCCTCGTCATCGTCGCAGATCGACGGTACCCGCGGTTCACAGGCCAGTTCCAGCGACGCTGGCTCCTCGCGCGGTAAACAACAGTCGCGCGACTCCGGTTTCGTCGGAAGTTGCGACGATCTATTGCAGCATCAAAAGTCGACAAATTCCGATGGACAGTCGCACGACGCAAATTCATCGGACGGTAATTCGCACTCGCGCGGCGAGAGGAATCATCGTGGCGTTCATGATAACGAAAAGAGACGGGGAAAATCGGAAATTCATCAAGGACAAAACGGCAATAATCTTCAACCACCGCCGAACGCCTCGCTCTCGCGAAAGGACAGTTTTAACAATTGGTCAAGCGACGAAGAGACCAATCTCATGATGTCGAAAATGCGTCAATTTTTCAAAACAATGGTCGCCAGTAACAACGTTCCTCTACAAACCGGTAATTCCAGCGGACCGTCACCATCGCCGAGTCCTAGACTCTCGAGTTACACGAAAATTCGTATGTCCTCGCAAAATCGCACGAAACCACCGCAACTCGTTTATTTCGAGAACGAACTGACGAGACTGATGAAAACGGTGCCGGGTATAAGGGACGAGCAGGTACGAGAAATCGTTGAGTATCTCAGTTCCGAGGATACATGGTCGGATTCTTATGACAGTTCGGATTACACGAGTTCGGATCTCGAGGGTGCAGCCGGTGGTAGACGTTCGGCCCTTCAGGAACAAATATCACAGAGCTGTCAGCAAATTATCAATAAATTCGATACGAATTCGGGCGAGGCTATAAAGAATCCGGAAAGAGCGAGGGACGACGCGCCAATAAATAATGGAACATCGCCGCAGCCTTGTTTGGGCCGTGACACAGCGTTCGTTTATCAAAAGCTCGTTCAGAGCTTTACGAAAATTGCTGGCGACGGGCCAAGCTCCGAGGTTAATTCAACGCCGCACAGTAGTCCGCCGTTGATAGCTAAAGTTATGCATCATATTGGCAGTCGTTTGGTTGCACTTATGCACGAAGTTTCCGAGGGCGGGACAACGGTACAGCCGCAATCGACCTGGCGCAGATACTCACGGGACCATCATCATCGTACACCGTCGTCGGCCTCGACCACCGAGGACGATGATTCAACGTCCGACTCGACGAATCCACCACCGTCGAGTCATTTGCCAAGATCCAAATCTCACGATCCTTTGCTATTGTTGAATGGACATCCGACGGGTGCCAATGGACAAGAGGGCGAGGAACGCGAGGCCAGCGATTACGAGAGATTCTCGTGGCGCGGTAGTTTCGAGTCCGCTCTGATGGCCGCCGATTCCCGAACGAAATTGAGCCTCTTAGCCTGCTCCGGTGATGTGAGCGCCAGTGCAAGCGCCAGTGCTCTCGCTATGGCGGCCAAGAGACGAAGCGCCGGTGATTTATTGTTTAATCCAAAAAGCTTCTCCAGGGAACAACTCGACAGAGTCAGAAGCTGTGGTTCCATCGGTGGCGGTAACGGCGGTGGTGGCGGTGGCGTCGGTTGTGTCGGTGGCTCGGGCGGATCGATCGAGGAAAAAATTTGGAGCAACAGAAGAAGAGCCTCGGTACCGGATGCCAATACTCGTGGCGAATCCGGTCAGTATCGATTTATTGCGATAAACGGTGTTAATTTTTTTTTCTCTTTTTTTTTTTAGTAACAATATTGAAATTACAGATTTCTCATGATTACATGGGAAATGGCTCTGTTGCAAAGTTAATTGTTACTTTCCAATTATTAATGAACCGTATATTGCGACAAGGGAATTTTCATGCTTAAGGTAGTAGTCTGGTAACTTAAGGGAGGGGTAAGGGTTTCAGCGTTAAAAAAAACACTTTTTTTGCGATTTTTTTTTCTCTAATATGGATCGAGCAATTTTATTCGAACCTTTTGTACATTATTGAGCATACTTTTGACAATGTTGCGTAATTTTTTCATGCAGAAATATTGAAGCATAAGCCCGTAACAGAGCTTCCCCCAGAACGTCTTGGTAAAAAAACAATTTGCGGTGTTCACTATAACTCGGCCGGAAGTTATCTGAAAATGGAAAACCATGAAAATTCAGTCAAATTATAATCAAATCTTCCCCCCAACGTTCTCTGATATTTTTTTTTTTCATTTAAAAATTTTTGGCGTCCATCTAAAGTGTGAACTGTTATTTTCCACGAAAAATTCCGCCATTTTGTGGGTGGGAAACACCCTTAATGTAGAAAAAAAATATTTTTACTAAACGTTGGGGGGAGGTATTTTATATGTAGAAAATGTGTACAAAGTTTGAAATGAAACGGTCGAGTAGTTTTTAAATGGCAGTGAACACGGACTTTGAAAAAGTAGTTTTGAGAAAAACGCGTCTAAAGTTTATGAAGTAAAAAAGTGAAGAGAAACATTTTTTTTTTCCAACTTACACAGAATCGTCGATTCCAGCTCCATACAGCGTTTCTTCTTTTAAAATATTGTAGTGTATAGTATACACTATATACTATATACACAATAGCAATGAATAAACTGTATACCTGTTCGACAGCTGCACTGCTAGCCCGACCGCCCGCAGCTGTTAGAGGTATAGCGTTAAAGGCCATGAGATTAATAAGACAATAACTTCGAGAATATTGCTTAGATCGGTTTAAAATTTTAAGGACACATTCTTGAAATGTTAAACAATAAGATAAGACAAAAAAAACTTCGATTTTTCGAAAGTGAAAACCGTTACCCCGCCCTTAAGCCGATTTTCATGTCTTTTTTGGAGGGCGTTTTTTTGTACGAAAATAAAAATGAATCGTTTTGGATATTTAGGATTTTTTTATTTACATATTAAAGATACAAAAAAAAAATGTTTGAAAAAATTTAATAGTTTATTATTATTATTATTCTTGATCGAAGTTGGCACCTCGAAAAAAAAGCGCGTGGGTGGCCCCGGTGATTTTGGCTCTTGTTGCTATCTGAAATTACAAATTCTTAATAATTCTTAATCTATAGACATGTCATTCTGGTCGGAACTACTGAAGTTAAATTTCATGGATAAATAACAAAATGGCGGACTTTGGAAAAAAAAGTTCTTTTATTTTAGCAAAGAAGGGGTTGTAAAATAAAAAGTTAGGGGTGAACAAATTTCTCGGTAGTTCCAGCGAGAACTATAAGTGTGTAGAGTAGCCTGTTAAAATTTGAAAGCAATCGGTTCGGTAGAAAAAAAGTTAGGACCCGGGCTGACCAGAAAAACACTGTTTTGAGAAAAACTTCGAGGCGCTCTCGAAAACTCATTATAACTCCGGAAGTATTTCGAATTTCGGTTTGAAATTTTCAAAGTATATTCTCAAGACATTGTACTTTCAAATTAAGCAAAAAAAAATGTTTCGATTTTTTAACCCAAGTTACCAGACTACTACCTCAAATGCCGGAAAGTTTTTAAAATCCATGGGGCGTGAAGTTGAAAAAACAAATTCAAAGACGAAAAAATATCGTTTCTTTCGACTTTCCGATGGGGTTTCTGCCCACCCCACGGTGTTATCGTGTTCGATAAAATTCGAAGTTTTTTTAGCACTCGAAGAATTACAATGTTTTCGTTCTTCTTCTGTTTTCTCTCTCCGCGAAACTCAGGTGCGTCGGCCGGAGACGACGATACCGAGGAGGAGCTCGAGTACGGCGGTGATTCGCGAGCAACGACATTACCGAGAGGAATCCAGGCGGCAACTGCCGCGTCAGCGGCGACAAATTCACTGCCGAGATTGCCAGCATCAACGAACGCGGCCGGTGTGGCATCCGGCATAAATTCAACGACACCGATCCACAAGGCCCACAGTGTTTATCACTTTTTGCCACAGCATACCGGCGTTAAATCAGCGAGATATCGTCCGCCTGGCTTTGCGAGAAACAGTCTTGGCAATGCCGGCGGAAATTCGGGACCAAAACGCGCCGTTAGCGCGCCGGGTCTTCAAGTATCTGGCAGTCAAACGACAACGGGAAAACGCGAAACTTCGAGAAGTCGGAGACAGCAACAGACGATCTCTCTCACACCCGGTGAGTTGAACGATGCGGCAATGAGTCGATTTATCGAGCGTTATTATAAACCCACACTTATAACGTACAGTCGGTTTCTCAATGCCTTTTATTAACTCCTAGAGAGGGAGAGAGAGAGAGAGAGAGCGAAGAAGCAGAAATATTAATTTAATAGTACTTTGGAATAAATTCCTTCAGAGGAAAAAAATACGGAAAAATAATAGACAGGAAATGATCGAAATTAACGAATTACAGAAAATTATACAGGAAGGAACAGTAAAAAAAAAAGGATTTAAAAATTGCACTCTGTTCTCTTGTCGTGTTTCGTTTTTCATAATTTCCGCCCGTGTGAAAAAGCCCCTCAGTGTGTTGGCTTTCTTGTAGCGGAAGCTTGGGGCACACAAGGGCGAAAATTGTCGGGGAAAAGTGTGCACATTTTGTATTTAAACAATTTTTTAACTTTCGTTGACCGCACGAATATGCGAACGAAAATTTTCACGCAGAGCTCCCGAAACCGTTCATCAATTATTACGGATTAATTTTTGAGAAACACATTTTTTTTACAAATTTGATATTCCGACTAGTTAAAACGATTTTCGGAGCGAATGACCTGGAAAAAAAAACAACGATTGTACATACATTTTGCTTAAGGTAGTAGTCTGGTAACTTAAGCCGATTTTCATGTCTTTTTTGGAGGGTGTTTTTTTGTAGGAAAATAAAAATGAATCGTTTTGGATATTTAGGATGTTTTTATTTACATATTAAAGATACAAAAAAAAATGTTTTTGAAAAAATGTAATAGTTTATTATTATTATTATTATTGATCGAAGTTGGCACCTGGAAGTTGGCAGCCCGGGTCCTAACTTTTTTTCTACCGAACCGATTCCTTTCAAATTTTAACAGGCTACTCTACACACTTATAGTTCTCGTCGGAACTACCGAGAAATTTTTTCACCCCTAACTTTTTATTTTACAACCCCTTCTTTGCTAAAATAAAAGGACTTTAGCAAAGAAGGGGTTGTAAAATAAAAAGTTAGGGATGAAAAAATTTCTCGGTGGTTCCGACGAGAACTATAAGTGTATAGAGTAGCCTGTTAAAATTTGAAAGCAATCGGTTCGGTAGAAAAAAAGTTAGGACCCGGGCTGCCAACTTCGATCAATAATAATAATAATAAACTAATAAATTAAAAAAAAAAATGTTTCGTTGTATCTTTAATATGTAAATAAGAACATCCTAAATATCCAAAACGATTCATTTTTATTTTCCTACAAAAAAACGCCCTCCAAAAAAGACATGAAAATCGGCTCAAGTTACCAGACTACTACCTTAAGAGAAACGAACAGAGGGAGATACAATTTACGGTTCAACGAACGTAGAAATGTATGTGAAGCGAGATTACAAATGTATCGGCATCGGTCTGACTTTTTTTACTTTTATACTCTGAAACGTCGAGACGATTTAGGTATCGCGATATTTCACGTCTTCTACGATTACATACACACACGTACCGACATACACGAAGAGTATTGAGATTGAAGCGAGGCCGCGCCTTATTTCGTAATATTCGGATAATAAAACGAGACGCCCGAAATTGGAAGACAGCCGTTGAAAATTGGAATTTATTTACTCTTCCTTGTTTGTCTTTACTCAAAAATCTTTAATAAAAAGGACTGAGTTTAAAAAAAGGAAAAATTCGAACCGCGCCTTATTTCGTTATATCCGGATAATAAAATGAGACGCCCGAAATTGGAAGACAGGCATTGGAATTTTGGAATTTATTTACTCTTTCTTATTCTTCTTTACTCAAAATTTTTCAATAAAAAGGATTGAGTTTAAAAAAAGGAAATATTCGAATCTGTATGGTTTTGAAGTAACGATTTTTTTGGATAAACCGCTTTATCGTGGAACGCGAACTCAATCAATGGCTAATAGATTCTCGTTGACTGAAATAATTGACGAAATAAATAAAACCAAAAATTGTGGTACAGAAATGAATTTATTTCTTCCTTTTTTCACTCGTCTTTTCACTCAAAATCTAGTGTTGAAACAAAATTGATGAAAAAAAAAAGGAAAAATTCATTCCCGTACATTTTTGTTGTTGCTGTTGCGTAACGAATTTATTCACCATTGCGATTTTATTCGCCATTAAGACTTTACCGGATAAACCGCTTTATTGAGAAATCTCAACTCGCTCATTAGCTAATCAACGACAGACTCTCGTTGAACCCCGTAATTCTATACCGTAGATCGTTTAGAAAAAGAGAAAAAAAAGAATAAGACAAAAAGATCTACCACGACTCTCAATTGTCGGTTTATTTTTCATAGAATTGCTCATCGCTGCACAAACGCTAATAATTGCTCCGACGAACCTACGGTATTCACCATTGTCTCGCCGCTCCCGAAACGCAGGTGAACGGTCACGGAACATTATTCTCTCTCTTCCGCCGAGTTTTCGCAACTATCGGCTCAATCGCCAAATCGATAGATTTTATATATCTATGTATACGTTAGAAATGTACGAGTAGAAAGCTGAACGCGATTCTCATGAGATATTGGACACGGTTGCGAATTTATCGGGCCAATTGACCGAGACGATGGAACGAATTTTTCGCGTATTACGTGAAAATTTTAAGGATCAGTGGTGAACCTCGAATTAATTGCTTGTTTTTTTTTTTTTTTTTTTTTTACAACAAACGGAATTACCTTAAAAATTCATCTTTACAAATTAAACAACGGCGGAATGCAAATTAATGAACTTAAATTAATTACATTTTCAAAGATCCGTAAAGAGACTGTCTCTTTACACGTGAACTTTTAATTTTTCGATTGACATTGAACTTTTTCCTGAAAATTGATCGCATTGTTTTTTTCTCGTGAAAATTTGATTAATTCCGATGCGAAGTAACAAAAAGGGACAAAAGTTAATTGAATAGCCAGAGGGTTTTTTCTTTTCGCACGTGAACGTTTTTGTTCGTTGCACATCCGACCATCGATCTTGGTTTCGATTAATTTAACCGAAACATTTACGGATCTGTCAAGAAAATTCACTTCGCACGTGATTTTCAGTTTCCTCGTTAAGAATTACCCTCTAAGTTTTTCCTGTAAAAAAAAATTAAGTTAAGAAAAAATCGCTTCCGGAAACAAGAGTTTTTTTTTTTTTTTTTGTAACCTTTGGGACGAAGTTTGACGATCAATATTGACGCAAGAAATGAAAATTCACGTGTGAATTTGAGATTGTCGAGAAGTCTGTGAATATTGACAAAAAGCTTATAAGCTTTTCGCACGATTAAATACGAAATGCAAGTAAGCAATATCTGTATTTATACACCGTTACGAGCGACGAATGAGAATTTCATCATTCCAATCGTCGGACTCTTCCCGAATACATTTTGTATCTTGCTCGGACGTTCGCCGACGGGTTTCATTGTACCGGCATAAGCAAAATGTATCTTTGTATAGTGATATTCGCGTATAAAATTATTACGACACTCGCGTGCCACTATATACAAGCATAGACGAATGGAATAATAGCTCCGAGCACGTCTTCCCAGGATCATCATTATTCTTATTGTTATTATTGCTATAAGAGTCATGATCGGTCGTTTCTTTTTTTTCTTCTTCTACGAATCGCTATAACAAGCGTCATTTTTGTTTGAAAAAAATCTTGTTTCGCGAATCTAAAATGTTTCGTAAGAAACATCGTAATTGTTAAATAATTGGTGCGAAGAACACGGTGAAATATTTGAAAAAAAAAGCTAAACCGTTAACAACTATATGAATTTTTCGAAGAATTCTAAAATCCATCAATCTGAAACGCGCCTCGATTGATTTTCGTCAAATTCAATAGCAAACTTTATTCATTGATAGGATATTTGTGTAAAGAAATTAACGTGATTTTTCGAAAATTGCCAGAGTTATGCTATTAACGGGGGAAATAGGATTAGGACAGCGTTTTTTCAATGATTTTCATGAATTTTTTTATAGTATAAAAAATTAATATGATTTATTGAAACTTTGAGAATATTTTATACATATATTTAAGTATATACTATAAAATTGGTATATACTATATACTATAAAATTTAAGTATATACTATAAAATAAAAAAGACTCAGAATTTTGCGTACATTCTGGAAGCCGCAATTTTCATCTGAACTCAAACGAGGTTGGAATTTACTTTTATTATATGTCTCTCTTTTATACGAACCTAAATGCTATCAAAAAAATGGAAAATTGAATTTTTTACAGAGGTCAAAACAAAAAAGCATGATTTTTTCCCATTTTTACAACTTTATTTGCAAAAAAAAAATATTTTAAATAATGATAATATTCCGATTTTAGGTTCATATAGAGCGCAATACTATGAAGAAAGTAACTGCCAATTTTCCAAACGATTGGTTGAAAACTTTTCAAACTAGCGTGTACGCAAGTTAAAAAAAAGTCGTTTTCAGAAAAACGCGTTTGAAACACGTGGCGCGCTCGGGGCCTGAAGGAGAGCTACTCACTTTAATGGCTCATAACAATAGAAGGAGTCGGAATTTTCATTTCAAATTTTGGGAACATATTTTTCAATAGTTTTACTAACAATTTATGAAATTAAAAAAAAATCGATTTTTTGAACCGTCTAACCACTCTATTTCCCCCCTTAAAAGACGTTTGAAAAAAAGGTGTTTTTCGACGCGTTGACACATTTCGAGTATATTGAAATATTGTAAAAAAAATGAACGAAAATTACGAAAAATTTTGGATTATCGACGATAATGACTGAAAACTTTTAGGACTCATAATATTAGATACGTCGCGGCTGTTTTGTATGTCGCTTAGAAGGTGAAGAGAGGTGCTCTCGCGTTGTACGTCGTGGCAATGAGAACGAACGGTATGCGAAGGCGCCGGAGCATGACCCAACTCAGTTTCGGAATGCGTGCCAAAGTTTTTTTAGTTGCGGCATTAACAAACGGTTCTTTCATCCCACTGACGAAGAGTCTCGTAGATGTTTCGAGTAAAAAAAGATTTTCATACGTAACTTATGAATAAAATCAATTTTATTGACTTGATTAATTCTATCATCATTAATTAATTTTATACACAGTTATTCGTTAGTTCGACATCTTAGATTTTTTTTTTGGAGTCAATTACCAATTTCTTTTTTTTTTTCGTACTTAAACTCATCGGATGACTTTTAGTTTCTGGCACGTATAGTTCAAGAACTTTTCTTGAAAGACAGTGGCCTCGTGAGAACAGACTCGGTAGTCAGAAATCGGTGGAAAAATTTCTCCGCTCTATTTAGGTGATCCGCGTGGAAGTTTCAGCGCCAATTAAGATTAACTTCGCGGAGACTTTCGCGTCCTGTGTACTCTGGTCTCGTAAAACCGGCACGTGTTTTACTCTGTAAACGCGAGTATCATGGCGTGTACACATATTCACGACGGAGTGAAAATGTGCTGTACCCACACACGCACACACACACACACAGACATTATTCGTGAGTGAGGACGTAAAAGGAACGAAACGGGTCTGCCTCTGTGATAAATCTACTTTTTGTTATTCCAAGTGTTACGTAGATACGAATTGCCGATATACGTCAATAGATAACACGAAATTTATCATTTTTTATCGCCGCGAATAGAAATAAATACTATTATTGTTATTATTATTATTCAATTTACATTTTTAAAATCCAGTATTTTCATGCAATTGCCAACCGGAATATGAAAAAAAATTGGTTAATTAATTAATCAGCAAATTTCCCGTTCATAGATATTACGGAATTGGTTGTCCCGGTCGGAAGGACCAATTTTTTTTCATCCGGGTCCCTTTGTAACGTTTTTCAGATATCCAAATTAGAGTTCAGAAAAAAATTGATCCATTTGTCCAAACAATAATTCATTAGTCTTGGTTAATTGACCGCTCGAATTTTTTTTAAATAATTTACAAGATTGTGTTGCACAATATTTTTTATTTTTGAAATAAAAATGAGCGAAAATATTTAATATTTCATTTTTTTCTGTGCTCATTTCCGTTCGGCACGAGCTGCGAGTACATGAGATAGCGAGTAGCTTCCTTTTTCGGTAACTATATGTGGAGGAAAAAAAAAAGACAGAATTACAGACCATTAAATCCAGATGTGTCTCTTCGACACGTAGTACTTTTTTTCGTACGAAAAGAAGATTGAAAAAACCAAGAGGGGAAAAAAAATAAACGAGTGATAGGCAGACGTAACGCTGATAAAGACAATTCTGGAGTTTCGCCTAAAGGAGACAGTTTGTTGCTTAGTAGAGTCCACTCTGTGTTGCCAGTTTCGCTAAACCTTGACACACATTTCACCGTGACTGGACTCGGCGTTAGTACTACTCTGTAATATAGAAAATTGTGTGCAATATAAATGCACACTCTCCGTATCGTTGCAACGAGAAAAAACATACAGATCTCGAGAACGTCGGACAGCTTACTAGCGCATTGAGGAGAGTCAGAAATGATTAGAAAGTCCCTAGGAGGGACGAGTTAGAGCGGTTGAAAATAAAAATAGTCCGGAGGCGTTTACCAATCGATCAAAAACTGACAGAATCCATGACTCGATTAGATTTATCCGGTCTATGTATGAACAATATGCCACATAATTATTCTAGGAATTTTGTGCTCAAGTTTAATATGAAAAATCGGCAAAATTGTCGGTGGACATTTCAATTAAGTTATAATTTAATTGATTCAGGTAGTTTTTTTTTTAAATTCGAGCTGTTTAGTGGCACGCGACTTGCGATTCTAACTACCACTGAATGGGGTATTTTTATTTTTTTTATTTAATAGAAAAGGAAATGTAATCAGTGAATGGCTGGTTAATGAAATTCTCGTAATACCTATTACGGGAATATAATTCGTACGAATTTTACGCAAGGCACAATTCTCTGTAAATATTAATTACTAGAAACCAGGTTAAACATGATTTTATTGTCGGAATTAACGAACATCCCGAAATTTCATGAAACGTGTTTCTATGCCTTAAACAAACGGATTCTAACGATTTTTTTTTTCCCATCGCAGTAGTAATTCACAGATCTCTGCAATTTATTTCCATTTTTCCCCCTATCACTCCCTACCGGCATATTTTTTTATTTTTCCTTATTCCAACGTATACCCTTTCGGGTTTTTACATTATCTGCAATTTATTTGATATTTTTTAATTTAATCGTAAACTAGATTTTGGTTCGTAGAAGCCTATGTCTTGAATCTTTCAATCTTACGAATTCTCCTTTATAGAACACCCCCTCGTTATTTTGAAAAAAATATTATTCATTTTTTCTATAATTTATAGTTAATGCAACTATACGTAACTGTATATGTAATTTCTGTACTGCATAATATATGCGGCCATTTTTTTTCAAATTCGCCGTGGAAAAAAATCATTAAAAATCGTAAGGAGTAACGAAGAAAGTAAGAATCATAACTTTTATTCGTTACACTTGGTTAAAAGATTTTTTCGTCACGGAATACAAAAGAAAAATAATGATTTCCATTGTGGAGTAAAGAGTAAACACACGAAGTTACAAATAATTGGTAACAAATGAATTATAAAAAAAAAAAAAAGAAAAACTATATATTTTATTCGAAGCAACAAGAAGTGACCGTCTCTGATCGTTAACCTTGAAAAATCTGAATTCGCATCCGTTCGAGATTCAAGCGACGGAAGCTGGAAGTCGTGCTTATCAAGAAATTTCTCATCGCAGTTATTCACACAGCAACACAATCGTTAACTAGGTTGTGAGTTTAGGAGAAAAAAAAAATGTTTGTTCCAGTAAAGCGTCAGAGCGTCTGGGAGTCGAGTCAAAGTTTTTGCACACTATATTCAGAGTGATTGAAAGTTATTCATTACTATTGTTATTATTATTTTTATCGACAAAATCGAAAATGTCAACCAGTCGGAGTTACTCGACATTCGATTCGCCGAAACGTTTTTCCTGGCATCACGGAAATGTTGCTCGACGTTTGTCTTCCTCGTGGTTGATGGAATGTTGTTGCGGCGTATGTTTTACTTTGAAAAAAGAAGATCGGTGTTCCCCGATCTCGAACGTCGCGAACGTCAACGACGAGAGTAACGAGAAAATTACGAAAAACAATAAATCCTCGATAGACATGTCGAATAATAAAAAAACCATCGAATTGAAGGATATAGAGTCAACGGGTGAGGTCGAGAATTCACCAACGAGAGTCACGAGAATAGTGGAAAACCCCTCGGAAAATCGTGATCACAGCGACGAGTCCGATAAAGGAATTTCATTGAAAAATGGGATTGAAGTGAAAGTTTCGGAAATTTCGGAAAACGGAAGTGAATCCGTCGTAACGTCAACGATATACGACGTTACGTCTAAGAAAAATGTTACTCCCGCCGAAACAACGATATTCTCGAAAGTTTTGAGGAAAAAAAATAGCGCACTAAGCGTCACTTTTGGCAAGGATGTTATTCACGAGGCTATCGAAATTACCTCAGATACACCCAGTGACTAATCATTATTATTATTATTACTCATTTCATCTATCCTCTTTCATAATTTTTTTTTCGCGTTATTCATCCCCCGGAACATCAAAGAGATGAATGAAACATGCAAATTGGAACTTTCTCATTCCTTTCTTTATTTTGTATTGTCAACAAAAAAAAAAAACTTCCCGTATTAGGACGTGAAAATTGAGAAAATCAGTTACTCAGACCGGATTTGTGAATGTGCAAAAAGTATGAAAAAGTAATGAATTTGACATTGCATCGTTTTTTCTATTTTATTCATTATTATTTATAATAATTATTTATTCAAGCTCATGCATCGGGAAAACTCAATGCCAAGGAATTAAAAAAAAAAAATTAAAGTAGCTATTTAAACGCCAGAAAAGGCGTGTACAGGACTTTTTGTATTAAATTACGTGTTAAATTTGCTTGATTTCAGACGACGGTAGTAGTCTATCCGAGGCTTGCAGTACGCCTATTATCGGCGCCGGTTCTCGAGCCGTATCGAGCAATACCGTCATGGATATCGACGACATGGATCGTGGACTGCATTCCGGTCATCTGGCTACTCGAGCCTCTCTGTCCAGTCTCGGAGTAAGGAAACAAGTCGCCCATTCGAAATATCACGCAATTAACACTCCGAATGAATTTTCACTCGTGTACTTTTGTTGTAATTTTTCGTTTTTTTTTTTTTTTTTTTTTATTCAGGCGAGATCCGACTCGATGGCGTCGGTCTATAGCGGAGCTGGCGAGGGCCGATGGTGCGGTTCCGTGGCTGTACGAGGCGAGGTCGAATTCTCACTTCAGTACGACTACAAACAATTGACGTTTGAGGTTCACGTTACGCAGTGTAAGGATCTGGCACCCGTCGACATAAAACGAAATCGTTCGGATCCGTGAGTTTATCAGTTTTTTTATTCCAGTCTATGAATTTTACGGCGAATAAACGACGATTTGTTTTATTGATGACATTTTTTTTATCGTTCGGTCAAAATTACAGATACGTGAAGGTTTATCTCTTGCCCGACAAATCGAAGAGTGGCAAACGAAAGACAAAAGTGAAGAAACATACGTTGAATCCCGTATTCGACGAGACCCTCAAGGTAAATCCCGTTTTTTTTTCCATTTTTAAACTTTAATTTTGGTTTTTTATTTATAGATATTTATATATAGGAATTAATAATAATTTTCTTTATTTATAGGTATTTGAAATAGAAATGAACCTCTTAATGCCCGATTTTTTTTTCAGTTCCACATGAGCCTTAATGGCTTGGAGACGAGAACTCTGTGGCTAACCGTCTGGCACTCCGACATGTTCGGTCGAAATGATTTTCTCGGTGAGGTGAGAATGCCACTCGAGAACAAAATATTCGACGATCCGACACCGCGATGGTATCCACTTCAGGAGAGGGTGAGAATTTATTTATTTATTCGTTTCCTTTCATCTCCTTTGGCACAAAATACTTTTTCGTGACGAGAGTAATTTTGTTTGCTTCGATTATCCTTTTCGTCTTGCAGACCGAGCCTTTCGACGATCCAATCTCGTACAAGGGCGAGGTTATCGTGGGATTGAAATTCGTACCTCCCGATCCGGCTCAGCTCGAGCGTGACCGCGAGATCGGCGCTGAAAATCGTGGACTCTCGAAGGGCAAGAAAAATTGGAGCCGTGGCTCGCTCCACGTTCTCGTCAAAGAGGCCCGAAATCTTCAAACGAGAGCGAAAAATTCCGGAACTTGCGATCCATTTTGCAAAAGGTATTAGATTCTTTTTTTTTTTTTTACCAAAAGTCAAGCATTTGAAAATGTATTTATTACATCTTTGATTCTTTTTTTTTCCAGTTATCTGCTACCCGACAAGGGACGATCGGGTAAACAAAAGACCGGCGTTGTTCGCAGATCGGGAGGATCACCGGTTTGGGGTCATACTTTTGTTTACAAAGACGTGAGCCTTCAGGAACTCGCCGAACGTGGACTCGAGCTGACCGTATGGGATCACGATCGTATAGCGAGCAACGAGTTTCTCGGTGGTGTTCGCTTCAATCTCGGCTCCGGTAAGTCACTCGTTCGAGTTACGATTTGAAAAATCATGTTTTTTTTCTTCAATTTCCACAATGGTTTAGAAAAATCGTCATTCTTCTATTGGGAAAATCTCAAAAAAAAAAAAAAAAAAAAAAATACAATCGTGCTCAACGAGTAAATTTTATTTTCAGGAAAGCATTACGGCAAGCTCGTCGATTGGATGGACGCCACAGGACGAGAATTGTCGCTCTGGCAGAGTATGCTCGAGAGGCCAAACTTTTGGGTCGAGGGTGCGGTTACCCTACGACCGAACTTGCACAATCACATAAAGACCGGTGGAACATGATTGTAATCAACGAAATGGATGTGTAATATATCCTCAAGGAAAACAAACAAAAACGCCCCTCCTTCTGAAGCAAACAATGAAAGTAGAGCTTGAGAGCCCCATCCGCTGAAATTTTCACCGGATATCGATCTCCGAAGAAAACTCGTGTTCTCTCTCTAAAAAAAAAAAAGAAAAAAAAACGTTCCTTCGTGAATATCATTTATTTATAATGACTCGTTCGAGCAGTTTTATTTTACGCGTAATTCAGAGAGCTCGCATTATCGAGGAAGCTCGTTAGGCCTTTATAACGAGCAATCGTTGAAAACGTGATGGAAAACAAAATAATCACCCGTTTTCACGAATTTCTCTGTCGCGAATGAGACGAGAGGTAAAAAGGATAAGAGTACGAAAGCAAAACGAGGATTCTCGGTGCACGCACGTCCTTTCTATAAGAAACGCGCGCGCGCGCGCGGCCGACTCTTTGATATTATTGATTCTACGTGGCCAAGAGTACTTTAACCCGCCCATCCCAAGAAACAACAACAAAACACACGGGAAACACTGTTAACCGCGGAGTGAACATTACATAAACAGATAGGCGACTTTCTCGATGAGGAAAACATGCTTCCATTATTATACATATATTAGCACGATACAATGAAAAAAACATGGTTTCTACTGTAAACTTGTTCGTTTTTTTTTATCGTATCGAGAAAATAAAAGCGTAATTTGGACATCTGAAAAGGTATATGTAAAACGTAGCATACAGGAGAATGTGGCAGGCGTTCTTGAAACATTTTTTTTTATCACTTGGACGATGCCGCATCCTTAGATAATTGTTGAAATATGCCAGATCTCCGGTACCAATGAAAACGAAGAAAAAAAAAGTAAAAAATACTACAAAACATTTATTATGTATACAAATATACAGATATATTTATACATAATTCAATTATAAGTTTATAAATTTATAGATATATACATTATACATATATATATATATTATATAAATAACGAAAGTCCTATAGTACTTAAGGAATTGTTAGAAGCAACGACAGAACTTCTGCGTTAAATCATAGTTATTAGATTTTCGGAACAAAGGAAATGCAAGGCTGAGCTAATTCGTAAAGTGTTTCATTCTCGCGTTACATTAATTACTATTTTGTATATAAATCGTATCGTACAGAGTCGATTATCGAGAGCACTTAACACGTCACAGTGACTCGTATATTATTTACGATTTAAAAACGATAAATTCAAATGGTTTGACCGAAGTGTTTATGGATTTACGTGAACGCGCATGTACTTAACGTTATATTCAACGGAAAAAAAACACAAACAAACAAAAAAGAAACTAAACAGGGTGGATAGAGTTTAATTCTGAAATGCCTGTGAATTAATTTGTAACGGTGGTGACTTTGCGAAAGAGTTAAATTGTCGCGACGATTCCGTCATTCTTCCGAGTTGATTTGTGAATCATTGTGCCGATGAGTTTGTCGAAGATTTTTTTTTTCTCGTGCAATACGCGTTAGTAGGGATTTTTTTTTGTTGTCTCTTGCGAAATGTTTAACACGGACCAATTTTTCTCTATAGCGACAAGCTCGAGGCGTAACGAATAAAAAAAAAAACTTGTGTCAATAAATGTTCATTCGGAGCTCTTACGGAGCGATAAACGACCAGTCGTCAACGAATCATGACGAACATTTTGGAATATATATATATATATATATATATATATATATTATTAATACATATATATATATACGATAAAAAGAGTAGAGATCCATTTACACCTATTCCACTTACCAATGTACATGGGAATAAATCTTTTATACCTTTATTCAAACGATTAAAAATCAGTCAGTTGCATTTACGTGCGTTTTTCATACATTATTGTTGTGATTATAAAAATTGTATAAAAATTAGTTTCAGGTTAATATTGTGTGGGCGATCGTTCGTCTTGTCCTCCGTTACAGATCGTTGTTTGATATGAAACGATTGCCCTCGGAATTCTTGCCGGAATAACGATATCGACACTTGCCGTACGCTCCTGAAATGGAAAAAAATCAATATTAATAATGATAATCGTTGCCAACGAACAACAATGGAATCGTTTACAGGAATGATGCATTGTGCCCGGATGAAGAATCAAAAAATTATATTACGTGGTAGTCACAAAAAAGTAACGTGAAACGAAACATTAGAATATCACCAAGTGATTATTGTGTAAAACATCCAAATGACAAGTTTTCCTTCAGAATGTTAATACATTTTTTAAAAAGAGGGGCTTGGTTGTAACTTCGATAAAAAAATCGTATAAAAAATCCGCATTGATGTTATATTGGAAATGCTTCGACGATCATGAAAACAAGCGTTCAGATTCGAATCTTTTTCTTTCATTCGAACGGTACGAATCTTCTTCAGAATGAGTAATAGCTTTAATCGGCGTTTTATCAATTTTTTAAATATTTTTATGTATATTCTAGTACAATCAATAGAGAATATTGTGGCGCATTAAAAATAAAGGGGATTTTTTTTAAAATTAGGTTCAGTATCCCGTACTGAATGTGAATTAACAAAATGGTTACAAATTATGGGAGCGGAAGTGCTGCCATTCTGAGGAAAACCGTATTGGCCAATATCTCCGTTACCGTACATTTAAGGCCAAAAATGGTAATAACCTTTCTTGTAGATAATTGAATTTCCCATCTGTTTTTCTAAATATTTTTTTTTGTATCACTTACCGTTTACGACTTATACGACTGTTAAAATTTATTTATTCACATTTTGACCTGTATCTCTCCTAATAATCGTTTAAACAATAAAATGCTAATAACTTATCTTTTAAATCCATACATTTTCCACAACTTTTATTTAAAACTTTTTTTGTCTAAAATTAATATTCTCAAAGTTATAACGCGTTTTTATTAGCCTTGCACCCAGTAGCGCAACATTGAACGCGTTATAACTTTGAGAATATTAATTTTAGAGAAAAAAGTTTTAAATAAAAGTTGTGGCAAATGTATGGATTTGTAAGATAAGTTATTAGCATTTCATTGTTTAAACAATTATTAGGAGATACAGGTCGAAAAGTGAATAAATAAATTTTAACAGCCGTATAAGCTGTAAACGTTGACTGTTACAAAAAAAATATTTAGGAAAAAAGATAGGAAATTTAATTATCTACAAGAAAGGTTATTACCATTTTTTGCCTAAGGTGCAATACGGTTTTCCTCAAAATGGCCGGCACTTGCACTCCCTTAATCACTTACTGAATGTAAATAAACAAAATTCTTACAAATTAAGGGAGCGCAAGTGCCCCTTTATTTTTAGTGCGATGCGGACAAGAGTAACGGGCTCCCTATTGATTGTACTATTCTATGTAGAAGACGATTCGAGGATACGTCTTCAATCTCCCGTCACCTTTGTGATCCTGTGGACTTCTGTGAGATTGCGGCAATGGCGTGTAATTAACATCGAGAATCGCGTCGATCTCGTCGAAACCGGTTGTCGTTAGTTCCGTAATTTTCGGTTTTGTCAGCTTCACGGTACGCAATAAACGTCCACGATTACGTGCGTCTATTCTTTCCTGTCGGGTGACGGGCCTGGAATCGAGAAAACGAAGGGAATTTGGCAATGCTTGTATCACGTAGAGTCTGTAACGCTCGTAATCCGCCTCGTCGTTTGTCGTATTCTCGGTCAATTGATCCGGATAACCAGGATTTCCAAGGAGGCTCACGTAAACTACATTCGGACAGCACTCTTTTATTCTCTCCAAAGCTTCATCGATATCGGTCACCTGAGTTGAAAAAAAAACCCCAATTTTACAGGTATTTTTGTGATGTCGATTATTTAAATAATTTCTCTATGTTTATACATAAATGATAGTTTTCTGTATTCCCTTTCCATCATTTTATCTCTTTAACCCTTTACCCTTTCCCTTATTCATTTTTGAAATTTTTAGAGGTTTCGGAAGCTCAAAATTGAACGTAAAAACGTGAGCGAACGTAAAGGTTTTGGGTTTTTTTTTTATTGTGCGAAAATGCGCGTAATCATACAGACGCGAATATATATTTCTTTTGTCGTTATCTCCATGCGTATGATAACGCTTTCACCCGGAATCAACGTTTTTTTTATCTAGTATCGCAAGAAGTTTTGATACTCGAGGTCTTAAAGCGTTTGCACACCGGTGTCAATAATGAGAGAAGTTGGAATATGAAAATGCGTTTTTTTTCTTCAATTTTTCAATGAAATCCCAATTAAATGCATCAATTTCTTATGAAAAATCATACCAGACAAAAAAGAGAATGAAATTCCCCTTTGTCGTCTAATTAACAGCATATTTGTACGTTATTAATGAAATTATATTTTCGATGCGGTTTCTGAGACCCCACGAGCGGTAATTTACTATAAAAATTCGAATTTTCGAAAAAATAAATAAATTTCAGAAACACTTGAGTTTTGAGCCTAAGTCCCAAACAAGCTTGAAATATCATTTTATGATTAGAAGAAGAAAAAAAAGTATATTCGACGATGAATAAATTCATAAAGTTATTGATTTGATTAAAAAAAATGATTTCGAGTTACTTCGAACGTGTTATAGTCAATTCATCTCTCACGAGATGTTATCTCGCGTTAAGGGGGGAAATAGGTTTAGGCGGTTCAAAAAATCATTTTTTTTTTTAATTTCATAAATTGTTAGTAAAACTATTGGAAAATATGTTCCCAAAATTTTAAATGAAAATTCCGACTCGTTCTATTGTTATAAGCCATTAAGGGGGGAAATAGGGTTAGGACAGCGTTTTCTCAATGATTTTCATGAATATTTTTATAGTATAAAGAATGAATATAATTTATTGATACTTTGAGAATATTTTATACATATATTTAAGTATATACTATAAAATATTAGCGACCCCATATTGCTTGTTTTTCTTGGTACTATTTTTTCAAACGCGTTTCTCTGTAAACGACTTTTTTTGAACTTGCGTACACGCTACTTTGAAAAGTTTTCAACCAATCGTTTTGAAAATTGGCAGTTACTTTCTTCATAGTATTGCGCTCTGTACGAACCTAAAATTGGAATATTATCATTATTTTAAATAATTTTTTTTTGCAAATAAAGTTGTATAAAATGGCAAAAAATTATGCTTTTTTGTTTTGACCCTTGTAAAAAATTCAATTTTCTATTTTTTTGATAGCATTTAGGTTCATATAGAAGAGAGACATATAATAAAAGTAAGTTCCAACCTCGTTTGATTTCAGATGAAAATTGCGGCTCCCAGAATGTACGCAAAATGCTGAGTCTGATTGTGACTTGCAATATGGGGTCGCTAATATTTTCGGTGTTTTTCAAGGAAATTCTTCAAAAATTTTATAGTTTATACTTAAATATATGTTTAAAATATTCTCAAAGTTTCAATAAATTCTATTCATTTTTTATACTATAAAAAAATTCATGAAAATCATTGAGAAAACGCTGTCCTAACCCTATTTCCCCCCTTAAATCATTGACTGTATCGTGTGAAGCGGGCCGAAAGATTCAACGACACGCTCTTCTAGAGCTTCCCATATATTTACGTATGAAAAATGTTTGTTTTCACAAATTTTCAAAATATTCAACTATTTTTTTAACGAAATTTCGGTGTATACGTCGGAAAAACCTTGTTATTGTTCAAGCTTAAAGTGGTGAGACTCGGCATTTTTGGCAGTGTCTTGAGATCACGTAGTTTGTTGTTATCGAGAACGAGCTGTTGAAGTTTGACATAGTCCCTGGCTGACGAGACTGACGTTAGCTCGTTGTAGGACAAATCGAGGCTGGCACAATCATTGCCAACGACACGCACCAAACCACTAGGTATTCTTTCGGCACGTTGACCCGTATACCATGCCTTTTCGTGAATGAGAAAGTAAAGAATTAAAAAAAACACAAACACGCACGCAAACAATATCAAAAGAATGACCTTGATCGACTAGTTTGTCCTTGAAGAAAAATTATGTTTATTATCATCATTACCTGATTGTTTTTAACCGTCAGACCACTCCTGTTGAAGTCTTGTTCGTTCAGTCCCGCCATCTTGAAGTCTTCTTTACTCGCGTAAACAAGCAGTTCACATATACATAGTATAGTAATAATGCACACGTACAAAGTTTACGATGACCTCATATCATTTTTTTCTCTTCTCGTGCTTTCAAAATATTTGAGAATTTTCGAGACAAAGAACTTGTAACTCCGGCTCGTTGGTCTAGGGGTATGATTCTCGCTTAGGGTGCGAGAGGTCCCGGGTTCAAATCCCGGACGAGCCCACTTTTTTTTTTATCATTATTTTTTTTACCACTAACACCTCCTATCAATTCTCACATATCAAATGCGTGAAATAAATAATTTGTTTTATAAACAAACAAATTCATTTGTTTTATACATAATTGTTTAATAAAAAAAAAATTAATCTGGTTTTTACATCGTAGTAGATGGTTTTTGACTACATTTAACATTTTCCATTTACTTATTTTGATTTTGAATTTTTATTTTTAGTTTCAATATTATTTAAATATCGTTGTAAAAATGAACAAAATGCTCTTATAATAATTGAAAAACTGGTGGTAGTATTTTTCAATGCCAGAGAAAGTGTTTTGTAAAAATGTCATCAAATATTATCCACGGCATGAAACTAACGCGACAAGTATATCTATATCGTGAATTTTTCATTATTTTCATTACGTATATCTCGAAAACGTAGCTGACATTTTCGAAACTCATTCACTCAATAAAATTAAGCACCTGCCGATAACGATATCAAAAAATTTCAGATCCCCGAGTTGTGTTTCTCCCGAACTGCGTATGGACAATCGCTCAACGGTATCCAGAGACCCGACATGAATACAGAAAATGTTTCTTGTGTGAACAATTCAGATTCGTCATTACCGTGTGTGTTAACATTCATGCCGAGTATCTTCGCGGACACGTGGGCTGAGAAACGTTTTCCTTGAAAGACTCGATATACCTGGAATTGTGAGAGTATGAATCAGTTTTTGGCGTTGAAAAATATGGAGGACTACTCGTCTAGTGATGAATAAGTGCGCGCCCGCGTATTCGTGTCATTATATTTCATAAAAAGTGTGGTTCAAGCAAAGTGTCAATGAGAAGTAACGAAAGAACTGCGTAATAAAGAATTGCGAGAGTCTCTAAATACTTGACGCTTAACAAGCAACGATTATAACGTTTCGCTACAGTTTTTTTTCTCCTCGACAACTTGTAATCTTAATTATACGCGCCACATGCTCGATACATTTTAAATTGCTATATATACAGACGATATCTCTCTATACATATATATAGTAGTTCCTTTAACTTGTAACCCCGATAGCAAAATTTTTCAACCGTGTACGGTACTTTGAAAATTGCATTAAGGGTGTCCAAATTGTGACAAATTTTTCAAAACCAAAAATACACTGTAGGAGATTATTTTTGCCTTTACAGCGGCCAATACTATTTATTCACTCGTATGAACAATCGATTCTAAGTGAATGTGAGGCTAATACCGGACGTAAGTACAAATTATGATGCGAATATCGGTAGTATACGAACAACGCGAACGTCCTTAGTCCCTTCTGTGCGAGGGCAACAGAGGGCAACTAGATAAGTATGTCCGATTGGCTCGACGGTGCTCGAGGGTTAGACCGATAGTGTCTCCTCGTTGCTCGAGCACGGATTGTTCTTTTCTCAAACGTCCCTTTGTGCTATTCCCATATTTTTCTTCTTAACGGGGCCTTTCCCTGGCCCTAACAAGGGGTCCTTTCGTGCATGCGTGCGAGCGGTCGTCCCGGGTCGTCCGGCGCGGTCGCCTCGGTTTATGACCTCTCTAGGCGAGTCTCGGGTTCTCGCACAGACCTCGTACACACGTTCAAAAAATATTCGCTGCAACACTATCGTTAAAAACATGAGATGTGCATCAAGCTTTGTTGATTTTTTAAATATGAATTAGCGCTAATGTATGTACATCTTCAACAAGATACTTCTTGTTAATTGCGTTATTGTTTAAATTGCAACATATTTTTCGAAAGTTTTACAAAATCAAGTTTATCGTCAAATGTAAAGATACAAATGTGAAGATACAAATGTGAATAGTTTCCACAATGTTCTCTGAATCATCACCCATTTTGACAAAAATGCAATGTTCTCTTCGCTCAAAATTCCTTCAATATACACTCAGTATATCAAGAAAAATATCTCTTCCGCACGTTCAATGTTCGTAAGTACACTCGGTATGGCAAACGACTCTCTGGGAAAAAACTTAAAATATTCGTACGTACACTCGGTATGATGAAGTAAAATTACACGTTGCACTTTAAAAATTCGAACATACAATAAGAATGTCGAATCACTCTTGATCAAGTCACATGAAAAACTTAACTTCATACTCTGCGGACATAATTAGCTGGTGTGATCCCGGACGGGCCACCAATTTGTAGGATCAGCTCGTCAATTAAACCCAAAAGTATTTTGTAAAATCATAAGAAATATATAATGGAAGTTAAAAGCAAAAATTCAATACAATATTCCGATATATCTTATGTCAACCCTTTGTGGTCTTCACTTCTTCGCTCCTTCACGAATGCTCACGAAGAATCACGAACCACTGATCACCACTGACTACCTCCGAGGACAAAACCAAAAACTCTCAGCTCTCATTTCTTTCTTTCAATTTCTAAGTATTGCTAGTACATTTTCACTCACGCATTTCACACAGTCACTCCTTTGTCTCATTCGACGTTGCCATGCATCCGCACACTGCAGTCATCCGATCATCGAAATTTTCAACGCTCATTATGACACTCGGAAATAACACGCTTTTCTTCACGCTCTTATACTCTAGATGTTAACAGTCTCTATTTAGTCTATAGGTAATAAAACTCGCGACGAAACTCAATTTCATTATAGCTACACTGGCTCTAATCATCAAAAAACTTTCTGTTATATTTTTCACGTATTTTTATTATTTTAAACAAAACGCAAACACTACATACATATATATAGTAGTTCCTTTAAGTTGTACCCCTGATAGCAAAATTTTTCAACAGTGTACGGTACTTTAAATATTGCATTAAGGGTGTGGAAATTGTTACAAATTTTTCATTACCAAAAATACACTATCGTTGAAAATATGCGCTGTGTATCAACCGTTGTTGTTTTTTTTATATATGAATTAGCGATAATTTGTGTACATTTTCAGCAAGATATTTCTAGTTAATTGCGTTATTGTTTAAATTGCAACATGTTTTTTGAAAGTTTTACAAAATCAAGTTTATCGCCAAATGTGAATGTATACGTACCTTCATTTGTTCATTTGGGATACTAATAAATATATAAAACGTGACATTACGAATGGCAAAGATTCTCGTTTTTCTTTTTCTCGTTATAATTTATTCATTATTTCCCGTAGAAATGATTTTTACTGCCGCGTTTCTTTTGAGTCATCATATCCTAATGGACCCGGCAGATTACATTACCCAGTCGCACTGCATAGTAATAATCCATGGTTGTACCTATATACACATATACGCTTATGTACATACGTTTGTATATAGGACGGTTTCAAGATGGCGGAGGTGACACATTTGTCGTACTGTCAAATCGGCTTGGGATACGCCTTGATTAAAACTTTTTTACATTACCTCCTTTAGACATCAATCTATTATGAATTTCGTGAGTATAAGAGGCGTTAAATAACGTTCATTTATTCGTTAAAACGAGATATCAAAGGTTCACGCATAGTGGTTGTCTGTCACAATTTCATAAAGCGCGTATGACCCTCTTCGTTCTAGTTTTTTTTCCTTCGTTGAGGTTCATATATACATATATACACCTATCTTGTCAAAATAATCCAAATCTGGTAATCCGCGGATATCGGCATTTACACGAACGAGAACACTTATCGGCGTTTTGATAATTTGTAAATTGTGCACTTTGGACTGTGGGAATAAAATTAATCGAAATTCGTTCACGATTCTTATGTCATGTTTTCGTCACGTACACAACGGCACAAAACGTGCAACTGGGATTGTGTGGATAAGAAATAGATTTTTCATGATTTTTCCTCACGTACATTCTTTGAAAACAAAAACGTGCGTATTTTTTGTCTTGGAGATATAAGAAGGTGAGAGAACGGCGAGTGCTGGGGGCGAAGACCGGAGCTCTCTCTTGGCCTGGCGATAACAAAAATAATGGAGCCTATAGTCGCTATCGTGGAATACAACTATGTGGCTCAAGAGCCGGACGAGCTTACGCTGAGAAAGGGCGACGTCATTAAAGAGATCAATGTGATGCACGGAGGTTGGTGGGAAGGTACCTTGAGGGATAGGCGCGGCATGTTCCCGGACAATTTTGTCAAGGTAGAATTGGGCTTGCAATTACCAAGAAAAAAAAACTACACTTAGTTCGGATATGTAACGCTAGGATTAGTCGGACGATACTTGTTTCTGTTGCTGCGAAGATGATGACTTTGATCGCAGAGTCTGGCATTGTTTGGACTATAAAAAAAATAGTTTTGTAAACAATAACATCGAAGATACAAACATTTGGCTCAGTGTTTATTAAACATTATTGATTTTGTTAAGATTTATAAGACCTAGAAACGGGGCATCAATAAATGACTAAACTTTGGTTCATTAATTTCTTTGTCACTAATACAATGGGTTTGATCGTAAAATCGGAGGTTGTTTAGAATGGGTTACAAAGTTAATAAAAAATATACCAAAAATATTGTTTATCAATATTTTTGAGATGATGTACTTTTGATTTCTTTTAATTAATCACGTTTGTCCATAAGTAAAACCAAAATTGTGACTCAACTTGGTTTCTGAGATCAGAATTTCAAAGATTTTTTTCGTTCGATTCATCATCATCATCATCGTCGTCGTCATTCATTTGCCATTTTGTAGAAAACTTTATTTTGGTCTGTGCAATAATATTCTTTATTTTTGTGTTTTCTTTTTCTCATATTTATCAATTATTCCCTCTCGTCATGATTCTCCAGGTGATAGAGCCGTCGTCGGTAGGTGGAAATGTGGGTGCTGCTGCTGCTGCTGCAGCAGCTGTGACTCCCACGGTCGAGCCGGAAGTGAGTCCGACGTTGAGACGCGAGGAGGTACCACTGAGAAACGGAAGCGGCAGAAGATGGTGCAAAGTACTTTTCAGTTATGATCCCTGCAACGAGGACGAATTGGCACTCGTACCTCACGAATCTATCGAATTTCTCGGCGAGGTAGAGGAGGGATGGTGGAAAGGAAGATTGAGAGGATCCGTCGGTGTGTTTCCGTCGAATTTCGTCTCACCGCCGGCACCCGAGGAGAAAGAACTTTGCAAAGTATTGTTTCCGTACGAGGCGGCGAACGAGGACGAATTGACCCTCGTGGAAGGAGATATTATCACAATATTGTCCCGTGATGCTCCCGATCGAGTTAGTTGACGTGATAATTCAGCAATTTTATGAAATTCACGTTCATCACGAATTGGCAAAATCTAATTTTCCATTTACATTCAAAACCAAAAATTGTTATTCAATTATTTTTATTCACCATTTAACGTTATCGTTTATAAAATTTTTTTTCGAATTTATCAAACGCAATTGAAAAATCGAATTTTCTACATGAAATGATAAATAAAAATGAAAAAATTCACAGGGCTGGTGGAAGGGTGAATTGCGAGGGCAATTTGGACTTTTTCCTGACAATTTCGTCGAAATATTGGGTTCCAAGGGCGAGCAGCGTCGCTCGGATCCCGATTGGCACGAAACTAATCAAGGTACCTCGAAGAGTAGCAGCAAACATTCGTCTTATACACGACAACGTGGCGAGAAAGCTCACGCGAGAAAAAGTCTCGACTCGCGGCTCGTTCATACTGGTAAACATTAAACAAATTATTTTTTCACTATCCGCATTGTAACGAAAGTAACGAACTGTTTTCTTTTGGTCACTGCAGAATCTTCGTCGAAGAAGAGTTCGATATCCTCCTCCTCGTCTATCGTCTCCTCGTCAACGTCACAGTTAATCAGCGCGAGTAGCGGTAACGATAAAAAATCCGTAATCAGCAATCACTCGTTAATGACGAGTCTGAAGCGTCTTGTTGCCGATGGCGATGGGAATGATAGCGCTGATACGGGATTAGGCGAGGAATTGGACGGTGTTGAGAGGGGCGAAGGCGCGCCGTTATCTCATCTCACGGCATCGCGCGCAAAAGCTCCACGTCGACGTTTACCCTCAACGCAACTTTTACGACATCAAACCTCAACGGTTAACGATACAAGCAATTCACCTACAATTTCGGTATCCCATACGGAAAATTGTAATTTTATACACGATTATGCAAAAGTCCCGATTATCCAATTGACGTTTCTTCTTTCCTGTGTATCTCAGGAGAACAACATTGCGAACGGAAATGCCGATCCAGTGCTCGAACAAATGCGAGAGGACGAGAGCGATGCTCCGGTTGGTAAAGCTCGACGGAAGGCACCTTGGGTAATTTTCCGATATTTATACATTTTTTTTCACGGTAATGTAACCATTCCAACTACCATTCGGGTATTAAATTCACTGGTAAACATAAGATCCCATTGAAAAGTCTCAAAACGCGATTAGGATTTGGAACATTTGCCATTATGAAGATTGGCGAGCTCACATTCCTCGCAAGCTCTAACAATGTTTTTTTTTATCTTGCTCGCAGATAGAAGAGCTAAAGCTCAATCAGATGGAAAAACGGAAGATCAATCCATCGGACAGAGTCGACAAGCCCGAGGTAAAGAAAGAACGAAGTTTTCCGCGTTCGGTAATGTCGACAAGTGCTACCGAAGTTGGCACTACAAAATCACATTTGGATTCCGAAGACGCTTGGACCAAGGACAAGGACAAGAGTCCACGAACTGATTCAACGTCACACACTTGTCCGGTATCACCGACCATTACAACCACGACACCGGCCTACGTTCCTTATCGTCTCTATAATCAACTTTTGGATAGGGTAAGTAGCGGAAAATAATGCTCATTTGATCGTCATACTCGCGCGAAATACTTATCTTAATTTTTCATTAAAATGAAAAAAAAAAAGGTCGCTACCTTGGAGGAAAAGCAGATAATGTTACAACGAACAGTCGCGCAACTGTCCGAGCAGCTCGTACCGCTGTTGGCCAACAACGCCTCGATCAACAACAAAGTGTAATGTACGATATTTCTAACGCGCGAAAGAGCCTTGTGAAAAAAGTTGTGAGAGTTAAAAAAAAAATCGTTGTGCATTCCCTCGTCCGCGTAACGCTACTTGGTCCTGCTCTTTTTTTTTTGTTTTAACGGAAAATGGGACACTCCGTGATCATCCGTGATGATAATGATTTTTAATAATTATTATTCTTATTATTGATACCATATTGTTATGATTACTATTATGGTAAAATTGTTGTTATGTATTTATTAATTTTTTTTTCTTCGATGGCAGTGATCGCTCTTATTGTTCCGTCGACCTCGCAATTGGCTGCAAAAGCAAAGTTTTTCTTTTTCAATTCTCATCCACCCCTCGTTGCACGAAAGTGCTTCAGTATTACCGGTTTCCGCGATCCTTTCCATGATCGCAATGCATTTCTAATTAATTTTTTTTATTCTTTCGGTCGTTCATGAAATGATCTCGTTTTTCTTAATGCCTAATTACATTTGTCAGCCCTTTCGGTGTCCATTAATGCAGCTATACCCTGACGTAAATATCGCGTTGTCCGCAAATCGCGAAATGTATTTATGACAAACTCGTAGGAGCGGGTTTCAGTTTGATAAGTACTTAAAAAAAAAACGCTCGACCGAGAAAGAAACAGAACACATACTTAATTTTGTCTCTTGATGTCGTTCAAGAGTCACCTCGCAGGGATCGAGCGTTTTTTTCCCCATTTCCTTCTTTAAATTACGGATAAATTGTAAGTTAGAACGAGAGAGAAAACCCAGAGAGAGAGAGAGAGATCCGACCGTGCCAACATCTTTCGTTCGGTTCGATGCGATTTTGATTTTTTTTTTCTAGAAAAGGAGAGAGACGTCTTTATTACCCGGTGATTATATAGTCAAGAGATATCCGAGTTTAATGTTCTCCGAAGCGTATCAGAAAATGTTCTAATACATCGCGACGATATTACACGATTATTGGAACTCGAGAATATAATTAAAAAAAAAACAATCACAACGTGTGTATTCGACTGAGAAAAAAAATGCAAAAACGAAAAAAAAGCGATAACATTCCACCCAGCCATAGCCATTTTTTGAACCGAGCATATACTTGCTTTTTAACGTTGTTAAAATGGTGCTAATATGTGGTTTAGATTGTGTGAATTATATCCCTAGAGAGATCGAAAAAAAAACAAATTAAGAGATACAATGAAAAAGATCATCGCGTCAGTGTGCAAGTCGCGTCTCCATGTCCCAGGGTCGTAGAGGACATTACGAAACAAAAGTAAAAGTAACATATATCCAACGGAGAAATATCAAGAAACGTATTTTTATGTTATTTCAAATTGAATTCTCGTATTTATCGAAGACATTCGATTCTTGTAGAAATTTGAAGAAAAATACCAAACAAAAATCAATTTCCTGAAGGCAATTTTCGTTGCAATTTTGTATCAAATTTCTTCAACAACTGCCGAAATTTAATTTAAAAGGACAACGCAAAAATCAGTTTTCTGATTTGCGAAAAGAAAAAAAAACGAAAAATCTCCGTGTTATTCGATTGTCAAATTTTTTGCTCGACGACAATTCTTCGTTATTCCACGACAAGACCAATTATTCCGTATACTGTGTCACTTTTGTATGAATATCCGATCGTTTTGTACTTTTATATTTCGCCATTGTTGGCATTCCACAAGCAGCTCCATAAAAAAAAAACATACACACACACAATCGTAGTGAGAGCATTGTAGTAAGCATTTCCAGATAATTTTCCCTTCTTCTTTATCGTGCACGATCGAATTTTACAGTCATCCCCCTTCGAATATCTGAAAAAACATTTCGAAAAGCCGTTGCACACACTTTTTGTTCAATTCAAGGTGTAGCTACTGCGCTCCACGCTGAAATCATTGATACATTTTTTCAAATTGCGTCCACAAATTATCGCGCATCACGTCGAGCTTTCTGTGTCATTATCATGGAAAATATTTGTAACGACATATGCGTAAAAAAATCGACCGGTTTACGTTAATTTCCGACGAGCTCTATTTTCGTTCAGCTTTTTTTTCTATCCATAAAATAATTCACAACCATCAATATTAGGCGAATAATTGTTGGATCATCTTTCAATGAACTAAATGGATCACCAATCGTCATAACTGGACCAATATTTTGAATTGCAATTTGAAAGAAAAAACTGAACGAAAATACTTCTTGTTGGAAATAGACCATAAGCCGATTCATTCTTTTTTTACGATTCAGGATAATTTGTCGAAATCATCTTTAAAAGTTAGCATTGTTTCGATTAATGTGGAGCGTAATAGCTACGTTAAACCTGTTTTTTTTTCGAAAATATTCACGAGACTAATTGCACTATTCGGTGATCGATGTGATCAATTTAACACCCGTCTCAATAGCCCAATTATGAAAATCATCGGGTTTTGAATTGCGAAAAACCATAGGACGTCGAGATGTTTTGTAAGACACACGGGTGCGTGTGTGATAAGAAATAGAGTGAGAGAAAGAGAGAGAGAGAGTGAGAGAAAGAGCGTCGAACGGCACAAGGAAATATAAAATTTAAGAGTCCTCGATAATAGTAAGAAGACTAGATTTCTAATGCCTAGATTTTAATTGGAAACACTTCCCGAACGCAATCGTGTGTCTAGAAATCATAAATGGCAAAAACTATAAAAAAAACAGGAGAAATTTAAAAAACCACAAGTAAGGAAAATCCTGTAAGAATTATGTACATATATACACATACGTAGGAACGAATGATGCATTATATTTTCTCTTGTTTCGTGAACGCGTTGATTTGTGAACGTTTTGTTAACATCGAGATAGAAACACGTGCCAGATTACTCGTACTACTGTGTAAATAATTGATCGGAGTAAATCTTTCATTATCCTACAGCGAGATTAACTTGTGATTTTCCAATCGGAGATGTGCAAGATCAACATATTTTTCAATTACAATTCGAAAATTACAATTCCAAATTTTTTGCTATCGTCAATTTTTCCAAATAAATGTCTCGGTAAAATTTCGAAAAACACAGCAATATATCTTCTAATAGACAAAATTATACACTAATTGGATGAAAAAAATTTGAAATCAAAGCTTTTACATGTAAATTGAAAAATTAGATTTTGCCCATTTTTTAAATATTCCAACGTACCCGATCCTTTTACGAAAAAATGTACAGCCCTTTCGTCAATCCCGACGACGATGTTTCCGGGAACGTGGCATAATTTCACAGATGTAAGGCAATTTTTTAGAGCAAGGCAAGACTCTCCAGGATGATGCGGAACGAAAATTTTTAGGACTCACGAGAACAACGCATCCTCGTGAATGGGCTGGCTCTTTTTCGGCCCATCCGCGATAATCGAAACACGAGAGTGGTTCGTCTATGTACGAATTGTTAAAAAAAAAGTATTAACATTGCACAGAAATTGGAATGATAAGTACAAAAATTTTATATTCATACAACTATGTTTCTGTTATTTTTAACGAAACTTAACTTTCCAATTGTATAAAAAATATTGAAATTTTTATTTTTACCATCTCGTAAGATTTTTATAAAGAAAAATTTCATGGTCACCCTTTTACTCTAAATGCGTACCTACAAACGAATATACATTAAATGTTGATGATTATTGCAAAAAATCGGGAAATGAAGTTTTTTCCATAATTGATTAAAAATTTCAATTTCGCCGTTCACTGCTCGAGATACAATTACATTTAACTACGTGTGAAATTTAATTAAAACAAATTGAACATTTATACTTATTGATCTAATAGTTATCGCGAACACTCGTTCCCATTCAATATCTTCGAATGCAAATTTGATGTTTCTTTTTCTCCATTACCATAATTTATTTTTCACGCAATTATTTACCAAACTCATTTTTCCAGAGTCTTTCCTTGTCGCGATTGCTCAGCCCGACGAATGTTGGAACTTTGTCTATCATTTTTCCCAAACCTTCGGTTCTTTCCTCGCTCGCAATGTGCGCCAAAGTTGCACGTATTTTTCGACAAGATTCGCGAGCATCTGTGTAATTGAGACGTTCGTTGGATATGTAAAACATTCCAACGCTGGGCAGGCACTTCAATCTTTCGTTTGCTGGAATGAAAATATGTTGTAAAAATAATTTCTCGATCGTGAGAAAATATATCGTACACAGTAAAAAATATAAGTAACATTCTGTAAATGTTGAAAAAAATGTTACATATCGAAACCCCTCTTTGACAATAATCATTTGTTTTTATACAATGTGTTTTGGAAACGACCAATATATTTCGTTGACTATAGAATTGGATTTTGAAATTTACAAAATCTTGAATAACGTATTTGGTAAATGTGCTAAAGTGACAATGTATTATTTAAAAAGAACGTCGTGTAGTAACAAATTTGTTAAAACTACAAATAATTTCACTCGTCACTAAAAATATGTGCAAAAGTAACCCACAGCCGATCTGTTAAATTTCCTCGAAGATCTTGTAAGTTTAATTTCAAAAACTCGATTAATTTAGTATAACGAACATTTATTTTAAACTCAAAACAAATTTTATTCTACTAAGGCAAATGCCTCAATTGTATCAAATTATTTTTTACCGTATAGAATATGATTGTACTCGTGTTATATAATTGTTACTATAAAGAAATACCTGTTGTTACACGTGACCGATAAATACTGTAGTAATTGTATCTCGTATCGTTGCTCAATTTTGTAAAATCGCTTGTTACAGGACACTCGAGTGCCTGACAATTTGAATCGTTCCAGTGATCACGTCGACGATAATTGACAATAATCGATTGTCGATAATTGAAGGCCAAAGCTTTTTTTGAAACAGCGAATTTTTTACAATTTTCGAGATTCGCTACTTCTCTTCGTGATATTATTGTCTCCGTTGAACGGCTCTCCTGCCGCACAAGTTTGTACATCGGTGATTCACGACTGCCAATTTGACAACAACGATCCGTCAATACGGCGATAAATAAATTCAGTAAGTTGACAAGCGAAATTTGTAAAGTAAACGAAGAAAATTTCATGTTCAATTTTTTCGCGAATGTATCTCGGGAAAAAAATAACACTTTATACGATAAAATTTTTATTTCGAAAAAATAATACTTTATTGAATTTATCTTTCAGAATATAATACTTTGACAGATTTTTTTTTTAACAAGAATTTGTGGTGAGCGTGTGTGCGAAGCGTTTCGATAATTGTGAATGGTCGTCAAAACATTTTCTCTTTTATATATACAGAACAGAACGTGCCCGATGATGTTTTTTTTTTCCAACGGATACATGTGTCAAATCTCGACGAATTAATTGTGACAATTTTTTTTCACTGTTTGTTTTTTCAGTTACGTCTACGGCGCGCGGATTCTATAATGTAGCCGACGTTTCGATCGGAGGCCTAGAGGCGAATTGTAATTACATAATGTACACGAGACTCCGTTTTATTTCAATCTACGAGGCCAGAAGAGGATCCAGTGCTTTGGTAACTTCAGCGAATATATCATCGACCGCACCCTCGGCATTGATCTGTTAAATATACATTATAAATAATCATCGTTTGACATTGAACTGTTTTTAAATATTTACAGTACAGTACTGTGGTTCATATTCAAGTTCTATTTTCTTTTATAAACTACTGACAAAGACAGTGCCAAAGTGAACAAAGTCCTCGTAAAACATCCCGAAGACCAGAAACTAGAGGTCGTTATTGTTAAAAAAAATTTTTTTTTTTAGTACTCAAACTTGATGATATTGAAACTCGATGCTATTCATTTCCTCAGACTGATTAAACGAGCGTGCGATCTAAATTTCAACTAAAAATAATAAAAATTACCGGTGTTGCAATTTTCGTTCGGTTGTTGTATTTTTCGTTGAACTTTTTATGTAAATGGAGGGACGAGATTTTTTCTCGACTTAAAAAAAAAATTGCGTGAATATGAACCACTCAACAGTTATACTTTATCGGTTATCAACGATCGTAAAAATTATCGATTTACCTTGACAACTTTGTCCTTGTAATGTTCGACGATTTGGCCATTTTTAACGTTGAAAATCTCAATTCGTTTCTTTATCGTTTCTTCGTTATCGTCGGCTCTCTGTGATACTGCCGCTCTACCGAGTAATCTCTTCTTCAGGGTCTCGTTCGCGACGTCGAAAAATATCACAAGATCGACCGGACAAACCTTCGCGACGGATGATAATGCAAAATTATGAGTTTTCGGTGTTGGGGAAAAAAATTGACGATTCAAGGAACACAAGAGAGGAACTCACATCTTTCTCGAACTGAAGACCCTGATCCAATTCACGCGGATAACCATCGATGAGAAAACCCGATGCGCTACCGTCAGCGCGTGCCGCAGCCATTCTTTCCTTGATGAGATCGAGAACCACGTCCTGCAGTAATAAATATATTAATTAAAACTGAAAAGAGGAGAAAAAAAATACTACGTGTTTCTCTCGATTTTAGAGAAGAGTTTTGTGAAGGAAAAGAAATTTCGAGAAAATGAGTTCGATTAAACTTTTCGTTGCACTTTTTTAAATGAAAAAATTCCGATATTTCATAGACTGAACGTTGCAGCAATCTCAGTCTTTTTAAATAACCAAAAGATACTTATGCGAATTTCATAAAGAAAAAAGTTACTTAAAAAAAATGTCAACCCCAATATATCTCTCCATTCCATTATGAATTAAAATTCGTATTAAACGAAAAGATAGATAAGTTAGAATAATCGATGAATTACGAATTTACAGTTGGAACGAAGAGGCCCTTGGACATGAGTTCTTGAAGTGAAGCACCCCGTGAACTACCACTGGCAACTTCCTCACGAAGAAGATCACCGCTGCTCAAATGAAGAAGCCCATACTTGGCGATCATACGATCGCACTGTGTGCCTTTACCACAGCCAGGACCGCCAATTACCCAAATCGTCTTCATTCTTGGACTTTTTCTCGTTTTCAATCGAGTCTTCGTTTTACGACGTTCCTCGAGGGTTCTGACAGCGCAAATTTCACTTTCTATCGAACTTGAACGCTCTGTCTGTGAAATTGGAATATAAAAAACATCGTACAATTTACAAAACAGTATTAACAAAGTTGTACGATATAAATATTTTTTCTTAATATCTTTAAAGGTAGATATTGCTCTCCACACTAGTCAAATCACTGCCAATGTTTTTAAATCGTTTCCACGTATTATCGTCGCTCAATCGACAATAATAAGGGATGAATAATACTGTTGTATGTTTCATTAATGTAGAAAAATGTTTGTAACGATGAAGTCATTGAAAAATCGATTCGTTTCATGTTAATATCCGACGAGGTGTAGTTTATATGTTAATGAGTTATAAAGCAGTACGATTCATCCTTCAATACTATCACTTAATGGACGACAGTTTGTCGAAGCGATTTAGAAATGTTTTAGCACTGGTTTGACTAGTAAGGAATAAAAAATGTAATAATATTTATTATTCTCAGTTTGAAAGTCGGTTTCTAGTAAAAAAAAAAAAAAAAACTTTTATCTCCTTTAGATCTCTGACAGTCGTTTGATTAAATAATATCCTCGAGATCTAGAGTTCCCTGGCATTTTGTGGATTTGTTTTTCTCTACTTACGTAACCGTGCAATTACAGAAAAAACACGATTCAGACTACTCTCGTGGAATTCGCGTTGGCTTGTGTGATTTTTCGTATGAAAAATTTCGAACTCTATCGATTCGTCATTGGCTCACTTCTGTGCATATGCAGTGTAAAAAACAATGTGCCCTAGGAAAAACGTCGCCAATAGAATCGCGCATGCCCCACAATCTTTGCATGTGTAAAATTACACACACACACAGAGGAAGAGCGAGAGAGAGAGAGAGAGATCTCATTTGACGATAGAGCAAGAGACTTTTGGTGCGTTTAGAAGTCAGATGGATCGACTCCGTCACGCTCCGTCATTCTATGTGCACTATCTTTACCTTGAACTCGATAGAGTCCGAAAATTATTCAGATTTTTCACACACGATATTGAATTCATATAAATTATTAATCCTTGAAGTTTATCAATTTGTACTATAAAAAATTGCACAAATGAGAAAGATACATAAATTATTGACCGGATATGCAACATACATTGCATTGTTTTACATATTTACGTAAGAATTTGTAACGAATGCTCAAGGTTTTCAGAGATTTAATTTTCTGTATGTGTAACAGTTTTGGTAATTGTAATTTCATTAATTTCGAATTGTTACGTCGATTTATATTTTATAATACTGCTAACCTTGACATTCGAGTTTTCGATGCTAAAAGCAGCGATAGTCTCGTGGGATAATTCACATAAGCCTAAAATAACGATCCAGCACGAGATATACACTTTACACGCGAGGAGACCACGAGCGAAACTGGTCAGAAGCGCGAGACCATCGAAATAACAATCTCGCGTCTAATGGCTGGGAGATATGAAACAATTTGAAGAAAATTGTTTTTCTTTTGAACTAGTAGATATAAAGAATGAGGAACAAATATAAATCTGAGCTGAGCCTCCCACCGCGGGCTATATTCGTCTAATCCCGGTGTTCGTTGCACGATTGTGGATAAATATAAATATACTTACGCCTGTTGTTCACCTGTAGTTGCGACAAATTAGGTATATAGTATTGGTAGGGTGTATATAAATAAAGCTAGTAGCAAGCTAGAGAATTACCACTATCTTTCGTTTGATCGAGAGAGGGTAAACTAATGAATTATATTTATCATAATAATCTCGATAAAACATACTAGATTTCATAAAGGCCGATTAGATTAAAACTTAAGTGATAAGGACACTGTGAGAAAATAAAAGCGTTGCATTAGTGTGTTTGTATTATAGCCTCGATTATTCGAGATTTTATATTTAAAATATTTCTTTAACGCACAACTATACTGATACTAAAATTTGTAACTGAAATACGGAAAAAGATATTTACAAATCTGTGACAAAAGACAGAGCATTCTGAAAACAAGAAATGCACAATTGAGTTTTATTTCAAACGTTTGAAAAATTTCAATGAATTAAACATGTTCTAATAACAGTGCTAAATTGTTCAAATTATAATTCGATATGGTAAATGAAATTTCTCGCAATAAAGCTATATAGCCTGAAATACCAATAAAAAATAATATTGAGATGATAAAAGTAAAAAGTTTCAATATAATTGAGAATTTGCCTATTTCTGGTGATAATCAGAGAATCACATGTCTCAATTAGATTTGAAATACTGCAATCACAAATTTCTGCCTAATGGATTCCTAAATTGTTTAAATAAAACAAATAACAATGCAATATACCGTAAAGCGGCGATGAAAGTTCAATAATTAAATGATATCATTAAATGATATATAATTGCAAATTTATCATTTTTTGTTCTCATCACGAGTCAAACTAGTTCCACTAGATGTCGAGAGCGCTACCATCCAGCCAACAAAAATGGCGGCCGAGAGAGGATCCGTGCAGTGCTGCCACCATTCGACGCTCGAACCAGCTCGAACACGCCGCATGAGACATCATCGAGAATTATATATTTCTTGTGACCGGAGCATTGAAAATCTACTTTAAAGAATCGTGTAGTGTTTTTTTCAGGAGCAAGAAATTATCAAATATGGTACGCATTTTACAAATCCGTATGATTCTCTGACATCCTTGCATCTTCAATGTCAATTTCACGTAAACGTTTTATCAAAAATCACAATAAGTGAAAACGCCTTTATATCTTTACCGCCCCGCTCCGCTCCGATGACGAATTCTCATTTGCAACAAAACAAAATTTTGTCAACCCGATCGGACACGATATACGAAAAGTCATTTGTCGCTAACAATTACCGGACAATAATCTAACAACGACTATTGCATAGAAGAAAAAAATTAATGTTTCGTATTATTCGTCAATGGCTTTTCGACATTACCGAAATTTCGAGACCGACTGTATAACCTTATAAGGACATTGGTTTCTTGCGTCGTCGCCTACACCCAACGAAAATCCATAGAATTAATCGCCGATTTCTCAGATTCTACGAAATTATGCACTTTGTACACTCACAAATTTTAGACGAATTTTATATGGATAACGGGCCAATATGCACTGAAATTCTGAAAGACTGTCAATTCCGAAAAAAAAAAACGCTACCGCGAGAAATAATAATAATGATAATCGTCAAGGATCCCAAACTAATGGAAATAAAATAAAAAAAACTTTACCATTAAAAAACAAAAGCTACTCGAAAAAAACAAATGCCTTTGGCTTATCCCTCTCATTTGTTTATTCACAAAGGAATTTGTGCACCGCTAGTCGCGTTAAGAAAAATCTTAAGATGGGAAAATTTGCAAGGGTAATGCTAAAATAAGTTTTAATTGATTATTCGATTTTTTTGTTATTGTTCGAAACATTTTTTGCTTACAGCAACCACAAATCATTCTCCTGAAAGAGGGGACGGACTCGACTCAGGGAAAGCCGCAGCTCATATCCAACATCAATGCCTGCCAAATGGTCGTTGATGCGGTCAGAACGACTCTGGGTCCTCGCGGCATGGACAAACTTATTGTAGATCAAAACGGCAAAGCTACAATTTCCAACGACGGCGCCACCATTCTCAAGCTTTTGGATATCGTTCATCCGGCGGCAAAGACCCTCGTAGATATCGCCAAGTCTCAGGATGCAGAGGTTAGTACTTTTGATTTGCATAAATACCTGAACATCTGTGCCTCGGTGAGACCTAATCCATTTCAGCACATATTTTGTCCCTCGTGGCCAAAAAAAAAACAAAAGAAAAATTCTACGTTCGAATATACTTTAATAATTGAGATCAATGATAAATTTTACAAACCTGACTAACATAATAGGCATTGAGTAACACTTAAGAAACATCAAACGTCGCTCCTGAAATCAATGAATCGTGATAAAACCAAAATTGGGTTATTCATGATTAAAAATGGAGGACATAAAATCTTTAAGAACGTGTAGACTGGCCATTTCTTGAAGATTCGCGATGGTCTCATCACAGTTCAAACATTAAAGCATCGCCCAACAATAAATGACCATTTTAGATATTGTATGAAAAAAACAAACGACGTCCCTCGTTATCTGAATCCAGGTCGGTGATGGTACAACTAGCGTTGTTCTGCTGGCGGGTGAATTTCTCAAACAAATGAAGCCCTTCATCGAGGAAGGTGTACATCCACGAATAATCATCAAGTCATTTCGTCGCGCTATAGCACTCGCTATCGAGACTATAAATGCCTGGAGTGTAAAAATCGAAAAATCCGTGGACGAGAAGCGTCTTCTTCTCGAGCGATGTGCCGCCACGGCATTGAGCTCGAAATTGATTCATCAACAGAAATATTTCTTCAGCAAAATGGTGGTCGATGCTGTTTTACAGCTTGACGAACTTTTGCCGCTCAACATGATTGGTATTAAGAAGGTAGGTCGGCAGAAAAACAATTACCGCCCCTTTCGTTTCGGACAAATTTGTATTTCGCAAAAAAAAATTATGCACGACAAAAATTTTTCTTACCCCAAGGTTTCCGGCGGATCTCTTGAGGAATCTCTACTGATTGCTGGTGTGGCGTTCAAAAAAACTTTCTCGTACGCCGGCTTTGAGATGCAACCGAAGAAGTATACACCCTGCAAGATCGCTCTTTTGAATATCGAGCTTGAACTTAAGGCCGAGCGTGACAATGCCGAGGTTCGCGTCGACAATGTCGCCGAGTATCAGAAGATCGTCGATGCCGAGTGGCAAATTCTCTACCAGAAACTCGCTCTGATACACAAGAGCGGAGCCAACGTTGTACTCTCGAAATTGCCGATCGGCGATGTTGCTACACAGTATTTCGCCGACAGAGACATGTTTTGCGCCGGACGAGTACCCGAGGAGGATCTCAAGAGAACGCTCAAAGCTTGCGGCGGTGCTGTTATCACGACGGTTCACGATATCAACGACAAAGTTCTTGGCAATTGTGAATCGTTTGAGGAGAAGCAAATCGGTGGCGAAAGGTAAAAAATTATTGATATTTTGATGTCGATTGAAGGATCCCATTTATACTAGTATACTGGCTATTTTTTTCCACAAAGCCCATCATATTCGAAGTTCCAAGATCATTAACTCGTTAATATCGCAAATACTGTTTTTTTTTTTAATTCTTTTTTAGATTTAACTTTTTCGCTGGCTGCCCGAACGCGAGAACGTGCACTTTCGTACTTCGCGGTGGTGCCGAACAGTTTCTCGAGGAAACCGAGCGATCACTTCACGATGCTATTATGATCGTCAGACGTATGATTAAAAACGACGCGGTCGTCGGTGGCGGTGGTGCCATTGAGATGGAACTCTCAAAGACTCTGCGCGATTATTCGCGAACGATCGCTGGAAAGGAGCAACTATTAATCAGTGCTATAGCTCGTGCTCTCGAGATCATTCCAAGGTATTTTGTTCTTTCACAACTTTTCAACCTCTCACTCATCATTGTCCCAAAAATCCCATGGAAAACGGTGATATACATTTTTTGTACATTGAAAATATTCTCCAACACCGTACAAGTATACGAAACACAGCGTCTCAACGGAAAATTTGCAATAGCATTCAATCCAAATCTTAGATGTAACGCTAGATGTTAAAAAGTTATCAACTCTACGTCGAGCAATGAATTACTAATAATTCGAATTACTTCATCCGTATTACAGGCAACTTTGCGACAATGCCGGTTTCGACGCGACGAATATTCTCAACAAGCTACGACAGAAGCATCATCAGGGAAAATGTTGGTACGGAGTTGACATAAACACCGAGGACATTGCCGACAATATGCAAGCTTGCGTCTGGGAGCCGGCAATCGTAAAGATAAACGCACTGACCGCGGCTTCCGAAGCCGCTTGCCTCATTCTGTCGGTCGACGAGACTATAAAAAATCCGAAAAGCGGCGGAGGCGATGCTCCGCAGATGCCAATGGGCCGTGGTATCGGCAGACCGATGTAATCCCGAATGAGAAAACAACGAATCATACGCAAAATATAATTGCGTTATGATTTTACGAGACGTTTGCAGCGATGATAATTCTACGCTCGTCTCCTCGTTGCCTTAATACGGCTTAATGAGTGCGCAGGCCGCATAAAACGCGGTTTACAAAAACGCATTGATCATTCACGAATGATTGAAGGCAAAAAGAAACAATTAAAATCGTTGATTAATTTCTTACAGCAACAATTTGGAATTTTGTGCCGCTTCGAACACTTCTTTTCGTACGTACAATTTTTTTTATTTTTTTTATTTCGTTTCTCAACGTTGAGAACAATATTCCTTTCGTGTCGATTTTAATCATCGACTCGTGCAAAAAGTGCGTGCGATTTTACGATTGCAATCGTACAATCTTTACACCCTCACAGTTCGACGAATTCTTATTAAAGTCTGTTCATGAATTTCACACGATCAACACAATATTGCTCTCATTGTATCATTAAATTAATAAACCAATTGAATAAAAAAGTGCTTTATACTTTGTGATTTTCTATTAATTTTTTTCATTCATAGAATGATATTCCTTTTTGCTCGAACAAATATCGTGTGAATAATCTCAATTTTTCTAGGCAAACAAATTAAGTTATACACGAAACAAAGTTCAAATTTGTGAGCTTAAGATTATCCAGAACGTTTCTACGTTCTGGATAACGTCGTTTAAAATGGAAGAAGACATTTGCAAATTCACTCAGGGGCACATATATAAAGTATTTCACTTAGCAATTGCCATATAGTTAAGAGTAAATCAATTTCTGGTTTCGTTGTAAATATTAGAAATAATGGAGTTGCATGGTGAAAAAAAACCGATTTATTATTGAAAAAAATGTGCAAGTTCAAAATTCTCGCATTGCTGCGTCACAATTTTCCCTCATTCATAAAGCTTCCTCCATGAAGAAAATAAGGAATTTAGATGCTTCCTCATATACAGAAATCTTGAACCGACATTGTCGCCCAAATTCTAAACAATATTGCTATTTATTTAATAATTTTCTGTACAATCTCTAGAAGCCTTGAAAGTTCTTATTAATCGATCATACGGATAACCAAGAGCGCCAACTTCACGGACCACGTGGCTGCTCGAAAGTTCGCCACGGTTCTCCTTCTCATTAAATGCTTTTCTCGTTTTCGATTGAACACAAAATTCCGTACCGGTGTATTAAAAACAAAAACCTACATTTATCGTTAAATGTTTGTCACGCGAATTTTCAAATGTCGAATTCTTTACGTTCCCGTACAATCCTTTATATTCGTAAGGTACGCTTTGTTAAACCCACGTATATAAGAAAAAAAACAGTTATTACGCTAGTACACGCCATTAGCCGCAACTAGGGTTAAATTCCCCGTGACGTCTCGTGAGCCATCCTACCTGAACGTAGTCGATTCTCTTTCAAGTGGGTTTAATAAAAAAAAAGAAAAGAAGCAAAAAACTGTGTTCTGCCCAGACACAACGCAATACAACGCGAGTGTGACACGAGTTTCCCTTATTCACTCGGAAATATTTAACATACGGTCGATAAACATAATTTATTCCGCAATCCCTTGAAAATCTCGTTTTCTTGTCACGAACCCGTATTTTTCCCGAGAAAAAAAATAACGTTAGTACGCGAGAATAACGAACGAACGTTTGACCTTGGGAGAAAAAGAAAATAATCGAAATTATCGTGATGATCTATTGATCGAACGCGTCCACAGCAGACGCGCTTGTCCCTCGCTATCAAACGACAGCTGACCGCACGAGAATTCGTAAATTTCTTCGTGATCCTTGGAGAAAAAATAGTAATTTTTTTAATCAATTTTCTTTACACTTTTGCGGGAAAAAAAAAAGTATTCACGTGTCGCTCACTTATAAGGGTCGTTATCGTGCCCAAGAGTTTTTTTTTCCTCCTAAATTCCATTGAGTAATAGGCATAACCATCAAAGTTCAGACCGTGACTTGGTGGTTATTGAGTTTTTACTCCAAATAACACACGTTCGACGACAAGCTCCGTTGTTCGTCGAAGAATAAAAACCGAGTTTTTCGGAAAATTTTCTCCGAAAAAACGTAAAATGACGACGTTGCATCAAAATGCCAAAATCTCAGAATCCCAGGCTTCGGATTCAGAGTAAGGACACGCGACAAAGGATTTTATTTATCGATAGACGCGCAGGGACTTAAAGACACAATATTTTACTAATAAATCAGATTGTACTTTTTGTTGATTCGAATGTAACATTTAAAACAAACATTTTCAGACGTCAAGCCTCTGACATGCCGGCTCAGGTAACCGCGTCTCTGCCCTACGACGGAGTAAAAAAGCGATATGATGATATAAAAAAGTCGCGGAATGACCAGAGAGTTTACAGAGGATTGTTGCTCAGCAACGACATGAAAGTATTGCTTATAAGTGATCCAACAACGGACAAGAGCGCCGCATCTTTGGATGTTAATATAGGTGAGAATCGACGTATTGTTAAATTTAAGAAATTAATTTTTATGATCAATTACTCAGTATAAGTAATGGATTATGTCCGTAAGATATTTTTTTTTAGATATAGAATTTTTTTATATAGATTCTTGTTAAGTCCAAAAAACGGAAAAGCTTACGTCGGACTATAAATTATAAAAAATGTTTGCATACTCAGTTATTATTTTTTCTGTGAGCGTGCAAGTTACTTTCTACGCTCACAATGGAAAACTCGTGCGAATTGCCAATTTTTTTTTTTTATTTCAGGTTTCATGAGCGATCCTCCGGAGTTACCGGGTTTGGCGCACTTTTGCGAGCACATGCTGTTTCTCGGTACGGAAAAGTATCCCGACAAGAACCATTACAACTCGTTCTTGTCGCAGCACGGCGGTCAATCGAACGCCTCGACGCACATGGATTATACGAATTATCACGTTGACGTCACGCCCGAACAGCTCGACGGTGTATTGGACAGATTTTCACAATTTTTTATAAAACCCCTGTTCACGGAAACCGCGACCGGGCTCGAGGTTAACGCGGTGAATTCGGAGCACGAGAAGAATATCGCTAATGACGCTTGGCGGGCCGATCAGTTGGAAAAATGTTCGGCCGATCCGAGTCATCCGTACTCGAAATTTGGCACGGGCAATCGACAAACTCTCGAAGTACTGCCAACGGCCCAAGGGATCGATGTTCGCGAGGCTTTATTAACGTTTCACAATAAATGGTATTCATCGAACATCATGGCTCTGAGCGTTCTTGGCAAAGGTGTGTGTATGAGAAAAGAAAAAAATTGTTTCGTACTATTTCCCTAACCGAAGGCGTTTCGGATTGATATTGCCGAGTACTATTCTGATAAACAGTCTCAATAGTTTTTCTATCAATTACATTGTCGAGACTAATGAACGAACAAAATGAAAAAAAAAAAAAAAAAACAGTTTCGCCGTTCTAAAAGTGAGCCCTTTCGAACGATACTTCACTCGCAGCGATGAACGTTTTTTTATAGTTTCGACATAATACATTTTGCTCGATCAAAACTCTCGAAATTCGTTTGTTTAAAATATCACTCGACGTTCATTTGCGGAACACCTTATTCTACCTGCGTGCCAAATTTCAAGTCGATAGGTTTAACCGTTTAGGAGCTTTAGGCCTGTGACGGAAGGACAGACAAACCGACGGACGGACGCACCCTTCCAATCTCACCGTGAGAGGGTTCCGTTTTTCAGTACGAAACGCTAAAAAAATGCCACCCAATTTGTAAATGTCTTTGAATCAAGGAAACAATTGTAACGCTCTTATTATTCCTTCGTTAAAAAGAGAGTCTCGACGATCTCGAAAAAATGGTCGTTAATCGTTTTGCTCATGTGGAGAATAAAAACGTCGAGGCCCCGACGTGGCCTGAACATCCGTACAAGGAGGAACACTTCAAGAACAAGTGGTTTGTCGTACCGATAACGGACATACGATACTTGAACGTGAGTTTTCCTCTACCGGATTTGCACGAACACTTTAGATCTGCTGTGAGTACGAAGTTATGATTATCACGATAAAACGGAAGTGTCAATGTGAATTTTAGTAACTTAACGAAAATTGTTTATTTTCCAGCCGTCCCATTACGTCGCGCATCTTCTCGGGCACGAGAGCGACGGTTCCTTGTTATCGGCCTTGAGAAACGCGGGTTGGAGTGATTCCCTCGTGGCCGGTGAGCGTGCATCCGCCAGAGGAAATTGTAATTTTTTCAACATCGTGGTTGATCTCACCGAGGAGGGTATAAAACACGTGGACGACATAGTATATCTGTTGTTCCAATATATTAACATGTTAAAGGAGAACGGCCCGATCGAGTGGATATTTGACGTGCGTTAACGAAACCTTTTTTTTTCTTTTTTAACTAAAAATTTTTTATCTCTCGCCAATTTTCGCAAGCGTCCATTCTGATGAGACGATTTGTAAAATTCACAGGAATGCAAGCAGATATCAAAGATGAACTTTGATTTTAAGGACAAATCATCACCCCGTACGTACGTGAATTCGACGGTGCGAGCTTTGTTGAAATATCCGATGGACGAAATTTTGATAGCACCGTGTTTAAGCACCGAGTGGAGGCCCGATTTAATTAATCTCGTCACCGATCATCTCACGCCCGACAACATAAGGATTTACGTGATTGGCAAAATTTACGAAGATATCGCCACGGAAACGGAGACTTGGTACGGCACGAAATTCAAGAAAGAGCCCGTGGCCGCGGAAATTTTGGACAAGTGGCGTAACCCGGGATTGAACGAGGAACTCGTTATGCCGACGAAGAATGAATTTATACCGGAGGATTTTGCGATAAGATCGATGGACAAGTCGGCATCCGGTATCGAGAAGTTTCCTGTTATTATCGAAGATTCACCGTTCATCAGAGTCTGGTTCAAGCAGGACGACGAATTTCTCTTGCCCAAGGTCAATGTTACCTTTGAATTCGCAAGGTAATTAGGATTTTCAATACTTGGAGCGTCGTTGAGAGAAAAAAAAACAAACAATTTAACGTATTTAATTCATATATTTCTCTCTTGTTTTCAAAGTCCTCTCGCCTACTTGGATCCTATTAGCTGCAATCTCACGTACATGTACATTCAATTGGTAAAAGATTCGTTGAACGAGTACGCCTATAACGCGGGACTTGCCGGATTAAATTGGGAATTTAGCAGCAGCAAATATGGAATAAATGTGAGTGACAAAAAGACGTGTTTGAAATCGAAATTTTCTCAATTACATTCGAAACATTGCAATTCGTAATTTTTATGTTTCATAAAAAAAGCAGTATAGCGTTAAATCGCTAGAAAAAAAAAACAGACGTTGATTAGACAGTACAAAATGAAATAAAAAAAATGTCATTGGAAAATTGGATTTTTCCCATCTTTGGTGATAGGATAAATCGATCAGTGGCTGAACCTTTAACGCTGTTTGTGCTCTTCGTAACATTATTGAAATGTCAATAAAAAAAATGTACATCTGCGTTCACTTTAATTGTTCATTGTCTAGTGAGAAATATTTGTTGCTGTCAATTCACTGGACGATTTACCCTAAGGACGTTAGAATTTCCTTCGTTTCGCTCGAGGCTAATCAATCATGGCCTGAGAACAGTTAAAAAATATGAATTACAGTTGGCGATAGGCGGCTATCACGACAAGCATCGAACGCTGCTCGAAAAAATAATGGACAAAATGGTGAATTTTACGATAGACACCAAGAGATTCGATATACTGAAGGAAAACGTGAGTGTTGCAGGATCGAAATGAACTGAGAATACAAAAAATTCCCGTCTTTCGGTAAAGCAAATCATGTGATACATCGTGTAATTGTTAAATCGTCGATTTCTTCCGTGATTTTTAAAGCATATCCGAGGGCTGAAGAACATGGAAACCGAGCAGCCTTACAAACATGCCGTCTACTATCTGGCTGTACTACTGGCCGAACAAGTTTGGAAGAGAGACGATTTGTTGGAGGCGAGTGCTCGTGAGTAACGTCAAATGTTTCCACATACCGTTTACATGAAAGTTTGAAAAAAATCCAATAAAATTCACGAGTTTATAAAATGTTAAATAGATCGTAGAAGTAATTCTCTACGGAGTTCACGACTTTCACTATTCATCGAATCTAAGTCTTGTCTCTCTAGTCATTTTGTAATCTCTGACAGACATAACTGTGGAAAAACTTCAAGAATTTGTTCCGCAATTACTCACAAAAATGCACGTCGAGTGTCTCGTTCACGGTAATCTGACGAAATCGGAAGCTCTCGAGACCGTACAACTAATGGAATCAAAGATGAGAGAACCGTCGCGTGAAAACGACGATCGACGTATCGTGCCTCTGTTACCGAGACAATTGTTGCCCTATCGGGAAATTAGCCTGGACAATGGTAACAAAAAAAATTACGATATTTCACAATCACTAAGTCACTCGATGATCGAATTTCTCTTTTTTTTTTTCATTTGTTTTTTCTTTTAGGATGCCATTATCTGTATAGGGTGGAGAACAATCATCACAAATCGTCGTGCACCGAGGTATATTATCAGACAGGATTACAATCGACAGAGTCAAACATGCATCTGGAATTGTTGGCTCAAATAATATCGGAACCTTGTTTCGATATACTCAGGACTCAGGAGCAGCTCGGTTACATTGTATTTAGCGGAATTCGACGGGCTAACGGCGTACAAGGACTGAGAGTTATCGTTCAGAGTGATCGACATCCGAATTTTGTCGATGATCGAATCGAATTGTTCATGGAGACAATGCTGGTTAGTAACGATCAGATTGAAAATTTCTCCCGGACTTTTGTTACCGATTGAAGCTACAAAAAAATTACTCGTTTTTTCCTTCCCCCCTCCAAGGAACGAATAATCAGTATGAGCGACGAAGAATTTGGTAGGCACAAGACATCATTGGCGGCGCAACGTCTCGAAAAGCCAAAAATGATGAGCTCCCTATCTGCAATATTCTGGAGCGAGATATCGACCCAACAGTACAAATTTGATCGTACAAACATTGACGTTGCTTATTTAATGACACTGACGAAAGATCAAATACTACAATTCTTCAAGGTAAATTATAAACATGTGACATTTTGTTTTTTTTTTTATCAACAAAGTTAAATGAATGTTTTTTTTTATGATTTTTTTAAAATGGGTTCAAACGCAGGAAATAAACGGATTAATTTGAAAGGCATAATCGATTAAACTCTGAATTATTTGATAAGCCAGTGTGATAATAAAAATGAATTAATTGCATTTGCAGTAATATAGTGAAAATAAAAAAAAAATTTATAAAAGGTTGATTGGAAATTGTTAAAAAAAGATGTGTGATCTAAATTTTTCTCTTAGGAGTTCGTGCATGACAAAACAACGATCAGACGAAAATTGGCGGTACATGTGGTATCAATGGCAGAGGGAGGCGCTGGATTGGCGGAGTCTAACGAAGCGAAAAATGATGAAAAATCGACACCACTGCCAACAGAGATCAAGGACATTGTTTCCTTCAAAGCAAGTCAATCGTTGTATCCATTGTTGAAACCGTTTAACGGTATACCGAGAAAGGGACAACGATCAAAATTATAATTCCTCGTTCGTCGATCCTACTCGAGCACTTAATTTTGTGAAACAAAAAAAACATCGTATATTTCAATTTTCGCGTGTGTTTGACGATGAATTTTTATCAGCACATCCACGTATAATATGTCAATTTTATCGCGAATAAAATTCGAAATAGAAGTCGCCGGCCTATGAGAGCTGAATCCCGACGATAACTGTCCAAATGGCGCACGACGAAATACAAAAAAACACGTACATTTCTTTTTTTTTTTTATCAATGGCAATGCAATAAACATCGTGCCTTCTGCGATTTTTATAGCGCTCGAAGGACAGCGAATAGAGTGAAAATTATGATGTAACAAAATTTTACGAATCAATCGTGTACATAGATGAAATAATAAATGAAATAAAAAAATATATAACGCGAACGGAATCTACATAGTTTGTTTTTTGTTTTTGATTAACTATAAGTAGTATTTAAAATAATCCATGATTTTCGTTTTTATCGCTGTCATTTTTTTTGTTGATGATTGAGGTCGATTACTAGTACAATCGGTACTGCCAGTATATTTGTAGCTAGATATTGATGCAGGGAATTTTTCGTCCGGTTTTTCGAATGCCATGGTGAGAAGTGAGAATAGCGGCGCGCGCGAAAACTCTCCGCTCGTGGCTCAAAAAGCCGTCAATTTTCAATGTTAAAAAAAGCGTGAATAATTAATGAAAGTAAGTACCTAAGTAATCTTTGTTTCTTAATTAAAAAAATCTACCGAACTGTCATTTTAATTATTGTGAAACATCGGCATTGCGATCGAGTTACGGTTTTAACCGTGTACGTTAACAAAAATTTACTCTTAACCTACAAATATTATTTCTATAATTTTTGTATATTTAGATGTCCGAGTAATATGCAATTGCTTACAATTAATTTTATTCGCTGATTTCTAATTTGAGAACAAAACTTATTGAACATTGTTTTTTTTCTCGAAACATTCATACTGGCATATTTAATGAAGTTGCTCCCAACGCTACTTGCAGCGTCGTATTGTTTGTTCGCAATCTTTTTGAGTATTCGGAGCACAGAGCGAACCAATTACTTTTACCAATATTTATTTATTTATTTATCCATGTATCTAGTTACGTATTTATTTATTTTATGCAATACAGTCCCATGTATTTACAACACAAAACACAGTGTTGTTCTAAAATATCTTGAAAATTTGAGATAGCTCTTGTTGCCTTAGGATGCTCATTTTTTGGCTGTTGGAAGGGGCTGTAACTTTAGTGCTCATTACAGCCTGTCTACCCGACAGATTTTGGCTAATTTTTGTTTCTTCAGAAAGGAAGCTTTGTTTTTTCCTAGCATGAATACCTAGGAATGTCAATTATGGTGTACGATTTATGTTGTACAAAACTGATTAAATACTTTGCAGAAATGGAACCACTTAAGATACACTTGGACGCCCTTGAAATGGCGGGAAAGATGGTAGACAAACACATAACGGCCGACAGCAATTTTCCTTCCTTAATCGATCACATGCAATACAATGTTCAAGGTAAATATCACATTTGTCTCCTAAAAATTTTCCAGGTTTCACAAAAAGTCTCATTTTTTTGTAACTAAACAGCAGGTCCTGCGGTCAGCGGTCTCGACGATCATCATTATCCAAATTTGAATGGGAATTCCATGAGTCTGACTAGCATAAATCAAATGAGAATGCACAGCAAAATTCCGCTGCCTTCGGAAGTCATGGAACACTTCAGTCGTATCCTTGCATAACTTTTATACGTCATTCCCTGTAGAGGCTATTTCTAAAAAATGGCCCTGTAGAGGCCATTTCTGAAAAATGAATATGCCTGGTAGAGGCCATTTCTAAAAATGGCCTCTACTAATTTTTTTTTTCGCCTCAAAAAATAGGAGTCACTCCTAATAGGATCATTGAAAATATTAAAGATAAAAGTGTAATACTTAACAAACGTTTTTTCATAGACATGCAATGTCACTGTATGATGGGCCTGTTTACCGATATATCCAAAGCCTGGCTAACCATCGACAGTGATATCTACGTTTGGTCTTACGAGAATGAGTAATTCATCCGAAAATCTAATTAAATCAATTATATCATCTCAATTTGTCGATAATGTACCGTACGAGTTGTTATTTTTTTTTCTTTTATCTCTAGATCCGACGTAGCGTACTTTGATGGCCTGAACGAGACTATAATAAGCGTTGGTCTGGTGAAACCAAAGCCAGGAATATTTCAGAGTTACGTTAAATATCTATTAATTCTCACGACAACGGTCGAGATTACGATTCTCGGTGTAACAGTGACCGAAACTACCGACGGTAAGTTTTCTCAATCGTTCGGTAGTCCCTGATCATTAACGTTTTTTTTTTTCGGAATTTGTTTTAATTTATTAGTTTTATTGAAATTTATTTTGTATTTAATTGAATAATCGCAGGAAGTCTCGGTGAGATTCAGCTGGTGCCGGAGCCGATATTCACAGTCACGACCGACGGAATAGCGATCACGACAATTGCAAATACTTCCAGCGGAAGAATTTTTCTCGGTGGAAGAAACGGTTGTCTGTACGAGATTCATTATCAAGCGGAGAGCACGTGGTTCGGTAAACGTTGCAAAAAAGTTAATCATTCGGAGGGAACACTGTCGTTTCTCGTGCCGTCCTTCGTTACCCTTTCGCTCACCGAGGAGGAAGCTATTGTTCAGATATCCGTGGATGATTCACGTAACATTCTGTATACTCTGGGTGACAAGGGAACAATTATGGTCTGGGATATTGATAACGGTGGTGCCTCGAAGGTCACGTCATTGTCACAATCTTGCCTCGTACAGAACACTGTTCACGCAGTAAAGTAAGATTTTTTTTTTTTTTTTTTTCATTTACAATGAATTTATTGCAAATTCTCACAAGTTATCGATGTTTTTTTTTATTATTCCAACATTGGCAGAACTCTGGACAGCAATAATTTTCGTCCTTTGGTCAGCATATCAGCGATATCAGATTCGGAATCCGTGCATCTAAATCTGGTTGCTGTTGCCGCGACGGGAACTCGTTTTTACTTCACTTGCACGTCCGTTGCGAATCCCTCGACACGTCCTCAGAGTCTTCAGCTAGTGCACGTGAGATTACCACCGGGCTATGCGGCTAACGCGCCGGTTATGAGACCGCGAAAGGTTCAAATGGCGCATTACAGAAAGGGTAGGTTCCGTAGCACTTGAATATCCATTCTTCATTTCAAATATAATTTATATTCAATGAGCTAATGAAAAAATCGTCAACAGGAACGCTCATTCTCGTTTGTGGCGGTGACACCGAGACCGCCTGGTGTTTGAGTAACGATGCATATCCATACCCGGATTATCTCGCCGAAACACAGAGTATCCTGCCATTGGACAGTCCGGCATGGGCAATGGCCGAGATAATTGGCGAGTCGGCGATACAAATTGACAAACAGAGCGGTCTGCAGGGTGAATCGCCTCTTTTAGTCCGACAGCACATGGAACCGCCGAGAAAATTTATTTTTCTAACCGCGCAGGGTGCGATTATTCTCGTTCAAGTGCGTCCCGTTGATATACTAAGACAGTTGCTTCTCGAGCAACGTGGACCCGACACCGAGCCCGTACGAGCGTACTTCGAGACACAATCGCCCCAGCAAGCTTGCGCGACCTGTCTGATACTGGCGACTCTCGAGAGTTCGCAAAACGCTCAACTGTCGGACTGGGCAACTAGAGCGTTTTTTCTTTACGGTGGAACGCACAATTCTCCGGCCAATGCCACAATTCCAGGTTACTTGAAGACTTCCGGTGGTTTTATATTTTTCTCGGACGCGAGAACCTCGTTACCACGTGTTCAAGGATCGCAACAATTTTCTGGCAAACACGCGGGTCTCTATCTCTATGTCGGTAGAATACTGAGACCAATATGGACGATGCGCTGTATAAAGCAAGAGTGTGCAAACAACAAGATTCAGATAACGAGCACGGCGACTGCGTTGCAGATCGGTTGGATACTCGGACATCTTCAGGCTCTTCGATGTTTTTTGAACAAAAATACACACATATCGAAGCAGCACAGCGGTGCGAGAAACGTTAACGATGGTTTCGACGCGTCAATGACGTCGCACTATCGAACACAAGAGTATCAGGAGCCGCTTGTCGAGGAGAGAAACTCGCTGGACGCACTGAAAGTTTTTATAGCGCACGCTTGCGAGGTCCTTGGTCTTTGGAAGATACTCTGCGAGAGTCAATTGCACAATATTGTTAGTTGTTTGTCAAAGGATCAGATTGGTCAATTCTCGAATGCAAAATTTCGCGATCTCATTCTAATCGGTCACGAGATATTGTCACTGCTCATTATTCATCTCATCGACAGTTATCTCGGTGACAATGCCTCGATTGATTCGGTAAGCTCGAGATTGCGTGATATATGCCCAAATTTGTACAGAAGCGAGGACGCAATGTGCTCAAAGGCCAATGAAATTATTATCAAAGCGAAAAGTTGCGCGAATCCCGAGGAGAAAGAATCGTACTTGCAGTCCGCATTGAAACTTTGCAAGGAAGTTGCGCCGCGGCTTAATCTCGCTGCTGTCTGTCAACAATTCGTCGCTTGTCACTTTTACACCGGTGTTATCGAACTATGCATATGTTGCGCCGAAAAACTCGATCCGAACAATGCCGCCTCGCATTATTATAAAAATAACGAACCGGCCGAGGATCCAGAGGGGAATTTGGCGTATCTCAAGAGATTGGAGATTTATCGTGAATTTACGGCAATGCTGGATCACCTTTATAATCAGAGCATGTCGAATCCTCTCACACCGACTCTGCCGAGCAAACCCGGACCACCGATTTACAATAACGCGCCAACTACCGTTGCACCGGCTAAACAAGTCGTCAGTCAATTATTATTTAACATATGCTTTTTCACGGTTTTTTTTTCTATAATTATTAGTAATTTAGAGTAATTATTGTTTTTTTAATGAATATTACGAGTTTTAGGAGTAATCCATAATCATTTAGTAAAGAAAAAAAAAAAACTTAACGATTATAGCTGCACGAAATTATCGAAGATGCCTTACACTCGCCGTGCGAAACTCTTCACGGTTCAGTGTACAGTTGGATGATAGAGCGAGGCCTTCACGGTGAGCTCGTAGCTCTCGCGGCATCTTCGCTCGAGGCCTATCTCATTCGCGTCAATGCTCCCGAACTTCTCTGGCAATATTACGAGAGAAACAAAAATCACGCTGCGGCAGCGAAAATTTTGGATGCTCTCGCTACAAAAATTGGGTATTTTGATAAATCAAATAGAAAAACCAAAAAAAAAAAAAAATAGGTGGCGATAATTTTCGTCGTTTTCCGTAACGATCTATTTTCCTTTTTTCAGCTCCGACGTATCGTTGCCTCAACGCGTCGAATATCTCGCGCGTGCCGTTGTCTGCATGCGAAGCGATCAAGCCGGCTATGCGCCGTATCTTGGAGTATTTCTTCGTGAATTGGAGGACAAAGTCGAGGTTGCGAGAATACAGCAACAGGTAAAATTTCCAAAATTTTTATCTTCAAGACTTTCAAATATCAAAATAATTCAGATATTCGACAATCAAGCACAATCAAGCACATTGAACATTTTTTCGATAATCCAACAATCGTGTATTTTAATTTTTCTCCGTAGATTCTGGACACAATCTGTAATCAACAACATTTGTTCGACACGATGACGGTGAGAGATGCAAAATTACGACTAAATTGTTCATTACTCGATATCACACAGTTGTACGAGGAATACGCGGATCCGTTACAATTGTGGGAATGCAAATTAGCGATAATTCACTGTTCCGGACATCAGGATGCAATGCTCGTTCAGGGCATTTGGACCAATATCATTCAGAATGGTGATTAGAAAGATTTAGGAAAGTTTACCAAATGTAATCGAGCATGGAATAATAATGATCACTGTTTTATCCTCCAGAATTAGTAAACGCCACTGTTCAATCGTCGTCGGAGGACAAAATGTCGATTGTTATGAGTAAAATAAAACTTCTTGGTCAAGAGTACTCGGGAACTCCGCATTGTTTTCCTATAGGTAAAATATAAAGACTGTACTACTTATAATTATTGTAAAGAAAATTGTATTTGTAATAATGTCGATTATATTTTGTAGATTTCCTTCTTAAGCAATTGGAAATACAAGCGTGCAGGCTCCAAGTTTCTAACACTGATATAATAACTGGCTTCCTGCAACTGGGTGTTGCGATGGAAGATCTTTTAGATTATTACGACAAGTACGTAGAAACTATGAAGAAAATTAATTATTTTTTCGTCTTCTTCGTGATTTTTCGTGTTTAATGATTTCTTCTTCGTTTTTGTAATTCCTGTAATTGACATTTTACAGAATGATCGGCGGTAACAATCGTACATGGCTGAACGAGGGTAACGAGTTCCATCTGATTGAATCTACCGCCAATTTAGTAAATTATTTTACCTCAAACACAAAAATCACGAACAACTTCATCAGGTGAGCTATTTTTTTTTTATCGTATGCAACATTCTTTCAAAGTTATTCTCCATGATCGTCAATTATTACATAACGGTAAATTAATTTCTTCAATTTTTTTTGTCTCGCACTTACAGAAGAAAAATAATAACAAAGTGCCAGGACGTGATTTCAAAGTGCCTGACAACATTGTTCAGTAAGCCTAACAGCGGCGATTTAATAAACAGACTCCGATCGATTCAGAGTCTACTGAATCGATTGTGACTTTGTTTATAATGGACCGCCCACGTTCGGCCATGACTCGAGGCAAACGAACTATAACCCTGTTCGGTTATTGTATAAAAATAAATAACATAAAAATAAAACCAGCAAAAAACATGAAAAAAAAAATCATTGAAGGACATAGTTTAAGAAAAATGAAATAAACGCTTGAGGGATTAGTGTATATCGTGAAAGTTTGTTACTCAGCAAGAATAAACTGTTTTGTATTGTACCAGTTTTTCAAATAAAAGTATTTCCGACACAGAATCATTGTAAATCGTGTTTGCGTGTATCATTAATATGAATATATGTGAAAATAGAAATTTGCACGAAGCTTCATCGCGTGGTTTTACAATTTTAAAAAAGGTTCTATGATACAACCTTTGATTTCTCACAAGAACGCGTCGTCGACAGGGAAAAATTATAAGGTAAGGATACGAATAATAAATTCAACAATGCATCTAATATATACACGACAATATTGAAATTTTTGTATTTGCAGCATTTTTTTTCTCCTTTACATCGATCATTCAAAGTTTATGCTTCATAAAAATATAATAAAATCGTTTTATTAGAGAGTATACATCTCTTCTGACATATCTTTCTGTATCGAATGTTTCGGAATAATCTCAAACGCGTCCTCGTCCAAAGCTTATAAATATCTTTCCGATCGAGAAAAAAAAACGGCTTTCCTTAGCAAGGAGGTGAAAAAAAAAAATTGGGAATTTTTTTTGCATCCAGCGTCGAAACGCGCATGTGTTTGCGCGCCCCAACCGGCGCACCAATCACGCAGCTCCTCCAATGCCCATCCCAGACGCAACTTTATGATTGGTGCGCCAGTGGGTTCTCCGAGGCCTTTATAAGCGAGCCGTTTACTCGGCAAAGCGACGAGAAGGCGACATTCTCACTCGAGAGCTCATACGAGACGGTTATACCTTTGATTAAAAAAAAAAACAAGTAATTTTCATATCCACCGATCTGTCTAACGGTCATTATGCCACCGAAAGCTAGTGGAAAGGCAATGAAGAAGGCCGGCAAGGCTCAAAAGAACATAACAAAAACCGACAAGAAGAAAAAGCGCAAGAGAAAGGAGAGTTACGCTATCTATATCTACAAAGTACTGAAGCAAGTACATCCGGACACTGGTGTCTCGAGCAAAGCCATGAGCATCATGAACAGTTTCGTCAACGATATTTTCGAGAGAATCGCCGCCGAGGCATCGAGACTCGCTCATTACAACAAACGTTCGACAATTACCTCGCGGGAGATACAGACCGCTGTGAGGCTCTTATTGCCCGGTGAACTCGCCAAACACGCCGTCAGCGAAGGTACCAAGGCCGTCACGAAATACACAAGCTCGAAGTAAAAGATTTAAACGATGAAAGAAACGGGACTGACGAATGCCGTTTCATTTGGACAAGTGGAAAGCAAAAAGCAGTGACAAAACAACACAAAGGCCCTTTTCAGGGCCGAACAATTGTTCACGATGTTTGAAATAACTCTCAATTCGCAATAAAATTATATCATTGACAACACAATTATTCTCGATGCATAATCAGTGCTTTTGTAGTATATATATATATATATGTATATAGTCGGAAAAATCGATAAGGAGGATTCAGTTGAGCGTGAATTTTTGGGTTTTTATTCGTTTCCATATTTAAATATTCTTTTCCATTCGCTTTTACATTCAACTCTCGTGATAAATTTCTTGAACATAAAAGCGGAGGTGCTCAAAGGTAAAAATTTATATTCGGCGTAATTTTGAGAACATCGGTGACGTCATAAAGTGGTTTATGAAGTTTTATTGTCGCTTTTCTTTATTACATATGTGTCTCGAACGATTCCGAGCAGCGCATGGTTTTATAAAATTTATTTAACGTAAATTTTTTCAACATTTTCGATAGTCGCCTTGGTTTCCGAGTGTAGAGTGTGAGTTGGATGGATGAATGACCCTTTGAACGGAAAGTATGAATAATTAATAAAGTAATCGATTTGTCACTGACGTAAGAAACAGTTTCAATTGGATATCGGATATTCGCTAACTTGGATGGCGAAGTTAGTTTTTGTACAATTTATTTTCACTAGATAATTATAGCTAGTAGATTAAATAGTCTGTATAATTTTCGGGACTTTACGCTCATCACAATGCGTACTAATCTTCAGAGAGGTGACCGTACGAATATTTCGTATGAGTTTTTTTTCTTCTATTCGCGAGTAAACAAAAATATTTACTCCGAAACACGTCTGAGACAGTGATTTATTTTTATCTTTAGCCTCTACTTGATAATCCGTAGTGGAAATTGAAAGAAACAAAAAAAACATTCCAGCTATTCACTCTACTAAAGCAATTACTGGAGATCAATATATGGAATTTGTCGAGCCGTGTGGCCTTTGGCGATTTTTTCCACGAACTTCAAGTTTCTGGTTCTCATTCCACGCTCTTGACAATTCCAAATTAAAATCGTCGTATTTTTTTTTCAATTATTTCTGAAATACTTGTTAAAATTCGACACGGACAAAAGTTTCCGAAAAAAACAAAAGAAAATCTCATTCGAAAATTACTCCAGATCGAAAGTCAGTCAGAAATTGGATAGAGTATCATAGTTCCCAAACGAAACAATCCCCAAAAGACATAATCCCCAAAGAGTTACTAGATGACAGAATCGATTGTCACGTTGTCAGGTCAGTACCCGTCAAAGTGATAGATGGCGCTGCAGGCATTTTCCATCCCACCTATAGTGAAGATTCGAGGATTACGTGCGTTGCCCTTTTTTTGAGTTTTCGGGTTATTTCTGGTACTGGACAGTTTTTTTTTGTGTACATCCTAAAACCACATAGGAAAAAGAAGAAGATTTAGGTTATGTGCACTAAACAAGTGTTTAAAGTGGTACGTGAACAGCGATTTTTTATAATCACTCTTCGAGCCAATAACTATTCGAGTGATACGCCATAATTTGCATTTCTATTTATTCAATTTCCATTACAATATTCCAATTATGGTTCCTAATTATTCATTTTTTTAACAATCGAATTACAATATTCTGTTTTGGTTCTTTTAGCAATAGATGCAATCATACTGCGCGTCCGGAAACAAATTGTCTATAACATATTTAATTTGAAAAAAACGTTATTGTTGCAGTATATTGAAAAAGCAGGAGATATTAATTATTTTCGATATAGTGAATGTTTACTTAATATTATAAAAAATATATAAACACATGTATAGATCAACTAATTTATAGTAAAATTGCCTGGGAATGTATTTTAACTTGTTTTCTTAAATGTCAAATTCAGAACAATTGTGTAGAAAGAAATGCAAATGTGTAGCGAATAGAAATGCAAATATTGGCGTATCACTCGAATAGTTATTGGCTCGAGGAGTAATTACAAAAAATTACAAAAAAACGCGGTTAAGCAATTGTTGACGTACCACTTCAAACACTAATTTAGTGCACATAATCTTCTTCTTCTTCTTTATCCTATATGGTTTTAGGCTGTACACGAAAAAAAGCTGTCTAGTACCATACTAGTAGTCTCGTACGTATCCTGAAAACTCGGAAAAAGTGGGACGCACGCAATCCTCTAATCTTGACTATAAATGGGATGGAAAATGTCTGGAACCCTATCTATCACTTTGACAGGTGCTAACCTGTCAGCGTGACAGTCGATTCTGTCATCTAGTAACTTTTTGGGGACAATGTCTTATGGGAATTGTTTCGTTTGGGGACTATGATGCTCTACCAGAAATTGCTATGGCGCTTCAGTCGCTCGCCGCCAGATGGCGCGACGGGTTCAAAAACATGTCTGACAATCGGTAGGCTCTTGCACATTGCACGTAAAGTCCTGCTGGTATGCGCAAACTGGAATGTAGCCATCTACAAACATTCCTCCGGGACATCCGAGTTGATCGGAGTGTTATATATATAGTCGTGAAAAAGAAGAAAAGAATATTAAAAAAGAAAAAAAACTTTCAGAAACTTTGGATTCTGTGGTTAAACGTCATGGCTAGAACGACAAGTATGAAATTCCTCGTGGTGGTTTCCTCGTCGTCGCTCTTTAGGCTCGAGAATCCTTTCGTTCTTCTGTGAGACGCGTTTAAAATTGTGTGCTGCGGGTCACAGTAATGCGATATGTGTATCGGGTTTTTTTTTCGTTGATCCGAAAAATTGAGAAAAAATTCTCAATAACGTCTGTTGGCCCGTTCTCGCGATCTTCGACGATGAAACAAACGTCGAGAAACCTGAATCGCGTTATAAAGTGACAATTTTCACATGGTCAATACGTTACATTTCATTTTTACATTTTTCAATTTGCAATTACATTTTGCAATTGTCCGTGTTGATATTGATTTTCGTATTTTTCCCCTCGTCCATCGGTCACCCACGTTTATCAATAATGCATCACAACAGGCGAAAGAAAAAACGTGTAAATTATGGCGTGCGAGCCGTAGAGCTGGTTCGTGGCGCCAAAGGTTTTGGTTTTACGATCTCTGGTCAGCAACCTTGCATTCTCAGTTGCATAGTACAGGGTAGTCCCGCTGAGAACGCCGGTCTCAGAGCCGGCGATTATCTCGTCGCTGTAAACGCTCATAACGTGGGTAAAGCTCCGCACGACGACGTGGTCAGGCTCATAGGACACTCCAAGGGTGTTCTGAGGCTTCAGATAGCGGAGAATTATTACTCCGACTCTTCGGACGAAGAGGGTCTCGCTACCGTCAGATCAAAGCCAAAATATTCTCACAAACCACGAAACGCAGGCACCGCCGCTCCGCAAACGCAATGCAGAGTAGCCAAGGTTGTCAGAGACTTGCAGAGCGGAGCTATGTTCGACGCTTCTTACGAGCCCGTCGCAAGGGCACTGCCTCAGAGTAAAATTCAGTGCAGTCACGCGGGTCTTCATCACAGATGGAATATGGCCAGTGCTCTGCCGCCTCCTCCTCCGCCTCTCTCGCACAAGAGAGACTCGGAGAAAATTGTACACAGAACCGTCGTTGGGTATCTCGGAACCATCGATATTCCCAATCAGTTGCATCCGTCCACAATGATGCAGGTATGAATGGCGTCGAGAGACGTTGAGGGTCAGAAGATTTCTGAAAAAAAAAAACACTGAGAAAGATTAAACACAGAAACATGTACAAAATTGACAACAGAAAATAATCCTGACCTTTCCGAACTTTCAAGGTCATTTGTTGGAAACGATCTTGAGGAAACCAGGAATTTTGTAAATCATTAAATAATAATTCTTCAGACTATTCTTACAAAGTTCCAGGATAATCTATCGACTAACTTCGTAGTAGCATTTTCCTGAAAAATCTCCAAATATTCACAATCAAATTTAACTCCATAAAACAAAGCCCCTCCCACCGCCTTAATTCCATTATTCTTCTCTTTTTTTTCCAGGTGCTGAGAAAGTGCATCAAAAGACTGAAAGCTGAGAAGCGCAATCCAACGACTGTATTGCTGACTATTCACGTTGCCAATATAAAACTAACGAATTCGGAGAATCGCGTAATAGCCGAGTATCCATCTTACAGAATAATATTCTGTAATGCATTTTCCGATCAGGACAAACAGTATTTCGGTATATTGACAAAATCCGTCAAGGACAACGACGACATTGTCTCGAACTCTTGTCACGTATTTACGATATATTACAAGCTAATTGATCACGCTGTACACGCGAGTACCTGCAATGTTTTTGGCTTTACGTGCACGAAAACATCCGAATTGAACGTATGTCAAGAATTTCCGGACAGTTGCAACAGTCTTATCGGTGCCATACAGACTCTTTATATCACGGATTCGGTGGATAACGAGGCAAATCCGTACAACGAGGCGCACAGACATCAGGAAACTGCATCGCCGCAACCGAGCAACATAAGCACGTCGACCGCACACTCCAGCAACAGCGATTCGGGTATTGGCTTCAAAGACGACTACGTCAGTCACTCCGAGCGCAAAATGTTACCAGATTTTCCGCAACGTCGACGTTGTCCCTCCAATCTACTACCCAGAGTACGTGAAACAAAGTTCTATGTAAATTTAAAAACTTCGAGCTTAAGGATGTACGGGAGGAATTTTGAAAAAAAGCTTGAAGTCAATGTACAAAAAAATACAATTATTTACAAATTTGAAGAATTTTGTTTAAACGGTTTTGTTAATAACTTTTGAACGTTATTATTGGTCAACTCAATATTCATGATATCTTCTATATAGTTATTTTTCGCATCAGAATTTTACTCATTACAATAATTTACAAATCTTAGCGTAATTGAAATTTGATTGTGATTGTGTATTTATTTAGGTAAATGAATTATGTGCATTCGTCACTTCATTATCCTGTCACTGTTGATAAACCCTGAAATTCGAATGGCGCCTCTATTTAATTGTAAATTGACGGCTATTTGATTTTCGGCAATTGTTTGCGTAAATAAAGATCAAATGACCACGGGGGTCAAATTCTAGTTTTGTAATTTTTCAATGAAACGTTACAGTAATTAAGAATATACGATATCACTACGGAATGTACTTGGATACGAATTGCTCGTATTTTTTTTCGTCGGCCATTGTTTCGGTCAATTTCTTCTTTAAAGTCAAATAGCGTAACAAATGTTTCATTCTCTATCCATCGTTAACCGCGAATTAATAATCTCGCGTTCCTATTCGACTATCCTCGAGCATCAGCAAACCTCGTGCCAATGATCTTTCACGACGAGCGACCGTTATAACGTCTTAATTAACGGTGTTAACGTTTTTTTTTTACCGCGTGACTGTTTCTTTGCAGGAATGTTCTCAAGTGAACGTTAATTAAATGGATATACGCGATCCCCGAGTCACGAAGGGATACATTTTTTTTTACTGACCAAAATAACGATAAAATTAACGTGCTCCATGGAGTATAATATTGAGGTCGATTTTATTGCAAAAAATATGAATAGTCAAAATACTAAATAATCCAAATGAACATTGATGTTGAAAACAAAAGATCATCTTATATGAATGAAATTTCTTTCAATACGACTGGAATAAATGATTATTTAAAAAACAAAGTTGGACCGTCAATTACGGATCTTATCCTTGATTTATCGCAAAAGATGAATAATCTATTTTTTAACGTTTTATAAATAGTTTTTAATCACTGCTTTTTTACATTAAAATATCTCGATAAATTTAAATGAACATTAATAGTAGCAATAAACAATTAACGATTATCAACTTTCTTGCTATACAAAAAAAGGGAACGAGGATTTATCGATTCGCAAAAATACAAAGCCAATCTCTAGGCAATCCTCACATACAACTTTTCTACGTCGATTTATTAAAAAAGACAAATAGTCTTTGAATTCAATTGTTTTATGAATATTCTGAAGCACCGTTTTTCAAATAAAAAAATTGAGTAATAGATATAATTCGAATTCACACGAGCATTAATGCCAAAAAAAATTAGCAAGTCATAAAGTTTTTTGCGATACGACTGGAAAAAAAAACCAAATAGTCCTTACGGAATACGTTGATTTACTAATGATCAAAAATATAAATCTCCTTTGTTTTTTCCAGAATCCTCAAGTACCGCTTTCCCGTGGAAACGCTTGTTCGGCGTCGGGCTCGAAACTGACTGTTCGCGCGCTCTCTGACTCACGCTGGAGCGACTCGCCGCTCTCGAGAACGTCGAAGGACGCCGAATACTCGACAGACGTAGGAACTAACGATGTGCGAGGGAGACACGAGACAACGAAGAGTTGGAGCAACGAGGATGTTGCTTGCGCAGGGGTTGCGGCATACAATAACGTTTCACGACGTTCGCTGAGGGGACAAAGCGCAACAAGGGTTGGCGGTGGGGATATCATCACCTGTTCCGGACCATCTGCTCCGGTAGTCACGGATCAAGCTGCCGTTTCGTCAGTCGTCGAGTTTGCCTCGTTATGCCCGAGCGTCGATACGTTTCGCGGCGATACGGAAATTGTCGTAACGCGGGATAACGTTATATTGGAAAATAATCATTCGCGTCGTAACATTACGGAAAACATCGAGCATCGGCAGCGGGAAAATTTATTGACAATGTCGACGAGCGACAACAAATTGAGCCCGAAGGTTTACAGCAATTTCTCGAAATCGTTGGTTCACAGTATGGAAGATTTAAAACCAACGACCGCGGCATTTTCATCGTCATTCGTGAATTCATACACGAGCAAGAGCGAGCCGAGACCGTGGGGAAGTCTTCAGGAGATGCGAAACGTTGGTGGTTGCGCATCCGACAGCTGTCTGGTGAGATGAGATCTATTGTTTACCTTCTTCGTTTTATTTTATTCATTTTGCGATATATCTTTCGATATTCGATAATACTTTTTGAACGAGTGTCGCGATTGGTCAGTCGAATTCATTCGGTCGGAATTTCGAAAAACATTGAAGATTTTTTAGTACGTACCAATCTCGTTCAAAAATTGGTTTAAATGAGAATTGAAGGATACGAGGAATTTTTTGTCTGTATAAAGGAGGATGTGCTTTGATTAGGCACTTGCAAAGTTTCAGTCTGATTTTTTTAAGGTAGTAGTCTGGTAACTTAAGCCGATTTTCATGTCTTTTTGGGAGGGCGTTTTTTGTAGGAAAATAAAAATGAATCGTTTTGGACATTTAGGATGTTTTTATTTACATGTTAAAGATACAAAAAAAATTTTGTTTGAAAAAATTTAATAGTTTATTAATATTATTATTATTGATCGAAGTTGGCACCTCGAAAAAAAAGCGCGTGGGTGGCCCCGGTGATTTTGGCTCTTGATGTTATCTGAAATAAAAAATTCTTGATAATTCTTAATCTATAGACATGTCATTCTGGTCGGAACTACTGAAGTTACATTTCATGGATAAATAACAAAATGGCGGACTTTGGAAAAAATAACTTTTTTTTCCAAAATCCGCCATTTTGTTATTTTTTTTGTATCTTTAATATGTAAATAAAAACATCGTAAATATCCAAAACGATTCATTTTGATTTTCCTACAAAAAAACGCTTTCCAAAAAAGACATGAAAATCGGCTTAAGTTACCAGACTACTACCTTGAATTCTTGATACCAATTGTTGTTTATCTATCCTTTTTTTAAGTTAAGGATCCTTCACGTAAATAATCGCAAATTGAAGTATCGATCAAAATTTGAATACTTCCCGATACAATGACAATCTGAAATAAAATCAAGTATATTAAAGATGCTAGGGACATTGATTTTGCATAATAATAATGCTAAAAAGTTATTAGTGAAAATAGTTGTCTTTAAATTGTTTAACAACTTGTCAGTAAATTTGTTTTTTCTTATAAAAAGGGTTATACATTTCCTTAAAAATTTACAGATATTTTATATTCCTCATTGATTGAGGAACTTTTTCCCTTTAACTATGCACACGTGGAAAACAAAATTATATGCGAATTTTTACAATTTGTCGTCACATAACTATATATTATTTATATTTAATATATATTTTATATGAACAATAAATAATGTATAGGGTGAATTCAGCCGAGTGACTGAACCCTTTATTTTACATTATTTTTTTACACTCATTTCAATAACATATACTTCATGCATGTTTGTAAAATATAAAAAATACATTTTCGCATATCAATTTTGATTTTCCCAGCGAGAGTATATGATTGTCAGAAAAAAAAAACAAAATAAACAAACAACATTCTAATATTCCGTGCTCTTTTTTCATTAAGCAGCGGATAAATTTATCGTTGCCAGGAAATAATAGGGGTAAGGTATTACGAATTAAGGAGTAACTGTAGTTATTTAATAGCAAAATCAGTCACGTTGTGTTTACTCGTGGTGTGAACGTAGTATTTTCGCAATCCGCGTGGGCGATCCCGCTTCAGAAGTGCTTCCGTGGTTGCATCGAACAATACGAGAAATTCCGACGTTATATCTGTGACTAATCGTGTATGTACATATGTACACTAATATATATGTGTTAGATCGAAACGGGAGAACTCGCGTGCTCGACATATGGTGAACGCTTTTCTCGGAAACACACAAGACAGACGGAATCACGCGAGAAACAAAATTCTCGCGGTTCCTCGCGCGTACAAAAAATGGAGCGCAAAAAAAAAAAGGATACACAAGCGTTTCGGACTGTACGAACGAGTATAATACTCTGTTGAGAGAATTTTTTTCTAAGAACGAAAAGCCAAGAGCAATGGATTAGTACAATTGTTAAAAAGGATTCCCAGTAACGGTCCGGTTATAAGTAACGAACCGACCAATTACCGAGACCCTCAATTCTTTTGAACCTACAACGAAGCGTCTGGGCACAAATTACAAAACAACGTTTAGGGATGCGATTATGATTGAAAAGAAGTGTTCTCTTAAAGTCTAAAAACAACATGGAATAAATTGTCGAAAAAATTCTTGATTTACAATTACACTTTTTAGCCACTGCCATTACGAACTATTTTATTGAATTGGAATTATGTAATGTCGAGTGAAATTAATTATTGAAAATTATATAAAATAATAAACTGCATAAATGGAGCAAATTAATTAACAAAATTAATTTTGTTAATTACTTTAACGCAAAACCAGATTGAAGAAGAACGTTATACGTCTTTGAGGGTTAAAACTTCGACCGGTTAAATTCTCGTTTCAAGCCATCCTCACAATGCAGCACCGTGTTACAATTTATGAAGAAAAATCATTCTGACCTCTGCAATCGGCAATAATAACGTTTGGGAAAAGAATAAAATTGAAATTTCGTTGAAAATTTGAACGAAACAACAGGGGATTGGTCGAGTACAGGTAGAACAAGGCGATGCACGATTTCCGCTTCTCGTTCGTTCTCGCTATTGAGGCCGCGTCATCATTTCCTGCCTCCGTTTAGAGCGAAAGAACTGAAGGGATAGAGAGAGAAAGAGAGAGAGAGAGAGCAAGAAATGAGAATGAACGAAGCTCACATGTACGCGAAGCACGTACATTACATCAACGCACGTATGTACATTACAAGCTGGTGACTGAAAGAGTTCACGAGAGGTTCTCTCGGTACTGAGTGAAACACGAATGTACGACACAGACAAGCATATACAAGGCTGGATGAACGATGCGTGACTCGTTTGAGCGTAATATAGCGCTGTGAAGAAGAGAAGAAAAAAAAACGAAGAATAACGCGGTAGCGTGGCGTCGAGCAGCATCAACGACCGAGGGAATATATAGTGACCTGGACTTTGGATACAGTAAAACTTCCCTGCGGGACAATGATCGAGGATACCGAGTTAATGAAAGAAGAGTCTTGTCAAAATAACTGGTCGTAACGCCACGAAGATCCTCGTCTATGATCACGTTTGAGTGTAAACTTGATTTATTTAATGATTCATTGGATAATTTGTGTTTGCATGAAAAGGCTTCACAGTGTTTATAATCATGGCAGTAGGTCAAATGAAATTGAGCTTCTCTACGTAGAAACGTCACTTGATGTGGCCATAGGAAAAAGAAAATACGAATATCAAATCTTTATTGTCTGTAAAAGATTCGGCTGAATAACGTCATTGTGCTCGCGTCAAACGGAGCGTGAATGAAAAAGTTGAGGGGTCTCAATGTTTGGAGTGAAAAGAATGTTTTGACGGTCATTCTTTTCGACGACTGAAATTTGAAATGTTCAAAGAAGAAATTATGGTTATTTTCCAGACGATTTTGTTTTTAATTTTTCTATCGACAAGGGCCTTGTGACATTTTTAAGTAATACTGTTGAAATGTTTAATGTTAAAACAACAAATGATCGTGAAATTTTACGACCATACTTTCAAACATTCAAAGAAAGTTATGAAATTTTCCGGTCATTTTGAGTAATGCCCCAAGAACGTAATTGCAAATTTTGTTTTTTTTTTCTTCATAATTTCATAATTTTTTTCATAATTTTCACAAGTACTGTTTTAGGTTTGAATGTCGCTCCGAAGATATGTCACCAAAAAAATAAAAAATAAAGACGTCCACCATAAAATTTCGATCGTGAGAAATCGAAGAATTTTTCGAGCACAGAGATTCTACTGTATCCACGGGTGTTCGAGTGGGAGATCAGGATCGTCACGGGTTGGAGAACCGCCGAGCGGGACAGAAAACGAGGAGGAAGGCCGAGGCGAGCGACGAGAAGGAGGAAACTCCGATCGTTTGGCCCGATGTTGGACGGGCATTTGTGGTAGTGCTTTACTGGCGATCGTACGGGACGCGTGGTGGTTTGTCGGTCGAACGTTCGAAAAAAATTCAAACGTATCTCGGACTCCGTATGATTCTTGAGCGTCGTCCTCGTCGTCGTCGTCGTCGTCGTCGTCGTCGTCGTTGGTCAGCGTTTCACGCTGTCAAGCGAACGAAACGTCGCTCGAACGAAAACGAAGGAGTGAGTTCGTGCGCTGTGACTGGGCGGGGCGCTCCTTAACGAGAGACAACAAGTTCACGCGTGGTGTTTTATAAATTACACGCTACACAGTCAACTCGATTCTTGTTCCAAAGAAACTAAAGAAAAAAAAATAGCTAAAATAGAATCAAAGATAATAGAAAAACGAAAAAGAAATTGGATAGCAAAGAAAAACAACGATATAGAGAAGGGAAAAATAGTGCGCGAGATTTTCACGTGAATCATTGGTGCACGTGGCCACTATTTCTATTATACATATTCGTGTATGTATGTTGACGAAAGAAAGGGAAAGGATACAATACCAATGGGATTACGCGCATTGCCCGAGAAACGCCTTCACCGATCACCGAGAAATGGAACTATTCGCGAAGTCAGTACGTAGCTCGTAGTACAACGCGTTTTAGAGTTGCCGTTGTTTGATCAATGGGCGAAAAAAAAAGAGTAAAATTGAGACCGGGAGATAATTTTTTTTTTTTGGCAGCCGTCAGTTTTGACGTTAGAACGTGGACGATCGTATTTTCGCATTTCCTCTATGATTCGATGACGTTATCGTATTTGCGAACGATTAAATTCTATCGAGGATCGAAATAGTGTTCGTTAGTCAGAGGAAAAAAATTGGAGTCGAGAATTGCATTGTTTTTGAGATTTAGTGCCTCTGCTTGCTTAAAGTAGTAATTTTGTGATTTAAATTCGTGAATTATTGATCGTTCAATTAAATATTTCACAGCGATTGATTAATTACTCCGAAAAAACATAAGCTCAATAAGTTTTCAATAAGCTTCATTAATTATAATCTGATTTAAAGAATGAAAACATTCGAAAAATGCATTATGTATTTTGGCCATTTTTTTATTCCAATTATTAAAAGTAGTAATGTTATTATTTAAATTGGAGCAATCGTTGATCAAACTTTGTCGAAATTGATTTATTAATTGCTCCGAAATATCAATTCAATAATTGCTACAATTGTCTTCAATATTTTTGCCACTCTGACTGAAAACATTGTCACCAATCGAGAATTGCATCATCGTTGAAAACTTTTGCTCCAATTTCTTAAAGTCCCATTTCGCAATTTATATATTTTAACTCAAACGTTGAATGAAAATATTAACAATAACTTTGTTGAAATTTTCGCGAGGCAACCGAAAATTTAACATCGCAATTTCCGAGTCCTTGAAAGCAAATTCGTTCGGGACGTTACATAATTTTCAATTAGCCTTATCTACTACGCCAATCTTCGTCGCTACGATATCGTGAACGATGAAAAAAAATTGTCGTTCTATTTAAAATAAAAAAAAAACAAAAAAAAAGCCGTTGATTGGTTTTCCTTTTCAAGAATATTTGCACAACGTTTCTGACTTTTTTTTGCTCTCGTTACTCTCAATGACCATAAAGCGAGTCTTATGTTACAAATTCGAGTCACGAACGTTCGATTATCGTCTTGAACCTTTAAGAGGCAATGATCATTGACAAACCCTCGATGTTAATTGATCCTCGTGGATAAGACTGACGGAATGGAGGTCACGACTTAGGATTAGGCAATTAAAGCATAACAATAATTTCCCATAAAATTAATAATGAGTATAAAAAAAAAAATTACTTCCGCTCGTTTCGCGTGCAACGATCTCCAGTAAATGTTTCGAGCGAATTGCCCCATTGTAAAATCGTTGAACCTTTTTCTTTCTCTCTTTCTTTTCTTCTACGTTCGTTATTCTCATTGCCAGTTCGTTTGTTTCACTCTGGCATTGTTATATCGCGCGAAAAAAAGAAGAAGAAAAAATCGTCGTTACTGTAGGTATGCGAATTCTTCGCGAGAACGGATTCGCTCGTGAGACTCCCGTGTTCGTTCCCACGCTATGTTCACCTGTGGTTGAATAACAGGTGTTGCACGTCAAAGAATCCTACGCGTATTTACGATGGTATTCTTCGAGCTAGTAACGATCGGTAATGGGCCTTACAGTGGCAATTGTCGGAAATGTGAAAGAAAAAAAAAGAGTCATCGTTGCGAAAAAGCCGAGACATTGTTATAAGAGTTTCAAAGATATTGTTATTTTTATCGCTAATAGAGATGACTATTAATTGAGGCTGCGTTTAGTACTGTGCGATAATGAATTAGGTGGTAAATTTTAAAAAATAAGTTGTACAAACTTTTGTCGATTAATTGACATTAATGCGGTGTCGAGTGTTTTAGAACATGTGGATTATTTAAAAAGTCACGTTTTAAAAAATTATCACAAATCGGCGCACCGATTTAATAATAAATCACTATATTATTTTTCAATGCTAAGGGCCAGGTACAAATGTATCGTCGATTAACCGATAAAAATTTGTAAAAATAATTCTTTTAATTTATTATGCAAATTAATCTAACCAGCATGTCAATGTTCCTGATAAACTAATATTTGGTATAGCCAATTGGCAACATTTTTTCGAAAATAATTCCACTCGTTAAAACAGAAATTAAAGTCAAAACAGAAATTAAACTTAAAGAAATTATCAATCGTAAGAATAATTAAATATTTGTCACAAATGCCCATTCAATTTTTCTAATTTTTAATTCAATTAAATACTTAAATAAATTATTATCTAAAAAAATATCTTTAAAATTCTAGATCAGGCATTATTTTATCTTTGATCTGCGAGAGTTTAGTACCGTTTCGCGATCACCGTAAACCAACGAAACGAGGACAAGCGAGATACGCGAACTAACGAGACGTTATTCGCGAGAATTTACTTCAACGTCATATCGTTTCCTTTTACCCTGTTTTTCTAGAATTAACATTACGTGTCTCGTTCACATTTCTGTCCAAATCGTCTCGAGTGCCAGACTTAACGCACACTTTTACACAATTCTATTTTCGATCGAGACGAATTTAATTTTGGTCTATGGTTAAAAATAGGGCAAAAAATTGTCAATGGAAGCGAGTTTTAAGATTAGATTCGACAGACCTCAAATTGTTTATCTCGATATACCTTGTGTGTGATTATAATGACGAAGCTCGAACGAGGATTTTTCTTCGTTCAAAGCGATCGAAAGTCGTTAAGTACGCTTCCGGCGAAACTGACTCATCGTAAGTCATTCTAATTTGAAGGAATTTAATATAATAAGCGTGCGGTTTGCTCGAAGAATATGAATGAGGTAGATGCATCGGATAAGATTCATTATTGTATTTCGTCGTGTGCACTCCGAAACGCTTTGTAATATCGAATTCGTATACACAATGAAGATTATTGAATTTTCATTTAGATACAATCGATGCGGAGATTGGAACATTGTTAAAAAAAAATGACATCATTTTCCAAAAAATTCATAAATAATAATTCTGACGTTATTATTTATTGTGAAAAAAATAATCTAAACGTTTTTGAATAATACGAAAAAAATGAACAATTTTCATATTTATTCAACAATAATTCACGATTGTGTATCATTTCGATGTTATTTTTTCACAAAATTATTGTTTTTAATGATTCGCAAGAGAAATATAATTCCCTCGTGTAGAAGCTTGAATTTTGCGTTCGAACTGTGCCCATCCCTGGTCCGACGTGACAACCACAAACGCACGCACACACGTTTCGGAGCGTAATTTCCTGTTTGGCGAATTTTATTACGCTCTGTGTGCAGCAAAAAGTGGAACGATCTGATTCCCATGCGTATTGCAGGGATATTGTATGAATTTATGTACCGTAGATTATCGATAAATATTCATTCCGTTGTTAACTTTAATTTTATTGTTAATACAATTTTATTTCTCCTATTTCAGTTTTGTAAAAAGATAAAATTATAAATATCGATATTATTCCAGCATGGGAGTTCAGAATCGTTTGACAAAACGAACAATGGAAATGGAGTTCACACATGGGCGTCGGGATTTGAGAAACTTCTTGAGGATCCAAAGGGATTACAAACTTTCGCCGTACGTATTTTTTTGTTTATCGATTCGTCAACTTTTTTATTTGTCGTTCCAACAGTTTTCGCATAATTTCTAAATTGAAACTTTTTTTTCTTTTCTACTTTACATTTTCTTTGAATAAAATGTTTTCGTCCTACGCGGTTATTTTATCGATAAATTGTTTTATTTTTCAGGAATTCTTGAAAAAGGAATTTAGCCACGAGAACATATATTTCTGGGCGGCTTGCGAGAGATACAAAGATACCGCTGACGTGAATGCTCGTCGAAGATTGGCGTGTCAAATTCATCAGCGTCACTTGTCGACAACGGCAGCCGAACCCGTGAACGTCGACAGTCATGCTTCCGGTCAGATAACTCAGGAGTTACTCAATCAAGCTCCGGCCGATCTATTTCTACAGGTAAAAACAAAAATTTAAGAGCGCTTAACACGAGGTAATCATAACGAAAAGTTAAATTCAATGAGATATGTATAAAAATTCGAAAAACCATCAACCATGACGAAAAATTACTGGTGAAGTGGAGAAAATGTTTTTTTTTAACCCCTTTGTCTACGGTTTTTATTATTATTTTTGTTATTTCCTTGCGCACTTTAATTTTTAGATTTATCTATCTCGTTTTCAGGCACAAAAGCAAGTGTTCAATCTGATGAAATTCGACAGTTATCCGAGATTTCTTCGATCGGATCTTTACAGGCATTGCCTGGAGACCGGCAGTAGCGCAGTTAGTACGGAGGATTGTGACTTGACGCTCACAAGTTCACCGAGCATTAAACTCAAGAAGAGTCATTCGGACGCCGAGGATCGATGCAGAAAATCAATACTCCCGTGGCATCGAAAAAATCGGTGAGTTTGTTTTACCTTTCTTCCGCCCCTCCTTCAATTTCGTCGATCAACAAAATTATTATACGTCATTATTGTAATAGATCGTTATATCAATTAAAAACATTGTATTCTTAATTTTAATTTCCTTATTGTCGTAAATTTTCAGATCAAAATCGAAGGATCGGGGCGAATCGGAATACAACAAAACGCCGAGTCGTAGCGAGACAATATACAAGAGTTTCACGACGATGAAGAGAGAGGCCGAGGGTAACAATAACGAGGACAGTATATCGATATCGAGCAGCAGATCTTCGTTGGCCTCGTGGGATCTTGCGCTTAGGCAATCCTTCAACAAACACGTAAGTTTTATCTTCTACGCACGTCAACTCGCACGTTAATTGGTTCATCGATCGATGTGAAAAATCGCGAAGCAAAAAACATAAAACCTAAAAGAGCTTGGATCGAGACAAGATGTGTGCTAGGTTTGTTTTTTTTTGTCTCGCTCGAACGATCGCCTGGAGGATCGATGAACAAGCTTTGTCTTTGTTTTTTGTTCTCTGTTTCTCTTTTTTCCCTCTCCTTCTCTCTCTCTCTCTCTCTCTCTCTCTGTCTTACGTGAATCTAAACATTTTCATAACGGGATTTGTGTGTGTGAGCAAAAGTATCTATAAATTGTAGTCAGTGTCGTCTTACGATGGACAAACGAATGAAAAGAAAGAGGTACACGCCAAGTGTACGGGTTTGTGTCGAGTTATATTGCCGGACGGTTCAACGACGGTCGTCCCTACTAGCCAAACGGAGAGCATTAAAGACGTCGTAACGCGGCTTCTCGATAAACGAGCTCTTCGTTACTCTAACTATGACGTTCTAGTACTAGCCACAGACGAGGTTAGTGCCCAATCGTTACTCTTAATTCAATCAAATTTAAAGACATTAAGCTCGACTAACAAAAAAACATCCATACAGCCATGTCCACAAGATCTAACAGTCTTTCACGTACTCGCACTGTATTAGGGGAAAAATTACCGTACACGGTTTTTTTTTTAATCGCATAATCGAAGGTATATTGCCGGGTTTTGTCCGAAAATATTTTTATTTAAACGTACACACACACACACACACACACACATACACACACACACACATTTGCTTTTGAGGCATCGAAGCATGTTTGCATGGTTTTTTTAAAAGGGTTACAGCAATGCAGTGAGATTGATTGAACACTAAGATTTGGAAAACTAATTTCAGGAGTGACGAAAAGAAAAATAATACCAATTGACCTCAAGGGTACTTGACGTTCTTAAATTATTTAAAAAAATGTTAATAATGCAAAAATTCAAAAATCACATTCCACCAAAAATGTTGGCAGACCGCAATAATCTAGAAATCTGAAAAAATTACCCGTATCACGGACTCTAAGAACGATGAGTTAAAGTAATCGTAAAATCAAAAATAGTATTAAACAAGCAATTTACAGTGTTTGACGAAATAATTAAAAATTGAATTTTTGCTGCTGTTGTTGTTGTTTTTCTGATATTTTTGGATAGGACTTTTTTTTTAACTAACTTTAACTCTTAATTATTGAGCAATTAGAAAATGAATTGTTCAGTCAATGACTTTGAAACTTTGCACCATCAATGCAAAAGCTGTCGGTACGAAAACGTATAAAAAGTTGACGACTTCCTCTTCGTTTGTCGTTTTTTGTCGTTGAAATTTAAAAAATGCATTAAGGGGGCTCAGCGATAGAATAAATCACGTTATCTCGTCCCAATCTAGTCACGCTTTGACCGTTTCCTGGTACGGTCGCACGGTACTTCTACGTAAAAAAAATATATATGTATATATATATTCGCACGTATAACGCACACAAGGGTGATGGAAAAAAAATCGACAATTTTTAACGTTGAAAGCGACAATTCGCTCGTTAGAAAAGATTTTTATTGTTGGCTTTTTGAAAATTTCGAATAACGAATATGTCATTTTACAGCTGGTTAATCTCAAATATCCGTCGGCGGTATTGGCTGGACAAGAGGTCGAGGTTGTACCTACGAAGGTTTTGAAGGTAGATCTACCTTCGCGACGTGTTATAACTGTGATAGGACACAAAGGTCGAACGCTCAGAGAAGTGCTGAGACCTCGTTTGAACAAATACGGCTTCAAGCTCGATTTGATCACCATATGGGGCGAAGGACATCCAGTCTCGCTCGATATACCCGCGACAAACGCACCTACTCGTCTCGTTCTTACGTCCAATAGCGAAGGTACGATTTACACAATTTTTAACGTCTCATTTCATTTACTTGAACATTAATAAATTTCACCACGAGTTAAACAATTTTTTAACGTTCCATGTTATTTAACAACGATTCGGACGACTTTACTATGAATTACACAATTTTTTAACACCATTAAGAGTTGTACAGAATTTAAACGAGTTGACTATTATTATTATTTTTTTTTCTATTATCGGCAGATTTTCATCGAGAAGGGCTTAAGTATCCGGACGAAATACCCCAAGGTCAGCCAACCCTCGACGAGATCACTAACAAAGTATTTGAGGAGCTGTTGGTTGGAAAAAGTACAAACAAATATCATTACAGCGAGGGTTCGTGCAAGGTCGGTAAACTCGACCGCGTTGATATATCGGAAAGTAAATTTATCGTTCTTATTGACTCTAATCGACCTCGATCTATTTCATTCGTTAACAGTCCGATGATCAACGCTCGGAGGGCTCTTCAATTCTACCTAGTAAATTCTTTCTTCGCGACTCGACGATTCACGGAAAGAAAAAGGTACGAACGACGACGGAATTTTTCGATTTTCAGTTCCTTCGATGATATTTCCGTTTGTTTCATGATGATAATGGTGCTTCGATTGATTCACTTGCAGAGCAAATCGAAATGCAGTAACGCGAGTGAAAAAAGTAACTCGACCGACTGCACGGGCGAGGAAAGTTCGCGGCCACATCCACCTTTGATCGCCAAATGGCGAAACGGAGTGAAGCTTCAATTGCCCGGGCGTTTTGAGGGTGACGGTAAGTTTTCAAATGACATTACACTCACTCGTTTTGGTTTTCGTTTTTTTACTCCAGAGTGACATCGGAATTTTTGCCGTCGTAACAATTCCTTGGTGTAAAAACGCTCATGAGTTAAACACTGCACGCAATTCTCCGATTCGTACTCCATTCTAATTTTTTGTTTTTCGCATCGCAGAATTGTACGAAGGTATAAAGAGAGCTCAGAGATCGCGACTCGAAGACCAAAGAGGGACCGAGATAAATTTCGAACTTCCAGACTTTTTAAAGGTAAGCTCGAAATATTTCGAATATTCAATTTTTAATTCATTAATTTTAACCAATTATTCTCCAATTTTTTGTTTATTATTTTAACCGAGCTAAATATTTGTTTGTTTTTTTTTTCGTTCCATTCAGAACAAAGAGAATGGAAAGCATCTCGAGGGTAAGAAGATGCGACGAGCACGGTTAGCACCACCGTGCAACGAGGGTTCTTCAAAGTTTTACGACTCAATGGAGGAAAAGACAAATTCCGTTGTTATACCGCAGCGTTTGTCAAACGGATCTGTGCAGTGCGAGCGTGAGGTGAATTACGGTAGTGTCGATGTGCCCAACAAGATTTTCGATACTTCGGCGAATTTGGACGGTACACTGGTGGACGGTGATCAAACGATAATCGAAAATTGTTCGCGAGCGCAGAACAAAAATCCGGAAGCGCCATCGCCGGAATCGCAATACGTCACGATAACACCGACAAAATTGTCAAGACCTCCGCCATTGCCGCCAAAACCGAAGAGTCTTATGACGAACGCGGTTAAAGCAAATCACGTAATATCCGCGAAATCTTATCCAAGGACCGTTCAAAATAGCTCGTCACCTCCTACGGAATCGCGCGAGAACAAGCATATTTTTTAAATTAATCCTCCCGCGTAACGAACGAGCCAATGAATACGATTCGCGAATTGAAGTACATTCCTGTAGATGAATTTTTACACGGCGTTAATGCTTGAATTTATAGAGAAAACATAGGAAATCTTTCGAGTCGCTTTATTCAGTATTAATAATCGGGCAGAACGATGAAAGCGTTCGTTATAAAAAAATCATCCCTCGGCCCGTTAATTTTGCATCGTTCACCGAATCAATTTACGGATCAATTTTTTTTTTTCATGTTTTTCGCCCCGTTTGCTTGCACATTAACTTTGTATTTTCCTTCTGTTCTCATTACTTTCTACGCGTTTCGAGAATTTTAATAGTTTTATCGATACCGCATTTTATCTGTATTCTCAGTGCTTCACTGAACGTCGAACGATCCAATTGGCGTGAGCTTTGTTCTCACAGTAGTGCCACTTTTTTTTGTCTATAATATGACAATAATTTTCATTCGGCAAAAAAGTAAAGACAAAAATTGCCATTTTAGATCGATAGATGTGAACAAAATTGAATTTATCAATTACGTTTGATAAAGTACAATTTCAAATTTTCCGCTAATTGTGAAACGTTTAGAAATAAATATGTTACTGGATGAACATTGCTAGTGACAATGCAGTATAGGATGAAATCGCAATTAGAAACGTAATTGGATCATAAATTGAAATTTTCGTTCTCAAATCTAATTGCAAAATTGTATTTCACTTCCTGTTATATAGACTTCTAAATTCCTAGCAGCTTTATTCGCGGTACTTCGGTCAAGTATCGCAACAGCCTAATCGAGAGTCCTCAGAGTCCTAGAGTCAAGACTAATAAAATAATGAAATAAACAAAAATAAGAAATTTGAGAGAGAACGAGAGGGAGCGAGAGAAATAGAGAGTGAAAAAAGAATAACAAAAATTGAAACGATCGTTGCGGATCGTTGTATTTATATTTTTTAATAATTACTGTTATTCCTGGTTATACAGGATATCGTATTAGGAATATTTTATTATATTTATGAAATTGTTCGACGCGTCAGTGTCTTGACGTTTACGAATTACGAGGAATTTTTTCGACAAAAAAAAAATATATATATATATTTTTCACTGAACGGTAATAAATTATATAAATTTCGCTCCGAAATTTTTCGTTTATTCTTTGAACATTCGCGAATGTTTTCGTTCAAATCAGCTGTTGGAAAAAAAAATCAGCTGTAGCAGGTGGCGCCATCTGTTCCGAACTACACGAATTATTTAAAAGATTTTTTCCGTTATCCCTAGTCACACAATTGTGCTACGCTACTTTTCGAACAGTATTATTGTCATTTTCATCATTGTATTTACAAATTGTGACTTTTAATATACGCTGAAAGTCGGGGCAATCGTACGATTTTCACAACTAGAGAAGATCTACCCCGGACATGGCGAAAGTCACCTACATAAAACGCAAGTAAGTGAAATATTGTTCTTCTCGATTTCCGTCTATTTTATCATTTTCCCAGCGTTTTTTTCACTCCGTTATCGAAATTATTCGTTTACAAAGTTAAAGCACGGGTCTCGTGAATGAGTTTCTTTTTGTTTTCAGTTAATCCCAAATGAAGCGATATATTGGCGCCATTAATTGAGACAATCCCGCCAAATTGTTACATCCCATTTTTCCCGGCAGCGCTGAATTATTTTCGGATCGTTCATCCGATTTTTTTCACGTGTAGATAAAATTCATCGTACATCCAAAAAATATCGCAACAATACACAGCGAGTAGACGTTAATCCGAATACAGACGAATCTTGTTTTCATATTCGACAACGAAATGAGTATCGTGGTGTTAGTTTCGCTCTGCTATTATTGAACATGTATGTTTTTCCCCGTCATTGTGCTTCGCACATCTTTTCAATGTCACCGCGAACCTTTCATTGTTTTCTCGAGTCTCGCCCGTAACGTATCACGTTCCGTGGATCTCCTGGCAAGTTTGTCCGGAGAAAATCCCTAATGATCAGTTTTTAACGCTCACAGACGACGGACTGTCCGGTCCGAGTAGTGAATTTTGTCAGCGATTATAGTGGAGATGGGAAATTGTGATTCGTGACGGTTCGACAGGTTTTATCGTAATTCTCGAAAAGATCGAGGTTAGCAATTTTGCTTTTTCACAGGTAAGTCTCGCGATGATTATTTAAACGAAAATTGGAGGAGAAATGAACTTTTAAAGATGAAAAAGTATTGAGTTTTAGTAACAATGTTAAAAAGTTATTGGTGATAAAAACGATTCATCGAATTTTCTTTTGTAATCCTTGATTTTTGCGAGTCCACACTTTTTTGCTATTCATCTTTTATTTAATATGGATATCTTAAAAAAATACTTGAAATTCTCAAAAATTGAAAGATAAAAAAAATACGAGTTTCGATGTCTAGAATCGAAGAATTTTTAACGAATTCCATATTGTTAGTTAAACAAACCGCTGAAAAATAAAATGAGTGAAAAAGAACAAAAACATCATCGAGGCTCGTCGAAAGGGTGTATAATTCATAAGATTCTAGTACTTGAATAACCTTAACATTTTCACGTGAATTTGTTACTTTTTTGTTCTTCATAAATACTCCCACACATCCCCAACGAAGGTCTCTCGCTAAACGGATTCTTAGTTTTGCGAGAGAAAAAAAGGTGTCGTGTTAGTCGTGTAAAGTATCCGTGATCCGTATGAAATCGAGGAGAGGATGGAAGAAAAAAAAGAACGGGTGGCCTTAGATGGGTAAAGAATCTCAAATTCCATCAATCTTTCACGTTTAACAACTGTCGCGTATCGATGTAATGGATCGTTAAAGTTTGAGTATAGGCGTTTCATTCGCTCGTTTTATTCGGGTCGATTAACTTCTCGTAATCCGAGACTTTGTTGTACGAAATTTCGGGAAGACGAGTAAGTGCCGCTCTCGGCCGATCTTTTGTAGTTTTTTGTCTTTTCGGCTGTGTTCATTGAGGGTTAAGTACCTGAGAGAGTGAGAAGAGCAAAGAGACAAGAAAGAGATGTATCGAAAAGATTATTGACCCTATTACCTCCCCAACCCCGTAAACTTTACAACGTGTAACTAATAAGCCAAAATCGACGGTATAAGTAGTAAAGCAAGTAGAAGATGCTCAATAGATAAGAAAAATGTTTAACTAAACAAAACCTAAATAAACACAATTAATAATAGCCCGTGCAAAGAGAGAGAAAAGTGCGTAGGTGCGAGCGCGCGGGGCGCCATCACGCGGTGATAAATCGAGAGAGTAAGGAGTGGGGGGAGAAAAAGTTATGCCAAGACGTCCGTTATATTAGACTCGTAAAGGCTAAACGTCGCAGTGGCCCAGTGACAGCCGATCCGGCGGTCGGTGTTGTTGCGTCGGTGTCGTGCGCACTGGGCACCGACGACGCGGTGGCGCTGTCGTTCACTGTCGGACGGCAGGGACGACGAGAGGAAGGCGTGTGAGAAAAATAAAATAACATCGACGAATTACACGAATCTGACATGAAATATTGTATTCCTTTTTTCCTCCATATTCATTGATAGATCGAACGAGAAAAATAATATTTTATGCCAATATTCCGGTACGTATAAATGTCGAATTTACCGCGTACGCGGAATACTGCGAGTTGAAGGACGCGCAAACCTAACCTACATTCTTTTTCCTTCCTTATCATGAATATTTCCGACATTGACGAAAATCTATGTTAGGGAAAATATTCGTTGGACAAAGCGGTAACTTTTTTCTAGATTTGCATTTGCCATTCGGGAACCTCAATTTTGGCAAATTTTGCGTTTTAACCATCTCAATTCTGGTGGCAACTTTTCGATTGTTCTGCAAAGAACGAGACCATCAGTTTACAGATTTGAGTTTCTAGTATGTTTGTGAGCTTTTTTTTTTTCAAGGATACATCCTTGAATTTTTGGTACGCAAGGAAAAAACATTAACGGCATATAAAATGTAGTTCAATAAAAATGTAGCAGAATGATTAGGAGAACTTTTCTGCAATGCGTTAAATATTCCTTCATTATGTTTCCTCTCTTTTTATACAATCACGCTTAATAAAAGGTGTCTCAAAAGTACTATCGCAAATGAACATGTGAATTGTTCATTGCAGCGATTGAGTTTAGGTTTAGGCATGACCGAGCCAATAATATAAACGCAATGACAAATGTTAGTGGGCGAGGCCGAATCCATAGGAACAAAACTTGTTCCTATTGATTTCTATCAAAGTTTGGCGCATCTAGTCAAACGTTCTTGAATTTAATTTTCATTAATTCTGAAAATGCAACTTTGTTATCACTTATTTGATTTTTTTAGTATATTGAGAAAATAATATATCAAAAATTCTTTTGCATGCAAATTCGGTAAATATGAAGCAAAGGGGACCCACTTCCGATTGACTTGCCCTTAATATATGTTGTGTAGGGATCCTTCCTGAACAACTTTTTCCTCTGACACAATTGGGGGTCGTTATTTATTAAAAAGTTATTCACAAATAAAGTTAATAATTCATATAGCTATTTTCCTTATACCAGCCAGTCCTAATCATCTTGTCCTTCACATTTGTTGTTACGAATACACCCCTGAGTAGCATACAAAAAGTTTTATCCGTCGCTCATTGTTTGTTAAAAAGTTATTAACAAAAAAAGTTTCATAAATCAAACATGAACTACTTGTTCTAGTGTATGGTGAACAGCACACGCATGAGAGGGGGGGGCTGCACCCCCCTGCAATCCTCCACTCACCAGCCCAAAGATTGTTTTGGATTTGTTTGTTTATTGGGTTTGGGTTTTTTTTGGATTTGTTTGTTTATTGGGTTTGGGTTTTTGGTTTGGGTTTTTTTGTATTTGTTTGTTTATTGGGTTTGGGTTTTTTTTGGATTTGTTTGTTTATTGGGTTTGGGTTTTTGGTTTGGGTTTTTTTTGGATTTGTTTGTTCGGTTTGTTCGTTTGGGTTTTGGGTTTGTTTTGGGTTTGTCTGTTTGTTTCTTCAGGTTACTGGGGTTGTTTTGGGTTGTTTTTGGTTTGTCTATGGGCTGGTATGCGGCGAGGGCAGGGGGGCCGCAGCCCCTCCGGTCATACATGTACTGGCCACCATGCAAGTATTTCATATTCTATTTATGAATTTTCTTTTGTTAATAACTTTTTAACAAACAATGAGGACGGATAAAACTTTTGGTATGTTACTCAGGGGGGTATTCTTAACAACACCTGTGAAGGTCAAGATGATTGAGACTGGCTGCTATAAGGAAAATAGCTATATGAATTATTAAATTTATTTGTTAATAACTTTTTAATAAATAACGACCCCCAATTGTTTCAGAGGAAAAAGTTGTTCAGAAAGGGTCCCTAGACAACATATATTAAAGGCCAGTCAATCGGAAGTGGGTCCCCTTTGCTCCATATTTACCAAATTAAGCAGAATGATTAGGAGAACTTTTCTGCAATGCGTTGAATATTCCTTCGTTATTTTTCCTCACTTTTTATACAATCACGCTTCATTAAAGGTGTCTGAAAAGTACTATCGCAAATAAACATGTGAACTGTTTATTGCGGCGATTTAGTTTAGGTTTAGGCATGACCGAGCCAATAATTTAAACGTAATGACAAATGTTAGTGGACGAATCGATAGGAACAAAACTTGTCCCTATTGATTCCTATCAAAGTTTGGCGCATCTAGTCAAATGTTCTTGAATTAAATTTTCATTAATTCTGAAAATTCAACCTTGTTATCACTTATTTGATTTTTTTAGTATATTGAGAAAAAAATATATCAAAAATTCTTTTGCACGCAAAATTCTTTGCATAGAGAAAGAAAATTTATGGATTAATTTTATTTCGATCAATTCTCTCGAATTCTGATTTGACTTTGAATTTCATTTAATCAAACATTTATTTAAATAACAATTGCCTCAATTCCCATTTGTTCAAATAATATGAAGATTTATTAAAATTACATAAATTTCCTTTTAAATCACCTAAATTTCGCTTAAAATTCACACAAATTCTTCTTTCGATAATCGAAACAATATTCGAAGATTAAATAAATTATGCACTTATTACAAGAATTGTATTGCAACAAATAAAATTTTCGATCACGTCCCAAAAAATGGGATTAAAATGTTATTATAAAATTAAATAATTTTTTTTCTCCAATTCATCGGAATTTCAATAAAAATTTATTAAACTAATTTTCCTTTGTTATTAAGTACATTTATGTCGGCGAGACTCGTGAATGCACGATTTAAATGCCCAAACGACCGTTAGCAAAGTCAGCAGACCGAGCTCGCTTGTACGTTGGTGGGAGTCGGGTGATTCGTTGAATAGGAAAAAAAAAAACGACGTTGCGATACTAATACACAAGCACGTGTATACACAGTTGTGTCAAAGATTGGACCTGTTCCCCACCCGCGTTCTCGTCTTTCGTCCCTTTCTCACAGAATCCCTCTCCCTCTCTCTCTCTTGTTTCGCACATTTCTCCAGCCTCTGTTTTATTCCCTTACTCGTACATTACTCCGTTCATGCCTTCCTTCTCGCTTTTTTTTTATTCCTCTTGATTTCGTTTCTCGCCCTAGTCGCGACCGTTGGGCGAGTTCGTTTTTGTTTATCACAAAATATTTCTCCTTTCAGCTAACGTTGTGAGGCTGCTCTCTCTCTCGCTCACTATTTTACTCACGCAAACACACACACACACATCAGACGATTCGGATGAGAAAAAGGAGGCTTCATTCTCTAACGTGAAGTCATGTCGTCAAGTTCCCTCTGACCATCGCAACATCGTCATTTCAATAATCATTTATTGATCATCAACGGAAATTCTCATTGGAATATTTGGGGTATGTTTAATTAAATAAAAAATTTCCGAACTAATGACGTGAACATTTTCAGTGTATCGTAAAGTTGGATTTAAAGGTTAAACAAATTGTGTTACACAATTTTCATGTTTAATTCTTTTGTTGAAATTTCTGCTCCGATATGCCTTTTGAAATGTGACAGGATTTTTTTCTCAATTCGTAAATACCGCTCGTGGAATTGACAGAAATGAAAAAAATAATTGGATTCAATTTGTTTCAGGGCAAATTATCGAAAAGTTTGTTACACATGTCGTATCTTTGGTTTACTTGTAGGAATTGCTGCTCCGAAATGTGTTCAAGAGATTGTAAAATTTTTTTTTGGATTTTTACGAAATATCAACGTTAAGTAGAATAAAAAAAAATCATTTCCATTAACCCCGCCCCATTTTAAATGGTCACACGAGTTTCAAACAGATGTTTCACAGATAAAATTATAATCAGGAAATGTTTAAAAATTGAAAAACAATTGTTTCACCCTTTTAACATCGCTCACGGATTGAAATTAAATATTTCGAGTGTGTCACCTCTCGTAACATTGCAGCCGAAACTAATTATTGTTTCTTGTCGATAAAAACATTATTTTATGCATCGATTTAATTTTCTATAAAAAAAAATAACAAATTAATTCAAGTCTCCAAGAGCCGTAACACGTCTTGTGAGCTCAATTTTTGTACTAAATTTAAATTGTTAGTAAAAAACGAAAAATCCCCTCGAACATTATTGATCGATTTTTCTTGTTGGTACAAAAACAAATGTTGAACATGTTAATTTGTTCATACGTCGTTTAACCTCGAATGGTTGCGGTAATAATTGTTTCTTGTCGATAAAAACATTATTTTATGCATCGATTTAATTTTCTATAATAAAAATAAATTAATTCAAGTCTCCAAGAGTCGTAACACGTCTTGTGAGCTAAATTTTTGTACTAAATTTAAATTGTTAGTAAAAAACGAAAGTCCCCTCGAACATTATTGATCGATTTTTCTTGTTTGTACAAAAACAAATGTTGAACATGTTAATTTGTTCATACGTCGTTTAACCTCGAATGGTTGCGGTAATAATTGTTTCTTGTCGATAAAAACATTATTTTATGCATCGATTTAATTTTCTATAAAAAAAAATAACAAATTAATTCAAGTCTCCAAGAGTCGTAACACGTCTTGTGAGCTAAATTTTTGTACTAAATTTAAATTGTTAGTAAAAAACGAAAAATCCCCTCGAACATTATTGATCGATTTTTCTTGTTGATACAAAAACAAATGTTGAACATGTTAATTTGTTTATACGTCGTTTAACCTCGAATGGTTGCGGTAAAATTTTTGTTATATCTTCAACAACGCTTTATCTCTATCCGTTGATTCTGATCTGGGTGTTTTCTCTCTCTCTCTCTCTCTCTTTATAGCAATCTTGTGGCAGTTGGTGTCGATTAACCTCTCGAACGAATGGGCCCCGGGAGATCCGTTCCGTGACCCGAGACAACTGCTGACTGCAACAGCATTATAATAGTATATAATGCTATATAGGCAAGTATATATATAAACACATGTGCATTACAAAACCGTATGCATACATACGTATTATAAAAAGTCGGGGTGTTGGTCTCTTTGGCGTTCTTATTCTCGTGAACAGAGACGTAGTCGTTTAGTCGTTTCATTAACTCAACGGGCGACTCGCACCCGCCACTCTCGGAATCGCGCCCATTCCCTCTTTCTATTCTCAATGATTTTCAGTATGACTCCGATAAGTTGAGATTTTCTAAATGTTTTACGTTTAGAAAATTAATTTTTGTTTTTTTTTTGTTCCCTATCCAATTTTCGTTCGCTAGCAATTTTTCTGTCTCTCTGTGCTAGTCCGCGTTTCTTCGCGGTTTAAATTAATTGTGCTTATGATTAATGAATTAATCGATCACTTCGTGCTTTTGCTCAATGGGTTTTAAAATGACATTGCGAAATGTTCTTTAAATTAATACTCGTACAATGTTTTCAATGAAAAAGTGTACGATCGCTTTGGAGAAACTTCATTCGATAGTGGTTTCCTTCGCGAAGTCGTTCAACAAGACTCGCTCACGGATTTTAATCGACTAATTTTTTAATTAATCACTAATTCATCTATTTAGCGATCACTGATTAATTGATTAATCGACCAACTTCCTCCTTTAACTCTTTTAATTTTCAAATTAAAGATTCTTGAAAATCCGTTTGCGGCATTTCGAAATATACAGATATTTCGAAATTATGGTTTTCTTTCATTTATCGCATTCGAGTCTGTTGAAGAACGATTTTTTCGCGTTCTTCCCATTTTACAAAATAATTAATTAATCCGAACGAGGCTTGAAGTCATTTTTTAGGTAATCGTACGGAAGCACGAATAACTAAACTTTTTTTTTTTCTTTCAGCATCTTTGACTTGAAATAATGACGATGTCTCTTGTTTTCTTTTTTTTTTCTTTCAGCGTATGCCGTTTCAAGTATACAACTTTCATACTTGTACTCCGAAAATTCATTATTAATTAAAAATCCGTTGTGTCAATCACGCGAATAAAAATATCGATATTAATGAAACGAAGATTAATGACAAATAGTTCGTTTGAGAGGAACAAAAATATTGACAAAAAACAAATCGTCCTCGGGAACATAATCGTGACGGTGAAGGAAAAATTCACTTCGTAGAGAAATAATATCGATATACCGTAATATCGTAATCCAAAAAAAATCAACGCGATTAAAGTACATATTCGCTTTTGTCAATGTGATAACTAAAAAAAAAAAAAAATCAATCCTAACTAATCAAAGATACGGAAAATTTTTGAATCGTGAAAGTAGTTTCGTTTTTTTTTGTTCTTTTTGTTTCGTGGAAATTAATATAATCGCGAGTGAATGGAGATGCCGAATTGGCGAGATTTATCGACGATCCTGGAGGGCCCGAGAAATAACGAAGGACGGAAAATCATGATACAGTCATCGTCGATGATTTCACCGATCGCTGGAATAGTCCGAGATCTCGGTAGATCGACGCTCTCGTCCGGAAAAAAATCGAATTCGTTCGGAGGACGGAAGCACCTCGTTGACTCTGACAACCGGAAGTTGGGTGAGCTTTGAGAAAATTAATTTGAAAATTAATAATCACATTTTTGCCTGGATTTAAAGTTTTTTTCTTGTCAAATTCAAAAATTACGTTCGTTGAAAATTTTAGTAGTTTGCTGTACAATTCTTATCGTTTATTTTTTAAATTTACTTACTTCCATGTGAACACTGCTAAATACGAATTTAGGAATTGAACATTAGAAAATGAAGGTGAAGAATTCACGAAAATCCGAAAAATTGACATTATTTCACACGGAAACTTGTAAATATTCGTGAAAAGAAAAGAGTCTTACGCACCTTTACGTTGAACGTAAAATGTGCCGAAAAGGTGCGTGATGACTTTTCGACGCGGGAACACTTCGAAGATAGGGGTAAAAAGAAAGAAACAAAAAAAAAAAAAATCGGTAGACACGCGGCTTCTAATTCGAGGCGGCGAGGTTCCAAAAATTAGCATAGTTTATGCCTCGAATGCCGGCGACCCCTCCGTTTTTTTTCTTCTTTTTTTTTTACATATTCACGATATTATTACCGTATTATTGGCAAAAATGTTGTATCTCCCTTTCTCCCCGATGCTTTTCGACGGATCTCTCACGCGAAGAAACCTTACATTTTTTCGTTTCATACGTGAGACGTATATTTGGCCTCTGTCGTCGAGCGATCTTGCCTCCAGGAACGGAATAAATTATTCGTAAAAGAAAAAAAATGCACAGACTTAATATATGGGAAAGTACTCGTTACAGCTTGACGCAAAATACAAACCGATTTAAATTCGAATGAAAATAATTTTAACGCAATTTCATGGAGCAATGGCTCCTTATATTTTTTATTATTTCAATAATTAACTGTTTTTACGCAAAATACAAGCCGATTTTAATTTGATTGAAAATAATTTTAACGCAATTTCATCGTCTTGAAGCAATATTCCATTATACTTTTATTAGTTTTATAATTAACAACTTTTATGTTTAATAAATAACCACAAATTTTCTCCGCAGATCGTTAAATTCGTCACATTCGGTGATTGTGAGATTGTGCAATTTTTTTAAAAGTTGTAATACAATAGTAACGACTAAATCGACGTTTGATGGCGAAACAGAGACAGAGAGAGAGAGAGTTCAATGGTTTCGCGCCAAAATCCCGTCCCTTGGCACGTGAGGAAGTTTTGCCGGGAACGGTATAAGTATCCTCGTGGCGTGACTGGGACGAGAGCCTGACTGGGGTAAAGGGAGAGAGAGAGAGAAAGAGAAGCGTGCAAAAGGCGTTTGAGGGAAGGCGGCCGGCCGGCGAGACACGAGGTGAAAGATGGTATGGGATGGGTTACCGGGACCAAAGGGAATATATATATATCTATATAGGTTTGGGGTATTTCTTCCGAGGGATTTCCCCGTCCTTGAAGGGGGGCCCTCTGACGTCTGCTCGTGCCCCCGGTACTCTTGCCCCCCCAAAACTGTCTTCGAATTCGCCGTGGTTCTCAATCAATCGTCGACAATTCGATTCCAATGAAAATTTGATAAGACTCGAAATTCCACAATTAAATTCGTGGATTTCGTTTAAAAAAAAAATAAAAAATAAATCGAAAATTCAAAATTTTTGTTAAACAACCGTGATTCTCATTCGGAATTCGTTGCGTCGTTGAATTCATCGAAAGGCCGACTCAATAAATCCCTTCTTGAGTTCCCTTGAATCATATCATTAATTACGTTTTTCACAGGTCGCAGTGCTTCGAATTTTTATTACAAATTTATTTACTCCAAAAGGATTAACTCTACGGTGAAAAATCGAAAATTAATAATCGAGTTGATACGTCAAGTTTTTTTCGTTTGGAGTATTTGATGAATTTTTAAATAAGTCCATGAGCTCGGAAGTTCTCACTTTTCATAGCGACTTTAATCCACTCTGAAAAAGCTTGATTCTTTGCCGACAACAAACGAGCTTTAATAATTGAGTTAAACACGTTAAATGTTCGAGATACGCACAAATTACAATAATTCCCTAACAGCAGACGTTTAATTCTACTCCAAAAACTTATAATTTCATATTGATGAGGATCAATGCTCTATAATCGACTTTGACGTTCAATTTCTTATTTTCTTAACGAATTCAAACTATTTTTCGTTCACCCCCGAACGTTATCATTTACTCCGAATACTTACAATAGGCCAAAAAAAAAAAAATTACAAACGATCACATTAAGTCACACGAAATATCTTACGATCATTAACCAAAATTTCAATGTACAGTAATTCTCATTCCAAATTCTTCCCCTATCGTTCTTTAACCCCTTCCTCCTTCCCAAAAACAAATTCTCGACAAAAATCCTCAAAAGAACCTAATGAAGCATTAAACAATAATAATAATAAAAATCGCTAATCAATAATCATAAAAATCTTAATGAAAACGACAAGCTTAAATCGGGATGACCGAGGCCTCGTGTAATTAATATCCGGCAATTCGTACAAGTCCATTAGCCACCGAGGGTCAACTTTTGAATGGGAAGGGAGGGCGGAAATTTAATCGTCGTAACATTTAACACCGTGATACGACAAATCTTACGAATTAATCAACCGGTCGATTTTAAGGTCTCTAAGTAGATTTTGGCGGAGGGTAACCCCTTCCCCCGTCCCTCTCCGCCCCTCCTAACGGTGTCCCTCACCCTTGTTTGTCATTTTCGTATATAATTCTTTTTCTTTTTTTTTTTCTTTGGCCATTCTTTCGTACGGAGGTAGGAACAGTGGTGTTAGTAGGGAAAGAATTGAGAACCCCTCGGGGATACGCGTGAAGCAAGTAGTAGTAGCTCGTGCCCCGCGGGTTAGACCAGGTGCTCACCTGCCCCTTTTCTCGCTGGGTGGCTGTGGGTCCCGTGGCGCCCCCTTTTTCGCTCTCGCGGTCCCGGGGCTCTCTTTTGCCCGCTTGCATTTACCACGATATTCTGCAATATATATGTGTATATATATAGTTATAGATGGATGTACGTATAACCATCTAAGTATAGGTGTCGTTTGGTCCTTGACGCTTTCGTGTTGGTTTTCAGAACGATCCTCGTCTCTCACGTATATGAAAAAATGTGTGCGAAATGCCCGGATGAGTGTTTGGGCTGGCGTTTCTATCTTCAGGGATATATATATATATATATATATATATATATATATATATATATGTATGTATTATACCTACTTCGAAAAAGAGCCCTCCTGGGGCACTGACCTACCCCCGTAACCATACGAGAGACCGTTATAAGGCGAATCAGCTGTTCCTTATGCAATGACTGAAACAAACGAATTTTTATAATCGAGATAATTGTTCCAATTGAAGAACAATTAATTAACTTTGATTCAACAATTAAATGCTTGAGTTTTGTTGTTTTTCTTCGTTTTTTATATTATTAACTGATGGTGAGATTGGAATTTTGCGCGAGGCTTTTAGGATGTTTTTAATCAAGTGTCACTTCCGATCGGAGTTAATTCGATTGAATTTTTGTATTTTTCTAATTTTTTTCGTTATCAATTTCATTTATACTTTTTTGCAATTAATGGTATTTAGCAATTCGGGAATTGATAGCTAATTATCATGAATATTTATCTTTTTTTTTATGGGACTTGGTTATTGGATGATTTTCTTTCTCCTACAATTTTCACAATTTTCGTTAATTTGGCAATTTTTAAAAAAATATTCAACTTACCTTTGAGCAAAAAAAAAACATTTATTTTCGGTCGTGAAATTATTCAAAATTTTCAATTTTACATCGACGAATTTTTTGTTCAATCACCCTGACTAACAAAATAACAAAGATCGTCATCATCTTTTTCATCGTACCCGATATCATTGTATCGTTGATTTTCATCCCTTATCCCGTCTCGTCCGTACCCTACGTTTCTGTTTCGTCGCGAGGAAGCATCCCTCCGCGGATTCGCCCCTATTTTTTTTTTCTCGCCGTCTTTCGTACGGCCTCGTAGGAGGGGAAAAGGAAGACCGTAGAGAAAAAGCCCAACTGTCCTCGCGTCTAGCCCGACGTTCGAATTTAAAGGGACGGGTATTTAAAGTTTAAAGAGCACAACGTTATATAGGCAGCATCCCGAAGGATTCTCGTTCTTCGCCCCCCCCCCCCCCCCTTCCCTTTCTCTTTTCTTTCTCTCGACCCTATACATCCACGTCGTATCGTACTTTTTTTTCTCTCGCTATCCCTCTCTCTCTCCTTGTCTTCCGTTTTATCGAGAATCCTGGCGGGTACGAAATTTCGTACGCGAAGACTAGAGGGGTCCACGAACAATTTTTCTTGTCTCCTCCGTAGGACGACAGGGTGGCAGAGGGGATAACCAGGTGATGGACGGGTGCACAGTCGAGACAGTCGAGTTTGTATGAAATTTTACACTCGGACAATTTTTCATTCTTGTTTAAAACAGTCACGATGTGTTTTTTTTCTGTTGTTGCTGTTTTTTCCTCTCCTATATTATCTTTCGAAACTCACCTCACCGATATGTTTGCGTGACGAAAAAAAAGTTTACGTAAATAACACTTTGAGGGGGAAGGGCCGAGTGTCGAGGAATTACTTTTGGAGTAAGTACATTTCGTTTATTTGATGTGGTCGAAGGATGTGATACATCCCCTTAAGGTAGGTGTCTGGTAACTTGAGCCGATTTTCATGTGTTTTTTGGAGGGCAATTTTTTGTAGGAAAATAAAAATGAATCGTTTTGGATATTTAGGATGTTTTTATTGACATATTAAAGATAAAAAAAAAATTTTCTTGAAAAAATTTAATAGTTTATTATTATTATTATTATTGATCGAAGTTGGCACCTCGAAGTTGGCAGCCCGGGTCCTAACTTTTTTTCTACCTAACCGATTGCTTTCAAATTTTAACAGGCTACTCTACACACTTATAGTTCTCGTCGGAACTACCGAGAAATTTTTTCACCCCGAACTTTTTATTTTACAACCCCTTCTTTGCTAAAATAAAAGGACTTTAGCAAAGAAGGGGTTGTAAAATAAAAAGTTAGGGTTGAAAAAATTTCTCGGTGGTTCCGACGAGAACTATGAGTGTGTAGAGTAGCCTGTTAAAATTTGAAAGCAATCGGTTCGGTAGAAAAAAAGTTAGGACCCGGGCTGCCAACTTCGAGGTGCCAACTTCGATCAATAATAATAATAATAATAAACTATTCAATTTTTTCAAAAAATTTTTTTTTTGTATCTTTAATATGTTAATAAAAACATCCCAAATATCCAAAACGATTCATTTTTATTTTCCTACAAAAAAACGCTCTCCAAAAAAGACATGAAAATCGGCTTAAGTTACCAGACTACTACCTTAAAGGATATATCAAGGATGCATCAATGATGCGGGACAATTCGAGGCGGTACTCGTATAGTCAGAAATTGGACCCTGAGTTTATTATCTCTTCACTCAACATTGAATAGTCCTTTTTTTTCACATTTTCTATCTGCCTAATTCGATCTATCAATTTGACGAATGACATTTACTTTATTTACCTCGGATCTTGTCTCTAAATCGTCGTATTACATGATTTTGTGAAACGATTATTAAGAGATAGAAAGAGAAACAATGAGAATTAAGTAGAAATGAAGGACGAAAAAAAGAGGAAAAAAAAAAAACAATGAAATAGAAGACCAGTCATGGGCCACATGTCGCGGTCGTTCAAGTCCGTTGCCCCGGAAGTACGTTGCCTCGTTGTGCGTTCTCGACTCGGGGGTTAAACGGGCCAACGTACTTGCCTTATATTTTCATCGTCTATACCCCCATTTCTGCTCGGCTCCTTTTATCGCGCACCTTTCATTCTCTTTATCTCTCTCTCTTTCTCTCCCTCTATCTACGTACTTTGTTCAATGTCGTTTTTTTTTCCTTCAATATTACGAAAACGCTGCAAGGTGATAAAATTAGTTTGTGAATTATCGTGTTTGTTTCGGTACGGGGGAGGGCTTCCTGTCATTTGATTTATTTTCTTCACATATCCTCCCGTTTATTTCACGTAATAATGTTTGAATTTTATTTTAAAAAAAGCAAACTTTTTTTCATTTTGGAAAAAAAATACACTTTTTATTCTGATCTATGCGTTGCTGGACAAGCGGGCAATTTTATATTTTTAGGTTAATTTATGCAAGATACATTTTGAAAAATCTATGCACAATGTCAAAATTAATTTTTCGTTAGTTTTTTTTTTTTTTTTTTTAAAGAATTTCATTGAAATATTAATTTTTTCCATTTAATTATTATTTTATTTTTATTTACGCATAGGTAGACAAGCGGGAAATTTTTATATTTTATCAGTAAAATAGGAAAAAATTAGATGAATTTTATTGAAGAAATCATCGGACAGAGCGATTAATAAGATAATTGTTGTAAACAATAATTCCAGAGAACATTTCAGTTATTATTTTGTACGCAAAATGCTAGTTTGCTCTTAGAGTTCCGCCTCGTTGAAGCGTGTAGCTTCGAGCGCACGTTGTCCAACGGAAAATGCGAGGGCACGAGTCCTCACTCATTCTCTCTCTCTCTATCGCAAGGTGGAAATGCCTTATGTTCTTGGGGCCACTGTCGATTCACCTGTTTCACGTGCAAGGCATATAATGGCACGCGCGAACGCGCGGGGGCGCGATAGGCCGGAACTTTCTTAGCTACTACCCCTCTAACAGCGTTGTTGTCCCCCCTCACAACAATCATACATGTATATATAATACAATACTTGCGTACCGTGCCCCCGTACAAGCTTCAAAACGTTGCTCAGAAAACGTAAAATTCCATGCTGCATCGCTTCCTCCCCGCTTCGACAAGCCCTCCCTCCGGGAGAGATAAGGGTGGATCGTGTGCGTTATAACAAGAGTCACGTGCGGCGTCTTTTCAACACATTTTCTTCCGCGATATGGAATTATAAAACACCATTTGCACGCAACAGTTCTCATCCATCTGTGTGGATTAACGTTGAGAGGGAAGACAAGAAATTCTTGACGCAAGGCACGTGCCACAGTTATTATAATTAAGAGAGGCAAAAACATGAATTGGAAAACCATTCTTTTTTTCACTTTCATAAATTATTTTTATTTTTTCACTCGCGACAATGAAAGCTCGTCGATTTGGATGTCATTAAGATTGGAACGATGAGATGAAGGACGTAGAAAAGAAGAATGAACATTTTATAATTATGAACAATTTTAACGATCGTTTGAACACCCGAGTAACAGATTATGTGATTGATAGTATTCAATTGATGGAAATCAAGAAAAAAAAAAATTAGTCCACATTACTTTCTTATTTAGGATCGGTATAAAAAATTTTTAGTAATTTGTTTTATTCTGAAAAAATAAAAATAAAATAAATAAATAAATAAATAAATAAATAAATAAATAAATAAATAAATAAATAAATAAATAAATAAATAAATAAATAAATAAATAAATAAATAAATAAATAAATAAATAAATAAATAAATAAATAAATAAATAAATAAATAAATAAATAAATAAATAAATAAATAAATAAATAAATAAATAAATAAATAAATAAATAAATAAATAAATAAATAAATAAATAAATAAATAAATAAATAAATAAATAAATAAATAAATAAATAAATAAATAAATAAATAAATAAATAAATAAATAAATAAATAAATAAATGCATCTACATTTTTCTTAGATTACGATCTGTTTGTTCGATTACACGATCGTCGAAGCATTTTCGACAATCGCTCGTTTGGAATTTTTCGGACAATGTTTATTTCTCTTTTTTTTTCGACATTTAAAAAGGGTCGTTACCCCCTTGAAAAAAAAAACTCGTCTTATCGATGTTACGCAACATATTCCACAAATGATCACCCTTTCGGACTATCGTTTCGCTCGTTTTTCTTTTCTCGCCTTGTTTTCATCGCGTTCTTTTCGTCCAATCTCCGGACACACACAACGGTTCGCGCTCTATTGTAGATCCCCGTTTGTCGCAAAAATGTCCTCCTCTCTCTTTTTCTCTCTCTCTCTGTCGAAAGGAGGATATTTTGGGCCCGTTGGACGACCGGGGTGAGGGCCCGCGATACCGCACGCGGTTATTGAAAGGAAATCAAAATTCTTTACAGCAAAGAGTGAACTCGTACACGATATATACCTATGGGTACTTTATACCTACTCTTTTTACTCGACCTTCCTATAAATATACATCGCGAAATGTACATTTGTATATCTGTGTACGAGGTACCTGGATATTTCGCGAGTGAAATGCGCGTGTGTGTCTCGCGGGGGGACCAGTGTAGAAAATCGAGGAGCCGCGAGAGCAACTCTCCTCGGTTTGTTGTAAAGAAACCGGAGTAGGTACAACCTCAAATCTCAGACTGGAATTTAATTCCGGAGGGTAAAAATCTCTTCTATCCATATATACCATCTATGTACATATATACATATGTGTAATATCGGTCATATAGTTAGGTTTGTCGTGTTGAGGACGAATGAAGAAAGATGGAAGAGTAAAGACGATGGTCGGGAGCGGTTCATCGCGCGAGACTGTCCGGTAAAACCGTCCCCATAGTTGTTACATTTGGGGGTTGGGGGGGGGCTACTTTTCATCCCCTTCCTCAAGAACTTTCTTACGAAGGATATATATACATTTCTCTCGCTATTGACTATTGGCTTCTCGTCCCTTTATTTTGTTTCGTTTATTCTCTGCCATTCACTCGAACCCGATCGTTTCAACTCCCTCCCCCCCCCTGCGTCGCGCATCTGGCACGAGACTTTATAATTATTTATAAGTAACTTTACGGCAACCCCAAGGCTCGAGTGCAAGGGAGACTTGCGTACGAAAATTAAAAATATAAATTCCGATAATTTTATCGTTACACACGTGGCAAATTGACTTTGTGCTCTTTTCGGTACACGTTTCATTCTTTTATGACGCAAAATCCTATAACCGTGCATAAAATCATATCTAACCACCCCCCCCCCCCCCACCTCCCATTCCTTGCATTAAATCCATAGAAAATAAAAGACCCGTGTGTCGTAAATATGTCGTAAATTCGTTCTATATTTTCCGAAGTTTTGCCCATGATGAAAATTTGATGCAAAATGTGTGAAACGTTTGGGATTTTCGGTATATTTGAGAGTTCGGGAACCAGAAAAAAATTCGACACTCTTTAGAAATTGTTATTGTTTCGGGATTGAACGCGTATTTCATCGTTCCACACTCCCCCCATTTACGCGGGGGGGGGGGGGGGGGATTTCGCGTTCAAATAAACATTCTAACCACTTTACATCGTTATGAAACGTTCCATCCCTTGAATATTGAAGAAAAACAAAACTGAAACGGTTTCTTCGTCTTTGTCATCGTTCGGTATCAAAAAAATTCCAGTTTGCTGAAACAATATGACTTTTAATATATATACATTAGGGCGATTTTTTTTGTCGATTATTATTTTTTTTCCAGTCCCCACCCGAAATTTTGTTGAATATGTCGAAAAAGGAATTCCCTGAAAGTTACAGCCCTTAATATTAATTCTAAGTACTTTCGCAAAGCGTGAGAAGATTTTCCATCTAAAATACACGTAAATCGAATTTTTTTTTTCTTCAAATTTCTATAACTCAGCCGCATTTTATGCTATCATATTGTTTTTGGTTTCGATTTACTCAGAATGAAACAATCGAAAAAAGTGCCTTTTGCGGCGAAAGTGTAAATTGTACTGGTGAGTCGGTACGGGTCGCTGAAGTTGATTTTTACCCAAAATTCTCGTTTTTTTCGCTGTTATCTCCGAAACAATTAACTTTACGAAAAAAATGTGAATAAAAAATTTGTTGTAAATTTACTTTCCTACAAAAAGGGTCCTATCGACCCAATTGCTTAGATTAATATTTCTTGAGATATTGAACTTTAACTTATGAGTAGTATAAAATTTATAAAATGAGAAATATTAAATAATAAAAAAAATAAAAAATAGAAAAAGTTCAATATCTCAAGAAATATTAACCTAAGCAATTGGGTCGATAGGACCTTTTTTACAGGAAATTAAATTTCCAACAAATTTTTCGTTTACATTTTTTTCGTAAAGTTAACTGTTTCGGAGATAACAGCAAACAAACGAGAATTTTGGGTAAAAATCAACTTCAGTGACCCGTACCAACTCACCAGTACAATTTACACTTTCGCCGCAAGAGGCACTTTTTTAGATTGTTTTATTCTGAGTAAACTGAAACCAAAAATAATATTATAGCATAAAACGCGGCTGAGTTGTAGAAATTTGAAAAAAAAAAAAAAATTCGATTTACGTGTATTTTAGATGGAAAATCTTCTCACGCTTTGGGAAAGTACTTAGAATTAATATTAAGGGCTGTAACTTTCAGAGAATTTCTTTTTCGACATATCCAACAAAATTTCGGGCGAGGACTGAAAAAAAAAAATCGCCCTAATATATACATATATTCCGAGTTTGATTAATAATGCATCTCGTCAAAAGTGCGTCGACAGAATCTTCGGTTTTTTTTTCTCGACGATGACAGATCAAATGTCTCGTGCCAATAAATCAATTCGACGAGAGAAGACAAAAAAACAAGAGACATTTCAGTAGCCTGACAGTTTTGTTCTCGTATGAATGTGTCGAAAAAATTCAACGCCGAGCGACCCCCCACCCCCTCCCCGCCCCCCTCTTTCGCCAAAAGGGCGGAAATGTTTTTCGATTGAAATTAAAATTTTAAATGTCTCCGTTAATGGTGATCGCCCGAGAGAACCGCGTGGTAAAGAACCGAAGAGGTTGGGAATGAAAAAAAAAAAAAAAGAAACAAGAACGAACGAAAAAAGTGTGACGGTGTTTCGTGACGAGAAGTATATGCCAAAATGGCATTGGTTATATGTAAAGCCCGTAGCGAGGGAAGGGTTGAGTTCTCCGCGTCTACGAACTGAAAGATATTCTGTGTGGTATATTAACATATCCTGTAGGACCCGTAAGGCAGGTCTCGCAGCGTTTCGTCAAGACGACGAAGATGCACTTTTGCCAACCTTTAACGGTCGCCCGCGGAATTAGTAATCACCTTTTCTCTTCTTTCTCTCTCCTTTTCTCTGTCTCTTTGTTCTGTGTTTTCTTTTCTCGATTTTTTAAAAATAATTAATAAATTATTCAAGTAACAATATTCGGTCAATCAGTCAATGAATTTTCATAATTCAAATAAAGATTTTTAGTAATCCTTTTGTCGCATTTCATGCATTCAAATTAATGGACATTACTTAACTTGAACGATGAATTTCACGAATTTTCATAGAATAATTCAAATCGTTTCAAATTCAAACAGTTTACGAAAATTATACATTTCTCATAAATAATCATTAACGTATTTTTCCTCATGCTCTCTCGTCGTGTACGAAATTTCTTTCAAACCGTACCCAATCACACCAATATTCTTGACAATCATTAAATGTGAGAAAATCGCATTTATCCTCACTACCACTCGCGAGTATCGTGCAAACCGTCCGTTTGCAAAAAAAAAAAGCACGTGTCTGATGGGCAAATCCATAACGTATTCTATCGATCGATTTGTCCCTTTTTGCCTCGTTCTAAACTTCAAAAGAGACGAGAGAGAGAGACTTGTAATGGAAAAGAAAACGAGAGACTGTGGTAGAGAGAATGGCCGACTGTTCATCGGGGTGAGTTTCTTTGCCACACACGTTTCAAACGAGAAACACACACGCAAACATACAAACATAAAGTTTCATCGACTACATATTTTCTTCGTCTCGTCTTGTTTCTTTTTCTCGTCGTCGTCTTCATCTTGACGAACTCGTCAGCTCGTTTCTTCTTTCCTCAGTTTGCTTATGTATATGTACGTTGAAAGAGGCTGAAAAAGTTTCTTCGCGGGCACGTATATTATCCGTTGGGTGAAAAATTCGTTGGGCGCGTGCCGGCTGCGACTCACCCCTCGTATACACGTGACTGTATTATACCTATATCGTATACACTTTTGCTCTCTATCTCCCTCTGTCTCCTGTTTGGCTAATATCGAACGTGGTACCCCATACAGAAAAATCACCACCCAAAGAACGACCGACCAGCCTGCCAAGTATCAACCAACCCCCTGCCTGACTACGTACATGTGTGCGTATACGGATGAAAATGCACACATTGCCGTTGGGCATATTTTCTGTCTTATATACTACTTATGTAGTGTATATATCCATTTACTTTTACTCGTATACATGTAGACCGATGTACGGTGATCGTATACGAATGCAAAAACCGAGCAAGGTACTGGTGCAGGTCGATTGCACCGTGTACTCATTCTCTTTCTCTCTTCCTCTCTCTCTCTCTCTCTCTGCGTGAATAACACTCCCTTTAGAATAATCTTAGGGTAGGTCTGCGCTGTGTCACGCTTCCATTTAAATTGCCGTCTATATACGCTCTCGCACACATCATTTCGTTTAGGGATTTATATTATACGTAAAATATATGTAATGCTGCGGAGAAGTGTTCGCATTGAAATTTTGACCGCGTGTTACTGACTTTTCGTAGTGTCGGAGTACTTGCGATTATTTTTTCTTTTTTGTTGCAGCTTTCTATAGCAGCCATTTGTATCTCTGTTCGTTTCTACAGAAGATCGCGAAATTTTTCACTGACCACTGGATTTTTCTGTCATTCGAGGATTTCTGATGGCTTTCCAATTGATTTAATACGAACACATCGACGGACTTTGTTCGAGTAAATGGTACACAAAGGAATGTCATCGCGAAATTTTCTATCCTTGCTTCGGAGTATTTTTTGTGGACGTACGATTTTTTTAAAGGAATTATCGAAGGCCTTTTTTTCCTGTTCGTAAAGATTCAGAAATTGTCTTTGTTTTTCCATTGACTTTTAGCTTTGTGTTCTTTAATGTTTCCTCCATTTTTCATAATGCGTTTAGTTAGCAAATTCTTTACTTTTCGATGGGATTATTTTTCACAAGAATTCCATGTTTTTACTCGTTAAAACAATATCTCGAATTTTTTTCAACCCTCTCTTCGCGAGTTCTCTTCAAAATCCAAGACAGAGAGAAGTCTCATTCTTTCTTTTTCTTCTTTTTGCATGCGTTAACCGTACAAGTTCGCACACACAGATGCTTTACAATCCAATGCTTTAGCGAGATTTCTGTCGACAATGGGACAGGGTGGCTCGTGGTATTGTGCAGAGAATGCATACCGGCGAAAATTCATAACGGTGAATATATAACACACGGGTTTACTGGCCTCTCTCTCTCTCGTCTTTGGCTTATTCGTCGAGAATATAATAAGTTTATGAGCATTCTTGTATAGATTGGTGTATATATACAGGATGTCCCAAAACTAGTGTACGTCAGAGTGACACGGGCGTTAGATTGGCTCCGGATTTATTAGAATAAACAAATATGATCTCAGTAAAAGTCTCATGGCTTTCGAGAAAAATCGTGTTTTTTTTTATTTCTCGGAAAATCGCTACCTAGTACTTGTTATTCCGCTACCATTGCTATCAATTTCCAAATCGTAAGCAAATTGAAGTTCAAATTCACACCTAATCCTAAAGTAGTCAGAAACACAAACGAAAACAGCGAAATAACAAGAATGGCGATTTTCAGAAAAATCGTCTTTTCTAATTTTTCAGACAATCGTTATTATTGTTATATCGCTGTTTTCGTTTGTATTTCTGACCACTTCAGGATTTAGTGTGAATTTGCACTTTGGTTTGCTTACGATTTGAACTTTCAGAGCAATGATAGTAGAATAACAAGTACTGGGTGCCGATTATTCGAGATATCAAACACGACGATTTTTCTCGAAAACCATGAGACTTTTACTGAGGTCATATTTATTTATTCCGATAGGTCCGGAGTCAATCTAACCCCCGTGTCACACTGACGTGCTAGTTTTGGAACACCCTGTATAAATGAGTGCAATCGTACATAGAGAGAACGAAGAGGGCAATGTGTAGAATGCAGTGAGCTTAAAAAATTCTCGATCACGAGTTATACAAGTAGAAAAAGGAGGTAGTGTTTTCGGTCTAAATGAGATACAAAAAAAAAAAATTCATCGCTCAGATTGTCTGATTTTCGGATAACATTTTAATTGACAATATAAAAAAACGAAAAAAAAAATTCATTTGAGACATACGAGGTCTGTTCAAAAAGTATCGCGAATTTTGAATTTCCGCGGGCTACGTATATTTTATTTTTGATTTTTTTGTGGCGTTAGGTTGGTACTCGTGTCCCTCACTTATGTTGAAAAAATCGGCCATTTTGAATGTTTAGTTAATTGTTGACAGCTGTTTTGGTTAGACGTGTTTTGGCTTGTCTTCGATTTTTGCCTATTCCAAAAAAGCAGCTTCCATTACGATGATTGAGCTTTGGTTTCCACGTCATAATCATAAACCCATGATTCGTCACCAGTTATGACCCTCTGGAACAAATTTGGATCGTCGTGGACCGAGTCCAACAGCTCCTTAGCAATGTTAACGCGACACTGTTTTTCTTCGAAATTGAGCAATTTTGGCACGAATTTCGCGGCGACCCGTCTCATGCCCAAATCATTGGTAAAAATCGAATAGCACGAGGCAATCGATATGTTTAGTTCCTCAGCAACTTCTCTAACGGTGATTCGACGATTGGCCAATATTATTTTCTTCACTTCATCAATGCTTTCGTCCGTTGTTGATGTCCTCGGGCGTCCGGAACGCATTTCGTTGTTCGCCTCTTCTCGGCCCTCCGAGAACATTTTGTACCATCGATAAACGTTGCTTTGGTCCAAGGTAGCTTCACCATATGCCACAGTCAACATTCGGAATGCATCCGCGCACTTAATTTTGTTTTTCACATAAAATTTCATACGGATTCTTTGATCCATTTTTTGGAATAGGCAAAAATCAAAGACAAGCCAAAACACGTCTAACCAAAACAGCTGTCAACAATTAACTAAACATTCAAAGTGAGGGACATGAGTACCAACCTAACGCCACGAAAAAAATCGAAAATCGAATATACGTAGCCCGCGGAAATTCAAAATTCCCGATACTTTTTGAACAGATCTCGTATGTTTTTAAAGGATTGAGGAACTAGATTTGAAAAATTGACCAACAATTACAAATTACACAGTAAACAAATGATTGCATTGTGAAAATTTGCTTGGAGAAAGTTTTCACGGAATATGTTAATAATAATAATTAACGAATGGTTCTCTTTTGTTTTGTTTTTAGAACCTTTAGATTTTTCTTTTCAAACCCAAAGAACGATTTCTTTAAATTAAATTACATTGGTTATTCGTGAACACGAAAGTTTCGTGAATTAACAATTTTTTTAAATATTTAGATAACAATGTCGCGAATTGGTAAAAAAAAAAAGAATTTTTCAAATATTTAAATAGCCCCACGAGGCTAAAGGGAATTTGCAAAATTTCGTAGGGAATGTGCGAGGGTTGTACAGCAGGATGTGCAATTCTTTCTGTGGGAGGTGATCCACGTGCCAAATATTGCACTGGAGAATGTATATTCACGCATTCCTTTACCGTATGCAATTCCTCTCTCCCTCGCTTTCTTTTTAAATTTTTGTCATGGGCGCGGCCGTCATTCTCGAACGATGCTCTCTGGTGCGTTCGTTCACGTTGCAAGTGTGCGATTTTACCGTAGCTCTTAAATGTCTTGACAAGTAGTGAGAAAAAAAAAATTGAAACGGGTCTTACGACAGCCGGAAAAGCAACCCTTTCGTGGCAGGCGTGTCCATGGGCGTCTGGTTCCGCATTTACATTATATACTCTCTCGTTTTAGCTAGCAAACAAAAGGATCTAACTCGCGTCACTTTACGCGTTAAATCGTCACGATTATACGTCCTTTTGTCGGCAAACTTTCGATATTTCGCGTTTCATATATAGAAAAGGGTGTCGTGAGCCCGTGTCGTCAAGCGAGACGAGCTGACGACACCGAGCCCACTCGTGCCAAACGAAAATTGTGCGAGGAAATGTAGAGAAAAAAAAAAAGTTCATTCCGAACGCACCCCACAATTACGTAAATATGTTCGAGCAAAAAAAAAATCGAAAATTACACAAAAATCCACGATTCAATCGAAATTAATCGCAAAAGTAGTCGAGCGAACTGAAAATCTCGAGTAAAACACAAACATTTTTGTCAATATCTTCGACAAAATTCAAGCTATTACGATAACTCGCGCGAAAATAATCGACTCGATGAAAATCAACGAAAAATCGCCTATAAACTAATTCCATTTAATGTTTCATGAAAAAGTGTCACCCTGAAAATTAAATGTTTTCAACAATTTTCGTTATTCCTACACTCGAGTCCGTAATCAAACCCCTAGAATCAGTTGAGAAAAAGACGAAAAAAACTAACGCTCAGCCACATGCCGAGTATCGAAACTTTCCCTCGAATTGAAGTAGCGATTTAGGATCATTTTTTTTTTTTTTTTCACCAGCTGGGGAAATTATATTTGCAGACTCGTGAAAACGTTGTTATGTAGGTGCTATCAGGTTGGGGCTTGTAATACGAGGCTTGGCGTTGAGAAACGAACGTTACGTGGGTTATACGTTAAAATAGTGTGAGTTAGTCCCGATGACGAATCTCAAATTTAATGATCGAACCGATGTACCTTTTTCATTCAATGGGCTAATCAATACATATATACACGCGTATTTATATACGTTGTATATATATATGTATATTTCTACGAACGATTTGCACATAAACTCGCAGAGGCAAACACAATGAGTCAGGAAGAAACGTGTTCCATAGACACACGCACACACACATTTATACAGCCTTTATAAATTTTATTCTTTCTCGCTTTTTTTTTTCTCTTCCCACCGTGTATACTCCTCAAAGTTTCTCCTTCTTGAGCCCAGCGTGCCCGCCGTGTGTTTCATGGCTCGGGGGTTGCGCGAATATATCTTGATTCGGTAAGGGTGCATGCGCGTGCGACTCCACTTTATACCTACTGTTAGACTGCCCGACGAGCTGGTCGAGATGTTTTTCTCAACGGATGTCACGGCAGCATCCCTCTCCCACTGTCTGGCGAATAGAAATTTAACGATTGGAAGAGAAGGATGGGAAAAAAAAGGATTGTCAAATTAAAAACTTGCACACTGCCTTCCAATTTCTGTTAGAGGACTAACGAGCGTTTGAGAAATCGCACGTTTCCTAAAAAAAAAAAGGACAACTCAAGCGATTCTTGCCGAATTTAAAGGGGGAAAGAGGGTTAGGACAGAGTTTTCTCAATGATTTTCATGAATTTTTTTATAGTATAAAAAATGAATATAATTTATTGAAACTTTGAGAATATTTTATACATATATTTAAGTACATACTATAAAATTTTTGAAGAATTTCCTTGAAAAACACCGAAAATATTAGCGACCCCATATTGCAGGTCACAATCAGACTCAGCATTTTGCGTACGTTCTGGTAGCCGCAATTTTCATCTGAAATTAAACGAGGTTGGAATTTCCTTTTATTATATGTCTCTCTTCTATATGAACCTAAATGCTATCAAAAAATAAGAAAATTGAATTTTTTACAGAGGTCAAAACAAAAAAGCATGATTTTTTGCCATTTTTTACAACTTTATTTGCAAAAAAAAAATTATTTTAAACAATGATAATATTCCGATTTTAGGTTCGTATAGAGCGCAATACTATGAAGAAAGTAACTGCCAATTTTCAAAACGATTGGTTGAAAACTTTTCAAACTGGCGTGTACGCAAGTTGAAAAAAAGTCGTTTTCAGAAAAATGCGTTTGAAACACGTTGCGCGCTCGGGGCCTGAAGGAAAGCTACTCACTTTTATGGCTTATGACAATAGAACGAGTCGGAATTTTCATTTAAAATTTTGGGAACATATTTTTCAATAGTTTTACTAACAATTTATGAAATAAAAAAGAAATCGATTTTTTGAACCGTCTAACCCTATTTCCCCCCTTAATAACAACAATTCGGGTCATCTAGTTTATGCATATGTATAAAGTTTTAGATTGATAATTCAACATTTCTTTTAATTAGTGCGAGAACGTTCATTTTGAAAAAAAAAAGAAAATTTCCATAGAAATTCAAATATATCGTTCTTCACGAAAATCATATCCGGATCGAGGGGCGTTAGTGGTTTAGATTTGTCGAAAACATGAGAGTTCAATATTTAAAATTGTGACATAGACACAGATACATTTTTTCTTAATTTTCGGAATATTTGACACATTTTCAGTCCTCCCGTATAAATATTTCGATAATTGTTTTTGTTTTCACGATAAAAAAAGTTTCTTATACGAGGAAGCTATAAAAATCATTGGATAAATTAATTTTCCGCGGATTCAAAGTTACGCATAGTCGATATAACTGTCTAGGCTTCATCAAGTGTCATTTGAATTTGAGTATTTATATCGTCAGTCGTTATTGTGAACGATTTTCAATATTTGGATTTTTTTTATTTTTTCAGTGAAAATACGTACGTTTTTTAATTGTCGATGAAGAAAAGAATTATTTAAAAAAATTAGAAATCGTATGTGATGAAAAATAAATGACAAAAACGCACACACGAGCACATTAATTAATGAACGAAGAAATTTAATTTCCCGAGTCGCTGAGTCAGGTGAACTTGCGACATAAGTGACTCGCTTCAAACTAACCAATTTAACATTTTCCTGTGAATACATATATTATAAAAATTGCCACGATTACTTACGAGATAGTCGCGCTTTGATGAACCACACCGACGTTCTCGCATACAGCTCCATACCACTACTCTTTCTACCCTATGCATATGCTCGAACGAGTTCACGAACGAGTTGTAGATATATGCAGTTCTTCGCTCTCACGCAATGCCATATGGTGGCGCTAAACTAATTTAATATGTAAGAAAATGCAAATTACACGTTATGGCTGTATTACGGTTTTTTTTCTTCTTTTCCTAATTCCCGAAGAGACGCCGCCACTCTTGGCTTTTTTCTTTATCAACTTCTTTCAAACTCATAGACGAAGGAGGCATAGTTTTTTTTTTTTTTTTTATACAATTATGTTTTTATGAAGGATTTTAAAAAAATTATCGTTAATTTATTTGAGTATTGATGACGATAAGAAATTGTTTTCCATAAAATTACCGCTGACGACTGAAGCACGACTGAAACGAGATTATTACTAAAATTTAACTTCAAATTATTACTGGGAGATTATTGCCAAAAATTAAAAAAATTAACTACAAAGACGGTTTCAAATTAGCGAATAATTAAAAATCGATAACCAAAGCAATTTGAAGTAGTACGGCGAAAAAAAAAAACAATTTAAAAAGGTTAGACTCGATCGTGCATCGACACACGCGCCCTTAACGATTCCACGAATTTTCGAGTATCTCGAATTCCAATTTTTATCTCGCGCAATATTCACACTTGAGAACTAACGTGACAACGCGTAACATCGAAAATTTGTTAATATTAATCTCATGAATAATTCGGTACATCTTAACCACATCTTCAAATCCAAAGTAATAGTGGGTTAGAAGAGAAAAAAAAAAAAAAAAAGAAGAAATTAGACGCACAGATATTAGAGCAAATAGTTTGCGGTTAGAGGCACCACCAATGATTGAAGGCTCGATGAACGATCGTCCCGAGTCTCTTTGTCCGCGCGATCTTTATACTTTCAAGCTTCGACGAAGATTGCCGCATTGAAATGCTTCGAAAAAGTCAGCCGGTTAAAAATCACAGTTCACGCGAAAGGATTAATAGATATGTATATATATATATATAGGAAAATGTATGGAGAGCGTTTTTGCGCGATCGGAGAATCCATCAGCACGACGTGTCTGAGATCTTAATGCCGTAGTAGTGCCATAATGTAGATAGGTGGGTGCGTGTTTCATACGAAATTTTACCACCTAGGAGGGCGCCTCATCGTTATATTCTGGCTTTTTGTACTTTACACATATGCTTAAAGGTATTTCTACAGATATACGGGATTCTGAGCGCTCACGCAAAGCCATATGGTGGCTAATCTAATTTAATACGTAAGAAAATGCAAATTACACGTTATACGAGGTCTGTTCAAAAAGTATCGCGAATTTTGAATTTCCGCGGGCTACGTATATTCGATTTTCGATTTTTTTGTGGCGTTAGGTTGCTACTCGTGTCCCTCACTTATGCTGAAAAAATCGGCCATTTTGAATGTTTAGTTAATTGTTGACAGCTGTTTTGGTTAGACGTGTTTTGGCTTGTCTTCGATTTTTGCCTATTCCAAAAAATGGATCGAAGAATCCGTATGAAATTTTGTGTGAAAAACACAATTAAGTGCGCGGACGCATTCCGAATGTTGACTGTGGCATATGGTGAAGCTACCTTGGACCAAAGCAACGTTTATCGGTGGTACAAAATGTTCTCAGAGGGCCGAGAAGATGCGAACAACGAAATGCGTTCCGGACGCCCGAGCACATCAACAACAGACGAAAACATTGATGACGTGAAGAAAGTAATATTGGCCAATCGTCGAATCACCGTAATAGAAGTTGCTGAGGAACTAAACATATCGATTGGCTCGTGCTATTCGATTTTTACCAATGATTCGGGCATGAGACGGGTCGTCGCGAAATTCGTGCGAAAATTGCTCAATTTCGAAGAAAAACAGTGTCGCGTTTACATTGCTAAGGAGCTGTTGGACTCGGTCCGCAACGAGCCAAATTTGCTCCAGAGGGTCGTAACTGGTGACGAATCATGGGTTTATGGTTATGACGTGGAAACCAAAGCTCAATCATCGCAATGGAAGCTGCTTTTTTGGAATCGTCAAAAATCGAAGACAAGCCAAAACACGTCTAACCAAAACAGCTGTCAACAATTAACTAAACATTCAAAATGGCCGATTTTTTCAGCGTAAGTGAGGGACACGAGTACCAACGTAACGCCACAAAAAAATCGAAAATCGAATAGACGTAGCCCGCGTAAATTCAGAATTCCCGATACTTTTTGAACAGACCACGTATATTACGTTTTTTTCATTATCTCCGCGGAGGCGCTACCACTTTTCAGTCTCGTCCGTATCAACTTATCGCAAAATATCATCTGCAGTCAAACGACGATTTAATTTTTAATTGAAAAAAATGTTTTATCGAGAATTTTTTAAATTGCGATGATTTTACATCGACAACGCTGATTATGAAAATGATTTTCCAATAAAATTACCGCCCAGTGACTTTGGCAAATTATTTTTACAAGTTGAAATAGTGGAAGGTAATATACACGAAGATTTTCTCCGATCCGTGGATACAAATTTTCATTTCACCTTCACGCGTAGAGGAAGCATTCATTTTTGCTCGGAATTTTTTTGTTGTCGATTGGCATTCTAACAAATTTTATTTGCGAATTGTTGCCGCAAGAGCTCAAACTCGAAATTATTACAATCGAACCGTAAAGAATCTTTTTACAAAGAAAATGCGATCTACTGCAAATACAGGAGACTCAATTTTTTTTTTTATTCTTCATCCTCGTCATTGAACACGGCAATTCTAGGAAATCAAACACACACATTATAGCAAACGAAATGTTTCGCAATTCGTTGAATTGAAATTGTTTTTTTTTTTTTAATTTAATTCATCGTTTCTCCTCACTTTGTCGATCGACATTTGCGTCATTCTCGCAGCTGGGCAATGCAGGATCTAGAGTTTTGCAAAAATGATGAACGGTCGTCGATTACAAGAGCGAGAAATTGCATGGATACGAGAAAGGGCGAAGAACGTATCGGGTTAAAAAAAAATCCCCGGATAAATAACAATGACTCGTTAGCACTTTCTAACAGACTGTCCAGCGAAAAGATGTGCGCCCCGTCAAATATACGTTATTCACATACATATATATATATATATATATATATATATATATATATTTATATATAGTAATGGGATCGGTAAAAAGGGATGATGATCGTGGGTCTAATGCGGCTTGGCACGCGTCCGTGAATCATTTACCGTTGGCCCTATCTCGAGGGTGCAACTTTATATGTGTATGTATGTGAAACACATATACCGTCGAGAAGACCCTTCGACAAAGCTCTCCCCCCCCCCCCCATCCATCCCCCGAGTTACTGCGTAGTTCGAAGCCCCCGATACCGAGCGAGGAGCAATCGCCCCTGTTCGGTACGTATAGTCATCCTTTTAGAAGCGTGTGCAACGAGCATACCAGCATTATACGTACATTTGTGTACACAGGCAAGATCGAACGACCGTTGGGTACGTGGGAGTCTGCACATGGTTGATATCTCTCATATATATATATATATATATAGAGAGAGAGAGAGAGAGAGAGAGAGAGAGAGAGAGCGAGAAGTGAAGTATTGAAAGAGAAGCATGGACGAATCAGCCACAGCATTGGTCTAATGGATTTCTCACCCCACAGTATAATCGATGAAGAAAAGCCTCAACCAGATGGGCAACTCTCTCTCCTGTACGTACCAAATGGGAGAATGAGACATTTTTTTTTTTTTTTTGCGAAATGATCCCCGCAGAATTGCGATTTTGTGCTTCAGGGATTGTTAACAACATTTGATGATGACGCTTTTAATGACTGTTCGTGTAATGTTGAAGTTTTCTTCGTTGGAATGCAACGAAAATAGATTTTTAATGATATTCAGTCTCCTTAAGGTTGGAGTTTTCGAAGACACAAATCGTTGAAATGTTCTTTTTTGTGGTCTCCTTTAAGGACTCGGGTCTAAACGTGGTCAAGAGAAGCGAGAGCAACTACTGAAAATCTAAAAAACCTATTTTCCGTTGCGTTTCAACGACGCGAACTTCAACATCATCTATTGCGCTGATCATTGCGGAATTTATAATTATATTTTTTTCGATAATTTTGCAAATACTTAAATTTTTATTATCATCACTCGGAAATAGTTTTCCTTGTTGGAAATCAACGCGAAGAGAACATTGACCATTTAGGCCGCCGGTCTCTCGTGAATCCTAAAAATGACCGTTTCTGCGGTATCAGTTTTTGAGTCTAATATTTTTAGATCTTGTGTGATTCGAGGATTTATTGGAAATTAAATTCGATCAAGTGGACAACATCTTTTGAATATTCCGATCAATAATGTCCTACCTATTAACATAAAAGGATTAAAAATACAATGAACAGAAAATTCTTATAAATCGTTGTTTATGATGAAAAAAAAAAAATTATCCATGTAAAATCTTTATCATTTAAATTTAATGTAAAATAACACCTTAATTTATAAGATCGGTAGGAACACGTTTTCTTATCTCCGTATTACGTTGCAATCGGTATCTCGATAAAGTAATGTGTACTGTTGGCTCAAATGGATACGGGGAAGTAAAAAAAACAAACAGAAGTAAATTTTTCGATTTTTCTTTTATTACAAGGACGATTCCATACGATACAGAGATATAGGGACATAAAAATGTGTGATATATATATTACGTATAGGAAATGCACACAATGTTCCTACATATATATATATATATATATATATATATATATACATTCACTTTTCTTTTTCGGTCACGGTGGGGTAGTTTGCACCTGTAAGTCGTCGACGGCGCGTTTCACGAATGTGTAACACATGGCAAGCCGCTGCTTTTTCCACCTCTGTGACTTTCTACGTTTGCACCCGTCCGTTTTCCCTCTTGTACGTGCCTCGCGCACACCTTTCTACCTATACACGGTACGATGCACTTTTGCGCAGGTATACAACGAATATATTGACTGACGTTGAGCCATAAAACGCCCCGTCTATCGCGATTTACCGCTCAAAGTAAGGCCCTTTTGTTTATCAACGATTGGAAATATATAGGTATTATATAGAGAGTCGAGTTTTCTTCCACCCTGGTGTATACGAGGCTATTAAAATTCGATGCATATATCAAAGAGGTCGTCGACCTTTAGGACAAATTGATTTTTACTTATATGCAATCCTTTTCGCGATTAGAAAAACAGGTTTAGTTTTTTTTTTACTCACAAATTGACCAAAAAATCAACCTGAAGACCACTTATTGTTAATTTAACATTTTGTACACCTGCTGAATTTTACATTTTGAATCCCATTTCTTTTCGTCACTCGTGATTCCGTTCGTACTAATTCAAAATAATTTTAACAATTTTCCCTTCGTAATCTTACTACTACAGTAAAGCTGAGACGTTTGTATGTTTGTTCGAACGCGCTAATCTCAGGAAATACTAATCCGTTTTGAAAAATTCTTTTTGCATTAGATAGTCCATTTATTCAGGAAGGCTCTAGGCCATGTAACTTCATACTATGACCCTAGTCTTACTAGCTTACTACTATACTACATTAGGGCGATTTTTTTTCTTTCGACTATTTTTTTTTTTCGGTCCCCACCCGAAATTTTGTTGGATATGTCGAAGAAGAAATTCCCTGAAAGTTACAGCCCTTAATATTAATTCTAAGTACTTTCCCAAAGCGTGAGAAGATTTTCCATCTAAAATACACGTAAATCGAATTTTTTTTTTTTTCAAATTTCTATAACTCAGCCGCATTTTAGGCTATCATATTGTTCTTGGTTTCGGTTTACTCAGAATAAAACAATCTAAAAAAGTGCCTTTTGCGGCGAAAGTGTAAATTGTACTGGTGAGTTGGTACGGGTCACTGAAGTTGATTTTTACCCAAAATTCTCGTTTTTTTTTGCTGTTATCTCCGAAACAATTAACTGTACGAAAAAAATGTGAACGAAAAATTTGTTGAAAATTTAGTTTCCTACAACAAAGGTCCTATCGACCCAATTGCTTAGATTAATATTTCTTGAGATATTGAACTTTAACTTATGAGTAGTATAAAATTTATAAAATATGAAATATTAAATAATAAAAAAAATAAAAAAGTTCAATATCTCAAGAAATATTAATCTAAGCAATTGGGTCGATAGGACCTTTTTTATAGGAAATTAAATTTCCAACAAATTTTTCGTTTACATTTTTTTCGTAAAGTTAATTGTTTCGGAGATAACAGCAAAAAAACGAGAACTTTGGGTAAAAATCAACTTCAATGACCCGTAACAACCCACCAGTACAATTTACACTTTCGCCGCAAAAGGCACTTTTTTAGATTGTTTTATTCTGAGTAAATCGAACCCAAGAACAATATGATAGCATAAAATGCGGCTGAGTTATAGAAATTTGAAAAAAAAAAAAATTCGATTTACGTGTATTTTAGATGGAAAATCTTCTCACGCTTTGGGAAAGTACTTAGAATTAATATTAAGGGCTGTAACTTTCAGGCAATTTCTTTTTCGACATATCCAACAAAATTTCGAGTGGGGACTGAAAAAAAAAATAGTCGAAAAAAAAAAATCGCCCTAATATTACATCTATACTTCATATCTTACTACGATAGTAATGCTGAAGAGTTTGTTTGTTCGAACGCGCTAATCTCAGGAAATACTAATCCGTTTTGAAAAGTTCTTTTTGCATTAGATAGCCCGTTTATTCGGGAAGGTTCTAGGCCATACAACTTTATGCTATGGCCCTAAGGAGCGTGCGACGACGTCGGTTTATTCTTTAGTCATTGGTCCTTTTATTTTTACACATAACTTCCGGATGGTATTTATATGAGATGCACTTGGTTATGTACTCATAACGCGTATGAAACGGATATATAATTGAAATTTAATGCTGATGAAACCGCGGCGCACGGCTAGTTGATATATATATTTTTTTTCGGTATATAAAAAATAGAGCGGAACTGATAAAAGTGTGCTAGTTCAACAAACCTTTTTTTTTTTCTTCTGAATTTGATATACGAAACGGAAGGGAAAACGGGCGTTGGAACGCGACTCGGTAACTGCGATTGCGATTCAATTCATTCGTTATTACGTGATCCCTCGTGATTCTGATTATCGGATAAGGGGGTTCCGCCCTCCGTTCTTTCGCTTCTCCCATATGGTTTGATTTCTCGTACGCTCGGCTTTTCCATCGAGTTCACGACTGTGTGCAACATAATTTATATAACGCACACGTGCCCCTCGCGATTTAACATACCTGTATATTCAACTCTCCTAATGATAATGTTAATAATTAAAAAATAATAATTGTTAATGCTTATTACTATGATTAATATCGTTGAAAATAATCATAAAACTCGTGATAACGATTTAGTGACAATTTGAACGATTACAACGAAAATAATTCAATTATTAATCACTCGTTACGATTATTCTTGATACACTTTTATTTTAATCTTGGACCCGATCCTTTTGCCAACGTCTTCTACATTATAATTCACACTTTCAATTAACTTTATCTTTTATTCAATTTACTCTTTTTTTTTTCGTACTTTCGTTTTTTTTTTCTTTTACGTGATTTATATATTCACGAACCGTGAATACATTTTTGCCCTCCCCCTTAATCCCCGAAGACTGGGCGTACAGCGACGGAATTAATGTCGGGCCGATTAGCATTATTATTGCCCACTCGCGTATAATCGGTGTAAGTCGTGTTGTAAAAAAAATAATAAAAAAAAACCTCGGACGTGCTTTTTTACCACGGGAATTTTTTCTCCTACCGATATATACATATATTTTTTTTTTTATATATACGCCCGTGTATATGTATACGCGAATTTATATCCTTATGCATATTTCGAGCGCGCAGAGATCGAACCCCGCGAGCAGGCCCCAGAAATCGAAGCGCGTGTCGAAAGCGTTGCCGCACTCGTGCTTGGGCGAAAATTGCATTCGTGTGGGTGAAAATACACGTTTACAGACGCCTACACGAGCGTGTGTGCGTGTACGTGTTTGTCGGATTGATAGTGGGGGAGCCAAAAGGCTCGTTGCAGTTTGTAACGGTGGCACGCGCCCGTTACACCGGACCCCGACAATCGATATCCAACGCCCACGTGGTGGGTTTCCTCGTTTCCTCTACGTTACATTTTAACGAGAAAAAAAAAAAAAAGAAGAAAAATAAAGACCAACGTGCGCAACGGACATTTGACGATTAGCCGAGTCACCGGTTTACTTACCCCTTAACTCCCACACGCACGATGACGTTTAACGTTTCAAGCGTATTTTTTAAAATTTGATCGGACATTTGTTTAACCGGTCAGATTTTTAAATCACTTCGTTAGACAATTTTCAAAAAATTGGGAACTTTTTTCTTTTACTAGAACTTCGGAATGAACGTGAAAAAAAGAAAGAAGATTGATTTTAGAGAAAATTATTTATCAAAGATGTGAAATGATCGTGATCAATTGTTCGATGTCAACGAACACATCGATTGTTCGATAACAATTGTTAAAAATTATTACGCACTGAAATGTTAAATTGCACAGATTGTAATTTAACTTTTCAGTGCGTAATAATTTTGTAAAGATTGTCTTCGAACAGTCGATGTATTTGTTGACATCGAAAAATTGATCACGATATTTTTACATCTTTGATAAATAATTTTCTCGAAAAATCAATCTTCTTTCTTTGACTTCAATCTCATTCCAAAGTTCTAGTAAAAAGAAAAGTTATCAATTTTTTGTAAACTGTGCAACTTGTGTGAAAATTGTGCATTTCGTAAATAATAATTTACGAACGATCGGCCCAAGAGCCGATTCCGTGGTATCAGCACTGCACCGAGATCAAGCTAAATTTGCCATGAGAAAAATAAGAAAAGAAGAAATAATAATTTAAAATCGATAATCGAAGGCGATTCGAATCAGTAGGGAGAATGAAAAAAGAAAAAAAAACAGGTTAAAGAGATTGAACTCTAATATGCATTGGCAGACAAAACCTCCCCTGTTGAATCATCGAACGTCCGAGTATCGCAAAATTTAGTTTTTTATCTGACGATATCGAAATTTAAGGTAGTAGTCTGATAACTTAAGCCGATTTTCATGTCTTTTTTGGAGGGCCTTTTTTTGTAGGAAAATAAGAATGAATCGTTTTGGATATTTAGTATGTTTTTATTTACATATTAAAGACACATAAAAAAAATTTTTTGAAAAAATTTAATAGTTTATTATCATTATTATTATTGATCAAAGTTGGCACCTCGAAAAAAAAGCACGTGGGTGGCCCCGGTGATTTTGGCTCTTGATGTTATCTGAAATAAAATATTCTTGATAATTCTCAATCTATAGACATGTCATTCTGGTCGGAACTACTGAAGTTAAATTTCATGGATGAATAACAGAATGGCGGACTTTGGAAAAAAAAGTTTTTTTTTCCAAAGAATGACATGTCTATAGATTAAGAATTATCAAGAATTTTTTATTTCAGATAACATCAAGAGCCAAAATCACCGGGGCCACCCGCGCGCTTTTATTTCGACGTGCCAACTTCGATCAATAATAATAATAATAATAAACTATTAAATTTTTTCAAAAAACATTTTTTTTGTATCTTTAATATGTAAATAAAAACATCCTAAAAATCCAAAACGATTCATTTTTATTTTCCTACAAAAAAACGCCCTCCAAAAAAGACATGAAAATCGGCTTAAGTTACCAGACTACTACGTTAAGAGTAACGCGAACACGACCAGTATCGACGAATTTTTTATATTAATTTTAATAGTTAGGGTTACGTGTAACGACATTTTTAAATCGCATATGGTAGCAGCTGAGAAAAAAGGCAGAATGAAGTGATCGAGCTAATGGGTTGGCGGTTAAAAAGTAGCCCAATAAATTACGTACCTGCAATTACCCTTTGCTCACGAACTTAGTTTCGAATTTTGCACGAAGATTGCCGGCATATTGAAATTCATGGAAAAAGTCAGTTTATTAAGGAACACTCTTCATCCGAATGTATTGTTATATATATAAAGGAATATACGAGGTCTGTTCAAAAAGTATCGCGAATTTTGAATTTCCGCGGGCTACGTATATTCGATTTTCGATTTTTTTGTGGCGTTAGGTTGGTACTCGTGTCCCTCACTTATGCTGAAAAAATCGGCCATTTTGAATGTTTAGTTAATTGTTGACAGCTGTTTTGGTTAGACGTGTTTTGGCTTGTCTTCGATTTTTGCCTATTCCAAAAAAATGGATCAAAGAATCCGTATGAAATTTTGTGTGAAAAACAAAATTAAGTGCGCGGACGAATTGCGAATGTTGACTGTGGCATATGGTGAAGCTACCTTGGACCAAAGCAACGTTTATCGGTGGTACAAAATGTTCTCAGAGGGACGAGAAGATGCGAATCGTCGAATCACCGTTAGTGAAGTTGCTGAGGAACTAAACATATCGATTTGGCTCGTATTATTCGATTTTTACCAATGATTTGGGCGTGAGACGGGCCGCCGCGAAATTCGTGCCAAAATTGCTCAATATTGAAGAAAAACAGTGTCGCGTTAACATCGCTAAGGAGCTGTTGGACTCGGTCCGCGACGACCCAAATTTGCTCCAGAGGGTCATAACTGGTGACGAATCATGGGTTTATGGTTATGACGTGGAAACCAAAGCTCAATCGTCGCGATGGAAGCTGCTTTTTTTGGAATAGGCAAAAATCGAAGACAAGCCAAAACACGTCTGACCAAAACAGCTGTCAACATTTAACTAAACATTCAAAGTGGCCGATTTTTTCAGCATAAGTGAGGGATATGAGTACGAACCTAACGCCACAAAAAAATCGAAAATTGAATATACGTAGCCCGCGGAAATTCAATATTCGCGATACTTTTTGAACAGACCTCGTATGTATATATGGCACGTTTTGCTCGATCGTAGACCAGCATGACGTGTCTGAGAACCTAATATCTGTAGTAGCGGGGATCTGTACGTAGGTTCTATACGAATTCTACAACGAGGAGGGTGCACCGCAATACTGGCTGCGTTATATGCACGTGTGACATATATATATATATATATATATATATATATATAGAGAGAGAGAGAGAGAAAGAGAGAGAGAAAAAACCTGACGATACGACATTTTGGTGTATATATATATATATATATATATATATATATATATATATATATATATATATATATATATATATATGTATATATAGATATATATACACCAAAATGTCGTATCGTCAGGTTTTTTCTCTCTCTCTTTCTCTCTCTCTCTCTTGGATCTCTCGTTGTCTCGCTCTAAGGGGGCAACGCGCCCGTCGTCTAAGCTCTGGTACTCCGCTAGACGGACATATGAGCACACATGGGGCGAGGTAGTCCGCCACCTGGCACGGGGCGCCCCCTTCAGTAGTACGCACGACGCCGTCACCCCTACACCGATACACAACCCTGGCATAACTCCATGTATAATATATATGTTAGGTTCTATGTGTATGGGCTATTTAACGAAAATTTTTGTCATGCAAAACTTTTCGTGAATTAACGAATTTTCTTATTAATGTCTTGTTCTTCGGAAAATTTGTTGACTTTACGCGGAATACATCGTATACGCGATAATGTGATATATATTTTGTTGTTTATTCACGTCCGTGGTACCGATACACCATAAACTATTCTGTAGTCTATAAATCGAGTGCTGAAAAACGTAAGGCCGTAACTCACAACACTTTACGTATTAAATCGTTGTGGTTCAGGTCCTGCTGCTCCCTAGCAGTCATTATATGGACACGGTACATGGGGGTTTATGTTTTTTTTTTTACTACTGTATGATCTCAACCCCCTTGGACTTTGGCTCGTGCCAGGGTGCATTGTCATGCCTCTCATGTATATCGTTGAAAAAGGACAGCCAGTAAGGGTAGCGGTGTGGTACGGAGAGAGAGGCTCAGAAACTTATTCACTTCTCCCTCGTTCTATCTCACTTCTGTCTCACCCCTCGTTGCACCTTTACCTCATTCTGTCTGTCGAAGCGGCGCACACCACTAAGAGAGACAGAGAGAGAGAGGGCATACTCGATCCGGACGTCTTCCTATGTAAACAGGGGATGGTTAATTTTTTTTTCTTCAATTCTTCTTTAAAATAATATTACGAGGAATTGAGATTTTTGTTTGTCGAGGATCGGTGAGATGGAGGAGATTGATATCCGATATAAAAGTCATTTTTAACTGTTCAATATAGCAATATGATTGTTTGGGACGCGCGAAAGAATTTTATAGATATTAAATTAATTGATTGATTAAATAATCAATGAAAGGTTGTGATAAAATTAATAAAAAGCCCGTAATCGTGCCTATAAGGGTTAAATTGATTTTCTTAATTGAGAAACAATTTTTCGCCGTCGAAAATTACCAAGTCATTTCGTAAATTGCAATATTCTCATTTTTATTTTGGACAACATGAAAAAATAACGATAGAATTACTTTTTACGAATGAGAAATATTAACGAGTCATTTTTGTCTTCACTTGTATTTTTTATCATTTCTTTTTTTTTTTTTTTCAACTCAACGATGTTTCGGAGTGGCATATTTCTTCTCTCTCTTGTAAACAATATCGTACGAACGGACCACGAAATCGATAGTGAAATATCGTAAATAATTACCGATGAAGTTATATAAACGCACAACGTCAAAGCGTGAAAAAAAAAAAACGTTCGTTGAAAGTTCTCATCCGAGCACGTTCTCGTACGTGCACTTTCATCTAACACTCTCGCGCTCGCCCTATCGAAATTTAATCGACGCGCTCGTGCCTTCGTTTCATCTATCGTCGGACATATGTAGGCGTTATATGGGTCCCACACAATCGCCCCACAAAACTTTTTGTTCCATTACTTCGCTCTTCGTCGTCTTTCGACGATTCCTCTATTTTCGCGATTGACGTACGTGCGCGCAGAGCTAGGGGTGTATTGTAAAACCAAGGGTGAACGCGATCGATCGATTTGCACAGAGCCCTATGAAACGACTGTGTGTATATAAAATTATTCTCTAGCATTGATGAAATTCATCGAAACGAGAATTTTCGTACCCTTCCTCGTATGTACATTCGTTCTGTATGTACGCGGCTTATTATTGTACGCTACGATGAACACTCCCTTGCCCGTCCGACCAACTGTCCCCGTATATTTTTGCGCTCTCAAGCCTTTCTCTCGATTTATCCGCTTCTCTCGCGAGATATATTTATTGTCACGGAAATTGAACTCGATGAAAAGTGCCCAATAATTGCGGAACGTTACGTGCTTTTTCCACTTTTGCCATTTATCATTGTGAAGATAAAATTTCCGAGCAACAAATTCATCCTCGAGAAAACGAAATCGCGCTAAGACCAAATTTTTCACACATTTGAATCATCAACGACTCTACGTCTGACATGATTTTCCCGAATATCGACTTTTCTTGCACTCCTTGTATACGAGGCTATTGAAATTCGATGCATATATCAAAGAGGTCGTCGACCTTTACGACAAACTGACTTTGACTTATATGGAATCTTTTCAGCGATTAGAAAAACAGGTTTAGTTTTTTTTTTACTCTCACAAATTGACCAAAAACCAACCTGAAGACCACTTATTGTTAATTTAACATTTTGTACAGCCGCTGAATTTTATTTTTTTCAATTTTTGTTTTGTCACTCATGATTCAGTTCGTACTTATTCAAAATAATTTAAGGTAGTAGTCTGGTAACTTAAGCCGATTTTCATGTCTTTTTCGGTGGGCGTTTTTTTGTAGGAAAATAAAAATGAATCGTTTTGGATATTTAGGATGTTTTTATTTACATATTAAAGATACAAAAAAAAAAATTTTTGAAAAAATTTAATAGTTTATTATTATTATTATTATTGATCGAAGTTGGCACCTCGAAAAAAAAGCGCGTGGGTGGCCCCGGTGATTTTGGCTCTTGATGTCATCTGAAATTAAAAATTCTTGATAATTCTTAATCTATAGACATGTCATTCTGGTCGGAACTACTGAAGTTAAATTTCATGGATAAATAACAAAATGGCGGACTTTGGAAAAAAAAGTTCTTTTATTTTAGCAAAGAAGGGGTTGTAAAATAAAAAGTTTGGGGTGAAAAAATTTCTCGGTAGTTCCGACGAGAACTATAAGTGTGTAGAGTAGCCTGTTAAAATTTGAAAGCAATCGGTTCGGTAGAAAAGAAATTAGGACCCGGGCTGCCAACTTCGCGGTGCCAACTTCGATCAATAATAATAATAATAATAATAAACTATTAAATTTTTCCAACAAATTTTTTTTTTGTATCTTTAATATGTAAATAAAAACATCCTAAATATCCAAAACGATTCATTTTTATTTTCCTACAAAAAAACGCCCTCCAAAAAAGACATGAAAATCGGCTTAAGTTACCAGACTACTACCTTAAACAATCTTCCCTTCGTTATCTTACTACTATAATAATGCTGGAGAGTTTGTTACGTACTTTTTCCACTTTTATAATTTATCATTGCGAAGGTAAAATTCCCGAGCAAGAATTTATACTCGAAAAAAGAGGAACTACTATAACGAAATTTTGCCTACATTTGAATCATCAACGCCTCTACGTCCGACATGATTTTCCTGAAGATCGACATGTAAATGCCGAATTTTTACGAGATTTTGATTTTTTTTTTTTTTAAATTAACCCTCGCCTCCTGGCTCAAAATGAATTTTGCGTTTGCGAGCTAAAGCGTCATACTTATACATGTATATTAGGTAATCAGGATGTTTGATTGAACGTCAGGATTGATTTTGGCGATAATCGCTGAAGGTCTTTGAATTTTATGAAATTTTGAATTTTTTCGGAAAACATCCCCGTTATTATGCTCTAACTCATAGAAATTTTTAGCTTCTTTCGATTAGCAGCTCTTTTTTAACTTGTATTCGAACTTTGAGCGAAAAAGACTTTTCGTTATTCTCGTACGTCTATATAGCGAGAAGGAAACGGTTAAATCCTAAAAATAGTAACGCAATGTGTTTCCTCTATCCCTCCCGCTCCCCGATTTCCTTCTATATTTACATGCATCCTGTGTGCATGATAGCCCCGTCTCTAAAAAATCCTTGTGCCTTAGTATCGTGGGGCATGGGTGCGCCAACCAGGGTTTGTGTATCAGAAGGGGAAAAATTTATATTTAGTCTTCCCAGGAGTCTGAGAAACGGAGGGGAAGTTGCTGGATCATTCGTCGTCGACAGGACTTTGAAAAATTTTTAACAGAACTTTAAAATAAATAGTTTTTCTTAGAACAGTGTCACGAGAGAATTGAATGTATAAAAGTGTGAAAAGAACGTTGGAAGAGACCGCGATTAATCTCGTTCGCTCGTAGAGGATCGCCGCGAGAGACTTCCGGATGTGGTATATTTACACGGATAAGGCTTCCGTTCCTTTCCCCTTCCCGATTTGTAATCCACGCAGCACGTGTACTCCATAATATACCACGTTATACCGTACATATATGTATATTTATACGTATATGTATGTGTGCTTAAGTAGAAGAACGTATAAAGTGAACGACGAGAAGTGAGAATTCCGAGACTAACGTACCGTTGTTGCTTTTATTGAGAGAGCCGGTAACAGGATGAGGAGAAACGTTGAAACGAGGATAAAGTCGGATATTTTCTCCGGAGGATATATATATATATATACACTGATATACATGCGTATATATATATATATATATATATATGCGCAGTAGTTACAGCGGGAGGAAGGAATCACAGCTGAAGGCGCTTCCTCCGCGACTCCCTCAATTATATATCTTACCCCGACCCTTTATATATATATATACGAACTTCTCCTTAGGTCCCCTTTGGTCGAAACACTTCCTCGAAAAAAATTCATCGTTTCTCGGTCATGAATAATTTAACAAAATCCCGAAATACATTTGTTTTGAAGAAAATAACATAAAATTAATTTTATGAAATTTTTCGCTTCTAAAGAACACGATCGGTTGAATAAAATTTTATTCAACAATATCCGAATCAATTCCGTCACTTTCGTTGAGATATTATTCAAAAAATTGGCTCCGAAATCGAAATTTGATTGATCGATATACATTTGCGAATTTAAAACTGGAAAATTCGTACTATTTTCGCTAAAAATAGTAGCATATAACCGTTTTTAATTAATACACTGAAAATTTTCTATAATCAGTCCGATAGTTTGGTCGATCACTTAAAATTTCTCGGAATTACGCGCGTGTGTGTGTGTGTGTGTGTATAATTTTCACACTAATAATTCGCCAATTAGGTGGCGAGTACAAACGAGTCGGTTTCTGACACAGGAGTAAAAGATGTCGAGAAGTGAGAGGAAAGTTGCCCCGTTCTCTTTCTCTCTCTCTCTCCATATCTTACCCTACTCGGAGCATATGCTCGATGAACGATAGAGAGAGAGAGAGAGGGTCACGACGCATGCATTTCTTCACTAACGGCCTTAAGGGCGAATGTCACGGAGAGTGCTCCCGACTGGTTTCCTCCGGAAGTCTGCCACCGTCTTTACTCTTCCATATACATATTCTATGCGCGGTGTATACGTATATTTACAAATTGCACCATATATCATTATGTATAACTTATAAAGAATTTTTTTAGAAATTATTCTACATATTAATATTGACTTTGAGGAGTTGTGGTAGTTTTCGGAGTATCACTGAAAGGTAACGAGGAATTACGTCAGTGAAATAATGGTTTAAAGTTGCAGGATTAATAACTCTATCAGATATTACTCAAAGCACATAATAAATATCATTTGAAGCATTATAATATCTAAAAGTCACTATAAAGCGAAGTTGAACACTCGATACGGAATTTTCACATTGTATCAAGAATTTCAAGACTGTTGTATTTTTAATTATATTTCTTTCATTTTTAAAATATTATATTTTATTCAGATTTTTCGTACATAATGGTATTTTTGGGGATTCTTGGTTGGGCAATAACTAATTAAACACTAAAACAGTTTTTACAGCTTATTAAATTACTATTCGATGAACGGTATTGCTTTAAGGGGGGAAATAGGGTTAGGGCAGCGTTTTCTCAATGATTTTCATGAATTTTTTTATAGTATAAAAAATGAATATAATTTATTGAAACTTTGAGAATATTTTATAAATATATTTAAGTATATACTATAAAATTTTTGAAGAATTTCCTTGCAAAACACCGAAAATATTAACGACCCCATATTGCAGCTCACAATCAGACTCAGCATTTTGCGTACATTCTGGAAGCCGCGATTTTAATCTGAAATCAAACGAGGTTGGAATTTACTTTTATTATATGTCTCTCTTCTATATGAACCTAAATGCTATCAAAAAAATAGAAAATTGAATTTTTTACAGGGGTCAAAACAAAAAAGCATGATTTTTTGCCATTTTTTACAACTTTATTTGTAAAAAAAAAATTATTGTATATGATGATAATATTCCGATTTTAGGTTCATATAGAGCGTAATACTATGAAGAAAGTAACTGCCAATTTTCAAAACGATTGGTTGGAAATTTTTCAAACTAGCGCGTACGCAAGTTCAAAAAAAGTCGTTTTCAGAAAAACGCGTTTGAAAAAATAGTACGCTCGGTTATACACGTGGCGCGCCCGGGGCCTGAAGGAGAGCTACTCACTTTAATGGCTTATGACAATAGAACGAGTCGGAATTTTCATTTAAAATTTTGGGAACATATTTTTCAATAGTTTTACTAACAATTTATGAAATTTAAAAAAATCGATTTTTTGAACCGTCTAACCCTATTTCCCCCCTTAAGCACTCGAGAAATGGAATTTCAATCATTTGACAGTATCAAAATTGTCTATGTAATATAAAACTTTCCTATATAGTGTTAAATTCTCTATAAAGGGAATTTTAAATATTGTACAATGTTTCAAATCGTATTTATCGTAAAATTTAAGCAATGTCTTATCGTTGGTTTAAAATTCACAAATTTCACATTTTTATCTTTTACATAAAAACTTGTTTTATTATCAATTTCATCTCGTAAAGAGATTCTGTGAAAAATTGATAATTAATTCGAAGAAAAATTACAATTGCACTTTTTTCGATCTTGACTTAAATGTTTGTACGCATGTTTGCATTTACATGTTTGTGTATATATATATATATATATATATATATATATATATATATATATATATAGATAGAGAGAGAGAGAGAGAGAGAGAGATAGATAGTTGTTGTATATAAGCTGTACGAGGCCATGAAGGGGCCGCACACCTTAACCTCTGACTCTTCCTTCATCTCGCTTACTCTCGCACCTTTTTACGTGGTCTCCGGTCTATGGGGAGAATTTCTCCCCTAGTTTTGACGCTTTTTGAGACAAACGCCCGGCACGAGCCATGTGCCATCGATTTGTGACACGTTTTACGCGCCGCTTGTCCTTCCGTTTTTCAATTCCACGCACGCACACACCGAGAACCTTCTTTCACCCCTCTTTCATACATCGATGAAGATCCGGTGGGCTTTAGAGCGCCTCGTTTCATCTATTTTTAGTTTATTTATACGTACGTATAGAGAAAAATCTAAAATTTTGTCATCTCCGTCTTTTCTAACCCTCGTTGCCCAAGGGCAAGAAAAAATATCGAAGGGCAAACCGTACAGAGGATGCCACGTGTGTGGGAGCTTTACCATAACTTCCTTCACGTGAAATTAATAGAGGAATTCTTGGTGAAGCTGCTGTTACTTTTTTTTCTCTTTTTTTAAGGGGATTCTTCCTCTCAGCTTGACTCTTCCCGCGCGTTAATGATCGTTGAAAAAGTTGGCGTTAGATGGCATTTTTTAGGGTGCACTTTATGACGAGGAAAACGTCAAAACTGTTTTTTTTAAATTATTTCGACGATCTTTCATTTGGTTTTTTTTATTGCCCTTCTGAGCCCGAGAAAAACCGTGAAAGTTATTTACTACGTAAAAGATAAGCTCTAGTTTTTTCCTGTTCATTTTCCCAAAGAGATACTCAGGAATTTTCGAAATTCATCACGTACAAAAACGAAACTGTTACGACGTTTGGAAATCTTGTTATCGTTTTTGGCTTCACGTTGCTTTCGCAACGATACCAGTGAATCTTCGTGAAACAAACTTTTTGAAAAAAAAAAAATGTTAATGTGTTTCATTTGGTCGGAGAATTTCGTATCTTCATTTTCCTCGGCCACGAAGGATCCCTCGAAATGCGACTTTATCGGCTTACGATTCTCGATCTTTCGAGTCCTCGAACCCTTGGCCCCATCCCGGGTTCTTTTCCTCTTTGGAGTATCTTCGCAAGTTTCCTCGCGGTCGGTAAACCAGCAGACGGAGATAAATTGCGCGGGAGAGTGCCAGCATCTATATTTCGCCTCGGAAATCTCTGATCGGTCGAGCACTCACCGTCCACAAGTATATAACGTTGTCCGCAGAGCTTTGACCGCGCGGGCCTGGACCAGGAAAAAATCGCGCGGGAAATGGAGAAAATCCGCGACAAGCTTCGTCGTTTCTCCACGCGTCAAATCACGACTTCTGAGCGCGAAAATGTACCGAAGATTAATTTTTATTTTTCCAAATTCACACTTTAACAGTAATAATTTAGGATCTTCCATTAAATTCATGACAAAATCATAAAAAAAGCAAATAAGAATTAAAAAAATATATATATATAGTATTATGAAAATATTTGTGTAAATAGAAAATCTTTGAATATCGATGTCAGTCCAATAATTGGTATAACTATTAAATAATCACGTTTCAATCATTCTGACGATAATCATTTTTAAATATCGTGATGAAAAAAAATTTCTATCGGGAGTGGAAGGACTTTACAATCAAAAGTAGGGTAAAGATTTTGTTTTTGGGGCGGTTTACTCTGTGAAAAAAAAAATCGAAAAAAATCGTCCGACCAAAACAGCTGTCAACAATTAACTAAACATTCAAAATGACCGATTTTTTCAGCATAAGTGAGGGACACGAGTACCGACCTAACGCCACAAAAAAATCGAAAATCGAATATACGTAGCCCGCGGAAATTCAAAATTCGCGATACTTTTTTAACAGACCTCGTATATATATTTTTATTACATCGTAAAACTCGCGAACGCATTTAAAAAAATGTTCGTACTGCTCTCACCAATTTTTACATTGGGATCTGTTAAATGTCAAATAATTAAATAAGCACGGAATCTGATATACAGAGGACAACGTGTTTACTTCCCACGAACGAGTGTGCTGTACATAAGCAAGATATCATTTCCCCCCCTCCCCACCTTTTCTTGGGCCCCTTTTTCTATGTATTTTCCGTCATTCGTGTGCGGAGAGAGACACTCGACGTGCTGTATATGGTGAAGGGAAATGAGCGCACATGTGATATCTCTGGAGCATATGCGCTTAGAACCGAATGCGTATCGTATGTGTCACGTGTATAAACTCGCGGCTTCAACGACGAAAAGCTGTTTGGGCAACGTGCTGCTTACTGATGATGATGCCACCGCCGCCGCCCCCCCCTCTTCCCTTTCTATGTACCCTCATGGGTGCCCTCTTTTTTTTCTCATATTATTATTTCCGAGTACGCAGATGCGACTGGAATTTCTCGGCAGCCACGAATCCAACGACATTAAGTTCAAAATAACGCCATTAGAATTGCTTAAAAAATAGTCGAACGAACGATTTTTATGAAAATAATGTGAACGATGAGAACAGTTTTTGTTTTTTTTCCCTCGAGATATTGAAAAACAAAACTTGCGAAACAATACATCAGATTTTTGTCAATATTTCATTGGAATATCTGTAATTATTTTATTGGAATGTCGTTTCTTTTGTCTTTCTCGGAAAATCGAGGATTTTGCGGATTGCTGAAAATCTATTTTTCCAATATTTCATTCGTCGTTTACCTAAACTGAAATTTTCACGAAGATTTTTTTAACTCTCGGCTCTTAATATCTAAGTGTGTGCGTGGCGTGTGTGTGAGCTTGTACAGATCACGCGGTTACGACGAACGAGCTACTGAAAATTTCTTTTATCGAGATTTTTACGATTTTTTTTCTCTTCGTCTTCCTAAAGTTTCGTTAAAGTTGGAACAAAAATGATTTTGAACGGTGATTATTGTCAATGACGAGTGTCCTTTGTTTGGGAGGGGTTCTGAAGTTGCCAACAATTGTCGAGGATATCATTGTTCGAGAGTACAAGACGAGGCGAGAAAGAAAAGTCGGCAAAAATTTTTCTTTTTTCTCCTAACGTACATTATAACGAAATTTCGAGAGGAAAAGAGCGCGAAATCGATTTCTTTCCATTCTTATACACGTATATAGATATTGCCGAGAGAATAAGACGAACAATGAAAGCGCGAGAGCTTTGATGAAGGTCCATTCTTCGTTCTTACGTTCTTCGGGAGGTTTGGAAATTTTTTTTTCTTCTTTTTCTTCGCCCGATACTCCTTGTAATAGACTGTGCGAGACCGAGCGAGTGTGGCCTTGCAAACCGAGAGTTTCTCAAATCTACAGCCTGACCTACCCGAGTTTTTTTTTGTTCTCTCATAAATTCTTATTGCCACCGAAATTATCGTAAAGAAGAGAAAAAAACGTTTATTTACCACTAAAACATTACCATTTTTTACTGTTAAACGTTACATTCAATTACAACAAATTTCTTAATTAAATATCCTTCCATGTTACCATCAATTTGTCCCTGATCGTTAATCTCCTCAATTATTTATTTCATTAATCATTTTTTTATAATATTATTAGAGGAAAACAAAAAATTCATTCACATTTTACCTTCTATTTAAACTACTAATATCCGAGACCGCCCTTCTTCTATCCCCGGAACGCTCTGGTAATATGTGTAACATAGGTAACAGCGTGTTTCAATTAACGAACATAATGTCCGAGACGACATACGGTTCACGAGAATCTGTATAAGAATTCCCTGCTACAGGAGACACGGTATATATATGAAATAAGCTTGGCCATGACTGTCTTAGACGTTTCGTCGTCGTCGACGTTCTCAATATTCCATAACCACATGGCAAGCACATGCAGTAGAACACCGAAATAAATCCCCAAGATCTCCCGCAACGAAATTTCTTACACCTCCTTTTTTGTTCATACAAAACCGGTATAAAACTGTAAATATATATATATAAGTCCGAAAGACATTGGTGAAAGACCTTGGGCTGCACGACACATTTTTACCCTAAAAAAAAAAGTCTCAACTCCGAAGTCAACCAAATCCAAGTTTTCTCAAGTAATTCCTCGCTTTCACACTCTCCCTTTTCCACAGTTTTTTTCCCACTACCTGATTCCTTATCGCCCTGTCGAAAAAAAAAATAAAATAAACAAAGATTTCGGATCGAGGAAACAAGATCGATAAGGGAATCGTGACCACTCGCATTTTTTGTTTCAACCTCCGATGAAAATCTTCGTTCATACTTGTCGGCGTGTAATCGTGATTAGTTACCGAGTCACTGGCTCGGCATTAGGAGAAGAAGAAAAGATTCTTCGGGATAACGAGAATCTCGTTCGTTAATTAGTCTCGCCGCAGAATTTTAAGCCTCGGATCGAAACAAAAAAGGTTTTCGAGCAAAACTTAAAATTTTAAATGACCCGAAACGCACATCGAAGCCTTCTGTACCTTTAAAAATTGTAATTTACTCCAAAAACCTTTTCACCCTTATTTTCATTCGTGAACAAATATCTTGGAGGCTCGAGATATTAGAGAAAAAAAAGAGCAATGTTGAAAAATATTTTCACAACTACCAACAATAAGAAGAATTTTTTTTTGCATCAATGATTAATTGCTCCCCTCTTTCTCTCTTTACCTCGCCCCAAAAATCGAATCGTTTGCGCTCGATAAAACGCGACATCGGTTTTGTCGAGAAGCCCCACCGAAAGAGCCAGAAAAAAAAACAAAAAAAATAGAGAAAGAAAACGAAAACACGATTGAAAGAGCGCAACGATTCGATACATCTCGAATTTTGACGAAACGCGCATGTGCAATGTATAGATTTTACTGTCGCGCGATTGTTATTGCGAGTGTGAAACTATATAGACTGGAAAAAATATAGTCGCGATTCTTCCGACTCGTTAGACGTCAAGGATGAGTGGGGCATGGGGTAGCAAACACACACACTCTTCTCCTCCCCATCGAACATTTCATCCCCTCTCGTTTGCTCCTCGATTCCCACACCTAATTCACATTGCCACACGCGCACGTTGCACATGAAAACTAGAAGAGACACAAACTACATAACAGTTGAGGGGGGTGGAGGGTTAGCAACCCCCTACGATAAACTTTATTTCAGCCTTGTCGCTGTCTGATACCATCGAAATTTTACCGTGTGTGAGGTGGTGCGGTGTACGCGACGAGAAAATATCCAGAAGCCGAACCGATGTTGTACGGTATTTTGGCACGCGTCCTCCGTCATCTACATCGAGGATTTTATCACGAAGGGGGTTTAAGGGTGGGTGATAGGGGAACGGAGTAACGCGAGAGAGTGAGCGAGATGGAAAAGAGATACGAGAACCTCGCAGCTGGTCGTTCGTACGTGATTCTATATATATCTATATCAGAAAGTGCGCTCTCTCTCTCTCTCTCTCTCTCTCTCTCTCTCTCTCTCTCTCTCTCTCTCCCTCTCTCTCTGCTACCCGCACACACTTTATTATCACTGTTCTTGCGCCGTACAGCACGTATAGTCACCCTCGATCACTTTATCTCTCTCTCTCTTTCTCTCTCTTTCTTTCTCGTCCGCATTTTTCGCCCTCGCTTCGACAGAGGGTGCTCATAATTTAGGGGATCGTCGTTGGTTACCCGCTTTAATGGTTGCGCGAGGGTCGTCTCGTCTATCGACGGTCAATGGAGGTGGGGGGGGTACGCACTCTAGCAACTGTCGCTCGCGATAGAATTACTTATATCGATCTTCTCCTCTAGTCAGTCGACAAAACTCGACACAGCGGATTATACACGATCCCCCAACCAGATGCTCTGTAATTTTACTTTGCCCATGTGACGCACTGAAATTTTATCACACACGTGGTACCAATGGCGCTCAATACTCAAATCGTCCCAGGTCAACGAACTCTCTTATCGTCCATATCATTTTTCATTGATTATTTTGAGAATTTATATTGGATCGACCGTAAGGGTTCAAAGTATTATTGGGAAATGCCATTTGTTTTTTACTTACTTTGTGCAAGGCGATGATAATAATTATTGGGATGAATTAACAATAGTTGTTGGTACACAATGTAATTCTTTTCGCGAATCAGTCGGTAGCCAAAATATTTTTCAACTTATTGCTGCACCGTATCGAACTCAAAATTGATTAAAAAAAAAAACGACACTGACTTCGATTGCGTTGCGTTGAACTTTGGCGACATTAACGAACTCGCGATTATTTTTAGAGTCAAATTAAAGTTCTTGCAATTTTCGTTCGAGTACTTTTGGGACTGCACCTAGCCCCCTTCTTTTTTAACTCACTTTTAAATGAATTTTAAGTGTACTTTTTAATGATTTTATTACCGCGCGAGAGCGCACTTCCGAGTGTCGAAACTGCGTGGGGTTTTCAACGCGAGTTTGTCCTATCGTACGATAGTTATGCGGGCTCTTCGTGTGTGGCATGTGTTAGTAGTGAAGAAGGGGTGCGATTGAATGGGCGAGAGATTGCCCAGAATACAGCCAACATACGTGTTTTTGTGCGTATGTTTGCATCCCCGAACGTTTGAAGAATCAACCGACGACAGATCATCCGGACGAGATTACGCGTTGTCGTCGGCAAATGTCTCGATGCTCACGAAAAAAAATAGAATAAAAAATGTTTTCCTATACAGTGGGTCAAAAAAGTATTCGTACACCTTGTTTTTTTGCGATAACTTTATAGATATAAGTGATACGCAAAGAAAGCCAATTTTATTCAATAGTACATCAGGTACAGAGATAAACTGCAAATGGAGAATTTTTTCCCAGGAATAATAGAAGAATTATGCCAAAATAAACGAAAATTTTCGGGCCAAAAAAGTATTCGTACACTTACGATTGAGCTGCTAAACCTCGATATTCACTCACGGACGGTCTGATCTCCGCGTACAATGAAACAAGTCTTCGTTTACACAATGATTTTGACCTATTCCATGCGGTAGTAGATCTTCAAGCTCCGAACAGAAATGATGGCAAAGAAAAGCGAAATATCAATATCCATGCGAGATAGAGTGATTTTTCTTCGGAAACGCGGTGAAAGTTATCGAAAATTTGGTAAAGAACTAAATCTAAGTTTCGCAACAGTGCAATATATAATAAAAAAAAATACGAAAGAACAAACAGCACAGAAAATAAGCCACGAATCGGTCGTCCGAGAATACTAACGGTACGAGAGCGTCGGAGTATTGTTACAGAGGCTACAAAAAAATCGTTCACAAGTGCTCGCAGTTTAGCGAATGATGTCGCGTCAACATCGGGGAAGAGCGTGCGTCCCCAGACTGTTCGAAACGTTTTGCATTCTGCCCAAATATACGGCGGAACTGCCCGCAAAAAACCATTAATTAATAATATAAATCGATAAAAACGTTTAGGTTTTGCAAAAACCTACGTAAAAAAATCTATAGAATTTTTGAAACGTGTCGTATTCTCGTATGAATCGAAGTCTAACATCTTCGGGTACGATGGAAAAAAATTCGTCTGACGGAAACCAAATACCGAGCTCCGGCAGAAAAATTTAATACCGACGGTAAAGCACGGCGGAGGAAGCGTCATGGTTTGGGGCTGTATGGGATAATATGGCGTTGGTAATCTGGCTTTTATAGATGGTACAATGAATGCCCAGAAGTATATCGACGTGTTGCGCAGCAATTTGAAAGCAAGTGTAGATAAAATGGGCCTGGATGGAAATTTCTACTTCCAACGAGATAACGACTCGAAACATACTGCCATGAAAACGAGGGAATGGTTACTGTATAATGTCCGCAAACAATTGATTACACCACCACAATCTCCGGACATTAATCCTATTGAAAATTTATGGCACTTGGTGGATGTAGAAATTAAAAAAAGAAAAATAACAAACAAATCCGATCTCCAAAGAGTGCTTTTAGAAGAGTGCACGAAAATAGCAAAAGAAACAACGCAAAAGCTAGTAGAATCCATGCCTAAGAGACTCGAGGCGATAATTGAAGCAAAAGGGATGCACGCCAAATATTAGTTATAATTAACAACTATGATGATGTAGGTTTTCACTATAATCGTAAGTGTATGAATACTTTTTTTGCCCGAAAATTTTCGTTTTTTTGGCATAATTCTTCTATTATTCCTGGGAAAAAATTCTCCATTTGCAGTTTATCTCTGCACCTGATGTACTATTAAATAAAATTGGCTTTCTTTGCGTATCGCTTGTGTCTATAAAGTTATCGCAAATAAAACAAGGTGTATGAATACTTTTTTTACCCACTGTATATCGATCTTTGGTACGAAACGTTATCCGCCTATCCCTAATTTTTAGACTTACCTAAAATTTTACAAACTTTAGACGGAATTACCGAAAATTTCATTTATTACACGACGTTGAGTCTTGAAAAAATTTTCTTCGATAATTATCCCTCGGTTATACATATCCCCTGTGCCATTATAATCGTCAATTCGTGCGACCATTTGTAATACACATCATGATACCTAACATATTCCTGATAAAGCAGAAAATATACCAGACGGTGCGCAAAACCGATGGTGCGAAAAAATTAAGATTGCTCGAAGAAAAAATAACCAAAAAATTGTTCTCTTAATTTTTTCAGATTTCAAGGAAATGACGTCACGCTGTGACAATTCGGGTGACGACGATGGGTGAGTGTTAAAATTATCATTCGTTTTTTGCCAATATACTCTGACATTACTTTCTGATGTTTTTTTTTTTTTCAAACTTTATCGCCGTACAACGTACAATGAGTTTTTGACGTATTAAGCGAATAATTGATTAATATAATGAAAAATTGATTGAGTCGTACTTTCAACGAAAAATGAATAAAATAGTGAGCGTTGTGTGCGAAGTGGAAAAAAAAAATCCGGAAGTTAGTTGAATTATAGCAACGACAATCGTGCGCAGCCCGCATGCTTCTCATTGCGACGCTCAATCTTATCTCAGGACAGTTCCGAAGACACTTTATTGTCCTCTCTTTAAAATTAAGAACCTCAAAAGTACGTTATAAAAGTACGTTACTAACCGAACCACGAGAGTTTCTCACGTTAACAATGTTTTCATCTTCTTCTTCTTCGTCTTTTCTTTTTCTTAAATCCCCTACACGAGATTTCCATCATTTTCATCGAAATTCACACACGCGATACTAAACTCCCACGTTCCGCACATCCCCCTCAAGAATTCATTGATCTTTCATTCAACGTATATACACGATCGTCGAGGTACATTGTACAACAGTCGGTATGCGGAACCCCTCGTTGAAAACGATAGAGAATGACGAGCGAGTCCGTGAAAAAAAAATCTCTGGCAATAGCCCCGAGGATATTTCCATTGGTTTCATTATTAAACGCGCCACAAAACGCTTGTAACATAAACGCGGAAGTGCACGCGTTGAAAAATCGTCGTAAAACTGTGACTGGGGTCTTCCATTCGCCCGCGTTGACCTTATATATATATATGGACCATAAGAATTCATTGAATAACTCCGGTGAGCACCGAAAATGTGTTTTCTGGTTGGTAGGACGAAATTCTCGTCAATATATACGCCCCGGATTCTTAAGATCTCAGCTGACTGGCGCCATTTGCCTATGAACCTTCTCCGAAGACCCGCGACAAACGACGCCACCACCTTTTTCTAGTTTCACCGAGGCTTCTTGGAAGTTTGGCACGAGACACAGACGCCCGTGCAACTGAAGTGCAGGGAAATATCAAAGAGAGCGCGTACTCGCGGTGCATTGCAATCTTTCGTTTCTTTTTTTTTTTTTTCTCTTTCCTTTTCATTCGAATCTCCGATGGTGTTGATGCTGTGTTTATTTGTGTGTGTATGTGGGGCGTCTGTAAGGTGAGCTCGGTCAAGAGAAGCTGCGAACCACGTCGACGTTAAAAACGGTCCAGGACACAGGAGCTCCTTTTCTTTTCCTCGCGAGCAAAAGGAATACGTGCCGACACGTTCTGGCAGATCTTCTTCGGAATGCATCGAAATGGACCGAAAATCCTACGAAATTCATCCCCCCCCATCACCAATGTTTTCTTTCTCCGCCTATGTGGGTGTAAAGTTTAAACGTGCGCGGGGTCGTTCATGAGAGGAGGCTCGAAGAGAAACGGCGAACGAATAAGATGAACCAAGAGATGAAGGGAGACAATGCTTGTGCAAACGGTTCGGCTATGCAGGATTCTTAGACACCAAGAGTTCCCATGAGGTCCTCCAGATCGGGAGACGCCATAGAGTTTACAAAACATGCTTCGGGCGACAGGTTATACCATACATACCTTCCTGGCTATTCGAGTATGTGTGTGAAACTTCCCGTAACGCTTCGTGAAGCTTCTTAGGATATATTTTCTCTCTTTGGGCGCGCGCGCGCGCACGCTTGAAAGGTCCATTTTTGGGCTATTCCCGGTACTCCTCGGTCTTGTTTCCTTCCTCCTTCCACAACTTGGTCGGTGGTTTACTGGTCACGACCTCCCGGCAAGTGGGTGGACTGTGAACAGAGATGAACAAACGTCGGTAGGCTCTCTCTGAATATCGGAAAGTCGCAGACTTCCGATGAACAGAAAAGCCCCGTGGAGGCAAAGTGGCGAAAGAGACAGGTACGAAGCACCGTACCATGAGGTGCCATTGTTACATCCTGTCGTATATTTCGTTCCCTCTACGTTTTTTTTTACACCTTTATTTTACAATTAGCTCGCGGCGGTGCGTGCTTTCGTCGGGAAGACGCGGTGTATTGAAAAAAGAAAAAAAAACGAAGATTTACGCTCGAGCGGATTTTATGGACTTGTTGAAACTGCCTTTTTCTAGAATCTCTTATCACCCCGCTTTGTCGAAAGGGCCCGAGCGGAATTGATCGAAATTTTCGCATTTTCACGGCTGATTAATCGCAAAGCGTCAACGACCATTCGTTTTTGCCGTAGTTGACGGGAAGCAACGACTAATCGATGAACATTTTCGTGCGTCGATGAGTTAGGAAATTAAATTATCGACTGGATGCTATTTTTTACGATTTATTCACGACCGACTATGAATTAGATGTCAAATGGCAAATTGTCAAATTCCATTGACACTCGAGGAATATACGAATCGGTGATTTTTATTTTGCAACGGAAATGGGGGTTGCGATTGTTGCGTGATACATTTCTCGACCGGAAAATGGAAGACTTTGGTCTATTGCGGTCGAGGAAGAGGAAAAAAAAACGGTCAATTTTCATCGAATTGCATTTAAGATAGTAGTCTGGTAACTTAAGCCGATCTTCATGTCTTTTTTGAAGGGCGTTTTTTTGTAGGAAAATAAAAATGAATCGTTTTGGATATTTAGGATGTTTTTATCTACATATTAAAGATACAAAAAAAAATTTTTTTGAAAAAATTTAATAGTTTATTATTATTATTATTATTGATCGAAGTTGACACCTCGAAAAAAAAGCGCGTGGGTGGCCCCGGTGATTTTGGCTCTCGATGTTATCTGAAAACAAAAATTCTTGATAATTCTTAATCTATAGACATGTCATTCTGGTCGGAACTACTGAAGTTAAATTTCATGGATAAATAACAAAATGGCGGACTTTGGAAAAAAAAGTCCTTTTATTTTAGCAAAGAAGGGGTTGTAAAATAAAAAGTTAGGGGTGAAAAAATTTCTCGATAGTTCCGACGAGAACTATAAGCGTGTGGAGTAGCCTGTTAAAATTTGAAAGCAATCGGTTCGGTAGAAAAAAAGTTAGGACCCGGGCTGACCAGAAAACCATTGTTTTGAGAAAAACGCCTTTAAAATTCAACAACAGATTTTCATAACTAAACTCATACTTACGTTAATCGTCTATGCCTGGAGCGTATAATATGCCTTCATCCTCTTCATAGGCATCATTTTCCGCAACTTTGTCCGCTCTGTGACTCTCTCGGTTTTTTTAACCCAAGTTACCAGACTACTACCTTAAAAGAAAAGAAGGGTTGTCGCGGATGTGTCGTTTCCTTTGACATCGGAATGCGTGTATCTGCAGTTTGAGCGATAATCTCACGATCGTCACCGATACACGAATCTTCCTTCCTACTTATTTTTTTTTCTCTCGCTCTTCTCTCCTTTTTTTTTCACGATAAAACTTCATTCAGGATTTATGTAGTGGGCGTTTCAACGTCGAGACGAGTTTACCTGTATTATAAGAGTCCCTCTCTCTCTCTCTCTCTCTCTCTATCTTTCTCTGTCGTGTTTGAGGATTTACGAACTTCTCTCTGTGCGCGAGAGATTGCTGTGTGTTAGTCGAGAGAGCAGGTCCAACGAATTCACATTGCGGTTGGCGAGGGTGGGATGGGACAGAGGTTTAAAGGTACAAAACGGTTATTTCTCCTTCGTTCGAGAGAGCGAGTGAGCACCCACTCTCTCACGGAGAATGAAAAGCTGAGATGGGGAAAAATGTCTATTGGTCGTGGAAAGAACTCGAAGTACACCATCGTTCTCGTGCTCTTGCGGAAGTCTTTTGTCGGGCGCACGCAGAATCGCGCCGCTCTCTTTAGCTCTCTTACACGGTAATACACATGTACAGTGCACACGTATTGGTACATAAAGAAAACCCGACGATTATAATTCGTCTCGAATACTTTCCACGATTTCCTCGTATTTTCACGTTCGATTTGACCGTCCATGATCCGGAATGTATCGGGAATTAGACACGCCTTAGATTCGCCACTTTTACGAGCTACTCGGGGGTTTTTTAAATTTTTTTCGATTTTTTATGAGAATTCATAGCTCCTCGCGCCTTTACAACTCTCTTTTTTCCATCATGAAATTTAACTTTCATCGTTATCCTGAGAGTCGGAAAATTATTCGAAGGGCTCATTGACGGTTTAATATGTCCGGAACGTAAAATTTCATATAAATAGCCATTGATTAAACGAAAACCAACATTTCCTGTAGTCTTAACTCTTCGAGGCACGGTATATCTCGCCTGTCTCATTGACGACGGAGGGTCCCCGATTAAAAGTCCAAAAAAGCGTCCTATTTGTTAATTTTGCGGAAAATAATTAATCATTGAAAATTCCAAACGAGAAATTGCTCGAAATGATTTTCTGGTTGTGGAAAAGAAAATATTCAGATGAGTATATAAAAAATTTTAGGCCATATTATAGATGTATGTTCAATTTGTATTGCGTATCCAGGCGGGGATGGATTAGTTTGAGAATTTTGGCAAATAATTTCCAAACTTTATTTTTCAAATTTTTGGTCAGTTGATTGTTCTCATTTTACGATTATATTTTATTTTTGCTTCAAGGTAGTATGTCGGTAGGCCCGACCGCTAGACGGTTTTTATTGTTCTTCCTCGTCTTTGCGATATAGCATTGTCCTCGATAATTTTATGACTCTCTGTACGTACGACGCGGCTTTTTTCATCCAATGAATCGTAAAAAAAATTGACCACTCGAATTTTTAGTGCCCCGAAGAGCATATTGCTCCCGCTGGTGAGTCACGAAAGACTTCGTCTTCCCGAGAGTGGGACGTAATACATTTTGCTAAATTTATCGATAACTTAAGGGAGGAAATAGGCTTAGGACAGCGTTTTCTCAATGATTTTCATGAATTTTTTTATAGTATAAAAAATGTATATAATTCATTGAAACTTTGAGAATATTTTATGCATATATTTAAGTATATACTATAAAATTTTTGAAGAATTTCCTTGAAAAACACCGAAGATATTAGCAACCCCATATTGCCGGTCACAATCAGACTCAGCATTTTGCGTACATTCTGGAAGCCGCAATTTTCATCTGAAATCAAACGAGGTTGGAATTTACTTTTATTACATGCCTCTCTTCCATATGAACCTAAATGCTGTCAAAAAAATAGAAAATTGAATTTTTTACACGGATCAAAACGAAAAAGCATGATTTTTTGCCATTTTTTACAACTTTATTTGCAAAAAAAAAATTATTTTAAATAATGATAATATTCCGATTTTAGGTTCATATAGAGCGCAACACTATGAAGAAAGTAACTGCCAATTTTCAAAAAGATTGGTTGAAAACTTTTCAAACTAGCGTGTACGCAAGTTAAAAAAAAAGTCGTTAGCGTGGCGCGTTCGGGGCCTGAAGGAGAGCTACTCACTTTAATGGCTTATAACAATAGAACGAGTCGGAATTTTCATTTAAAATTTTGGGAACATATTTTTCAATAGTTTTACTAACAATTTATGAAATATAAAAAAAATCGATTTTTTGAACCGTCAACCCTATTTCCTCCCTTAAGGCCCTTTTGTTGGTTCGTAAAATGTTCTGGTCGAAGAGCCATTTAATCGCGGTTCTATCGGTAGCTGTTTTCACTTGCCCAGATCATACAACTCAAATGACGATAAACATTTTTTTTTTTATTTTTTAGTTTCTTTTTAAATATTTTGAATTCAACGGTCTCGCGAATGATGATTTGAGCGAGATAATTCGTCATAGATTTCACGATATTGATAATTCCGAATCTCATACTAATACCAACTAAAATAGTCGTCGAAAAATCGGATATTTACCAAAAAAAAAACAAAAATGAAAGGAATTCTAACGAAAGCACGTGCTTTTTATTTAGTTTATTGTCAATTAAGTTTAAAAACGTAAATTAGTCATTAATTCGAGCGCTAATAATTTTATAATATGTGAATTTTTAATTATCGCAAAATTCACTTTTTAGTCGTTTCGACATTTAACTTCATTATTCATCGCGTATTTAGTGATTTTAACGCGCAGTATGTTCATTTTTAAACACACAAACTTCGTTATTTCTTTTTTTTTCGACCGTTGCGTATTTATAGCTTGTATCGGCGAACACTCTTCTGACCCACTTACGCCACTCCCCCCCTTCATAAATGTACACTTGTGAACATATATATGGTAAAAGGGTATATGTACCACGCGATAACGATGGATAGCTGAAAATGAAAAAAATAGCATGCACAAGCGGCGACCGTACTATTGCAAATGTTTCATTTACTAGTGTTTTTGTAACGGTACGATGCTATGGTCAATATGAAAAAAAATAGGCTGTTCATTTCTTGTTTTCAATTATTTAATTTTTTTTTACAAAATTAATTCCTCCGTTCAGTATGCATTTGTAATTAATTCAATTGAAATGATTGATGATTTTTTAACGTGGGCATACATCAGTTAAGGAGAGGATATTCAGAAAAATAAATAATTCAGAAAAATTCGACTTGATGAAATTTTAATATTCAATTAATGGGATTATTTATTTAGAATGAATCACGTAGATTATCTTAGATATGACTTTTCGTTAAATTTTATTTATTTTCTTCAGTGAGATTTGTAGAAAACATTTAAAAAATTATCAAACGGACGACACTGAGATTAAATCGTTTTTATTATTATTTTTTATTTTTTCGTTCAAATAAAATGTTAAATTAAAAATTAATTTTTATCAATTTATTTTTGACAATTTCGAAAGTTTCGTCGGTTTCTTAAAGAGAGCATTGTCGATTCTCGGGGGATGTTTTTCTTCGTAGGAACTTGCCAGCCGGCAAGGGTTGACGAAGGTTTCGTTTCGCTCGGTAACTCTCCCTCGAGGGATTAATATTTTTTCTCCCCCCCCCCCCCTGCCCCCCGGTAATGTCCTCGTGCCACCCGGTTACCTAGTCTCACGAGCCGAACATTATTCTCTTTGTTGTAATTATCGGTATTGTCGCTATATGATCTCTGTCATATTATCAATGGGTTGAAAAAGTCCCGTCGTGTTCTTTCTTTTTTTTTCTTCTATACACTGTGCTGGGCGAACAGCATGTAGATGTAAAAGCCTCGGACAGTTGTTTTCACGCTCGACAGAGAATAAACCGTTTTTGTGGAAAAAAAAAGAATTATTTGACAAATTTCACTTAAAAAAATTATCGTTATAATCTGAAATAAATTTAATGATGCATTACTTTTTTATCTTAATTCGAAACTAAAATAGTTGCATTCATTATTTGCTTCAATCAATTATAACGTGTCCAGGACTAAAAATTTTTAAGAAATTCGGTTTTTTTTTTCAATAAAATATTCATTCAATCGTACCGTCTAATTTTTTTTTTCTCTAATAATGAAAAAATATCATTACCGCTATTAAAACAAATGAAATTCTCATTAAAAATGTTAATGTCACAGACAGAAATATATATTTTTCTCATTGCAGCTTCGAACTCGTAAAAATCGAATTTGCATCTTCTCGATCGTCGATCAAAAATTCGTCTTCCAAGACAGTTTCTTCGAATCGTTCAATAAAAGAGAAGAAACGGGGCGAGAGACAAAAAATTTCACACCCTGTCACGTCGAATTTTCCTTGGTTCTCAATCGATATACGTTCAATTCGGTTTTTCGGCGTGTCAGCAAGGAAAAGAAGGCTCCTTTCCCTATGTATACTGATGAAATTATACGGATCGGGGATAATACCCTCGTGCCCCGTCAAGGAAGTCCAAGAGACCTCATGACGTTGTCGTCAACCGGATGTGAGGCTACGGGTCAAACCCCTTTTTTATTTTATTTTTTTCGTCGTATACACGGGTTCAATATACGTGTATATAAGCATTTATTTAGCTTATATACATGCGATCACTTTATTCAATGCAAGTGACTGTCGGGCACACGGTTGTAGTCGTTATAATTCTCCGGTCGACGTTCGGGTTCTCTCGTTCATTTTAGCAGCAAAGTCATTTTCTTGTCCCTGACGCCCTCTCTCCCCCAATCATAACGAATAATTCTCGCAAACGTTTTTCGCGCCTTCCTTTCTTACGGTTGCACCTCCCATGGACTTTCGGAACGTTTCAATTTTTGCGGTTTTCGAGCCTCTTTGGGAAACGTTCCATTTAAAATCGGAAACTGTCGGCAAGATTTAAAGTAATGAACATGACCACCCGAAAGTGATTTTTTTTTTTCTACAAGGGCTGCACAGGGCAAAACATCAAAAAAGTTAAATAAATATAATCAATTTATTAATTCGATTGTTGGTTGTGTTCGATTGAAAAAAATCATCGAAAATAACTACTTGATTCTTTAAAAAAATATGAAAAATTTATTATATGAAAATAGATGTTCCAAATCGCGCGTTATTATTTTTACGTAAATATTTTTAGTTTCTCTTCCTCTTCCTTCGCCGTCCGCCCTCCTATAATTGCAAATTCTTAATCTCGGCTCTTACCATTGAGGTCTCAAGAAATCCCGTATGAAAAAATCGTAAATTCACTTCTTCTCGCTTTTCTGAATTTCTTCTGACATTGTCACCGTGTATTTTGCGAATTAGTTTCTTTTTTAATGCACGTACAAATTTCTTAACTAATTGCCATTTGAGGAAGAAAACGGAGTTAAAAAATATTCATTTTACCCAGATTTACGATCGAGGAAACGATTGGATTTGTCAGTAACCCAGTGCAGTAACGTATGGGAAGATAGATGCCGCAACAAATAATCATAACATGGTAAAGATTGTGGAATGATCCATCAAAATTTGTCATGCAATTATACATTTCGTCACAAAATCATTTTGAATTGACATAAAAATGGTTTCTCCAACGATTAGATCCTCCTTGATCTTTTTGGCGATTTTTCACGTCTCGGCACGAATCCTCCGGTACCGCCCTCTCTCTCTCTCTCTCTCTCTCTTTCTCTCTCTCTCTCTCTCTGTGCCGGAAAACCATTTTTCCATCAATTCTCGAAGGATCGTTGAAAAAAAGAATATCGTTCTCGTTCCCGCTGTTATTAAATAGTCTCTGATGTGCAAAAAAACAGGTATTTTTCTGGGAAAATCAATGGGGGAAACTATAGAGGGATGAAAATTGATGATGCTTTCAGGGGAGGATAAAAGAAAACGTTAAAACGGGTGGGTGCGTGGATTTGATGATTGGCTGATGACGTTGCAGCCGAACGAGTCAATTCGGATAATTTTAAAAATGAGAAGAAGCAAAATTGTTCACTTTAAAAATAATTGTAAATTTATGTTTGAAGAAGAGAAAAAAAGTTTTCTAATAAAAAACGTTTTCGTCAGTTTAACGGTTGTCTCACTTTAAATCCGTGAGTTCAAATTCACATAACGTGTTCTCCTCGATGTTACACATAGATCATGAATCCTTCATCGACGATCCTAGAGGAGCTAAAGAGCTACGAAAGTGTAACGGATAGTCCTGAGAACAAAATGAGCCTAACGAGCGTGACACTCGAGGATAAAACCCAAAAAGCGTCCTTAAAATCGAAAAAAAAAGCATCACTATTGCCCGAACCTCGGGGAAAGAACCCTTCTACCTTTACCATTATCATTATTCTCCTACCCTCTCGGAATATCACTTTTACCCCTAAAAAAAAAGTAAAAAGCAGTACAGCTCAAACGTTCATTTGAGAGTAATGACGACCGGAAAAGTGGCCAAATACATCTTTTTCTCTTGCTCAACCCCATTTTTCGATGATTTAGTGGGAACTTTTACTTCCCTCGTTATTTTCTCACACTAAATAATATCCCCCGAAATTTGGGAATCGAATTCGCAAGATGTAGTCGAATGAAAAAGGACAAAAAAAGATCACGAGAAATTTCCGGGAAACTGGCGCGAAGGAATTTTTGTTCGTGTATATATATATATATATAATGAATATAGGAAATAGGCGCGCGTGTACTTAAAGGACCTCGCGAGTTCCCACGTGGTAGGTGGCGCGTAAACTGCTTTATATTTATTTTCGTACTCGTGCCCGCGTTCTCATCGTATTATACTCCAAATGCATTATTGTACATACATACAGATATATAGAGATATATCTATATCCAATACGCCCCCACAATGAAGCTTACCAATTGGTATGTGAATTTGAGCACAAGCTAGCACCCACCTTTTCATACACGTATACATACAGGGTGTCCCAAAACTGGGACGTCAGAGTGACAGAGGGGTTAGATTGGCGCTCCGGATCTATCAGAATAAACAAATATTGAGATTGTTATGCGGGTATAAAAAAATAAATGTTAGAAGTGATATAGTTGTTAAAATTAAAGTAACAGTAAAAATGTTTAGTTGTAAAATTATAAATATAGAAAATCATTTTATTAAAAATCCATAAAAGGCCGGGTGTTCTCTAGTGGACAGAAGAAAAATCTCATGGTTTTCGAGAAAAATCGCCTTTTTTGATATCCCGAAAAATTGCTACCTAATACTTGTTACTCTGCAACCATTGCTATGAATTTCATTTGGGTTCATTAATATTTTGTTCCTAAAATATGTGGCGTTTGGTGCATTAGGGTTGGAGGTAAAAAATTTGAACACATGCTGTAAAAATTAAATAAATCATTGAATATTATTTTTTATCTCGCTGTTTTCGTTTGTGTTTCTGACCACTTTAGGATTTCGTGTGAATTTGGAGTTTGCTTACGATTTGAATTTTTATAGCAATGGTATGCAGAATAAAAAGTACTAGGTAGCGATTTTCCGAAAAATCAAAAAAGACGATTTTTCTCGAAAACCATGAGACTTTTATTGAGGTCATATTTGTTCATTCTGATAGGTACGGAGCCAATTTAACCCTCGTGTCACTCTGACGTGCTAGTTTTGGGACACCCTGTATATAACATTTAGTGTCTACCATCATTCTGAATTGCTGCAGGGACCACGAAACATAGAGGAGACCGCTATTTCAGCCGAGAGGTTTAAAGTTTAAATACCCAAGCTCGTATAAATGACGTGGGTGAAGGGTCGAAGAAGGGAAAAGAGGTAGCGAGAGAAATAATGTAAACGGCTGGAGAAACGCGAGATTGCGTGACATAGAGAGAAAAAAGGAGAAAATTGTTGTCTTAACGAAGTAATAAATGGGAAAAAAGGTGCGAGAGAGACAAAAATATTGAGTTAAAAGGAGAAAAAAAATTTCAAGTGAAAAAGAACCAACTGTTAGAAAATAAAAGAGGACGAATAAGAGCTTGGTAAATTTTGTGGCTTACGCTTTTTCGTTTGGTAGCAGTCGACATGGGCGAAAGGGAAGAATGTGAAGAAATTGGAAATTAAAAATTGTTTTTACGTCTTTACCTATAATATTTAATTATCTCGTTACTTTTTAAGGAAGAATGACAAATAAACGAGAGAGAGGAAGATACAAAGAGAATAAAGGAAAGATAAGGGAAAATATTGAAAACGAGCGAGAAAAATCGATCAACTATTGACATACAAAATGGTGTAATTAACATTCTATTAAGGGGGGAAATAGGGTTAGGGCAGCGTTTTCTCAATGATTTTCATGAATTTTTTTATAGTATAAAAATGAATATAATTTATTGAAACTTTGAGAATATTTTATACATATATTTAAGTATATACTATAAAATTTTTTAAGAATTTTCTTGAAAAACACCGGGGATATTAGCGACCCCATATTGCAGGTCACAATCAGACTCAGCATTTTGCGTACATTCTGGAAGCCGCAATTTTCATCTGAAATCAAACGAGGTTGGAATTTACTTTTGTTATATGTCTCTCTTCTATATTAACCTAAATGCTATCAAAAACATCGAAAATTGAATTTTTAATAGGGGTCAAAACAAAAAAGCATGATTTTTTGCCATTTTTTACAACTTTATTTGCAAAAAAAAATTATTTTAAATAATTTTTTACGCAGGTTAAAAAAAAGTCGTTTTCAGAAAAACGCGTTTGAAAAAATAGTACCAAGAAAAACAAGCAATATGGGGTCGATAATATTTTATAGTATATACTTAAATATATGTATAAGATATCCTCAAAGTTTCAATAAATTATATTCATTTTTTATACTATAAAAAAATTCATGAAAATCATTGGGAAAACGCTGTCCTAACCCCATTTCCCCCCTTAATGGCTTATAACAATAGAACGAGCCGGAATTTTCATTTAAAATTTCGGGAACATATTTTTCAATAGTTTTACTAACAATTTATGAAATAAAAAAAAAATCGATTTTTTATACCGTCTAACCCTATTTCCTCCCTTAAGTGTGTTAAATCGTGCAGGTCACGCCTTTTTGTGTGTTAGTAGTCGACGTAGGTTAAGGCAAGCCAAGGAAAAAAGGGCGAGAGGACAAAAATATATGGGTAAAGGTAAATTTCAAAAAGAGGGAGAGAGAGCAAAAATATATAAGGTAAATGAAGAATAACGTGAGAGCGAGCAAAAAGTATCTAGGCCAAGAAATAGAAGCGAGAGAGGGATAATGTGAACGTAAAGGGAAAAAGAGATGAAAACAAAATATCCCGGTTTAGGTAAGTGCAAGAGAAGGAAAACGAGAGAGCAAAAAAAAATTTGGGTGTAAAGGGGGAAAAAAAAAGAATGAAAATCGTGAGAGAAAGAGAGAGATAAAAAAAAGTTTAGCTATAGCTATACATATAGTTTTCCCACTCCATGTACATACAGTCCGTGCCATCGTGTGAGTTCACCCGCGTTGAACGGACGGACTGGCGAACAGGAGGGGAGCGAGAGAGAAAGGGTCTTTCGGTTAGAGTCCATAGTATTTCGTTGACGGCCTCGTCGTTCATTCAAAACTTTGGTTCATTCATCCAAATTCCACGGCACCGCGTTCTCTCTCATTCTCTCGCTCTCTCTTGCTCCCTCGTCCTCCCTCGCAGTGTGCTCGAGTTTTCACTCGAAACTTGTGTTACTATACGATTTACACTCGTGCTCCTCTCGATCCGTTGTACTGCCATGGCTCCGCTTCATTTTTTTTTTTTTTTTTTACGGTTACGTCTCGTCGGTTACGTTTCAATGGACTGTTGAGTTTTTATGGAGTTTTTTTGTTGTTGTTGTTGTACCGTGCTTATTCGGTTAATCTTCCCGGCGGAAAATGGTCTCGATCGAATGACCATGAGAGATCTTAAGCCAGAGGGGCTGTCGCAACATTTTTTTGCAGCAGAATTATTTTTTCCGTCGTGTTAATCGAAGAATTCCTTCATTGAATTTCTAGTTTTTTTTTTTTTTCTTCAAATTATTCTATTGAATGTTTAAACGTTCAGAGATTGTTGGGGATGGTACCTTCGAGTGGGAGAATTTTTTTTTATTCCACATCTTAAACTTTTGTTTTGTTCATTTATTTATTTAGCGCTGATATTTATGATTTACTGGATTTTAGAGGAATTTCTTTTAACGCTCAAGATTTTGGTTTTCTTATCGCTAAAATTATTATGGACGTTTGGCAAAAAAATTAAATAGAGAATCGATACCAAGTTTTTTCTGTTTATTTTCGTTTTATTCATTGACATTTATGAAATGTTAGTGTTGAATCTTGCTGGAAATTAGAGGAATGGATTTTTAAGGGTTCACATTTGTGTAAAGCGAAAATTCTTCTGTAGATTTAAAAAAAAAGTCGAAATTCAAAGATAGACAATGAATTTTGTCTATTTATTTGTTGTATTTTGAAACACAAAAGAGCATAGAATTAATATCCTTGTTATTTGTCTCATTATTTATTTATTCATTTATCAGACATTCTGTGTTAGTGTTTAGCGTGGAATTTGAAGAAATTGCTTTTTAGTTTAAGAAGAATTCTTGTTCTCTGAGGCACAAAGTTTTCGCTGTTTCTCGGTAAACAGGTAATACAAAAGCAGAGATCGGTGGGACATATAAACTCTGAGGATATTGTGTTGGCAAAGAAGTTTGCCGACGTCAAAAGTGTGAGAGGCTCCTAGCAGGTGACGTCAAAGGGTGTTAGAGATCGTAAAAAGCTCTTGGTACGTGCTGTACTAGTTGAAGAGATTTAACGGACTATATATATGAATGCCATAGTTGTGTAGCACGGGTGCTAGAAAAATAGTTTTCCCGTCGGCCGGATATACATGCACATTGTACATAGAAATATATATATATATATATATATATATTCCACGTGTTAGTTCTATTGTGAAGTTTAGTCCTTTCTCGTCGTTCTTTGTACTTCCGTGGTTTTCGAGGTGTGTGGCAGGAGGAATCCCACCAGGAAGTACCTTCCTTTCTTTCCTCAGCAAATTTGTCTTAGAATATCCGACGGTGAGAACTATCGATTTGTCGACTCTCGTACTTAACGAAACAAAATATATATATGCCCGTGAATAATCGTTATTGACTCAGTAAAATATCGTCTAATCTCTCACTTCCATACCATTCGTGACAGTAATTGAAAATATCATTTTTTTTTGGCTTAATTAACTTTTTTCTTTCTTTTCATTATTTTTATATTAGCTGATATATTTTTGTAATTGCCCGATTAAGTATTTCATTATATCACGTGATAGACAATGACATTTGAAAAATAAATAATAAGTTTCGTGTAGAAAAAAATACAAGTTAAATGTGCAAGAAGTAAATTTGTACTTTTTGTTTGGTCGAGTTATTTTTTCTCTGGCGCTTTCTAAGAATATTGCCAATGACCTATGTATTATATATGCGGTAATTTGGCATTTCCGATAAAGAAAAGAAGGAGAATAAAAAATGAAAAAAAATATATATATGCCCGTGAATAATCGTTATTGACTCAGTAAAATATCGTCTAATTCCTCACTCCCATACCATTCGTGACAGTAATTGAAAATATCATTTTTTTTGGCTCAATTAACTTTTTTCTTTCTTTTCATTATTTTTATATTAGCCGATATATTTTTGTAATTGCCCGATTAAGTATTTCATTATATCACTCGATAGACAATGACATTTGAAAAATAAATAATAAAAATTGTGTAGAAAAAAATACAAGTTAAATGTGCAAGAAGTAAATTTGTACTTTTTGTTTGGCCGAGTTATTTTTTCTCTGGCGCTTTCTAAGAATATTGCCAATGACCTATGTATTATATATGCGGTAATTTGGCATTTCCGATAAAGAAAAGAAGGAGAATAAAAAATGAAAAAAAATATATATATGCCCGTGAATAATCGTTATTGACTCAGTAAAATATCGTCTAATCCCTCACTTCCATACCATTCGCGACAGTAATCGAAAATATCATTTTTTTTGGCTTAATTAACTTTTTTCTTTCTTTTCATTATTTTTATATTAGCCGATATATTTTTGTAATTGCCCGATTAAGTATTTCATTATATCACGTGATAGACAATGACATTTGAACAATAAATAATAAGTATTGTGTAGAAAAAAATACAAGTTAAATGTGCAAGAAGTAAATTTGTGCTTTTTGTTTGGTCGAGTTATTTTTTCCCTGACGCTTTCTAAGAATATTGCCGATGACCTATGTATATGGGGTAATTTGGCATTTCCGATAAAGAAGAAAAAAGAAGAAAAGCAAACGAAATTAGATAACGCTTGTATAATCGAGTTATTTAATATATAGGTCACAAGGTGATGTTGAGATTTTATAATTTACGTTGTGGCGCGCGTTGCGGTTGGTCCAGAGAATTCCCGCGCGCGGGATTCTTCCTCTCCTCATCGTTCGTCGTGTTTTTGACCGCCTACGAACCGCGCGCCGACAACCATACTTCTTCGTAGGCAACCTATACACTCGTTTGACCGGTGGTTGGGAAAAAAGGGTTGTCAGTTCGTGTACAGATTTTTAAACCCTCTCTTTCGTTGCATCTTCGTTTCTCACAATATTCCTTGTTTGCTCTGCTCCTATATTGAAATTCAATGTGAAAGGTCGTGGAAATGACGAGTGAACAAGTTTTTCGTTGATCAATAAAGTAGCAGTGATCGGAATTGGATTTTTGTTATAAATCAAGGAAAAATAAGATCGTTAAAAATTTTCAACGTATTTCCCATTTTATCGTTTCGTTGTTTGGGTTTATTTGGGTTCAATCAACGATCGAAGTCGTTTGTTATTTAGTAATGTAACTACCGTTTTTTTTTCATTCATTCATACTGAGCTAAGGTATATTGGAAATTTTACGAATTTTTTATTTGATCCACCCTTTGGTTTTCATTATTTTGAGAATTCGTAGACAATCGGTATCACGATCAAATGACAAAATCATTAAGATCGAGTTTGAGAACCCCTGAATGTACGAACCACTTTTGTTTTATTATTTACGATCCTGGCTCCCTTTTCCGTCTCTAACGAATATCCTTTAGCCCAGTGGACCCTTTTTTTTCCGCGAATTCCAACGCGCCGCTATCACTTGATTCGTCGTTGCAATTTTTCAGTTCGATCAAAACAAATTGTCGCTTACAAATTAATTTTTTTTCTCTTCATATTACCAAATTATCTATGTTAAAAAATCATCGTTTCAAAAACTGATCTATTTATTTTTCAAATTCTTCATTTTTGCTGGTAATTACATTTTCGTTAATGTCACTTAAAATGGGGGGAATGGGGGGAGAGAAAAAGATGAACACTTACTAAGTTATCTTCGTGGTCTCGTAAGAACTTGAGATAAACGAAAATCCCCTCAGCTTCTGAAATGAATACGCAGTTTCTTCTCCATCTCTCGATTTCTCACTCTTTTCTCTCTCTCTCTCTCTCTCTCTTTCGCGTTTCTCGTGGTTGACCGTTAAAAAATAAAGCAAATGAACCGCGCGAGAGCGAAGAGAGATGGCGAAAGAGGAGAGAGAGCCCACGAAGGAATAATGTACACTTGAAGACCAAGAGAGAAAGAGAGAAAGAGTGTGAGAGAGCGAGAGAGAAAAAGTGATGGAGAGAGGGATGGAAACGACCACCGGAGTGCCTTGGACAAAACCTTACCCCGAGTAACCAATAACGCCCACGGTTCTTCCAGCTCTTTTTATAAAAAGTATATGCGTGCTCGGAGTGCTGCGCGAGGATGAGGCTCCCTGTCCGCGTGGTTAGTGCCGAGAGAGATCTCCTCTGCACACATGTGATTTAAATGGCCAGACATTTAAACCTCCTGTATACTCTCTACATATATAAGAATTCTCCTTTTTTTTTCTTTTTTTTTCTTTTATTTTTATTCACTCCCCACCTTTCACGACAAGTGCAATTCAAGGACGTCTTTGAATTTTTTTTCCTTCTCGTATCAAGTCCCGAATCTCCTCGTCTCACTCTCACGGATTGTCCTCGAGTTAACACGTGGTGTCTTGTATACACACGGAACGAATTAATTAATTCGTCGTTTTCGCCGTTTGGTCGATAAATTAAATCGCACCCGACAGACGAGTGGCAACCCAGAGAGCGCGATTAACACACGAGCCTCAAGAATTTCGTCTCACTGATCTTCAGTCGTTTTTTTTTTTTTTTTTCTTAATTCTGAACCATGCTGTTACTTAATCGGGAATTTTTAAATACTATTTTTGTCTTTTATCTCGTATGTGATGGTTCGATAGTATTTGACAGGTATTTATTTTTAACATTTTTTCACGTTATCTGATTTAACGTTCAATTTTTTTGCTATTCTTATAGATTGAGGGAACATTTTATGACAATATATTAGGAGCGATAGATATTGATGAAAATATTTATTTGTCGATTTTTCTTTTCATCTTTGTTACTCCAATCATAATTTTGACGCTTCAGCAATCGAGATTAATTGATTATCTAACACCGAAGTGTTCGTTATTATTAGAGAAAATAAAATGAAATTTCGTTAAGATTTTTCAACACTAATAAGATTTTGTCTCTCCGAGATTATGAAGAAATAAAAATCGAGATAAAAATCATTTAATACTTGGAAATTTCGTCCCTTATTTAATTATTAATTTATCGTTTTTTTTTAATCACCTATCTCTTGTTTGTTTTCAGTTAAAAAAAAAAACATTCGACACACTTTCTCGATCGAAATTATTTTTCTAAATCGAATATATTCAATAAATCTTATTTCGTCGACGCGACGATAAGTTGATTATCGTTTCCATCTGGAATAAATTAAAATACCGCCAATTAAAGTTTAATAACCCTTTCTGCCTTGAATAATGTATACGAAATAATATATGGGGTATTCTCCACCCCATTACATTCTCGAACGACGGCTGCAACGAAGAAATTACGAGAAAAAAATAATTCAAATCTTCCAAGACTTCTCGTTTCACTTTGAACTTTAAGGAGGTTAACTCGTTGCTAAGCGTGTTAAACCAATTTCAAATATCTTCGAAACTACAAGTACTCTTAATTTCGTTTAATCCTAACGCTTCTCGCGGAACTTTTTTTTGTCTTCCGGACGAAAAATTCAATGCGAAAAATCAAGAATTTTAAACGAGGATCTTACGATGAGAAATTTCCTTTATCGGCCGTTTTAAACACATATTTCACACACTCAGCGATTAGATAACTCAGGTAACAAAATTGTTACTCGTACATTGGGTTTTTGGGATTCTATCGAGTTCCAAAAAAAACAGAAAAAAAAAAGTTGGGTCACCGGATATTTGCCAAAGAAATACTAAGAGAACGCGATCGCGAAAACTCATACTTAACACTTAATGAGTGAAAATCAATTTTATAATTTTACGAACATTCATATGTTATTAATTTAATCTCTCGTCGATGATTGGACTATCGTTTCACGTGAATATCACAATGAAAACTACATTAACGTTCGATTCCTTCGACATTAATCGAATTTAAAACTCTCAGTTCAGCCTATCTCCAAACTCGAACAAAAAAATCGTTCCTCGTCCAAGGGGTATAGCCACGGTAGTGGGTAAAAAATCATGCGCACATTTAACAATTTTTTTTTGTATGAAAAGCTGATTTATTTACAAAACTAATTACACATCTATTTAGTATAAATATCAAGCTAATAAAAAATTTTTTTTTTTGTTTTTTTTGTCATACAAAATGGCCGACCACTGCTATTTGCTTTTGGTATCCTTTTTTTTTTGGATGCGCTCCTCGGCGTGACATTTGGCATCCACAACTTTTGACCAAGAACAAAAAACAAAAATTCTCGTTAATCTACATCAGAATATCTGGGGAAGTACGTGGGGAATTTGAAAAATATTGTTTTCCTCGAATATTGTGGGCATTTGAACTTAAAAGGTGAATTTCCAGTGAAAAATTTCGTATAAAACTGCTCATAAAATGGAAAGTTTTGAATTAATCAGAAATTCCGTACGTACATCTCTGCGAAATGGAATTAGAAACGTAATTTAAAAAATTGAAGTCAATCGAGTAAAAATTGTCGAAGTTATTTATCACGCCGCGCCCTCGGGTACTCTATGGCCGTGCCGGAGGTGGACTTACGTTATACGCTCAAAGTCGGTGAAAAAAAAATGTCCTCGCTATAAATCGATTAGTACATTAATTTTATGACGATAAAGCATCGTTTAAGCAACAAAAAAAAACATCGATTATTTGAAAATTCTACCGTGGCCATACCCTTTAAAAGGGGGTAAATAGGGTTAGAACAGCGTTTTCTCAATGATTTTCATGAATTTTTTTATAGTATAAAAAATGAATATAACTTATTGTAACTTTGAGAATATTTTATACATATATTTAAGTATATACTATAAAATTGTTGAAGAATTTCCTTGAAAAACACCGAAGATATTAGCGACCCCGTATTGCAGGTCACAATCAGACTCAGCATTTTACGTACATTCTGGAAGCCGCATTTTTCATCCGAAATCAAACGAGGTTTGAATTTACTTTTATTATATGTCTCTCTTCTATATGAACCTAAATGCTATAAAAAAAATAGAAAATTGAATGTTTTACAGGGGTCAAAACAAAAAAGCATGATTTTTTGCCATTTTTTACAACTTTATTTGCAAAAAAAAAATTATTAAAAATAATGATAATATTCCGATTTTAGGTTCATATAGAGCGCAATACTATGAAGAAAATAACTGCCAATTTTCAAAACGATTGGTTGAAAACTTTTCAAACTAGCGTGTACGCAAGTTCAAAAAAAGTCGTTTTCAGAAAAACGCGTTTGAAAAAATAGTGAGGAGATCTACCGAAGAAGAGCTACTCACTTTAATGGCTTATAACAATAGAACGAGTCGGAATTTTCATTTAAAATTTTTGGGAACATATTTTTCAACAGTTTTAGTAACAATTTATGAAATAAAAAAAAATCAATTTTTTGAACCGTCTAACCCTATTTCCCCCTTTAAACCGCGTCGGAGGAAACGGGCCTAAGCGCTCGCGAACTAACGATAAAGTCCCTCGGACCCAAAATTCCTTCTACTTTATGCAAAATACTCCGGTACCGTTATTTGATCATTCATTTCGAGCAGTCGGCTGTTCCAAGTCAATATAACTAACAGACGAGTCTATCGGTGATCCCTCTCTCTTTCTCTCTCTCTCTCTCGGGTTTTCTGAGAATTTTTTCTTACCCAATCAACGTAATATTGTGAGACCTGTCCTCGCAAAGACGAGCGTGTATGTAGACACATATTGAATAGGAGAGAGAGAGAGAGAGAGAGTCTTTTCGATTTTAACGTCGGTTCATCAAGCAATGAGGTTCGAACAGAGTCCACACTTCATCTATTTTTCTATTTTTCTATTTTTCTACTTTTTTTTTTTCACTTCGAGCCTACATCCCTTAAGGGCCTTGTTCGCTTCGGGCTTAAGTGTTGGAGAACACGACGGGAAGTATTACAAGTGCACCAATGACTGAAGTATATACGTGAGAGAAAATGAGACAGGTATATATAGTGTTTGAGAGAGCTGAAGGAATGACTTGACGTTCCTTGTTCACGAGAGTCTTCTTGTATCGTTGGGCCTTCGGGCCCTTTCGCGTTTGTCGGTAAAATGAGTTCTTCTCGTTGAACCCAACGTATTTCGAAGCTCTCTCTCTCGCCCTCTCTACCCCCAGGCATCTTTCCACCAATACGACTGTTTTTTCTTCGTCCGCCGCGTTCTTCCACGTCCTCGTCTTTATAACATCGTCGTTTCTCGAAGATTAACGGTGCAACCTCGGGTAAAAGGAGCTTCGAAGGAACCGCAAACAACGTCCGAAAACGAAAAATCATGAGACGAGTAGTTTTGAAAAATCGTGGTGTTTCTCGAGTGAGAAAGCTGACGGGATCGGTGAAGGGTGTGGACCCACCTCGAAGAACATTGTCTCTCTTTTTTCGAACGAAATGCTCGATCTCGTGTCCAGAGATATAGATTTTTTTTATTTAAATAATTTAATTGGAGTCGTTGCCCGTAAACATTCGTCCGAATTAAGAAAATCTTAAGTTGAACAAATCTTTGAAATTCGTAATTTCATTAAAGTCACTGTGATGTATTAAAAAGAATTTTTTTTCTTTTAATTTCGGTGAAATACATTTTGATTTATGAAAATAAAAATTCTTCAGCTGTTAATAAACAACAACACATAGACAAAATGAAATGTTTCGTTTTGTTTTCGTATTGTATTATTCATTTGGTGAAATTGAATTTCTTTGATATACACACAAGGATATCAAACCGCGAAACGGAAGTCGACGTAAAATCGAGTCTTCGTCTCTCGTCGCGAGAAACTTTAAAGACCGAACCGTTACGGTCGACGATGCTGCCCTCTTACTAATATCCGTTCGACACCGCGCGGCCACTACCGACCGGTTCAACATTAAATTCGCCCGGTGTGCGGTGAACCGCGAACCCTTCCGTTCAGTTGCGAAAAACGCAAGGACCAAACTATATACTGCTCGGATCGTCTTTTTTTTTCCCCGATCCCTCCATCTTTCGTTGGTACATCTCGATTCTTTTTCGCTCTCTCTTTCGTCTAAGTAATAAAGGGATGAGAAAAATCTTCGCGATACTCTCGCACGTCGGACCGGAGAGTTTGAGGCTCAAATTACTTGTCGAGGTATTACTTTTCCTCGGTACGCTCGAAGTATGGACGGGGATCTTTTACAGCAGGATGTGCCAATGATGCGGGATTATATACGTGTAGGCACGTGCAAATCTCAGTTATCGACAAGTGGTTATTAAAGTTTTGTTAACATTTTCGTTGTTTTTCCAACGAAAAATGTTACAAAAACTTTCATAACTTTGTAATAGTCTTTTCGATCTCAGGCACTTATTAACAGTAACGAAAAAAAGTTTCCTGCTACCAAAAAAAACGTAGAAAAAGTTGGATAACATCAATTGGCTAGCTGGAAATAAAAACTGTTGAGTTTCTTTTTTATGGGAAATAAACGAAACACGTGATTTTGGTAGAAAAGGTTCGAAGCTTATTGTGGTGGGGGATTTAACGTAGTTCTGCACGTGAAAATCTCAGTTATTGACAAGAGGTTATTAAAGTTTTGTCAACATTTTCGTTGTTTTTCCAACGAAAAATGTTACAAAAACTTTCATAACTTTGTAATAGTCTTTTCGATCTCAGGCACTTAATAACAGTAACGAAAAAAAGTTTCCTGCTACGAAAAAAACGTATGAAAAGTTGGATAACATCAATTGGCTAGCTGGAAACAAAAACTGTTGAGTTTCTTTTTTATGGGAAATAAACGAAACTCGTGATTTTGGTAGAAAACGTTCGAAATTTATTGTGGTGGGGGCTTTAACGTAATTTTGCCCGTGAAAATCTCAGTTATTAACAAAAGGTTATTAGAGTTTTGTCAACATTTTTGTATTTCTTTTTCGAACGAAAAACTGTTACAAAAATATTCATAACTTTGTAATAGTCGTTTCGAACGCGGACAATTAATAACAGCAACGAAAAAAAGTTACTTGCTACGTAAAAAACGTAGGAAAAGTTGGATAACATTAATTGGCTAGCTGGAAATAAAAACTGTTGAGTTTCTTTTTTATGGGAAATAAACAAAACTCGTGATTTTGGTAGGAAAGGGTCGAAGTTTATTGTGGTGGGGACTTTAACGTAATTTTGCACGTGCAAATCTCAATGATTGACAAAAGGTTATTAAAGTTTTGTCAACATTTTTGTTTTTGGTTTTCCAACGAAAAATGTTACAAAAATGTTCATAACTTTGTAACAGTCGTTTCGAACGCGGAAAATTAATACCAGTAACGAAAAAAAAATTATCTGCTACGAAAAAAACGTAGGAAAAGTTGGATGACATCAAATGGCTAGCTGGAAATAAAAACTGTTTATCTTTTATGGGAAATAAACGAAACACGTGATTTTGGTAGAAAAGGTTCGAGGTTCATTGCGGTGGGGCTTTAAAGTAGTTTTGCACGTGCAAATCTCAGTTATTGACAAAAGGTTATTAAAGTTTTGTCAACATTTTTGTTTTTGGTTTTCCAACGAAAAATGTTACAAAAATGTTCATAACTTTGTAATAGTCTTTACGATCGCGGGCAATTAATAACAGCAACGAAAAAAAGTTACTTGCTACGTAAAAAACGTAGGATAAATTGGATAACATCAATTGGCTAGCTGGAAATAAAAACGGTTGAGTTTCTTTTTTATGGGAAATAAACTTAACATGTGATTTTGGTAGAAAAGGTTCGAGGTTTATTGCGGTGGGATCTTAACGTAGTTTTGCCTATGGACCATGCATCCTTACACGCCCTCATCTCCAGTTCATATATATTCGTTCCTATGTTCAGCTCGTATGTGTGTGCGCGCGCGTTTGTGATATACGTTAGGACGCCCAGAGCCTAAAACAGTTCTGGCGCCATCGAATAAGGTACGACGATTCTCCCGCGCTCACCCATCGTCAATTCCGGCCGGTTGTAAATCGTGAATGGCTTGTTTTTTTTTTTCAAATCCCATCGCTATTTCGTGGTAACAAGAGTTCGAAAAGGGTTTTTTTTTTCGTCTTCGTAAATTCGTCGAAGAAAACTCGAACATTTTTTACATTTTATTTCATCCCTAGTTCAGTGTTTTTTAAAATGAAATTCGGAAAAATGTAGAAAATCGTTTGACAAGCTTGAAAGTTTTTGATTATATGAATCCTCGATAAAATATATAACGGAGCTCTAATTTGACGAATGTTTGAAATAAACGTTTTACAAATTTCGATGCAGTTTTTACGTTGTCTCGTTTTTTCCCATTTGTTACGCCAATATACAGTCGATTTGGGGATTTTATTTTTAATCTTAAAAAATGTCCATTTCTCCCTCTCTTACGCGTTCCATTTTGCCTTAGCTTCCTTTATACGTGTATGTGTGTAGCATTATGTTCTGTTCATCCTTACCGTCGAGTTCCTCGAGGGGGTAAAAGAAGAGCAAATAAACGTCCGGCATGGGAACTCGTTTTTGTTTCTTTGGATTTTCACTGACCACAGCAGGAGAGAAAAACTTCTTGGCATAGTTCTTTTCGTATATGTATATATAAGATCCCTTTAGGCTTACGGGGTCTTCCTCTCCGAGAAAACAATAACCCTGTTGGTGGCGGAAACAACCGGGCATATATATCTCGTAAGGATGGAAAGCACGTGGTCGTCATACACCTAATATAGCCTGAAATATTTTTGGGATAACACGACGAGATTATTTGCAATCGTCAAATTGGCACATGTAAATTTTCTCCTCGAAATAATACTCGAGGACACGTTCGGTCGGTTTTCGATTTTTCGACAGAATTTTCCCTGTCTTGTGAAAATCATCAATTGTTATTTCTTCATAATTATAGAAATTAGGATATTCCGACCAGAGGCAATTGTTCCGCAACGTGTTTTTTTTTTTAAACCTGTTTTTACTTTGGGAATTTTTTTTTTTCAACGGAACTAACACGTTTATGTTTGGTCTCGGGTCTTTATCCCGCTGTTTATCCATTTCTGGAATCTCCTCAAATTCACACGCGTATCTTCGAGGTTGCCCAATTCCAACACGAGTTATATCTATTTCTCGAGATCGTTTTTATTATCTCGTGAACCAATTTGTTTTTTTTTTCTTGCTCCATTTAAAATTTGGACGGACAGGCGCGTTGGCGGGCGATCGGCCGTCATGAAAGTTCATGGTCATGGTCGCGGATCCATGAGCGACCCAAAATATCAGCCAACGGAGATTTCTATTTTTAAAGCCCTCACCCGACAGTCTTGGGACTTTAAACGTTATCTTACCGGGCGTTGATACGAAAATTCGTTTGCACGAGCGGTCTTATCGCGTATCCGAAAGGCGGGACACAGTTTTTCTGCGGAATATTTGTTATTCTTGGATTTTCATACGCGCAATTAAAAGTAACGAAAATTTGATAGAAACCAAATTGAATGTTTTCTTTACCTGACCAGAAAAGCATTTTTAGCAATCTGTCGTTTGTGATTTTCGGTATGTATTTTTTTTTACCCCTCAAAAAGATCACGTTTTTCTCGACTATCAATTGTGACGGCCTCGGTCTCCTTTAGTTCACAAAAGGTTATCATAATCCATCAAGCCAAACGTAATTTCGTTAAGCTCACCCTCGCAATCGAATTACAGAGGTGCCGGTTAAAAAAAACACCTCAATTAACCGATCAAACGCATACTCTCGAGAATCAAAACCTTCTTTATGAAGTTCTTATTCCCCCTGGATCGTTTATATTATCTTGGCTCAATGGATCTTTGCAAATCCTTTCTAAACATTTCCTTCATCCTGTACGCGCGGTCTATGCTATCGGGGACACACGAGTTCGTTAAATGCCACGTCGGTATCGTCGCGTCTCGTGAATGTAAATGAACGGTTGGGTAGACGTTAGCGGGACAGAGGTGGAGGAGGATACGAGAAGGAGTTCCAGGAACGTCGGAAGCTTCACACAAACGACCAGGCACAGGTCCTCTCCCCTCCCTTTTGAAATTCCTGCACGACCAAGAGAAAGAGGGAGAGAGAGAGAGAGAGAGAGTGAAAGAACTAAAACGCGAGAGAGGCAAAGACCGGTCTTCGGTTTCCCGCCAACGTTTCTTCAGTGCATATCTCGCGGTAAAGTCTGCGATGAAGACAGAGAGAGAAAGGGGATGAAAGAGAGGTCGGAGAGTGGTCCCTTATTCCCTCCCTCTCTCTTTCTCTCATTCTTGGCAGCATCGCCGACGGTTTCCTTCTTTCGGCACTCAGCTGATCGTGTCTCTCCTCTACCGATACATCGTTTGGTCCTCCTGGTCCCTTGAATTTTCGGAACACGTCTCGTCGGTTTTTAAAGACCTTCGGGGAAGAAGAAGTTTCGAAGAATTTCATAAGAAGATAGAGCGCACTGTTGCCGATCAGCTGTGGCGTTTCCAACGTTCAAATATTTACACCTCTTCCTCGATTGTTCCGTTCCACTTCATTCATGCTCATTTAAGCTCCCATCCAATGATAAGCCACCGCGACTCGTCACGAATATTCCCCGATGAATAATAATAATATTGATAATCACAATAATGACTGGCAATCGGGGATGGGAATCATTTGATTAGTAAAATTATTTGTGTTTGTCAAAAAAATAACTAAGTTCTGCAAACAGTAATCATCACTCCCTCATTCTTTTTCCCCAATTGCGTACACCTTTCAACAATATTCGTTAACGCGCGGAGGGCGTTTTTATCGCAAAACCATTTATATCCGTCATTAAGGGAGGAAATAGGGTTAGGACAGCGTTTTCTCAATGCTTTTTATGAATTTTTTTATAGTATAAAAAATTAATATAATTTATTGAAACTTTGAGAATATTTTATACATATATTTAAGTATATACTATAAAATTTCTGAAGAATTTTCTTGAAAAACACCGAAGATATTAGCGACCCCATATTGCAGGTCACAATCAGACTCAGCATTTTGCGTACATTCTGGAAGCCGCAATTTTCGTTTGAAATCGAACGAGCTTGGAATTTACTTTTATTATATGTCTCTCTTCTATATGAAACTAAATGCTATCGAAAAAATAGAAAATTGAATTTTTTACAGGGGTCGGAACAAAAAAGCATGATTCTTCGCCATTCTTTACAACTTTATTTGCAAAAAAAATTATTTTAAATAATGATAATATTCCGATTTTAGGTTCATATAGAGCGTAATACTATGGAAAAAGTAACTGCCAATTTTCAAAACGATTGGTTGAAAACTTTGCAAACTAGCGTGTACGCAAGTTAAAAAAAAGTCGTTTTCAGAAAAACGCGTTTGAAAAAATAGTGACCGCTCGGTTATACACGTGGCGCGCTCGGGGCCTGAAGAAGAGCTACTCACTTTAATGGCTTATAACAATAGAACGAGTCGGAATTTTCATTTAAAATTTTGGGAACATATTTTTCGATAGTTTTACTAACAATTTATGAAATAAAAAAAAAATCGTTTTTTTAACCGTCTAGCCCTATTTCCCCCCTTAATCCCACATTCAAAGAACGTTCAGGATGGTGTAAACTTAAGGTCGTAGTCTGGTAACTTAAGCCGATTTTCATGTCTTTTTTGGAGGGTGTTTTTTTGTAGGAAAATAAAAATGAATCGTTTTGGATATTTAGGATGTTTTTATTTACATAGTAAAGATACAAACAAAATTTAATAGTTTATTATTATTATTATTATTATTATTGATCGAAGTTGGCACCTCGAAAAAAAGCACGTGGGTGGCCCCGGTGATTTTGGCTCTTGATGTTATCTGAAATAAAAAATTCTTGATAATTCTTAATCTATAGACATGTCATTCTAGTCGGAACTACTGAAGTTAAATTTCATGGATAAATAACAAAATGGCGGACTTTGGAAAAAAAAGTCCTTTTCCAAAGTCCGCCATTTTGTTATTTATCCATGAAATTTAACTTCAGTAGTTCTGACCAGAATGACATGTCTACAGATTAAGAATTATCAAGAATTTTTTATTTCAGATAACATCAAGAGCCAAAATCACCGGGGCCACCCACGCGCTTTTTTTTCAAGGTGCCAACTTCGATCAATAATAATAATAATAATAAACTATTAAATTTTTTCAAAAATTTTTTTTTTTGTATCTTTAATATGTAAATAAAAACATCCTAAATATCCAAAACGATTCATTTTTATTTTCCTACAAAAAAACGCCCTCCAAAAAAGACATGAAAATCGGCTAAAGTTACCAGACTACTACCTTAAATAGGTCCACGCTGAACAGACGAACAGACAGACATAACGAAACGGCAAATGGGCAAATTTGGGTCTAATTATTTTGCAAATGATCAATATATTCACTCAAACAAAAAAGACTGTTTAATATGTTTATCAATTATTCGAGAAAATAATGAAGTCTTCTCCTCAGTTAATATTTATTTGTTAACAATGTAATAACAGTTTGTACGAGGCTGGGAATAGAAGCGGGTACGATGAAAGTACAAAAAGTCAGAAGAATCGAAATTATCTATATTGACACCTCAGCAAAAAATCTAGCCGGGCTCTTCATCCTCTCAAAAAATGGCTATTATGATACGCCTTAAGATTTATTTCCCTTCGAGAACGACGATGAGAAGAGCGGGGTCGCGAATTCGTCTTGACTGGAAGAAGAAGGAGAAGAAGAAAAAAGTCTCAAGAAGAAGAGACCTTTAAAGATTCCACGCGGGGAAAATTCGTCTTTGGTGATGCTGGTGAACGTCTGGTTGGGCACTGAGAGAATTTTTCGTTCAATAAAAGTGTCGTAAAGACGAAGACGAGGTACCACGCCCAAAAATTCTCGTTCTACCCTCTCACTTTCTACATGATATTGTATACGCGCCCCCGGGGGTTGGCTCCGATCCCAATCGCAATGTCCCGGTGATCGCGACAAGGAGAGAAAAACCAAATCTTCGTCTTCGTCGTCTTCTTCTTCTTCGTCGTCTTCTTCTTCTTCTTCTTCTTCTTCTTCATCATCGTCGTCTTCACCTTCCGCACTCACTCGCCCGTCCCTCGTCTCCGTATCGTTATACACTTTGGGGTATGGTGTGGGAAGAACGTTGGCCACTTTGTGTGGTACCTGTCCAGGTTATACACAGTATAAATTCTATGCATCTACGGGACAGTTTACTACCTGTGTGGAAACTGTCTCTCATTCTGGATACCGGCGTTAGAACGAGATGGCAAAACAAGTGATGAACCTGCAGGACCTACCATTCTTCATTCGCTGTTTTTTATCTCACGTCCTTGTCTCCTGTAGCTTTTCCACCCAGCATCCACTCGGCCTCTCAATTCTCGCAGTTTCTTTTCGTATTCTTCGTTCTTCGAAGCATTGGCCGCTCGTCGTCGTGTCGTACCTGTGGTGGGTAGGATTTTAAAGACCAGGCGTTTCGGGTAGAGGCGTTTTTAAAGACCAGGCGTTTCGGCACATTAGTTCGAATAATTCACAACAATAAGAAATAATTATTCTTTGTAATGTGAGCCTGACTTAAAAAAAAAATACCTGATTTTTCGTTGCAATATTATTTTCGATGATTCTTCTTCAATTCCGAATGATTTTGTGCCACCAACAGTTATTTTTCGTGGAACTTTCGGCGCCTCGGGTTACGCAGGATGTAAATTCACCGTTCCCCATTAATTTCACGTGGGGAGGGGGTGTTAGGATGAATAAAACAATATAGCTATCATGGAAACTGGTCATTGAGGGGTCTGTGTTCCCACGATCCCTTTAGGCTTACAGGACCACAGTTTTCTTTTTCGTCACTTAATTTGCCGGTAGTCGACACCACTGTTCTCAATTCAATTAAAAGAGTTTAATTTTCAAGGACGTTAAAAGTAACACGAATTCACCGAGAAAAATCTGTTCGCAATGTCATTGTAATTCCCAGCGAAAAAAATACATTTTTAAATTTATTTACAAGCAACGCTTAATTTTCAAATGATAAAAGAATGTATGCTCACGAAATTCCTTGCTTTGGTGAAAGGGAAAGGAAAAAATAAAAAGTGACAGATAGTTCGTGAAAATTCATGTGTTAGGAGATTACGTAAAAAAACCTGTTGCTCCGTTTGGTAGAGCCGAGAAACGACGTATGATTAATGCCCAAACGAAGGAAGAGAATACGTTCTCGAGGACAAGCCAGCCAATGAGCGCATCCTCTATAAATGTCCACCTCCGTGTCAGAGAATGAAGAAAAGAACGGTTCACCCTCGCGCTCAATGCCAACTTCTTGGATCCTTTCGGCCTCACGGTCAACAAAACGTTATGGATCTAATTCCACCCACGACATATACACACGTGTGGGACGATACTTTTCGTGGGATTGCTGCGGGATGTAACGCTCTTCCAGCTTTATAATAATGGCATCGCGAAAGGCATTCAGAAAATCAGGATTTAACCGGTGGCATTCAAGAGGACGAGAAAAATATAAAAAATTGTGGGAATCTATGATAGGGGATTAAGTATTGACAGTCGCAAAAGCCTCTTGGAATTAGGAACATGTACTAAAGCAGGATATGTTAAACACTAAACGTACCGGTGCTTTACATATTCTCACCATAACGAATCATTTGATCCCTCGTGAAATAAACGTTGATTATTAGAAAGAAATTCTTAATTTATTAATGGAAATAATTCACAACATAACTTCTGATTTCTAATAATATAATCAAACAAATTTACAGAAAGTCAGATGAGCGAAAGAAATAACAATGAATGTACAATTTTAAAGGAGGAAATAGGGTTAGGACAGCGTTTTCTCAATGATTTTCATGAATTTTTTTATAGTATAAAAAATGAATATAATTTATTGAAACTTTGAGAATATTTTATACATATATTTAAGTATATACTATAAAATTTTTGAAGAATTTCCTTGAAAAACACCGAAGATATTAGCGACCCCATATTGCGGGTCACAATCAGACTCAACATTTTGCGTACATTCTGGAAGCCGCAATTTTCATCTGAAATCAAACGAGGTAGGAATTTACTTTTATTATATGTCTCTCTTCTATATGAACCTAAATGCTATTAAAAAAATAGAAAATAGAATTTTTTACAGGGGTCAAAACAAAAAAGCACGATTTTTTGCCTTTTTTTACAACTTTATTTGCAAAAAAAAATTATTTTAAATAATGATAATATTTCGATTTTAAGTTCATATAGAGCGCAATACTATGAAGAAAGTAACTGCCAATTTTCAAAACGATTGGTTGAAAACTTTTCAAACTAGCGTGTACGCAAGTTCAACAAAAGTCGTTTTCAGAAAAACGCGTTTGAAAAAATAGCAAAATGCTGAGTCTGATTGTGATCTGCAATATGGGGTCGCTAATATCTTCGGTGTTTTTCAAGGAAATTCTTCAAAAATGTTATGGTATATACTTAAACATATGTATAAAATATTCTCAAAGTTTCAATAAATTATATTCATTTTTTATACTATAAAAAAATTCATGAAAATCATTGAGAAAACGCTGTCCTAACCCTATTTCCCTCCTTAATGGTTTATAACAATATAGCGAGTCGGAATTTTCATTTAAAATTTTGGGAACATATTTTTCAACAGTTTTACTAACAATTTATGAAATGAAAAAAAAATCTAACCCTATTTCCCTCCTTAAAGTAAATTTTGAAAGGCGTTATTTGACCCAGCATTTGTCACCGCTACGTTCAGTGTTAATAATTTCATCGTGCATTATGGTAGATATAAACAAGGAATCCTAGTAAACATAGAAAAACCACTCGTCTTATTCGACGTTTCTAATTCCCCAATTTTGCCCATTATGGGCTTAAGGCCGTGCGAACGAGACCTACGGTAGGGCCGACGAAAGAGGGAGATAGCGCGAATTCTCTTTCGCCTCCACGAGTTTTTTCGTGTCCTGGGAAAGATTGTACGAGTATCCGAAAAAGTTCATACAGCTCCGAGAGTCCTGTTACTCCCGGACAAACAGGTTGACATCCTCTTACAATATTTATCAGCTTCTTGAAGGGAACCGTCGAGGTAATTCTGTCACACCGACAGTGGCTCTTATTTGTTTGCGTGCGTGTGTACACATACCTATGTCCGAAACGCATGAAAAAGAAAAACGCGAAGCTTTCAAAGTGTGGAACGAAGAATTGGACCCACACGAGTGCTCGGCATATCTGAGAATCGTTATATGACCTGACGCGGTGTTTCAAGTCCTTGTGAGCTTCGTCTTTGGTTTTTTTTTTTTTGGCGGGAAAATACGAACCAATCCAGTTACGATGTCTCAGCTTCGGTGAATGCCTTCTGTCGCCTGTTAATATATCCGGTAGTGCGTGTCCTCTCGATGAACATGCATGGTCAGGGGGTGGGCACCCTCTTGAACTTGTTGTTGCTACCAGACGAGACACTCGACTAATCGCGATAGTGTCCTTTAGATCTCGAGTGAACTTTCAAGTGGTCCAGACTCCGTAGCCACGGCGTTTTTGGCGGGAAAATCTTTAACATCTTTCCTCGTTGAATTCGTCCACTTGAAATTTAAATCATACCGATTTGTCAGTCCGGGATAAATGAGGATGGAGGTTTGAGAAACTTTCCAGGACCACACGCCGTGGCGTCCTCCGGTGTGGGTGCGGCTATGACGGTTGAATACATTTTCGGAGGATCGCTGTTGGGCCTCGATGGGGACAGTTCCGCGGAAAGGAAACTTTTGACAGGACTATACCTTTTTTTTCTCTATTTTTCCTCTATTTTCTCTCTTCTGCGTGCAATTGGGCACGCGAGTGTTTTTTTTTTTCACGAAACGAGCGGAAAATAAGGACTACGCGGCACGCGGTCACCGACGCTTAAGAAACGTTTATCCCGGAGCAAATTTTTGATCTTCAGGCACCCTCATTGAACTTGTTTGCTAATGATTCACTTCAAGATGATATCCTTATTTTCTGATGGTCAATTTAGTAGGACCAAAACAATGTTTTCTTCAGGTAACGTTGTCATTTTTTAATTACACGTCATTATCGTTGTTTTTCAATTAATAACCGAAATGTATGATGAAAGGGATTAACAAACATTTATGAAAACATAATATCACCACGAATCAGGGGTTTAGTTGAATGTAAGCACATTTAGTTGGATCCCAACGCTCATTCAAGTAAAGGACGTTTTTTTCAATGAATGAAGGAAAACTCTTGAAGTTCATGGTCCCTGCTATGACGACCCGAGTGAAAATCCATTATCCAAGCATAATTACCGTTTAGTTTGCTAATAATTCCTTTTCTTTTTTTTTATTACCTCTGTGAGCACAGAGATAATAGAAAGAGAGTCCTACACGAGTCCTTTTTCTTATCTCAACACCGGGACTATCTCCTTTCTTCGGTCGACAGAGTGTGGGAGCGTGGCGGCGTGAGATCAAGTTTTTATGGGTCGAGGGCTCTTTTTCTTCGGACATCTCCCTTTCTCTCTCCCTCTTTCTTTCTTCGTCGTTCTTTCTCGTCCTCTTTTTCGGCGGTCTCGAGCGCGGTGGCCTTCCTTGCCGGGGGGAGGGGGGGGGGCTCTCTCTGCAAAAGGGACCGCGCTGCAACGCACCGAGACAGAAAGGGAGTGAGAGAGAGTCTGGACGGGGTCCGCGGTAGCATATATACATACGGTCACGACAAGGACGCGAGAAGACCGTCGAGCCGAGAACTTGGCCTTTTAAATCGCGCCGGTCAAAGCGGGATTTAAAAATGGCCGATCTCTGTCAGCTGATCTCTCTCTCTCTCTCTCTCTTTCTCTCTTTCTCGCGTGACAATGATTCTTGGGACCGGCGGCTGGTCCCCAGAGGCTCTTTCAACGGCAGGCCCAGCCCGCGGGAGAGCCTCTGACATTGTGGAAACCAGCAGAAAAGTTCGCTCAAATGGAAAGCTAGCCGAGAGGGCTCTCGTTACTCAGAAATTTTACCCAAATAATGATCATGATTTTCTTTTTCTTTGTGTCCTCTTACGCTTTTTAGACACGCTTTTTTTACCTCGAAAATTCAATAAGGTGCCAGTTCTAATTAGGAAGATGATAATCTTTAAACGCCCCCGTTCCCCCTCGCCCCGCCGCCCTCTCACAATGATACATCATCCTCACTATTTTGCCACATTTAATTTATAACGTCAAACACAATAATTGTTTACTTGGTTTATGGATTTTCGAAAATTTGATACTTTACGATTGATTTTTACGTATGTAATATCGATTGTAATTCGATTTGTTTTTTTTTAAGGTAGTAGTCTGGTAACTTAAGCCGATTTTCATGTCTTTTTTGGAGGGCGTTTTTTTGTAGGAAAATAAAAATGAATCGTTTTCGATATTTAGGATGTTTTTATTTACATATTAAAGATACAAAAAAAAATTTTGTTGAAAAAATTTGATAGTTCATTATTATTATTATTATTATTATTGATCGAAGTTGGCACCTCGAAGTTGGCAGCCCGAGTCCTAACTTTTTTTCTACAGAACCGATTGCTTTCAAATTTTAACAGGCTACTCTACACACTTATAGTTCTGGTCGGAACTACTAAAGTTAAATTTCATGGATAAATAACAAAATGGCGGACTTTGGAAAAAAAAGTCCTTTTATTTTAGCAAAGAAGGGGTTGTAAAATAAAAAGTTAGGGGTAAAAAAATTTCTCGGTAGTTCCGACGAGAACTATAAGTGTTTAGAGTAGCCTGTTAAAATTTGAAAGCAATCGGTTCGGTAGAAAAAAAGTTAGGACCCGGGCTGCCAACTTCGAGGTGCCAACTTCGATCAATAATAATAATAATAATAAGCTATTAAATTTTTTCAAACTATTTTTTTTTGTATATTTAATATGTAAATAAAAACATCCTAAATATCCAAAACGATTCATTTTTATTTTCCTACGAAAAAAACGCCCTCCAAAAAAGACATGAAAATCGGCTTGAGTTACCAGACTACTACCTCAAATTAACTAGTTCTTCGTTCTTCTTTGATCCATCGACGTTTCGGTTCTGCTGTTTTTTTTTCGGTAAACTTTACAGGCCGTCGATGCTTAAGTTACAGACGCACGACGAAGAAAGTTAAATTACACGATCATTGCAATGAAAATTGTTATATTGCATTTTTTAATTAAGCCCATTTGTTTTTTCAATATTCGTTATACATGGTAAAATCCACATGCATACATATGTGCATATAAAATGTACATTAAGCGGATGTAAAAGGCATTAACGATACTGTCGTTATACTTGTCGATCGGAGGTATCCAAAGAGAAAAAACGAAACGACTCGTACGAGGAGTTTTTTTATACCGGCTCATCTCGCGCCCTATGCGTGTATTCGCGTTGTTCTTCTTACATGCGGACCACTTTGGGAACAATGTACACATACACTCTTTATTATTATTATTATTATTATTTCTCGATGGCTTGCGAGCCCGTTCGGACGCAATATGGTAATACAAGTTCCCGCGAGGCATTTTTATGTTTGCCGGGGTGGGGGGGGGGGGGGGGGGGGGCGAACGAGACGATAGAGAGAAAAACGAAGGAGTCTCGTTGGACCGGGACCGCCGAGATCCCTACCTTCTAAGAGTTCAATTCTCGTATATATACAGATCTCATTCTATCACTCTCGCACATACGCGAACGAAAGTACCGGGGTTATGTATTATATAAAACTGAGAAGACGTTTTGCTGACGGGAGAGAAATATAAACGATAGAACAAGCATCCGCGGTATATAAGGATGAGAGCTGGACCGAACATCAAGAATTTCTCGCTCTCTCTCTTTATCTCTCTCTTCTTTTCGTTCTATCGGCGCGTTAACGGCTCCGGAGGATCTCCGGCCGCGATACGAAAAAGATGGAGAGAGAGAGAGAGAGAGAGATAGGAACCGGTCCTTACCACAGGGTCTCTCAACCCCCAATTCAAAACGCCTTCTTCTTTTCATTCTCTTTTTCAATCTATGTATATCTCTCTATATTATATAAATATTTCGCCGCCGCCGCCGCCGTGTACAAGAGTTGAGGGGATTTATATAATACATCTATATTATATAAATATATCGCCGCCGCCACCGCCTAGCACAGAGCGAGCACAGAGTAAGATTCCAACTCCATCGGGAAACAACGTTACAGCGATTTTAGTGAAGCCACTTCTTTGTGGCCAAAATGCAAAAAAATTTTGAATTTTTAAATTTCCTTTTAGAACGCTATTTCCATGTATTTTGACTCGCTGATTACTAATTTCTTAGCCATTTCTTAGAGAAACTCAAAATTCCGTTGAAAATCGTCCAAAAAGTGATTTTTTCGTTTTTCGCCGTTTTCACATTGATATTTTGAGATTTCGACTAAAACTCGGTGTTATTCGTAATCAGCGGAAAATTTCCGATCGAATAGGGTATCGAAATATTGAAAAAAAAAAAAAAAATTTTTTTTGTCATCTTTTGCCTACCTTTTCAGAAACCTTAAAATGTCGAAATTTCAAATGGCCATAACTTGACTCTCGTTTGATCGATTTTGAATTTTGAGGGGAGTTTTGTAAACGTCTCGAGTAGACTTAGAGAATGCATTTTGGATCATCCCGATATCTCGATTATTGCAGCCGTGAGAGCGGGTTGAAAATCGGCGAAAAAAATGAGAAGGGGTATGTATGGAAAAATTGGCAAAAATCGATGATTCGACTTTAAAAATCTGTGAAAAATCGAAAAATAATGATAGCACAATGATTCAAGCGCCATTTTAAAGGATGTTCGATCACGAAAAGAATGAGCACAGAGTGGGGTTCCAACTCCATCGGGAAGCAACGTTACAGCGATTTTAGTGAAGCCACTTCTTTGTGGCCGAAATGCAAAAAAATTTTTAATTTTTAAACTTTTTTTCAGGACGCTATTTCGGTGTATTTTGACTCGCTGATTACTAATTTAGTGACCATTTTCTCGAGAAACTTGAAATTTCGTTGAAAATCGTCCAAAAAGTTATTTTTTCGGTTTTCGCGTTTTTTTCATTGTTTTTTTTATTTACCGACAAAAACTCGGTGGTATTCGTAATCAGCGGAGAATTTCCGATAAAATAGGGTATCGAAACATTGAAAAAAAATGAAAAAAAAAAAAAAATTCGGGTCGGGTTGGGTCCGGCGGCGTCTGAGGGGGTTAACGCGCAAAGCGCGTAGAGTGGCGCGCCCCCCTATATATATATTTATATATATAGACGTACCTTTACTTCATCTTGTTCCCGCCAGAACTCTCAGCCGAACCTTTGGTTAGTATATCGGCAACGGTAGATCACGATAAATCGTTTCGAGAATCTCGTTAGCGTGAAGAAACCTCTCGTATTTGTGTCTCTACTTTCGACTCAATTTTCTTCAACTACATTTTCTTGGAATTCATTTTGTAACGTTGAAGATTCCTCGTTTCTCAAAATCGAAGTGGGCACAGTACTCGTCAAGTTTTTTTTTACCATCCCCGATATCGGTGTCAAAAGTAACAAATTGTTAACGTCATTGAAACAAGTACAATAACAAATCGCTTCGGCCGTGATTCATGAATCGTTTTGAAGTGATGATTGTTGAGAAATTTCCATATAAATTACGATCAAATGGACGTTATCACAACAGAATTTCGATGAATGCGCGAAATGGTACTTTTATCCTCTTTCTCATAGTTTGATCTCGAATGAAGGAGAATGTAGGAATATGGTCAAATTTTTAGGATAAAAAAAAATACCTCCACTTACGTTGATTGAATTCAGATCAAACATTTTTTTTTATATATATTCTGGATAATGAATTATGTGGGATGCCACTGGTTTTCATGATAAAGGGAGTAATTACGAACCGTAAGGAAAATTGTATATAGCTGTTTTTTTTTCGGCAATTTAAGCTCGAGGAAAAAATTAAGTGGCAACGGGACACAAATTTTTCGATTCAGCTAAATTCTTACAGCGAGTCCGGTACTCGACATACACCAGTGTAGTGTCGAGGAAGCGGGACACGATTAAAGAGCTCAGAATCTCGTTGGATAATTATATGGGTCCCAATAAGAGTCATGGGAATTTCACCTCTTTTGTGCGGACCATCCCGTCAAAAAGGGTGCGCACCTCTTTTTCTCTCTCTGCTTGGGATCTGTGAACGCGATCACTCTCGTCGGGGACCATTGGCAATCTCGTTCTTTTCTTCAACGGGGAGAAACATAAAGATATAAACCTGACTGACCAGGGAACTCTCGAATGGGAACTCGCGTCGAGAGAAATTCCCTTTGCTTTGATCGAACGACTTGTGAGCGTACATAAATATAAAAGGATTTAAAAAAACAACTCGAAAACAAGAAGTCAGAGTACGTTTCTGAGAAATTCTGAGAAATTATTTTCGAAATTGACAATACCAAAAGGACATTTTATAGGTAAAATGAGTTTTAAACACTTGTCTACAAAAACTTATAACACAAAATATGAGATGACATATTTGAAATGAAAAACAACAATTAATTTTATTGATTAATTTTTATTTAAAAAAATCATCACTTGAACAAAAATCGTTCAATGGTTTGAAATTTAATTTTTCCCTCCTTACATTTTCACGGAATGCATCCCAACAATTCTCCGAAATATATGAGCGCCTGTATCAAACTAATAGTAATAATAATAAAAGGCAGTTGAACTGTATCCACAAATAAAATAAAAATAAAAAAAGTTAAGAGTGTAGAGGAGGTCAACGATGATGATACGGTGACCGATACGAAATGAAGACAAATAACGTCTTTGGGAGAAGGAACGTTGCTTCAGCTTAATGATCGTAGAGAGATGCTGCGTGCGGGTTTAGCCAGCACGAAACTCGACCCGTGGACCACAATGAAATAAAAAGGGCCCGGGCCAGTTTTTAGTTGGTAGCTTCTTCGTCGTTTTTTTTTTCTTCGCCGGTCGTTCGGAGGGGGTGCGCGCAAGGCCCGGACCTCGTTCTTGTCGTTACTTAAGTGAGAAAAAAAAAACGTATCCTGGCAAAGTTCGATTCGTCGCGCACTAAGATATTTCGATCTACGGGTGTGAGTTAAGTACTAAAGCTAAACACGCACACACGCACATATATATAGTTATGAAATTTAATCTCGTGAACGTGACAACGACGAAATGTACCGAAAAATCACTTGGTCGAAAGACGATTGTGCTCGCGATCCAATTGAATCATTAGAGACGAGAAAAGAATCGCATTTTGTGCGACGAATCGATTTAGGTCGGAAAAATCTTGAGGATAAACGATGCGGCAATTGCCTGATTTGTGCGATTTTTTGTCCTCATTACATACTGCTCAATTGCTCTTGATAGAAATTAATGTAATGTCGAGCTGCAAAGATTTCGGATTATCGGAACAATGTGGGTCTACTTGTGTAAAATATATAAACCACTCTTTTTTACATCATTTTGTACTTCTCGTTTCAGGGCTAGCACAATAAATTTGATGAATTGACAAGTACAAATTGTTTAGTCTTAAACAAAAAATCGCACTGCGGGAAGAGTTTATTTACCGATTACATGAATTATTTCTGTTCCGCCTGTCATTGAATATAATGCGAAACCTCTCGCTGCCATGTGACGAAACAAATGATAATTTGCTGTGACAAACTGATATTGGCCAAATTATTACCAAATTATATTTGGTTAAACGGAAATTTGTTAACAATTAAACATCGTCAGATTCACAAAAAAAAATCGATTTCTTAAGGGGGGAAACAGGGTTAGGACAGCGTTTTCTCAATGATTTTCATGAATTTTTTTATAGTATAAAAAATGAATATAATTTATTGAAACTTTGAGAATATTTTATACATATATTTAAGTTCATACTATACAATTTTTGAAGAATTTCCTTGAAAAACACCGAAGATATTAGCGACCCCATATTGCAGGTCACAATCAGACTCAGCATTTTGCATACATTCTGGGAGCTGCAATTTTCATCTGAAATCAAACGAGGTTGGAATTTACTTTAATTATATGTCTCTCTTCTATACGAACCTGAAAGCTATCAAAAAAATAGAAAATTGAATTTTTTACAGGGGTCAAAACAAAAAAGCATGATTTTTTGCCATTTTTTACAAATTTATTTGCAAAAAAGATTATTTTAAATAATGATAATATTTCGATTTTAGGTTCATATAGAGCGCAATACTATGAAGAAAGTAACTGCCAATTTTCAAAACGATTGGTTGAAAACTTTTCAAACTAGCGTGTACGCAAGTTAAAAAAAAGTCGTTTTCAGAAAAACGCGTTTGAAAAAATAGTGACCGCTCAGTTATACACGTGGCGCGGTCGGGACCTGAAGGAGAGCTACTCACTTTGAGGTAGTAGACTGGTAACGTAAGCCGATTTTCATGTCTTTTTTGGAGGGCGTTTTTTTGTAGGAAAATAAAAATGAATCGTTTTGGATATTTAGGATGTTTTTATTTACATATTAAAGATACAAAAAAAAAATTGTTTTGAAAAAATTGAATAGTTTATTATTATTATTATTATTGATCGAAGTTGGCACCTCGAAAAAAAAAGCGCGTGGGTGGCCCCGGTGATTTTGGCTCTTGATGTTATCTGAAATAAAAAATTCTTGATAATTCTTAATCTATAGACATGTCATTCTGGTCGGAACTACTGAAGTTAAATTTCATGGATAAATAACAAAATGGCGGACTTTGGAAAAAAGTTTTTTTTCTCCAAAGTCCGCAAAGTTATCCATGAAATTTAACTTCAGCAGTTCCGACCAGAAAAAAAAAGTCTTTTGGAAAAAAGTTTTTTTTCTCCAAAGTCCGCCATTTTGTTATTTATCCATGAAATTTAACTTCAGTAGTTCCGACCAGAATGACATGTCTATAGATTAAGAATTATCAAGAATTTTTGATTTCAGATAACATCAAGAGCCAAAATCACTGGGGCCACCCCGGCGCTTTTTTTTCGAGGTGCCAACTTCGATCAATAATAATAATAATAAACTATTAAATTTAAAAAAATTATTATTTTTTGTATCTTTAATATGTAAATAAAAACATCCTAAATATCCAAAACGATTCATTTTTATTTTCCTACGAAAAAACGCCCTCCAAAAAAGACATGAAAATTTGCTTAAGTTACCAGACTACTACCTGAATGGCTTATAACAATAGATCGAGTCGGAATTTTAATTTTTAATTTTGGGAACATATTTTTCAATAGTTTTACTAACAATTTATGAAATAAAAAAATCGATTTTTTGAACCGTCTAACCCTATTTCTCCCCTTAACACTGTCCAAACTCTTTGCTCGGTGCGTCGTTATCGGAATCATGAGATATCAGAATATTGGTATAATTTCAACATAAATTCAACATAAATTCAATCATCGATTATCACACCGTCGTCTCTTTTTTCCCAATATCATCGAGAAAAATCAATCATCGGTTCTCACTCGTCATCGGGATGTCGTTTCTCTTTTACCACTCAAAATACGGTTGAAATACGAGTAGGAGAGGATTTTTTGCGGAAGGGCAAAACATATATAACGCTAAACAAGAGCAGAGGAGGGTTTTTCTTCTATTTTTTCTTTTTTCTTCTTTCGTATATTTTCTCTGGACGTGAATTTATCGGCAGTAGCGGTGGTCAGTGCGAAGAACTCCCGGGAGTTCTCGGATTTCTAATAGATCTTGAAAACGGGTCCGAAAACTTAAAGACGAGAATGAGGGAGTAAAAGAGAGAGCAAGAGAGACAGAGAGATGGGTACAAAGCACCGACGTTTTTGGACCTGCACGTTTGCACTCTCGCTCTGTGGCTATGCCAAACTCCTTTCTGTCTATATACACATACACATACTTAAATCCCATAAACATTTGTATATCATATGGTAAAATTTCGAGTATACACATAGTATCATCTGTTAAAAGTCGAAAGGGCGTCTTAAGAATCTTTAACACACAATGAACCCAAGAGTCACGCCCTTTTTCATGTCAGCAGTCGATTTACACAATGAAAATAATGTTTGCATGGTTTAAAGTCAAAAGGTCGTATTGAATGGTCGTAAGCGTTGCTTTAAAGTCCTTTTTTGGTCGTTTGGACCATCGGATACATGTACGAAATTTTTGTCTGTTGCATCTTTGGGCCTTTTACCCTCCTCAGCTGATGCACAGCTGATGCACCGCTGATGGTACCGCGAGATCCTTTCCAAAAGAGTCCCAAGAAGCGAGAACTCTCTGAGACTGTAACCTCCCTCTCTTTCTCTTTCTCTCTCTCTTCACGCATTACTGGAAGAATGGCGTGGCGGGGGCTCCGTTTTTCGGACATTTAAAAATGTCCGGTGGGCATATATTTCCATTCCATTGGATATATATCTATAATGGCTGTATTGGCGCCGGGGGGATGAAACGTGGACTCCACACGTCCGAGACTTCGTCCGTCGTATACTTTTCCTTTTGTACACACATCTGACACCCACACACTTGCATATCACGGATGGATTTTATGCACGTAGGTATATGTGCCTCTGGCTCTTCACTGAACTCGACGTTTCGCTCGGTCGGATACGTGTTACGATTTGTTAAAGAACCTGTAATCCGAGACAAAGCAGACAGTATTCCCATTCACGAGATTCTCGACGGAATTCCCACGCGGAAATATTTAAAATACTCGCGACGAAATTTCCTATTTATTACTGTCAGATGTGACGATGTGGATCTTTTTTACTTTCCACGTGTTTTTTTTTTTTAATTTGTTATGGTATCGTGTATTAAAAAAAATGGGTTTTAAACAGTCATGACAACTGCTGGGGGGCGGAGGGGTGGGTGAAGTTTCAGTTACATGTAATATATTTAAATGGAAACGCATATTTTTGTTTCCCCCCTTTCGAACGCACCAGATACGGTTATGTTTTCGTTCGTGTTCGCGTCTATCATCCCCGAGATTCTCATCTTCGTCCTATCCTCTTCTGGTCTTCGTCCGCTTTTTTTTTCTTCTTTTTTTTTCCTTCTGTTGTTGTGCACAAAACGAGAAGCCGCACGAAGGAGAACCTTTCGTGGAAAGGGCGGCAGGTCCGCGAGATTTTCCTGGAATGGACTCTCATGCCCATCGGGAGAATCGTCCTTTCCGCACTTGACGCTCTCATCCTCCTCTCGTGGAGAAAACCATCAACCCACCCTGCGATCCATGCTGCTGCTGGGTCATGCATTCACTCCCCCGGTCGAAATATTTCGCTCTGACGAAGAAAAACAATGAGAACGTCGAGCACAAAACGGACATATTCCTTTCGCCCGGGGGCAGTTATTCGAGAGAAAGAAAGATTGTGGTCAATGGAAATTCCAGAAATTTCCTTTTTTTTCTTATTTTTTAACGCACCAGACGTTCGGTTTACAGTCGTTTCGCTTTTCAATGGAGAATTTATACGCGTTCGTCGAATACCGGCGAACGAAAGGGCGTAACGTCAATTTTTCGGTTTTAAAGACATGGGATAGTGACGAGTGCGGCTACTAGAATGGGAAGCTTGCAAAAATCTGTCAATTTTGGATCTAAAGCCATTTTCGATAATAAACACATATTATGTATCAAAATTAACCCCCTTGGGCGTTTCGAATTTTGAGTTATTAGAAAAACCGCAAATTTCATGTTTTTCCATTTTTCACCGAAAAAAATATTAAAAATCGTTGAATTCGACATTTTAGTATTGGCTGTTACATTTTTGTTGGATCTCACTGAATCGGAGTATTTGAAAAGGATGTTTTATTCATTGAATTTTATGATTCTCTCCGCATCTCTCAAAATAACGACGGAAACGGTGAAAAGAAAGTGTATCACCAAAAAAAGGCGAATGATAAATGATTGAAATTTCGAAGCTGCGCGACAGTTCTCGCCCTCGCGTAATCGACGTCCACGAAAACGTGTCTATGCTTTTTGAATAATGAAAAAAATATATATATGTACGGTGTCGCATACATAAAATTTAATTGTTCGGAGGAGCAAAAGGGATTTAACGAGTTTTCACGTCTCGTGTGAGTCACGACCTGGTCACGATTTCTCGTGTAAAAGGCTTCTTTGTATCACAAGTTTTGTTGTATTGCCTCGCGTTGGAAGTTGCCGCTCTGATTGTGCTCAAGATGCCCTTCTTCACCCTATTTTTTCGCCGCGCCCCCCCCCCCAACTTATTTTTTTAGTACACTCGAATCTCCCGGAAATTCCGAGACCCTCTCGTCCAGTTAACGTATGCACGTTACTGTAAACCAATGTTAGAAACGTGTATATGGCCCCACCCGCGCACAAGGCCCATTTTATACTTATATATAATACACGTATATATATACATATATGTATTATGTATATGTAACGAAAAGAACGGGGACAGGACGTGCAGCGTTTATTACAACTTCCTCTATTTCATTCACGGGGGAATGATCGAGAGATTCGTGAGTCCGAGTCACTCGACTGGATAAAACGTCGTTACAGGGGTATTAAGCCATAAAAATTCGCCAATAAAGATAATAAAATGTTCAGTTTATTTAAAATAGTGCATAAAAGCCATTCTTGTTTTCTGTTTTTTTTTTTACCTTTGTACAAAAAGTCGTTTATTTGCTTTTAGATAAAAGAAAAAAAATTCTATAAATCGGAATAATTCGTTCTGCTCTGAAATAACAATGTGTGCTTCATGAGCAATTTTTCAAAATTCGATTTATTACTGGATTTTCCTGAAGAACTTACCATCAAATTATTTCAAAAGAGAGCAATATCTCAAGGACAATCCGTAGCCAAAATAAACATCCATATAAATGTCAAATTTTGATTATGCATACTAATGCCATTTTCAAACAACAAACAGCTAACTGAAATAGTAAAAAAAAATTTAATTACCGAGTGATTTGCCGCCAGAGAGCTTACCTTCGAGGCTCGTTCCAGTGATAAAAATTTACGACCCTCAAGTCGCTTAAGAGTCTTAGGAAGCCTATTAAACTTTCGCTAATTCCGACCAACGAGGGTTAAATGATTTTCTCTTGCGATCGATAAACACGATGACGTTTTATCTCATAGGAAATATCCTATTAGGAAGTCAGATCGACCTTAAATAATAAATTTAAGTATGAGCTAATTTTTTTTTGTTCTTCGATGGATTAGAATCAATAACAGTCAATAGGCTTCGCGCAATCAGGTTGGAAGGTTGTTTTTTTTAAACCCTAAATAGTTCTTTAAACCTCTATTTAAATATTCAATTTCCCGGATAAATCCAAGGAACGATGATCAGTAAAATAAAAGTTGGGTACTTTTATTCTGGAGTCAATAATTTTTATGTTTGAAACAAGCATATTTGGAGTAAGAATAAATAAACTTAACTCGGTAAATATTTTCCTCGGTAAAAGTAGGTTTGCTCCCAAGAATACTCTTTTTAATCTTATGAAAATTGGACATTTTTGAACGACGAATGTGAGAGAGCCCAGAAAACCATGATTTACAGTTCGACCGTCCATCGGATCACGAAAGTTGCCATTTTCTTTATAACTACATATATTCAATTATATACATTTGTCCTTCGTTCGAACGTCCTTTAATACCAATCTTAATCCCGTCACGTTTCAACAACGATAATTTCCATGAAACGTATATATAACGTTTAAAAATTCGTCGAACACGAGCAACATTACAATAGTATAATTGCCAATGTGGCGTTCGTAAAATGTTGAATAAGGAGGTCTCCGGTAGTACAATGGTGATTATTTGATTTCCTGTGGAAGGTACAGGACACAGGACTTCCTAGAATCGTGTTGGGGACAAGAAGTAGACCCTCGACGACCCGTGGAAGGATTAGGTATTCCCATTCGTATTTTACACAGGTATTCAACCTTACACCGACGAAATATAACAATGATGGTAATAATAATAAATATATATAGAAGATTTAGACCTGACACCGCCGCCGTTCGGTTCTTTGATAGTTTCCCTGGCGTTTGTTGTTGATGCTCTTGATGTTTCCCTTTCCACTCGAGACTCACGAGTCCGTGCATTATATATATATATATACAAAAAAAAATAGCGAGGGATCAAAGTGAGCAAAGCCACAACCATAACCACCCCCGTACAGAGAAAGTTCCGCGAACGAGGGCGCCGGATTTCAGTTGGTCGTAACGCGGCACGCACGCGCGCGCGCGCTTGAAACCTCGATGAATCGCATAAGAATTCAATGTATTACGAGATGAAGATGGGGGGGGGGGGGCGGCTAAAGAGAGACCTCTGTGCTCCGCGGATCAGGGACCAAAAGGAATCTGTCCGTAATGCAGGGATGAGGGTCGTTGTAGGTGCGAGACAGGGAGGTTCGTATGTGTTTATATGCGCGTGAGACGGAAAGAAAGAGGGCGGATGCACGCCTCGACGGATCTTTTTACCTCGAGGGATATAAACTTTATTACGGAGAGCCAAAAGTACCTATGCGTACTTGGGGTAGATATATATATATATATATAATTGTGTTCATAGAGGCACCGGCTACGACCGAGGCACTTGGCCGTTCCTACACCACCTTTTTTCACTTGTTCATCGGCGCCGGCTCACAGCCATCCAGCGGTTCGGCTTTGAAAAAAAAAAATACTACGTTTAATCAGCACTGATTGGTTTTTTGTTGGAAAACAAAAAGTCACACCAAGATAATATTTTTTTCTCATTAAAGGTTCTTTGTTTAAAATGTTATTTTATTACATCAACAATGCATTGACAAATTGCAAATTCAAAATAATTTCTCGAAGAAGGTATCAAGTGCGTGCCGTTAAATTATCCCATTAACCGCGAGTGAGTTCTACGAAGCACCCCGCACCCTCGAACAAATTGAAAAGAGCAAAAAAAAAAATGATTTACCGCATTCCAGAGCGACGTACAAGCAATTATCCCGTACGAGAATCTATACGGACCATGTTAAAAAAAAAACACCAACAATTATCGGTACGAAATTGTGTTGTTATTCGTAGTCTCCCGCAATGGGATGAAAGTATCAACGAGCTGCTGCAAGCGTTTTTTTTTTTCTTCCCCTCCGGTACAAACGTTCCGGTACACATATGTAGATCTCTTTTCCCTCGCTTTCTTTCGCGGTTTCAACGTTTGCGCGATCTCTGCACCCGACGAAACGATTCGGGTCACTCGATAAGGCAACGAAAAACTGAGAAAGATTCTCTATCTCATTCTCGTTGTTGGCAAAGAGAGCCTCGGCGGGGAAGTGTTCTCGTCGTCGCGGGATGAAATTCCACCGAAAGACGCTGCTGGTCGGTCCTTTGGTCCTCCTCGAAGCGCCGGCTCTTTATCTGCTCTTTTTTCTCCCATTTCTCTCTCTCTCGCTCTCTCTCTCTGTCTATATATATATATATATCTCCGTCCTTTTCTTTTTTTAGCGCGCTTACTTCCCGCGCTTTCTCGACGATAACAGCGCTGAGCGCGCGTTTCTCGCGCATGTGCAGAATTTCTCTGTCCTTCTCTTTCTCTCTCTTTCTCTCTTACGTTGTTATTCTCGGTCCAACGGACGGTTAAAGATTACGCAACTTCCTCTCTCCTCACGCTCTCTTCCTCCGCTCTTGTCGTTGACGTCGTTCTTCCTCGTTCACGCACACGTTTCGCGCCAAATGATCTTCTCCTCTTTTCCTCCGCAGCATCTTTCGTCTTTCTCTTCTTCGGCTTCTTTTACTCTCGCCCCCACTCTCCCTCATTTCTCTTTTCTCTTTCATTTTTTTTCTCTCGTTTTCTCTCTTTCGCATCTTGTTTCTCTCTTTCTCTCTCTCTCTCTCTGTCTGTCTCTCTCATGAGGCCTCCCGCGGTAGAACGAACGCCCGAGAGTAGCTCCAGGGATATCCCACACGTCGCTGCTTGTGGGCTCTGCCTCGCAACAGCAACGGTTTCTCGAAGGTACATAATGTATATATATACGACATATATTATGTATTCTGGAGTACAGATTGTTCCAGAACTCACGACTAAAAAGTAACATAATAATAATAATAATAATAATAATACATCGTCTTGTATGTAAACAATGTATTCTTATTGTTATTGTTTTTCGTAAATCATTGTTGTATTTCAATTTTATAGAAAAAAAAAAAACTGATAATAATGACAATTATTGAATTAAAAAACGCATCCGATAACGGAGATTTTTTAAATGTTTGTTCGAGCATCGTTTTAATCGTTAAAATTTTCGTAAACGAAAGAATTTAACGATTAAAACAATGCTTGAACAAACATTTAAAAATCGTCGTTGTCGGATGCATTTTTTTTTATTCAATAATCGTTATTGTTGCAGAAAAATGTTAAGTCAAAATGGTTCAATATGATTTAAAAATCATATTAAATATTTCATTTTAACTTAATTTTTTTTTTTTTTTTTTTTTTTGCGACAACCTGCAACACGCTATGTACGATTAATCATGCCTGATGACGTTAGGACGAGAGGATTCTCGCTGAATGTACATGGGGCGGGGGAGGGGGGGTGTTATACACATTGTATACTTTCGAAAAAGTTCGCGAGAGACGATGAGGGAGAGAGAACGACAAATGCACGACATTTACTCGCGCGACATCGCGGCCTCACTTCTTATCGCTCTCGTCTCGTTTCATACGTATCGCTGCCATCCAACGGTTTTCGGACTTGTGGATATCTATGTTGAATGTAAAACATCTGCGGCGTTGAAAAATTTCCCATATAATTTTTCCACTTAAGGGGGGAAATAGGGTTAGGACAGCGTTTTCTCAATGATTTTCATGAATGTTTTTATAGTATAAAAAATGAATATAATTTATTGAAACTTCGAGAATATTTTATACATATATTTAGGTATATACTATAAAAATTTTGAAGAATTTCCTTGAAAAACACCGATGATATTAGCGACCCCATATTGCAGGTCACAATCAGACTCAGCATTTTGCGTACATTCTGGAAGCCGGAATTTTCATCTGAAATGAAACGAGGTTGGAATTTACTTTTATTATATGTCTCTCTTCTATACGAACCTAAATGCTATCAAAAAAATAGAAAATTGAATTTTTCACAGGGGTCAAAACAAAAAAGCATGATTTTTTGCCATTTTTTACAACTTTATTTGCAAAAAAAAATCATTTTAAATAATGATAATATTCCGATTTTAGGTTCATATAGAGCGCAATACTATGAAGAAAGTAACTGCCAATTTTCAAAACGATTGGTTGAAAACTTTTCAAATTAGCGTGTACGCGAGTTAAAAAAAAGTCGTTTTCAGAAAAACGCGTTTGAAAAAATGACTGACAGCTCGGTTATACACGTGGCGCGCTCGTGGCCTGAAGGAGAGCCACTCACTTTAATGGCTTATAACAACACGAGTCGGAATTTTCATTAAAAATTTTGGGAACATATTTTTCAATAGTTTTACTAACAATTTATGAAATAAAAAAAAATCGATTTTTTGAACCGTCTAACCCTATTTCCCCCCTTAATGATTTGAAGGAAAAAATAAAGACAAAAAATGAAGTATACAAAGTCGAGACAATTAAAAGAAAATTACATTGGCCATGTGTAACTTATGGAATGAAAACAAAAAATGATGTTCCTGAATATAAATTTCGTACAATTATAAAATGTTACTCGGTCGATGTATTTGCAAAAAAAAAAAAGAATGAAAAAGGAAAAGAGGAGTGTCTTCGTAACTTAAACTTCGCGACCTCACACCCGGCTGTATTACGAAATTGAAACGGACTTTTCGGTGGTGTTGTCTTTTGTTTCACGAGTGACCGGTGGTCCGTACAATTTCGCCAATTATTTACCTCCGCGCTCCTTTTGTATTGAACATCACTCTGAGTATTGCTTTCTCTTTTTTCCTCCCTCTGTATTTCTCTCTCCTTCTCCGGTGGTGTTTCAAAACGAGAACTTTCAGTTTCGTCGCTGTATATAGCTCTCTTGCGACGGTGAGTGCCGAGGACCGATCAAGGGTGGAGATGAACTTTCCACGGTTTTAGAAGACCCCGAGTATCGAAAAGGCACAACGACTGACAGTGCCGACAGCCAAACTGTATAATGATCCTCGATCCTCTTTGGGTCTTGAATAGAAAACAAAAAAAAATGTAAAGGAGATGGGAATGCCGAGATTCGTTGAGCGGCGAAAATCTTAAATAGGGGTAATTTTTCTCTGACACTGTAGGAGCTAAATCATCCTTCAAATTAAATTTTTCTCACCCTCGTGCAAACTCCACGAGGTGCCAGAAACCGCGCCTACGACTTATATACATATATGGTATATATAGATTTCTTGGAGTTTCCTTACGATATATATATATATATGTATGTGGAGTATATAAAAAAATTCGTCAACGTATCCTTTTCTCTCCGTCTCTAATTTTTTTTTTTTTTTCTCGAAATTTTTAACTTCTCGACGATAGCTCAACACTTTTACCCGAAATAGATAGAGGGTTTATCACTTCTCTCATTGTTGATTCAAGTAATCTCGTTTACCCAAGAGTAATACCCGATAGTAGAGCCTCTGGCAACCGCACCAACAGAGGGCAGGGAAAGAAAAGGGTTTTTCAGGCTTAATTTTAACGTTGCGTAATATTTTTCTGACCGTTGTTGGATGCAAACAAACGAAAAAAAAGGTGAAACGTTTGAAATCGTGAAAATGACAGTTATAAAGTGACGACAAAAAATCCCCAATTTTCATGAACATCGTAATATTTCTTAAAAAAAAAAAAAAAACCCTCAAAATTGCTCGCTGCTTTCTCATTGTTTCATCACGTTCACGAAAATTCCTTTTATGAGCAAGTAAATTTTTCCAAAATTTGGTTTCTTTGCGGAGTAATCTTTCTGCACGAGATCACACAGTGACTTTTTATTGCTACAAAAATTCCGGACGCTGCAACGTAGACGATGGTTGACCAATTTTACGAAAAATTGAATGTTTCGAAAAATTCAATAGCGAATAGCTTTGAATTGGTTCATTTCGTCCATTTGTATTTAAAAAAAATGTTTTATTGTCTTCGGTAAAAATTTCCGAGCGCCAGAGCCGTAACTCATATTATAAAACACAAAAATTTAACATCCCCTTAAGGGGGGAAATAGGGTTAGGACAGCGTTTTCTCAATGATTTTCATGAATTTTTTTATAGTATAAAAAATGAATATAATTCATTGAAACTTTGAGAATATTTTATACATGTATTTAAGTATATACTATAAAATTTTTGAAGAATTTCCGTGAAAAACACCGAAAATATTAGCGACCCCATATTGCAGGTCACAATCAGACTCAGCATTTTGCGTACATTCTGGAAGCCGCAATTTTCATCCGAAATCAAACGAGGTTGGAATTTACTTTTATTATATGCCTCTCTTCTATATGAACCTAAATGCTATCAAAAAAATAGAAAATTGAATTTGTTACAGGGGTCAAAACAATAAAGCGTGATTTTTTACCATTTTTTACATCTTTATTTGCAAAAAAAAATTATTTTAAACGATGATAATATTCCGATTTTAGGTTCATATAGAGCGCAATACTATGAAGAAAGTAACTGCCAATTTTCAAAACGATCGGTTGAAAACTTTTCAAACTAGCGTGTACGCAAGTTAAAAAAAAGTCGTTTTCAGAAAAACGCGTTTGAAAAAATAGTGACCGCTCGGTTATACACGTGGCGCGCTCGGGGCCTGAAGGAGAGCTACTCATTTTAATGGCTTATAACAATAGAACGAGTCGGAATTTTCATTTAAAATTTTGGGAACATATTTTTCAATAGTTTTACTAACAATTTATGAAATAAAAAAAAATCAATTTTTTGAACCGTCTAACTCTATTTCCCCCCGTAATATCCAAATTGATGGTGCAATCTTAACGAAATTCATATAGAAGAAGGGGGAGTGGTAGGTTTGCTTGCGTGCAAAACGCGAGCCCGATCGGTCAAGACGTTTCAGATTTACAAAACTTTGAATTTTTCAGCCTCGGTCAGGGCACACACATGCGGACATTGTTTTTAACGTAATTTTTTGGACTATTTCGAATATCCATGAGTATTTTGGCAGAATGATCAGCATTTCTTTTTGTTTGCATCGTCGTTTTTCTTCATGGATAAACAAAGAAATGACACTATTACATCATACAAACGTACGAAAATAATGATTACGTTAATAAGTAAATATTATTAACGTTTATGATATTTGTGCTATTCATAAAAGTGCTGTTTGTGTAAATCAAGTGTTATATTAAAGGAAAAAAAAAATCGTTATGCAACGACTTATAATTTCCAACGAGAAATTCCGTGTGTCACTGTACATCGCGACATCGTCATCGTCCACGAACCGCGACCGTGTTCCTCGCATCGATTCATGAATGAAACGATAAGAGGATTTGAAGATTAACTATATCACTCATATATAAACATTCCACATGTATATATATACATTCAACTTTATCTCTCTACTTCGGACTCCCTCTCGTTCTTATCCCGGTAATATGGGATGTATATACATGTATATAACAAGAGCAACGAGCAATGGTAAGAGACAGTATATTTCTTTCCGTCTGGCCTTACCTTCCTCAAGAAGGTCAGGCATCGGTGCGCTCAACTTCCGCAGGTTTTCCGTACAATTACACCTGTGTGACGATAACCATATGTCGTCTCTATGCACGCAACATATACACACACATATATATATATAAGTATAAGAAGCAGAGGGCTCTCCTGCTAATATGCACGTAAAAAAAAAGGGTCTCGGAGTTTTCTAACGACGACGTTTCCTTCTCTTGTTTCCTCGAGCACGCTTCCTTCCTCTCGTTGTATACTCCTTTCGCGATTCACTCGTGCTTGACTCATTGGCTCGTAGGCACAGGTTGCCCAGAAGATTAAGGGAAACACTTTTCGAGAGCCAATGAGGTCAAGAACCGTATGGTGCTTACGACAAAAATACGCTGAAGAAAAACAACAACGTATTTCACGTTTATCGACATCACTGGATTGCTAAAAAAAAATATATAAAACCTTAGGCCCTACGCAGATCGCTGATTAGAAATGAACATTAGACAATGAGGCTATGAAAAATTTGAGGTTTAGAAAGAAGGGGATACACTGTTAGATCGTGGAACAATATTTGGTCGAGAATTGATAAATCACTGACACCAGATACCAACCGTTCCGATGGGTCAACATACTGCGTGCAACTGATAGCTCCATACGAAAAAAAAATGAACTTTGAAATCCTCGTAGCGTTCAAAGTTTATTGCTGTACAAAGAATAGTCTCTTGGGTTACCGAAAATACTAAAAGTACAAGCTACCTGAAAAATTGTAAAAAAAAAAATCTATCAACTACTCGAAATTTGTAACAACATGGAAAAATCGCCCAGATAACTTGTTGACATATTTCTTCGAACAATACAAGTTCACGAATTGCGTGTTTTCAATTTTTTTTAATATCTATAGTTCAAAACTCTCGAAGGGTTGAAAGTCATCCAGAAAAGGAAATTTATTTAAAAACCATCAAAGTCACTCCTGGTCGATTTTGCACTTACGTTCTAATAATTTTCCAACAAAATTCCGAAGTTTGTATGTTAGAAATACGATATCGACGTTTTTCTTTCTTTTTTTTGTTCCTCCGATGAACCTATCGTCGCACAAGTTCTTCAGTGGAACAATTCCATCTTGCTGTTATTGGCCGTTCGATTTTACGAACCCTTCGAGCACACTGGACTCTTTGTTCAGATTTTTGTTGCTGGTTGGTGGAACCCGCTACGACCAAGTGAGCAACGGTCTTCATTGACCTTGTGTTTGCTTATTTTTGCCTCGTTGCGTTGTCCTGTGGGATGTTGGAAAGAGAGCGGAAGAGAGAGAGAGAGAGATAGAGAGATACAGAAACTTTAAGGTTCCCTCTCTCTCGCCTCTCTCTCTTAAGAAGGATCCTCGAAGCGTGATTGTCGCTGGACACAAAGAGGCAAAGAGACGTCCGCGTGTCGTGAATCCGCGACGGACCATGAACCAAGAGGAGTGAAAGAAATAAGGGAATAAAAGGAAAGAGTAAAATCAAAGGCAGGAAGAGAAATAAAAAATAAAAAAATGTAAGAGATAATAAAGAGCGTTTCAAACGCGCGCGGCAACGAACTCACCACGGGACGGGAAGCGTTTGACCGTACGAAAGGGATTTCCGGTGGGCTAGCAGCAGCAGCGCGCGCGCGAGAGAGTTCGTTCTATGTGGCAAATGCCTTTCGCGGTCAGCGCGGTTGAGCTTGAAAATTATTATTCAGGATGAGAGGTAGCACTCCGAAGATTTGTGGCGAATACTGTTAGATCGAAATGACATTGTCTTATTGAAGATCTTTTTTTGTTTTTATCGGACAAGATTCGTCCTTACGAAAGAAAATTCATTTTCGTAACGATCTTCTTGATGAACGGGATCGTTAGAAAAATCAAAGAGAATCGTGTCGAGGTTGTGGTGGATCCTTACATCGTTCAGAAAATGTACGTGGCCGCTGTACGTTCCATTTCGAACAATTATCATGAAGAACGCTTCTTATGGCATTTATTGATAGAACGATTATGTAAAAATTGGTTTTTCACTTTAGCGGTGTGTCATCGGTCCCGTTGATTACTAATCACAGTTAGTTTTTGTCGAATCCTCAAAAATTAATAATAAAACAATAATTGATCAGTCACAAAAAGTATTTGCAAAGTTTGTTTTTCTTAAAGATTCAAACAACTAATGTTCCTCCCCTGCTGATAATGATCAAAGATCTTTTCGAAATCGTTCGAGTTCTTCAGCATCCCCAATCTATCTATCGCGACACCAACGATATCCGGTTAAACCGTTTAACTTTAATACCAGAGGATCAAACGAATAGTTGGTGTCAGAGGGAACGAGACGTGTGTCGTACACCGCACGTTTTACCGAGAGGGTGCGGTCGTGTACAGCTCTCGGGCGACATCAACGCGAAAACGTGAACAGCTTGGCAAAAGTCTTTTCGTCGTTATACATATATATTTCAATTGCTAGTAAAGAAAAGGTCGTAACTCCCACAATTCCACATGTAAATTACCGTTAGTCGTGTACTTTTGTTTGTCAGCGGTCAATACAGACATGCACACATGTAAAAAGTAACCTGTGACTTGATCGTACGGATAAAAAGGCTATAAGAAGTCCACGCTCGAATTTATTTCGCGCGATATTTCAAACAGTCCGTTTTCACACCGTATCCTTCATCCTCCTCATTGTTTATGTCGATATTGTTGTTATTGTTGTTCCGTAAAGAAGTGAAAGATCACATATCCACCGGAAGATTGCATTTCTGGGCGGGTAAAAGAGAAAAGGATACGGTCTAACCGCGAAGACACTAGGAACGGATGGAGAGAGAAACAGATGAAGAAGATTTGAACAAAAAAAAATCGGAAAAAACGTCTCGCAGGCATCTCTCACGAGTTTGTAAGGGTACGAGTCGATATGTCGAGGTTGCATGGAGAAAACCTTGATCATACGGATTGTATGGATAAAAAAGCTTCAAGAAGTCTACACTCGAATTTATTTCGCGCGTTATTTCAAACAGTACGTTTTCACACCGTATCCTTTATCCCCACATTGTCTATGTCGATATTGTTGTTATTGTTGTTCCGTAAAGAAGTGAAAGATTGCATATCCACCGGAAGATTGCATTTCTGCGCGGGTAAAAGACAAAAGGAGATGGTCTAACCGCGAAGACACTAGGAACGGATGGAGAGAGAAACAGATGAAGGAGATTTGAACAAAAAAAAATCGGAAAAAACGTCTTGGAGGCATCTCTCACGAGTTTGTAAGGGGCCAAGACGATGTGCGGAGGTTGCATGGAGAAAACCCCGCAGAGAGCTTGAGGAGACGGTTAATGTACCGCTACCACATATATATATATATATATATATATACAAGCCTCGAGCGAGATCATGCACCATGCCAGCACGAAGGAGCAAAACGTTCGCGAGCTACCCCCATACGAACTCGGCAAATCTCGTTGTTGCAATTCTTTCCTTCCTACTCCAACTCCTTGTGTCCGCTTGTGTGTGTATGTATGTGTGTCTGGAGTACTTTAAACGGTCGAAGGTATGGTTACACACCAACGGCATTACGCTAAAGTACAGCGCAAAAAGACTTTTCACCCAGTGATTATGTGAAACTTCTTCGTCGGCGAAGTGAGCAAAGAAGGAAGTTGCTATGCGTGACGCTCCGCGTTGGCAGTTGGAAATAATTTTTTCAGAAAAAAAAAGGAACTCTTCTGTCATAATAATATTTTACACTTTCCGGAAATTTAATATTCGTTTTTTTTTTTGAGGGATACAAAAGTATTTTATAATCTTTTCGAAAATTACATCATCCTTGTATGAAAATATTTTCTTGTCGTTACCAATTCTTTTTTTGCCTAAAGTAACTAGAGTTGTTGAATTTACAACAACAAAAAATATATCAATTTATAGACGTAATTGTGTATTATAGAAATTCAATTACGAAATTTCCGTACACTTCATTGTGGATTCGCCAAAAATGTAAAAAAAAAAAAAAAAAAAACAAAAATACTTTCGGTCAAAAAATGAATATGTATCGAACGTCGATGCGAGGCATTCGTTAACCCCGTGCCCGAGGATAAACCACACGACTTCTCAATTTGTGGGTGTTGTGACCAGATATTTTCGTACTTTCTTACGAAATATACGAAATATAAATATCACGAACCCCGTTAATTTGTCTATGAACCGGTCTGCCTTCTCTCGCGCACGTATGCGTTTGCGAGGTAACGCACAAATTTACTCTCCCATCCCAGACATTCGTCGACGCCATACGAAAACCCGTTTTTTTTCTTTGCTTCTAATAAAACATCGCCTCGGAATCTATGTAATGCTGGAACCTACGGTTGTACGTCCCGTTGTCACGCGAATCAGCGGCTTTTCTCAACTCTTTTTAAACAACACGCGTTGGGCATAATTCGATTTGGGCATATACGGTTTTCACGGAGCGCGTGAGAAGGAATTCAGAATTAGCGAGTCGATGACCTATACGTTCGATACTCATCTTAACTGCTAGTAAACGAAAGGACACAACTCACGGGATTTAACGTGCGAATGGTATTTTTTTAATATTGCAAGAAAAAAATATACAAAAGCTCAAAGAGCTAAACCGGTCAAAGAACGTTTGCCGCTGTCTAGTTTGAAAATTTGAAAAAAAAGGCCCCTCTTTTCGACACTTCTAATCTACAATGAGCGTATATATTCACAGATAAAAAAGTCAGATTCGATGCAATGATTTGAGTAGTTTGATGTACCATAAAAAAATGTCTAAAAAAGGCAACGATATTGAAATTAAGAATATTGATTTTTAATAGGTTTAGTGAATTTTCGTGATATTCTCGAAACACTATTCTAGTGTCTTAAGGGGGGAAATAGGGTTAGGACAGCGTTTTCTCAATGATTTTCATGAATTTTTTTATAGTATAAAAAATGAATATAATCTATTGAAACTTTGAGAATATTTTATACATATATTTAAGTATATACTATAAAATTTTTAAAGAATTTCCCTGAAAAACACCGAAGATATTAGCGACCCCATATTGCAGGTCACAATCAGACTCAGCATTTTGCGTACATTCTGGAAGCCGCAATTTTCATCTGAAATCAAACGAGGTTGGAATTTACTTTTATTATATGTCTCTCTTCTATACGAACCTAAGTGCTATCAAAAAAATAGGAAATTGAATTTTTTACAGGGGTCAAAACAAAAAAGCATGATTTTTTGCCATTTTTTACAACATTATTTGCAAAAAAAAAATTATTTTAAATAATGATAATATTCCGATTTTAGGTTCATATAGAGCGCAATACTATGAAGAAAGTAACTGCCAATTTTCAAAACGATTGGTTGAAAACTTTTCGAACTAGCGTGTACGCAAGTTCAAAAAAAGTCGTTTTCAGAAAAACGCGTTTGAAAAAACGCAAAATGCTGAGTCTGATTGTGACCTGCAATATGGGGTCGCTAAAATCTTCGGTATTTTTCAAGGAAATTCTTCAAAAATTGTATAGTATATACTTGAATATATGTATAAAATATTCTCAAAGTTTCAATAAATTATATTCATTTTTTATACTATAAAAAAATTCATGAAAATCATTGAGAAAATGCTGTCCTAACCCTATTTCCCCCCTTTATGGCTTATAACAATAGAACGAGTCGGAATTTTCATTTAAATTTTGGGAATATATTTTTCAATCGTTTTACTAACAATTTATGAAATAAAAAAAAATCGATTTTTTGAACCGTCTAACCCTATTTCCTCCCTTAAGGGGTTTGGCCCACGGTAGCGGGTATAAAATCATGCGCACATTTGACAATTTTTTTTGTATGAAAAAGTGATTTATTTATAAAACTAATTATACATCTATTTAGTATAAATATCAAGCTAATGAACAATTTTTTTTTTCGTTTTTTTCGTTACAGAAAATGGCCGACTACTGCTATTTGCTTTTGGGATCTTTTTTTTTTTCGGCGTGACATTTGGCATCCACAATTTTTGACCCAGAACAAAAAAGAAAATTCCCGTCAATCTACATCAGTATACCCAGAGGAGTGCGTACGGAATTTGAAAAATATTATTTTATTCGAATATTGTAGGCATTTGAACTTGAAAGGTGAATTTTCAGTGAAAATTTTCGTATAAAACTGTTGATAAAATGAAAAGTTTTTAATTAATTAGAAATTCCGTAGGTACTTCTCTGCGAAATGCAATTGGAGACATAATTTTTTAATTTGAAGTCATTCGGATAAAAATGGGCGTAGTTATTTATCACGCGGCGCGCTCGGGTACTGTATGACCGTGCCAGAGGTAGGCTTAGGTTACACGCTCAAAGTCGGTGAAAAAAATACTAATTACTACCTTAACTTAACTTAGTTTATTTTTATGATGATGAAGCATCGTTTAAGTAAAAATAAACATAGATTTTTTGATAATTCTACCGTGGCCACACCCCTCAATTCGATATGGAATCCCTTAGTGGAAAAACAAAAAAATAGATCTGTCAATGGTGATTCGTCAACGTAGAATTAATGATTTTTAATCCCGATCTAACGAACGAGTAACCATTCATCAGGATTTATTTGCCCGTTGTCAAATCGCCATTCGAATGGACCTTTTCTTTGCCACGAGTCATTTCCATCTTTAAAGTCAAGTGTCCTGAAAAAATACCACTTATATACCTCACATGTGTATACAGGGACATTTGTATGTAGGTATGCGCGCAAAAATGTGTACACATATACGTGATGCTTGGTCAAACGTTAGATCTTTTTTTTTCTTTTTTTCGTGGTGCCGATTTCTTCAGCAATTGCGTACTATATCTATAGCAGGAAAAAAAAGAGACATTCCTCTAACGGTACAACGTTTTAACTCGGTTGCTAAGGGATTTAAATGATATTTGGAGAAACTTGTGTTTCAGAGGCAGTTACACTTTCTCGGTGAATAACGACGAAATTTTTCTGTCCTTTTTTTTTACCATCTTCTCTCTCTTTCCCTCTCTCTCTTTTTCTCTCTCTCTTTTTCTCTCACTCTATTTTTTTCGGTTCTCTCGAAGGACTCGGCTGTGCGAGGCGAGGATCCCTCTCGTCAGTTGAATCGGGCTCCACCGATCGTAACTTCACGATCTTATACATTTTCTCCCCGGGGACCGCGCGAACAAGACCTTAATTGGATCCTGATCTACGCCCCGAAGGATGACTCCCAAAGATTTGATCTCTCTCTCTCTCTCTCTCGACTTTTTTATCTCTGATTTCGAACTATACATGTATACATACATCCAAACGTTGAGAAATGGTCTTTGACATAAATGTCTATGTGTACTCCGGAGTCGTCAAGTTTTGAGATGAGATTTTTTTTTCCCATAGCTCTATCTCGTGGTCAGTCGACGAGAGAGGCGAAAAACAAAGAAGTAAATCTTCACTCAATTGCCGCTTATGGAACAAAAATATCTAAAATCAATTCGTGAATAAAAAAAAAAAAAAAACAATAAAAATCCACAGAGACTCTCGCTTTTACTTCCACACGGATGATGATTAATTTAACGTTGACGCGAAGAAGAAAAATTGAATGGCTTTTAATCCCGTTTTAACGATGAAAAAAATGTTTCTTACCGCTCTCAATCTTTAATTTATTGCCGGCTGCAATTAAAGCATATAGAACGGCGCGCCGATGAAAAGAAAGACGAGGAAGAGAAGGAAGAGGATATGAGGGAATAAACATAAAAAAAAAGAGAAGGAACGTGCGTACGATCACAATTCCGTTTTGGGGGCCTTACCGGAGTTGCGCGTGTGTACCAAACGCGAATTCGGCACCTTTGGTATTCACTGACGGTTAAACTACCGCTGTCTCGTGAAACGAGTTATATTCTCTCACTCGTGGTCGAGAAGGCATCTTCTCGCGGTTATTTCTTTCTCTTTGCCGTTACCACTGCCCTCACCTATGTTGCCCCTTGACAAAAATTCACGCGCAATGTCATTTTGTCACTTTTTCACAGCGACACACGGCGAGGAGTAGATGTCAATATATTTATGTGTATATATGTTTTTGTTTTTTATGCATGACATTGCACGTTTTTATTTTTTATGATAATTCCATTGGCAGCACAAGCGTCAGAGTCTTTTACTCGTGAGCATCGTTACGTATACTTAATACTTGCATAATTACGAATGGGTGTGTTTATGACAGAACCCCGAGGAAATCCAATCATCCAGCACGCCTCTTCTGTTATAATGTATTCCCTTTGACGGTGCACCAAACCTGTGGGATATCTCAGCGTGTCACGCACACCCATCGATCGTATAAGCGCATCAACTTGTATATATATAACATAAGGATCGATCAGAAATCTGACACTCGTGACTTTCCGAAAAAATCGAGATTGAGTCCGACCGATCTTGTATTATATAGATTGAAGAAAATAAAAAACATCGGATAGCAACAACCCACCGGAAAACTCGCGACGGGAGTCGGAATTCTGATGGTGGGATAAAATAATGAAAAAAAGGGAAACTGTTATATACAGGGTGTCTCAAAACTAGCATTTAATGATTTATCTCATTTTTACAATATGTGTTCAAATTGTCCTACCTCCAACCCTAATACACAAATGGCACATATTTTAGGAACAAAATATGTACGAGATCTGTTCAAAAAGTATCGCGAATTTTGAATTTCCGCGGGCTACGTATATTCGATTTTTGATTTTTTGTGGCGTCAGGTTGGTACTCATGTCCCTCACTTATGCTGAAAAAATCGGCCATTTTGAATGTTTAGTTAATTGTTGACAGCTGTTTTGGTTAGACGTGTTTTGGCTTGTCTTCGATTTTTGCCTATTCCAAAAAATGGATCAAAGAATCTGTATCAAATTTTGTGTGAAAAACAGAATTAAGTGCGCGGACGCATTCCGAATCTTGACTGTGGCATATGGTGAAGCTACCTTGGACCAAAGCAACGTTTATCGGTGGTACAAAATGTTCTCAGAGGGCCGAGAAGATGCGAACAACGAAATGCGTTCCGGACGCCCGAGCACATCAACAACAGACGAAAACATTGATGAAGTGTCGAAAATAATATTGGCCAAACGTCGAATCACCGTTAGAGAAGTTGCTGAGGAAGTAAACATATCGATTGGCTCGTGCTATTCGATTTTTACCAATGATTTGGGCATGAGTAGGGTCGCCGCGAAATTCGCGCCAAAATTGCTCGATTTCGAACAAAAACAGTGGCGCGTTAACATTGTTAAGGAACTGTTGGACTCGGTCCGCGACGACCCAAATTTGCTCCAGAGGGTCATAACTAGTGACGAATCATGGGTTTATGGTTATGACGTGGAAACCAAAGCTCAATCATCGCAATGGAAGCTGCTTTTTTGGAATAGACAAAAATCGAAGACAAGCCAAAACACGTCTAACCAAAACGACTGTCAACAATTAACTAAACATTCAAAATGGCCGATTTTTTCAGCATAAGAGAGGGACATAAGTGCCAACCTAACGCCACAAAAAAATCGAAAATCGTTTATACGTGGCCCGCGGAAATTCAAAATTCGCGATACTTTTTGAACAGACCTCGTATAAATTCAAAGTAATTCTTAGCAATGGTAGCGGAATAGGCAAGTGCTAGGTAGCGATTTTCCGAAAAATCAAAAAAGACGATTTTTTTCGAAAACCATTAGACTTTTACTGAGGTCATATTTGTTTATTTTGATAGATCCGGAGCCAATTAAACCCCCGTGTCACTCTGACGTACTAGTTTTGTGACACCCTGTATATGTAACGACGCTGCACCCTCTGAAAATATTGTCTCGGGAATTTATTTAATTTCTTCGTTGACGAACGGTTCGGAATTTTTAGTCTTGTAGGAAATTTTCCTCCACCCCTTACACTCTGTGTCAAGCTTGCAACGGTCTTGAAGCTTTTTACTGCTCAGAAAGTTCGCAATACATTTTTTTTGTTTGCAATAATGTATGATCCAGCAATTTTTTTCACTGATTTTCTATAGGGAAAGTGGTAAAATAATTTTTGAATAATATTCAATCGAAACAATTGTAAAATCAAAGATTTTAAAAGGAGGTACAAAAAAAGTCATCATAGAACATGACAAGCATATGAAATTTGAAGATAAAAAAATCACGTCCCATCAGCGAAATTTAAATTTGGAAAAATCCTATCGAACACTTTCATTGTCCCTTTTAAAATTCGATATCAGCAATTTCTTCATTTATCCTCGGAATGGATGCTGATGAAATAAGCCTAAGATCTATCTTTCGAGATTGAAAAAAGAAAGAAAAGAAAATGTAAAAGAAAAAACGCGTCTCGTTACAAACCTTTAATTTCGAACCATCATCTCGAAATTGTCTTACAGAGAGGTTTCCGAAAAAAATAAAATAAAAGAACAAAATCAAAGTACCCAATCAGCGATATAAAATTACATTGCTCGGTTAGGAAAAAAAAAAAAAAAAAAAAATGAAAGTCTCAATATCGTTTGGATGCAGACGAAAATGTAAGTTGGCTAGCAACGGCTAAACTTGGAGGCTGAGTATACGTGGTGGGAGATTCCACGGTCCCCCCGCGGAGGTCCCTGCGATGTTGTGTGGGTGCACGTGTCCGTGAGTCTCTGTTTACAACGTAGGAATTTAAAGGCCCCAGAACCGAGAGAGCATTGCGGCCTGAGACCATTCTCGAAGTAGAAAAGGGAAGGGAGACGAAGATGAAGAAGAAGAAGAAGAAGAAGACGACGAAGAAGAAGTAAGAGGGTGGCCAGTAGTGGTCGTTCCGTAAGGGCCTAACCCTCTTAAGCTTCGTTCCGGTCGGGCCTCGCGAGGTGGGCGAGACGCTTTGTCGGGACTCACGGGACTTATACGCTCAGCAACATACTTCTATAACTATATAGATATTTAAAGCCTGGAGCGCGAAAACATCAACGTCCCAGGCAAGCCAGTAATACATGTTAGGTATATATTTTTCATGGCCTGAAAAAAAAAGGACTTAAGGAATTATCCTTGCACACATTCGATAGGTCTTTTTCACTTTAAGCCATTCACATAGGTATAAAATGATGTTTTCCTTCTCTACCTTCGATAGTCTCCCCTTTCATTCTTATCCCTTTCTCGCTGAACGACACACACACACACACACACACGTACGCACATAACGACGTTACCTGCTTTAAAGTATCTTTATGTATAAGTGGAAGATGACGTTGCATGTGTTGTGACGTGATGCCGGTGGCTATTGTGTGTACGGTCTCAAATTCGCTTGCGCGGTGCAACGAAGGAATAATATGGAACGAGAAATAAGAGAAACGCCCATTATCTGGTACCTGCATCTCGCGAATCCCCCCTCCTCCATACAAACACGTACATAAAGTCGCGAAATGACCCTTGACCTCGTTTCTCTTTGTTTTCCCACCACCTTAATCCATTGCACTTTCTTACGTTCCATTTTTTTGCCCCTTTTCGTCGCAATTCAACTCTGTCCCTACGGAGATAAATGATGGGCGTCCTTTTAGGGTGAACGAAACCCTCGATGATTTTTTGACAAGTGTTGAATTGACGAAAAAGAGAGAGCAATGACAATTTAAAAGATCGACATAACTACTGTCGATAACCGAAGCGATAAAAGTTAAACAAAATCTTTTCATTGACTTTTAATGTTTTACTATTTATCATTTTATTGCTAAAAAACTATTTTGACAAAAAAATCTTTAACCTATTGTGTGCATTGGTTATGACTATTGTCGAAAGAAAATTTAAAAGCTTTTTGTAATATTGTTTCACTTCGGTGTTACGAGGCTTAAGGGAGGAAATAGGGTGAGGACAGCGTTTTCTCAATGATTTTCACGAATTTTTTTATAGTATAAAAAATGAATATAATTTATTGAAACTTTGAGAATATTTTATACATATATTTAAGTATATACTATAAAGTTTTGAAGAATTTCCTTCAAAAACACCGAAGATATTAGCGTACCCATATTGCAGGTCACAATCAGACTCAGCATTTTGCGTACATTCTGGAAGCCGCAATTTTCATCTGAAATCAAACGAGGTTGGAATCTACTTTTATCATATGTCTCTCTTCTATATGAACCTAAATGCTGTCAAAAAAATAGAAAATTGAATTTTTTACAGGGGTCAAAACAATAAAGCATGATTTTTTGCCATTTTTTTGCAACTTTATTTGCAATAAAAAAATTATTTTAAATAATGATAATATTCCGATTTTGGGTTCATATAGAGCGCAATACTATGAAGAAAGTAACTGCGAATTTTCAAAAAGATTGGTTGAAAACTTTTCAAACTAGCGTGTACGCAAGTTCAAAAAAAGTCGTTTTCAGAAAAACGCGTTTGAAAAAATAGTGAGGAGAGCTACTGAAGGAGAGCTACTCACTTTAATGGCTTATAACAATAGAACGAGTTGGAATTTTCATTTAAAATTTTGGGAACATATTTTTCAATAGTTTTACTAACAATTTATGAAATAAAAAAAAAATCGATTTTTTTAAACCGTCTAACCCTATTCCCCCCCTTAAGGGTGGGACGAGGAATTTTTATAGGTGCGGAAGGTGAGGGCTCGAGAAAGAAAAAAGGTTGTTCTGCTGTAAGATTAGTGTCTGGAATTCGGTTTAGCATTCGAAAATAACATAACGTTTGTGGCGTGTCACAGCATCTCACTTTCATTGAGATGCACATACACACACTATCGATTCGTGGTGTACAAATTTTTCAAGAGATTTTGTTTCGACCGAACACACGTACAAAGTCGCGAATAATAATTAACAAGCACGATAAATATCTCGCTCGTTATCCTCGCGGAAAAAAAGAAATGTGCTCTTTTTTCATCCTTCTCTTTTCGCGAATATACCGCGCGGGAAATCTCGCCGAAGTTTTTGAGGGTTAATTACAAGGCGGCGAAAGATTATAACCATGCGAGAGGTATATTCGTGTTTTGCCCTTCTCGTGTGTATATCTCTCTTCGACACAAGACGTAATAACAAGCCCCGAAGGGCTCGAGGCACGACGCGTCAAATTCAAGGACAAATTAACAGAAAATTTATTTAGATGACTAGACCGTTTTATTCTTATACTTTTCAAATTCGTGTTTTTTCATTAAAAATTATTGCTTTATTGATCGAATGAAATTTTGTGGATAAAGGCAAAATATATTTTGGATAAAATATTTTATTTAAATGCATATTCTATTTGTACTTAATTAATTTCACAAATAGATTATACAGTATTTGAAACAAATTAACCGAAAATTTATTTAAATGACTAAACATTTTTATCCTATACTTTTCAAATTCGTGTTTTTTCATTAAAAATTATTGCTGTATCGATCGAACAAAATTTTGGGGATAAAGGCAAAATATATTTTGGATAAAATATTTTATTTAAATGCATATTCTATTTGTACTTAATTAATTTCACAAATAGATTATACAGTATTTGAAACAAATCAACAGAAAATTTATTTAAATGACTGAACATTTTAATCCTATACTTTTCGAATTCGTGTTTTTTCATTAAAAATTATTGCTTTATCGATCGAACGAAATTTTGTGGATAAAGGCAAAATATATTTTGGATAAAATATTTTATTTAAATGCATATTCTATTTGTACTTAATTAATTTCACAAATAGATTATACAGTATTTGAAACAAATCAACAGAAAATTTATTTAAATGACTGAACATTTTAATCCTATACTTTTCGAATTCGTGTTTTTTCATTAAAAATTATTGCTTTATCGATCGAACGAAATTTTGTGGATAAAGGCAAAATATATTTTGGATAAAATATTTTATTTAAATGCATATTCTATTTGTACTTAATTAATTTCACAAATAGATTATACAGTATTTGAAACAAATCAACAGAAAATTTATTTAAATGACTGAACATTTTAATCCTATACTTTTCGAATTCGTGTTTTTTCATTAAAAATTATTGCTTTATCGATCGAACGAAATTTTGTGGATAAAGGCAAAATATATTTTGGATAAAATATTTTATTTAAATGCATATTCTATTTGTACTTAATTAATTTCACAAATGGATTATACAGTATTTGAAACAAATTAACCGAAAATTTATTTAAATGACTAAACATTTTAATCCTATACTTTTCGAATTCGTGTTTTTTCATTAAAAATTATTGCTTTATCGATCGAACGAAATTTTGTGGATAAAGGCAAAATATATTTTGGATAAAATATTTTATTTAAATGCATATTCTATTTGTACTTAATTAATTTCACAAATGGATTATACAGTATTTGAAACAAATTAACCGAAAATTTATTTAAATGACTAAACATTTTAATCCTATACTTTTCAAATTCGTGTTTTTTTTTCACAAAAAATTGCTTTGTAGATGAAATGAAATTTCGTGAATAAAGGTAAAATATATTTTGGATAAAATATTTTATTTGAATACATTATCTATTCGTACTCAATTAATTTCACAAATAGATTATACGATATTTAAAAATAAAAAGCTTTTCGTTCTGAGCATGAACATTTTTTAAATGATATTAGTATTGAAAAAAAAAAATCATCGTCATTTACTTTTCTGTAAGACGAGGGGTTAAACAGTATTTAATTTTTTAAGTCACGCTCGATGTATTTTTCGAAGACTTTGAACATGGCGCTACGTGGCGTCGAAGAACGGTCACCCACGCTAGTACGGGTAGAATGAGAGTACAGATAGAGAACAGAGATAGGACAGGTTCTAGGACTACTCTGACGAGATCGAGATATATCCACCGAATTTATCTTATACACACACACACACACACACACACACACACACATACCTAACAATATAACCTGCGTGTGAAATAATACTATAGAAAAGATGAAAGCTTGGCGACACGACTGACAGAGAATTCGAGCGCCATGGTTCATTCATGGGTTCACCTTCGAGATATATGGGTCGTGGGAGCGGAACTACCAATTTTTTCTATTCTTTTTTCTAAAATGACACTCGACTCTTTCAACGTTTCCTCTCGTACGTATCTTTTCATTGCTCGAAACGACTTATTCTCGCGATATTTCCAATGTCTCTCTTATATCACTCGAATCTTTCCCTCAACCATTTTTTTCCGCCATTTTTAATGCCACGAGTTTTTATCTATACCGTCGGTGTTTTGTTTTCTTTGGCCATTTTTTTATGGTCCAGAGAGCAGAAGCCTTAAGCGCCTTTCGTGGAAATATACGTGTATTATGTTTACGGTAATACGTATACTAAGCTCGCTACGGCGTTTTACTTTGCGGCGATTTGGGTGCGGAACGAGTGGGTACAAGAATTTTGACGGTTCAATGACACACAGAGGGCGTGTAACCGCGCGTCGAACGGATAGGAAACGAAATTAGGGAGTACAGGGAGAGCCTTGAAGAAAGATATCGAGGGGATGAGCCCGAAACGCGAAGTTCCTTCGCGGGAGCTTCTCCGCCGTACTTGCGGAAGGGTTTTCATGCTTTTTTTTTTTTCTTCTTTGCGGTTACGCTCGATTACAGGACAAGTGGTGTTGTTGTTGTTGTTGTTGTTTTTTTTTTTTCCCGTTCGGACCGCCAGTGCACCGCAAAAGAAAAAGGGCCCGAACGCGAATCTCTCTTATTCCTCTTGTTCCGCTCCTCTTCTACTTCTTCGCCACTTTTTTGTTGTTGTTGTTTTCTTCGCTTATTATATTACTCCGGAACGCCTTATCCTCTCGTTCTCCACCGCACGTTAATTGATCAGCACGGTTGCACGCCCCGGAGTGCATATCCGTCCATCCACACCCAGCATCATCTCTCAGTCCCCCCTTTTCTTCTTCTTCTTCTTCTTCTTCTTTTGCTTTCCGGATCGATGCTTCGTAATAAATATTTCCGACTGCGACAGATAGAGTTATACTTTGTACGTTCAATTATTGAAAATTCCGATTTTTTTTGTTGTTTTTCTTTATTCAAACGTGAAAATAATTGTTGAAGAACTAATTTAATTGTTCATTGCGATTGGTGCTCGTTCCAATCTTATATCATATTCGTTGACGGAATATTTAGTTGCAATTTTCATTTATTTACTTACACGCGTGGCATTTCGGGTTTTTACAGTTCCTCCTTACCCGAACAATACATTTTTTTAGATCAAGTTAAATTGAATCACAACATTTATTCACTGAAATCTAACAACAAATGAATGTTAAATTTATTACATTTTTTTTTACCTCAAGCTTACCAATAACAAGGTTAAAAAAAATTGCCCAATGATACGTGCACGAATAAATCGTTGTTTGTTTAACAAACATCGCGAATAATCAGAGGCTGCGTATATCCGTCGATGTCAACGTCGCTCGGACTTAAAAGGCTTTGCTTTTTCTGTCGCGTTATCGCGCTGTTGCACGTAATCGAGAACCGGCGCCCGTTTTATCAGCTTCCCCGATATCGCGCCTATGGTTCTCGTACCGAGTTCCGGATATGCGAGATATTGTTTTTTTTGTTGTTGTTTTAAACATTCAAAAGGGACATTGGATTATTGACAAAAATTGTTCAACGTAGTATCATAGGGCCAATGATCGTTGTGCCTCTGGCCACGTTGACGGAATTTGCCCGCCGTCGTCGTCTGTCGTTTGATCAGCATCAAACAGCAAGAGGTCGTGAATCTCTCGCTCGTAATATGTGTGTGAGTGTATGTGAGAACGTGACGGGTCTGGTATCGGGGCGTCGGCGTCCCGCCCGTTTTCTACGCTGCCAGAGTTCTCCCGCGTCTTCCACCCCTCTTCCTCCCGCCCCCCCCCCCCCCCCCCCCCCCCTATGTGTGTGTTGCTATGCGAAGATCCCTACGCCGAGCGCGCGGGACCAGAGAGTGAAAGAGAGAGAGAGAGAGAGAGAGAGAGAGAGAGAGAGAGAGCGTCGGTGGCGGTGGCGGTTGTGTGGTGCAAGCCTCAGCGAAAGAGGTGGACACGGTTCATTGCGGGAAGAAGATGAAGAGAAAGATGAGAGAAGGGAAAGGGAGAAAGACGGAGAAAAGCGATGAAGAGACGCAGAAGAAGATTAAAGTGCTCGTTCGCGTTGTCTTCTTGCCCTCCATCTTCTCGTTGCTATGCGAGGATAAACGAGCGTGGAGGGATGTTGGCCTCCAGCAGAGGAAGTTGAGGCTGAAGAGCAGAGAAGAAGAAACAAAGTAAGGAGAGATGCAACGCGGGTTCGGGCCGTTATGAAGGTGGGAATGCCGGAGAACGTGTGACGGTTGGACACACGTAGAGGTCGGGCGAAAGATCGTCGGGTGGAGGTCGAAACTTCGGAAACGAGAAGAGGAAAAAAAAAAAACGTAAGAGTAAACCGGCGAAAGGTAAATGAATGCAACGTCGAACGAGGACCTCTCCTTCTGGATGTTAATCATTCGGAAATCGATGAATAACAAAACCACATTTCTTCAACGCAATTTATCCGCCACACATATGCAACGCAAGGTTCATCGGACAATGCACGAGAGAACGATCCGGAACAGTAATGAGTTGGCGGGTAACGCGATCGCGAAAAATACCAGCGTCTCGAGCGCGGGAACGAGCGATTTCAAAGCCCCGCTATCGCGTATCCCATGCGTTTCTGTTTACAAACAAGGGGACCGAGTCCCTCGCGTTTCTCGTTTCCACACACCATCGCCAACGTCCTCAAGTCTCAACAAACGTTTCCCCCCGCCAACGACGACACGAGAGAATTGCCGGTTGATGGTGTGTTCGTGGCGACGAGCAGCTTAGGGTCCGAGTTACCAAGTGAACTACCCACCATCGAGAACGTTTTGATGGTTCTACTGGTCAGTGTAACATATACAAAGACCGTTAACACACCAATTCCGCGGCATGGCCCCACGTGTTAGTCCCTCGCGTCCAGACACTCCGGACTGCTATGTCAGCGGGGCCTTATCCACCAACACAGCTGATTCTTATAAGCTTGATGCTCGCGAGCCACAGACCCTCCCCGACACTATCATCATCGAGTATCCGTTCCAGCCAAGTATTTTACATGGTTACACAAGAACATGTGCGTGTGGGTGTGTCTGTTGTTTTCCTTCTCTTTCTCTCTGTGTTCTTCCTCTTCGCATCGTTCTCCCACCCTCGCCGCACTCTCAACGATCTCTGTCCTCTCATTCCACCGTTTGTGATCCCTCATTCGTTCTCTCCTATCGCGGCTTCGGCTCCTACGTTCCTTTTTATTCCGCGCACCATGGCCAACGGCCTTTACTCCCTTCTCCTACGGTTCCTTCCTTCACCTCTTTCCATTACCTCGTGTCTCTCCCACTCTCCAGCTATCTCGCTCTCTCCAACTCTCTCGGGAGGTCCGAGCGACCGTTGAGATTTAAATTCCTCGGCCGCGGCTCTCTCGCCGGGGGCCTGGGAACCACCGGAGAGCTCTCCCCACAACGCGAGATCCTTCGCGCCGGGAGAGATGAAGGAGCTTGGGGAGAGCGAGTGAGAGAACGCTTTGGAGACTGATGAAGGGCAAAAGAAGAGGGAAAAAAAAGTACGCAGTGGAAGAGCCAGAGGAGTAAGACACAAGTCGGGAGATTCGCGCGCATGCTTCAAACATATCACGAGGACTCGTCCGAGATGTCCGGTCGCGGACTGATTGAATCGAAACGATTTGCGCTTGATGCGGCGGAGCGCGGGCGGCAGCGAAAGTGCCTGGTAACGCTTTAACATCACAAACATACGACTGTGGGATCAAATTCGTATTGGCAGCGTGTATGACATTGAAAAAATTCAACTGGATTAGCGATTTCTTCGATAGATCGCGGGTCAGAAGTGTTATATTTTCAATTGGAAACTTTTATCGGGTACAATCCTTCTGGTAATTAATTTTTTCTTTCGTCTCTTCCGCTGATTTGGATCTGCTAAAGTTCCATGGACGTTAGCTGCATTGTCTCGATGATTATACAATTATTGATTGATGACGAGAGCGGGAAACGCCGGTCCAGGGGATGAAAATCTTATTTCAGCCTCCGAAGAACCTTTCGATCCTGACGCTTATATAATTAATGTACTTATTACTCTGGCTCCATAATGCCGGGAGGAATGTGTCGATGAAAAGAACGCTTCGTAAGGGTGCTTGGCGGGAAATACGGTGGAATGTGGTCCCTCTGGTGGCGGAACAAGATTGCCCCGGTGCGGTCAGCATCCAAAAAGCGTCGAGACCCACACACTTGTTCGGGACAAACACGAATGAGATATGGATGTTGAGGAGCGAGACGAAGTGGACTCGTGTGCATGATACGAGGGAGAAAAGGAAACGTGTTTATATACGAAGTTGCGTGTGTACGATTGGTGATGCTGAAGCGGTGGGTATAAGGGAAGATTGAAGAGGCAGAGGTAACCGACAAACATTGATGCGGCATAAACGAAAACCCTTTGGCTTCTTCGTAGTTTAGATCAAGTTTTCTTTTATTATTCTTCTTCTTCTTCGTTCTCGGCTTCCCACCGCATCGCCTTTTAGTTTCTAAAGAGTTCGGGCTTTCTTGATCTCTCATGCCTCCAGGCTTCTTTTACTTCTGCTCTAATGTTCGTTTGGTTCTACCTCACTCTCGAATTCTCTAACAACTACCGCTACCATTCATAACTTCAGTTATTATACTCATTCGCCGGATTTGCTCACCAACCCCCGACGGATGGGTTTTTCTTTTCAACGAAGATCAAATTGTTGTTCGTGCAATGATAATGATTTAAAAATGCTCGATACTGTTCGAAAAAATTCGAGCCCTCTTATCAATGAAACACAATACTTTAGTTCTATAAAAAAAAAAATGACGAAATGAAAATGAGAGAAAAGCGTGAAAGTGGATCTGGGCGAAATATGAATAAAAGCTCAAGCTGTTGTTACTCAGCGGGTCAGAGCTCAGCCGGGTCTTTTAAAAATCTTCGGGATCTTTAAAGGCGAATTCTCAAGGCCGCGGCATTTTTTCTCTTGTTGATGGGCACGGCTTGCGGAGGCTTCGAAGCCCCGCTGATAGTAACAGTGCGTGTGAGAGCACTGAAAGAAACATTCGTCGGTCCAAAGTTCGTTCTTTTCCTCTTTTTTTTTCTCCTCTTTCTTTCAGTCGCATGATCTCCTCTCTTTCGTTTTTCGTCGATATTCCCCCGCGCGAACGTGACCGTCTTAAAGGCATTCCACGATTCTTCGTCGGCTTCTCTTCTCGGCTTGGGAATTAACGAAAATTTCCGAGTGAGTCCAATGCACCGGTTCATCGGACTTTTCTGTTCTGTTCCGAATCGAGGCCCCGCCGCGACCATATCTCGTTTCTTGTACTCCTCTTTGACCGAGCGGTAGTGCTCGTGTGTGTTCTCGTCTCGTCACGTACTTTTTGATGGCAATGTCAGATTCTCGGAGCTGGATTATGGGACGCTTTTGCAAACTTTGCGCGCGCAGAGTTACTTTTCACGAAGAATCGTCACGAAACGCCGACAAAATCTTTCGGCGCTCATTGACGCTCGAGGTGCTCGTCACTTTGAATAATTGAAACCAGATGAAAGGACATTTTGAACAGTTTTTGTCGTGAAAAATTGGTTTTTCTTTTCTTAATCCCCCGAGAACTTCTTTCTAAACGCAGGCATTCAAAATCAATCATTTTTTAATTTACATCATTAACAAATTATTGTTTTGGTAAATATGGAGCAAAGGGCACCCACTTCCGTTTGACTTGCCTTTACTATATGTTGTCTAGGGACCCTTTCTGAACATCTTTCTCCTCTGACACAATTGGGGGTCGTTATTTATTAAAAAGTTATTAACAAATAAAGTTATTAATTCATATGGCTATTTTCCTTATAGCAGCCAGTCCCAATCATCTTGTCCTTCACATGTGTTGTTAAGAATACCCCCATGAGTAACATACCAAAAGTTTTATCCGTCCTCATTGTTAAAAAGTTATTAACAAAAGAAAATTCATAAATAGTATATGAAATACTTGCATGGTGGCCAGTACACGTATGACCGGAGGGGTTGCGGGCCCCCTGCCCCCACCGCATACCAGCCCATAGACAAACCAAAAACAACCCAAAACAACCCCAGTAACCTAAAGAAACAAACAGACAAACCCAACAAACAAACAAACCCAAAACAAACCCAAACCAAAAACCCAAACCCAATAAACAAACAAATCCAAAACAAACCCAAACCAAAAAATCCAAACCCAATGAACAAACAAATTCAAAACAAACAAAAAACCCAAATAACCTAAAAAAACCAAAAACAACCGAAATAATCCAAACAAACAACCCAACTACTTGGGTTTCTCTTGGGGACTTGGTTTGTCTTTGGGCTGGTGTGCTGTTCACCATACAACTAGAACAAGTAGTTCATGTTTGATTTATGAAACTTTTTTTGTTAATAACTTTTTAACAAACAATGAGTGACGGATAAAACTTTTTGTATGCTACTTAGGGTTGTATTCGTAACAACAAATGTGAAGGACAAGATGATTAGGACTGGCTGGCATAAGGAAAATAGCTATATAAATTATTAACTTTATTTATTAATAACTTTTTAATAAATAACGACCCCCAATTGTGTCAGAGGAAGTTGTTCAGGAAGGGTCCCTACACAACATATATTAAAGGCAAGGCAATCGGAAGTGGGTCCCCTTTGCTCCATATTTACCATTGTTTTATCACCTCTGTTAAATTATTATAAAAAATATTCAGGGCTTCCTTTAAACACAATTATTCAAAATCGAACATCATTTTTCAATCCACGTAATAAATCATTTTTTTATTACCTATGTTAATTATTATAACAAATTTTAAGTTGTTTTCTTTCAATTACGAAAGATTTAATAGATTTTGAGTCATTTGAAGGATGAATTATTAAAGTTACCCTAAAATCTCAACGAAACGAGATCCCTTCACAAAACTAGATCCATCGAATTCCGTCATATACGCTAGGTCCCGCTTTTCCTACACGCATATCTCTGCGAGAGATCGAGAGATTTGCGGTTACCGTTCGTTCGGTGAACGAGGCAGAAAAATTGTGGCAGGGATATATAGTCCGTGGAAAATTGTGAACGATGAATCTCTTGACGCCTCGAGAAAAATACGCCTCATCGCTGTTCTCCCTCACGGTCGATTTTTCTCGTTTCATCCTGTCGTTGATCCTGGCCGATTTTTTCCTAATTACGGGGCCAAAGAAAACAGGGTGGGTCCACGATGAAAGAAGAATCCGGTATAAATGCAAAATTTTTTCAGACGCGATAAATCGCCGTTAGTATCCTTCACGATTATTTACTTTAATTTTACAGTAACCTATATAGGCGGGGTAACGAGGGTCGGATTCATAAAAAGAAAATTTATTTACTCAACGGCCAGACATTATTGCCCCGGCCTTTTGGTATAACTTTTTTGTTGTCGTTTTGGAGTCTGTAATATCCTGGTTTATCGGGACCATCTTTCGGATCGAAGGATGGATATTTTTTGGGCACTCTGACAGAGAGAGAGAGAGAGAGAGAAAGAAAGAGAGAGAGAAGAGTTCCGCGGTCGAAGAACCGGGAACCAGATCCTTAATGCCGCTTATATGACCGAATAGCGTGCGTCCTTCTTCAATGGGAATTCCTGAAAACTCGTTCCTCTTTCGCAGTGAAGAAGTCAGTATATATGCGACAGGGACAATTACCACGGAGTGAACTGTGGTCGTAGGGCGTGGCAGTAGAAAAAAAAACGCTCGACATGTAGCTCGTAATTAATGAAGCTTGTGTGTTTCGTTAGTTTGTCGACCGAGTTAATTTTATCATTCGTGTAATCGTTTACTTTCCGAGAAAATAATTCGAGAACATTGTTTTTAAAGTAACATTAAACTTTAGAGGCAAACTTTGCGCGCGTTTAATAGACAAGTTCAATGGTGAAAAAAACTTGGAAGTGAATTCATTGCCTACTCTGATGACAACTGACTGTTCAAATTTTTTTTGAAAAAAAAACTCTTTTAAGGATATAACGGTCCTGGATGCCCGCAGTGACTTTTTCACGATAAATTTTTCCATTTCGTGGAAAAGCGTCAACAAGAAGATCGCGCAATTCCAGAGGTTCCCATCGGGGTGCTGGTTTGTGCAGAACTCAATCTGTGCACCAAGGACCTCTCGCTTTTCGAGATGTCAGCCCTCCCACTTAACTTCAAAGGACCAAAAGATCGAGAGAGAGAGAGAGAGAGAGAGAGAGAGAGAGAGAGAGAGAGAGAGAGAGAGAGAGAGAGAGAGAGAGAACAGAAAAACAACCCAACAGACTCTCTCGACCTTCTGTATCTTTTAGGTTGCGACAATTCCCTCGAAAACTCGAGAGAACTCGTGTTGCGTCCACGTGCTAACACCGGTCGGCTCTGGCGAAAGTTCTGACTTCCGGTGAGCGTTATCTTTCTACTTGGTCCTTTGTGTTACCACCCACGGAGGCATGGTCCTTTGGGTATGCTCCAGCAGTGTCTTTTTTCGAGGATCAGGTACTTCCTTCTTCAATGACAAATTGATCTTGTCGAACCATTGTCAAAGGGTTTCGTAAAGGGATTCGTTGCATTTGTTTGAATTTAAAAAATATATATTACACCTAAATAGACTTGAATTAGCTACAATCCTGATCCAGCTGCTAATTTATCAGAAAATTTCACTTTTCACTCATTGACAATGACTTTCGAACAATTGGCAACTAAAAAAAAGACTAAAATCCAAGAATATCAAAAACAAACAATTATTCAGGAAACACAATACAATAAAATGTTTATTTTGGACAAAAAGGATTGAATCACCTAAATAGACACGAATTAGGTACAATCGTGATCCAGCTGCTAATCTATCAGAAAATTTCACTTTTTACTCATTGACCATGACTTTCGAACAATTGGTAACTAAAAAAAGACTCAAACCCAAGAATATCAAAAACAAACAATTATTCACGAAACGCAATACAATAAAATGTTCATTTTGGACAAAAAGGGTTGAATGACCTAAATATACTCGAATTAGGTACAATTGTGATCCAGCTGCTAATTTATCAGAAAATTTCACTTTTTACTCATTGACCATGACTTTCGAACAATTGGTAACTAAACAAAGACTCAAACCGAAGAATATCAAAAACAAACAATTATTCACGAAACGCAATACAATAAAATGTTCATTTTGGACCAAAAGGGTTGAATGACCTAAATATACTCGAATGAGGTACAATTGTGATCCAGCTGCTAATTTATCAGAAAATTTCACTTTTTACTCATTGACCATGACTTTCGAACAATTGGTAACTAAAAAAAGACTCAATCCAAGAATATCAAAAACAAACAATTATTCAGGAAACGCAATACAATAAAATGTTTATTTTGGACAAAAAGGGTTGAATGATCTAAATATACTCGAATTAGCCGCAATCCTGATTCAGCTGCTAATTTATCGGAAAATTTCACTCTTTACTCATTGACAATGACTTTCGAACAATTGGCAACTAAAAAAAAGACTCAAATCCAAGAATACCAAAAACAAACAATTATTCAGGAAACGCAATACAATAAAATATTTATTTTGGACAAAAAGGATTGAATCACCTAAATAGACACAAATTAGCTACAATCCTGATCCAGCTGCTAATTTATCAGAAAATTTCACCTTTTACTCATTGACCATGACTTTCGAACAATTGGTAACTAAAAAAAGACTCAAACCCAAGAATATCAAAAACAAACAATTATTCACGAAACGCAATACAATAAAATGTTCATTTTGGACAAAAAGGGTTGAATGACCTAAATATACTCGAATTAGGTACAATTGTGATCCAGCTGCTAATTTATCAGAAAATTTCACTTTTTACTCATTGACCATCACTTTCGAACAATTGGTAACTAAACAAAGACTCAAACCCAAGAATATCAAAAACAAACAATTATTCAGGAAACGCAATACAATAAAATGTTTATGTTGGACAAATAGGGTTGAATGACCTAAATATACTCGAGTTAGGTACAATCCTGATCCAGCTGCTAATTTATCAGAAAATTTTACTTTTGACTCATTGACAATGACTTTCGAACAATTGGCAACTAAAAGAAAGACTCAATTCCAAGAATTTCAAGAACAAATAATTACTCAGGAAACGCAATACAATAAAATGTCTATTTTGGACAAAAAGGGTTGAATGACCTAAATATACTCGAATTAGCCGCAATCCTGATTCAGCTGCTAATTTATCGGAAAATTTCACTCTTCACTCATTGACCATGACTTTCGAATAATTGGTAACTGAAAAAAGACTCAATTCCAAGAATATCAAGAATAAACAATTATTCACAAAACGCAATACAATAAAATGTTTATTTTCGACAAAAAGGATTGAATCACCTAAATAGATACGAATTAGCTACAATCCTGATCCAGCTGCTAATTTATCGGGAAATTTCACTCTTTACTCATTGACAATGACTTTCGAACAATTGGCAACTAAAAAAAGACTCAATGCCAAGAATATCAAGAATAAACAATTATTCACGAAACGCAATACAATAAAATGTTTATTTTCGACAAAAAGGATTGAATCACCTAAATTGACACGAATTAGCTACAATCCTGATCCAGCTGCTCATTTATCGGAAAATTTCACTTTTTATTCATCGACAATGACTTTCGAACAATTGGCAATTAAAAAAAAGACTCAAATCCAAGAATATCAAAAACAAACAATTATTCAGAAAACACAAAACAATAAAATGTTTATTTTGGACAAAAAGGATTGAATCACCTAAACAGACACGAATTAGCTACAATCCTGATCCAGCTGCTAATTTATCGGAAAATTTCACTCTTCACTCATTGACCATGACTTTCGAACAATTGGTAACTAAAAAAAAGACTCAATTCCAAGAATAACAAGAACAAACAATTATTTACCAAACGCAATCCAATAAAATGTTTATTTTGGACAAAAAGGGGTTAAGTCAACGACGCAGTAAAGTCGAAAAATTTGGTACGTTCGAATTATTCGATTCTGGACTTATTGAGCAATCAAATTTCCGCACTTTTATCCTACACACGATCCCATAACGCAATTGTTACGTGCTAACGACTGAGTCCGACTGTGCTCATTGTTTAGCGCGCGGAACTACTACGTCGCGTGGTAACGTCATATATACGGGCGCAGATGGTTGGCCTAGCCCGGGGCCAGCATTGAACACGAATAATCGATAACGACCGCGACTACGGTTAAAGGGTTCGCCCTTAACACACAACCTCTTGAGTCATAGAATTTTAACGATCACGATCAAACGAGAGAATCAAACGATCAAACTTGCGTGAGGCATCGGTATATCTTTTAGGGTTAAGAATGAAGTTATTTTATCGTTGATAAATGATCCGCCTAGTCTTTTTTTTTCTATCTCTTTTTTTCCTTTTTCCTTGATCATTACAATTTTCACTTTTACACCCTCCTTACGATACAATTCATATTATATTAATATTTTTACCCTTTTTCTCATTTATTTTTCTTAATCCCTTTTTCCATCAGCTTGACGTTATATTTCACTTTCTCCTCAAAATTGGAGTATCATTTTCACGAATTTTCCGAACGAAAAGTTGTGGCAGAATCATTTTTTTCCGAATTATTTGATGTCGATAAAGGAATTGGCATATTCGAACAGTAAAAAAAATCCCTACTCTGCACTTCTCCGTCTGATTTTCCAGCACTGAATTTTTTTTTGTTTACACATCGACGAACTGCCAACGAAATTTTTCATTAATATAAAAAAAAATGTGGCAAGTCAATTGAAACTTTTAAATTTACCAAAATTGTTGTATCTTCTTCTTTCGTTTTGATCTCTTTTCCTGAAATTTCCCGACTGGCTCGACGGCGCCAAAGTAATAATCGCAAATTCGAGTAATGAAAAAGGTAGAATGATCGTGGTGTTTTCGTTTTTCTTACACGTCCGCGATCTCTCAACGAATTCTTAATTAATAACCCTCAGACATTGAGGGTCGCTTGTACGAGGGTGGTTCCGCGGCGACGTCAGTCGTTACGGAAGAAATTTGGCTTTTGACTTCCGCAGCTGGCGCTCGCGAGAACGCGAATGCACGGTGCTCCCCCTCGTAACTCTCTCTCTTTCTCTCACGACGATTGTGTGGCACGTGGCCACACTTCACCCACATACATATACACGTTACGATGACGAAATTCTCAGTTGATTCTTGCGAGACTATGCCTCCCTCTCTCTCTCTCTTCGTCTCGCCCCTCGATTCGCTTTGATACGTTGGGGGGCCCCCTTGAGAAAAAAAAAGAGTCAGGCTGCGAATGCGGACTCAATGATGTTATATATGCCGTTGCATTTATAAGTGCCTATAGAGTCGAGTGCGTGAGCGTGTTTTTGTGTATTTTTTTTTTTTTCGTTGTTTTTTTTTCTTAATTTTTTTTTTTATTAGTTTGCTCGCGTGCGGGTTCACGAGACTCATACTTTATAAGAATCCCACACGCAGATGCCAGTCGCCGATACGCAAATTTCCTTCTTTCCAACGGTTCTGCGCGTTACATCAAGGGGAATTCTGGAAGAAAAAGAATCAGGCAGTAGAAAAAAAGAAAAAAAATTGTCTTCAATTTCAATGGCAATTTAAAATCCCTGGGACGGGGGATGAGCTACATTTTTTTATTGTAGTAACAAAAATAATGAAACATAAAAGTAGCTGAATTATTTATGACACAGAAAAAAATTACCGTTATTAATCGTAAAATATACGAATTTTCGTTTTTTTTTAATTTAGTTACTAAACAAAAAGCTACTTGAGGATCGCACAAAACATTACATTGCCGCGATAAATTGCTTGCAAAATAAACGTTCGTTTAAGAACGAATGATATAACAATAATAAAAGATACTTCGTCATTTATTCGAAACATTTCGTGAAAAAGTATGTACTTTTATTGCAAATGAACAAATCGATGCACACGTGCGTTCGAACCCGTGTAAAAAAAAAATTGAGTCTACATTAAGGCAGTCTTCTGGTCTAGAGCGAGATTTTTGACGTCATTTCTAATGTGCAATAACGTGTAAACCGTTGAAGTTGTCTCGATGAAAATTTACACGTGCATTTATTGATCCTTAGAGAATACTTGTACATTACAAAAAAAAATATTTTTAATATTTTCATGTAGTTTTTTGCCTTGTTGCAACATGGCGCGTCGAAATTGGCGTCCACTCTGGACGATGTTGTATGCATCTAAAAAACAAAATATATATATATTCGCAATCTGTATGAGTATTCTGAGCACTGGTAGCAGAATTGGTACTTAAAAAAATGTTTTGACAAAATGGCGGCCTGTTGAACTTTCATTCATGATATTTCATACATTGAAATATCATTAATGAAAGTTCAACAGGCCGCCATTTTGTCAAAAATTTTTTTCATACATTGAAATATCATTAATGAAAGTTCAACAGGCCGCCATTTTGTCAAAAATTTTTTTTAAGTACCAATTCTGCTACCAGTGCTCAGAATACTCATACAGATTGAGAATATATATTTTTTTTTTTTCAGATGCAACCATTTCGGCGCACCATGTTGCAACAAGGCAAAAAACTACATGAAAATATTTAAAATAATTTTTTTTTTAATGTACAAGTATTCTCTAAGGATCAATAAATGCACGTGTAAATTTTCATCAAGACAACTTCAACGGTTTAAACGTTATTGCACATTAGAAATGACGTGAAAAATCTCGCTCTAGACCAGACGACTGCCTTAAGTCTTTCACGTGGTCTACGAATAGTCTCCCTATTGGAACAAATGCAGCCTTGAATGTAGATTTCTGACTCAGTGATTAAATCCATTATAAGTCTACGAAAGTCTATATCTCTCGATACTGTATGATACGTTCCACATTGAATTTACTGTAAGTCTACAGGATGTCTATGTCCGACTCTTCGAGCAGGATTACCAACAGTTGGCCCGAGATAATGAGTATAGATTTAAATATAGACCTGATAGACCTCACGGAAGACTTCTAGCAGCGTTCTCCTACAAATTACCAATTTTATATTAAAGTCTATAATCGTTAGAATATACAGACTTTCGATATACTTAATAAATCGATCGCACACCGTTTGTAGGCTTGATATACATTTTTCGTGACCCCTTCTACTGCAGACAATTAGGTCTACATTAAGGTCCATAATCGTCGTAATTTTTAGACTTCAGATAAACTAGCTTTAAAAAACGATAGTAGACCTGGTGTGGACTTATAATAAACTTTTCCGGATACAAAGTCTATATTTCAATACATAATAAATACATCGGGCAAACTTACCATAAATTTAATTGAGAGTTGCGATCGTGAACGTGCGGTCTATCAGGTCTATATTAAAATCTATACTCATTACCTCGAGCCAACTGTTGGTAATCCTGCTCGAAGAATCGGACATAGACATCCTGTAGACTTACAGTAAACTCAATGTGGAACTTATCATACACTATCGAGAGATATTGACTTTCGTAGGACTTATAATGGATTTAATCACAGCGTCAGAAATCTACATTCAAGGCTGCATTTGTTCCAATAGGGAGACTTTTCATACACCAAGACTTAATGTAGACTCAACTTTTTTTACACGGGAAACTTCATTTACCTGAAAAGTTTATACTCTTGTCAGGTATAGGCGAGAGGAGGTGTTATTCAGCGTTGAGGTAGTCAGCTTTGAGGCAAAAATTTGGCGAAAACCCGAGACATTGAGAAAGCAATCTTTTATTCTGTCAGTGCAATGAACATTGGTAATTATCATTGTCAATTCCTTAATGCCTGTTTTTGTCGATTCTCATATAGACGTGACGTGTGCCCGAAACGCCTTTCTTTCAAGAAATATCCATTGATTTACAACTCTGCTCTGAAATTCGTGTTGTTCGAAGCGTTGCTTCGTGCTGACGAAATGTTTCTCCATCGTTGACACTAAATCGTGGAGTATATTGCCTGAAAATTCTACAACCTCTCATCGATATTGTATTTCGATTTACATGGGCCAGCTCAAATCGCAAATGTCGTGTGACCCCTTACCGATACTTCTTAGTATTTTGTAAATCGAAAACACCACCGATTTTTCTATTGTCCTGAATATGTGACGTTTCGCACGCTAAGTTAGCATTAAGGGGACACAATTCGTATCGTTAATTTTTTTTTTTTCTTGCCGGGAAATGTACTTTTTAAATATTGAATAACGATAATTGATAAAACTGGAAAGAAAAAATGTTTCTGATTTTTTTCTTCGGAGCACCTATTTTTAGAAGTACACCGGTCTTTGAAGAAATCGCAAAAATATATATTTTTCAATCACAGATTTACAGTTGAAACAGCGAAAAAAATCGATAATGTCGCAGAGCTTTAACGGCGAGGGTGAGGTTAATTCGGTGAAAAAAAGCATATTTTCAAGAATTTTTTTAGACGATACAGGTAATGCTGGTTTATTTATTTATTTTTCATATAATAATACAACATCTGAATTATATTTTCCTAAATTTTCATTGCAAAATATTGATAAATCCGTTGGCAGCAAATCTCCGCAGGCCCCTCGAATAAAAGTTGTTTTGCGGTGTCCGCTATAACTCGTCACTGGATCATCCGAAACAAAAAAATCAAAATGCGTTTATTAGGTGAGATGTTTCTCGAGGTAACGTCTGACGAGTTTTTTTTTTTTATCAATTTTTTAATTTTTGGTAGCACTTGAAAGTCAAAAACGCGATTTTCGCTAAAAAAAATCAGCATATTTGTTATTGTAAAATAAAAAATAATTATAAAAAAAAAAGCTCGGCAGCGTTAACTGGTGATTTATGTATAGAAGTAGCGTACAAAATTTCAAAAGAATCGGTGCCTTAGATTTTAAGTTACAGCGTACACCGACTTGAAAAATGATAAGTTTCAGAAAAACGCTCTAAAGTTTTGACAAGTTTCAGAAAATGGCTTTAAGGGGGGGGAATAGGGTTAGGACAGCGTTTTCTTAATGATTTTCATGAATTTTTTTATAGTCTAAAAAATGAATATAATTAATTGAAACTTTGAGAATATTTTATACATATATTTAAGTATATACTATAAAATTTTTGAAGAATTTCCTCGAAAAACACCGAAGATATTAGCGACCCCATATTGCAGGTCACAAACAGACTCAGCATTTTGCGTACATTCTGGAAGCCGCAATTTTCATCTGAAATCAAACGAGGTTGGAATTTACTATTATTATATGTCTCTCTTCTATATGAACCTAAATGCTATAAAAAAAATAGAAAATTGAATTTTGTACAGGGGTCAAAACAAAAAAGCATGATTTCTTGCCATTTTTTACAACTTTATTTGCAAAAAAAATTATTTTAAATAATGATAATATTCCGATTTTAGGTTCATATAGAGCGCAATACTATGAAGAAAGTAACTGCCAATTTTCGAAACGATTGGTTGAAAACTTTTCAAACTAGCGTGTACGCAAGTTCGAAAAAGTCGTTTTCAGAAAAACGCGTTTGAAAAAATAGTGAGGAGAGCTACTGAAGGAGAGCTACTCACTTTAATGGCTTATAACAATAGAACGAGTCGGAATTTTCATTTAAAATTTTGGGAACATATTTTTCAATAGTTTTACTAACAATTTATAAAATTTAAAAAAAATCGATTTTTTGAACCGTCTAACCCTATTTCCCCCCTTAAACCGGTCTGGAGCAACGGACACTCAGATACTCATAACTCCGTTAATTTTGCTCCGAACGACTTGAAATTTTGACACAATATTCTTGAGATTTCATACATTCATTTTTAAAAAATAAAAAAAGTAATCCAAAAAAAAAGTTTAAATACCTTAATCCGCCCTTAATTAACCTGCCCTCGGCGAATTCGACTGGAATACCCCATATAACAATATACCAATATTATATATATCCGTGAATATACGGTACATTGTCTTCTGACTGTGGTCTTTTCAATGGTAGTCACAAACGAATATGACAAGGACCCTCATTTTTAAAATAGACTGTTGCCATTCTTTGGCACGATGACACCCGGGGTTTGATGATTCAGCCCCAATAAAGCTCAAGTTCGAGGCACGATATTAACGGAGTCGGTTTTCCTCGACCCACGAAATTCAACACTTTGAAAAATGAATCTCCGCCCTTTCTGGGTCGTCTTTTCTCGTAACGCACGCACCGCTAGAAATTATGTATACAACATTCATATATATATATATATATTTGCCAAGCCCACCGCTGTGGCTATTTTTCCATTGAACAGGTTAATCACGCGAATACCATCCTTCTACCTGCTTTTCCATTGAATAACCGAAAAACATTGGGATTTGGAGATTTTGGGGATTTCCCCATTGTGCGAACGATACGTATACGAGGTAAAATTTGGCGCCGTACAAGTTCAACAATTCGCGGCAAAACGTCGATAGAGAAGTTTCAATTTTCCCTCTCGCTTTACATTCTATTGAACGAGGAACAACGCTCGGTTATAATCTTCATTGGCGCAATAAAGCTCGAGGGAGTTTCTCGTTTGCAAATTTCAAAAGGTTTCTTAAATTTTGACACTTTTTTTTTTCACTGACTACATATCGACGCTGCTTACGAAAACTAACATGTTTGAGATTTCTTACGAAAACAAGCACGCTTGATAGCTGCGCGATCACTAGCATCTTTCGGTTTTTGCCACGAAAACTAGCACATTTCGCTATTCGCCACGAAAACTAGCATGTTTCGGCTTTCACCACGAAAACTAGCAGGATTCGACTTTCACCGCGAAAATTAGCACGTTTCAGTATCAATGGAAGTGTTTCTCATTTTTTACTCCACGTTTTTTGAACATCCTTTTTTACTCCAAATTGACGAAATATTTATGCTTGTCATTTTATAATGTTTTATTTTTTGTTTGAATTTATTTCATACATATTTTACTGTTTGAATTTTGGTCTGCTAGGCTTATCATAAGATGGCAAACAGCAAATGCCTCGTCATTTTGGAGTAAAAAAACCATGGTCAAAAGAATTAGAGAAAAAAAAATCGAAAACAATTGCAGTGTATGCAAAGTTAACAATGTCAGTTTTCTTCCCTCTTGCTGCTTCGGCCAAGACCTGACATTTCTCGAGATAACTCAATCGATTGTTTTGAAGATTTTGTCAACTGTACTTTATACTTATACTGTACTTTATACTTTAGTCGTTGATCATTCCAGGATTGTGTTTTTTTTAATGAAATAAAAACACAATGAACGATTCTTCAGGCTGTAAGTAGAATATACTTTTTATAAACAATAATTTTTTTCAATTCCATCGCTGACTCCGAAACTTGAAGTCATGAAAAATTTCATTGATGAACAATTTTAGTTTTTGAGTGGTGGAATATTGCGTATCGTATTTGCGAATCGTATTTTCAATAATTTTATTATTTTTAAAAATAGAAAACGAATATAAATGTCTAAGGGTGTACTTATAGTGCTCCCGAAAAAATTATTAAAACATTTGTCAAAGTTCTGAATCTTATTCGATTTAGTTCGGCAAATATACTACTTTTTCCAGTGCAAATCGAAATTTGCCAGTTTTCGCGATGAAAGCCGAAACATGCTAGTTTTCGAGTCGAATATCGTAACGTGTTGATTTTCGTGGTGGAATTCGAAACGTGTTAGTTTTCGTAAGAAATTTGAATCGTGCTACTTTTCGTAAGCAGCGTCGATATATCGTTTCGTCACCTTTTATCGTTCAACAAATTTTCAGCGAATTATCTATAAGTTTGACAAATTTTTCGAACTTCGTTAACACTTAACTACCCTTAATTTTAGGCCTTTGTCGTACGTGTGAATTCTCGGGGTATCTATCGTTGAGATGAAAATTGTGGGGAAAAAATTTTGCGAGACGATCGTTGTATATCGATGTTTGTGTATGTACGTGTGTCTCTCATCGTGAAACGGACAGATGCTTACCTATAGACAGTCTTTCGAGTACGTATATATACGTCGATGGTATTATCCAGCCGATATAGTGGCGGGGAGGACCGGATCAGTGCTTATTTTTCGCCTCAGAGAAGAAAACGGCTCGGAGCTATAGCGTACATAATTTACTTGATGGTCCCCGTCAACCGCCGCTCTCGACCATCGATGGTGAATGTGTGAAAGCTGCAGGAGCAAACCCAAGGGAAATATAATCGTAATTCATTAGCGGTTTTTCTCAGTCGTCTATAACCCACAGAATCGCGCTTAACAATCCTTAAACGTACGACACGATTGACCATAACTGTCGGTAATAAAGTAGATGGATAAATGTCCATTTTTCTTTTTTTTTTTGGGTGTCTCACACGAACGATAATGTCAACGAGGGGAAATGGCATTTCTTTTGGCGATGTCGAAGAGTAAAATTGGGACTAATGAAACGTAAAGGAAAATGAATGGCATTTTTTTCCCCGTACACTTTCAACGATATTCATATTGTTGCTGTCACATGTGGGGTTGCTTTAAAATTCTAAATTAAATTTCATTTATTAGATTGATTTTCCATCAAATATTTTAATAATTTCAACCCTTAACATTTCCTCGAAGTAGGAAGCTTGGATTTAACACTCGCTGCCGTAACAACCCTTGTGGGAGTGGAGGCAGGTCGATGCTTCTTTCATTCCCGATCTCACCCCTAACCTGTGAATCGAAAAATGTTCGTTGACGTTAACCAATACGGATACAAAAGTTGGCTGCAAGGGTACAAAAATGTCGAGACGATCGAAATGTTTGATAAATTTAAACCCTTAAAATTAGCAGCGAGACCCCTTTTCATCGGTATTCCAGCATTGCACGCTAATTCTTTATTCAACGTTATTTCTTCACGCCCATTCGATATACGCTCTCGTAATAACCAATTACCATAATAACCCCCGCGTCGCTAATACATTATGATTTCCGGTAGATAAGTGTCGTGTATCGTTTCTCATCAAGAAAACTGTGTGTCTTTTGCTACCGCAAGAGAGATCTTCCGTGAGGAGCCGGAAATTCGTTACGGTTTCTCGTCTCCACAATAACGACGGTGTAAAATTCGTGCCAACCCCCGTGTCGAATAGAGGCACTATCGCGATTCACCCTTCCCTCCATGCCTGATCGCGATCATTTTTAAATTACGACGTTTTTTTTTTTTTCCTTCCGCTCTTGGAGGGTGGTTTTCCGCGAGGCTTCTGTCGGTTCAGCTCGCACTCGTCGAGTTGCCAAGCAGGTTTATTTTCTTCCGTACAATTTTATCGTACTTTCGAGGCGAATCTCGCGATGGGGACATCGGAGAAAAATCTAATTTGAAGGCTCAAGAGCGAAGGGGCGGGAGGGGGACGAGGGGGCTGTAAGAGGGCTGCTCTTTTCCCAGGATTAGATCGACGCTGGTCTCGAGGACCGGTGCGCGTAACCGCGGGAGGGATGACGAGTGTGAGCGAGACGGAGGGAAAAAATAATAAAATAAAAGATATATAGGGAGACGAGAAAGTGGAGGAAGGAAAAGACGCGCGGGGATAGACATAAGGGTGAAATTGAGGGGATCCGGAAGGAAAAATTGTTCGCGCAGATGCGCGGGAGATTCTCGCCGTGTATGTACGTTAGAAAAACGTGCCCACACTGGGGTGTAACTCCTGGCACGTTCTTGACCACGATTTTTCATCATCCCCTATGTCCCGACTTTTTCATCTCGGAAAAGCCACACTCGCCAATAAAGTAAGTGCTCGTTCGCCTTCATAACAGACGGACATTAGCAATGTGCACCTTGACCAAGATTTCTCGCCCTATATATACCGTACACCCAAAGAAAATGAGACATAAATTTTACGGTTCGTTAATCTTCCAGTGTGACCAAAAATTTATATGCGAAAATATATATATATACATTTTTTTAACGTAACATTATCCCGCAAAAAAATTACACGAATGAAATATCCATTTTTTTAATGTATATAAAGATTCGATCACCCTCTGGGATTGGATCCACAATTTTTTATACTGTCTTCACAATACTAAAAGACGCGCCGTCGTTTTTTGTAAATTTTTTTCACTCATCGCTTTTTAATGATGTAAAAAAAGAAAAATTTATACGCAACAATAGGTTAGCCGACATTAAAAAATCTTAATAAATTACAAACATTTTTCGTCAGATATAAACATTTTTTAAAGCACATCCCAGAGTGAGTCGACGTTCGTTTCTATTTTTTAATTTTTTTTTTTTTGATTTTCGAATGTTTCGGAAAAAAAATAGAACATTTAAAATAATTATTTAAAGATTTTCAAAATTTATGATATAACAATATCCTTTGCAGATTCGATATAAAAAATTAAGGGTTGATTTCGTACATTTTTCATTTTGAACCATCAAGTGATATATAACATTCCGTTAAGCTAGTTTTAACATATATTGATATATGTTAAAACTATCTCAATAAAATTTTATATATCACTTGGTGGTTAAAAAAAATGTACGAAATCAACCCTTAATTATATATATTAAGGCGATTTTTTTTTTCGCTTATTTTTTTTTCTCAGTCCCCACTTGAAATTTAGTTGGATATGTCGAAAAACAAATTCCCTGAAAGTTACAGCCCTTAATATTAATTCTAAGTACTTTCCCTTAGCGTGAAAAGATTTTCCATCTAAAATACACGTAAGTAGAATTTTTTTTTTTCAAAATTCTATAACTCAGCCGCATTTTATGCTATCATATTGTTCTTGGTTTCGATTTACTCAGAATAAAACGATCTAGAAAAGTCCCTATTGCGGCGAAAGTGTAAATTGTACTGGTAAGTTGGTACGGGTCACTGAAATTGATTTTTACCCGAAATTCTCGTTTTTTTGCTGTTATCTCCGGAACAATTAACTTTACGAAAAAAATGTAAATGAAAAATTTGTTGGAAATTCAATTTCCTACAAAACAGGTCCTTTCGACCCAATTGCTTAGATTAATATTTCTTGAGATATTGAACTTTTTTCATTTTTTTTATTATTTAATATTTCATATTTTATAAATTTGATACTACTCATTAGTTAAATTTCAATATCTCAAGAAATATTAATCTAAGCAATTGGGTCCATAGAACCTTTTTTGTAGAAAATTAAATTTCAAACAAATTTTTCATTTACATTTTTTTCGTAAAGTTAATTGTTTCGGAGATAACAGCAAAAAAACGAGAATTTTGTGTAAAAATCAACTTCAGTGACCCGTATCAACTCACCAGTACAATTTACACTTTCGCCGCAATAGGCACTTTTCTAGATTGTTTTATTCTGAGTAAATCGAAACCAAGAACAATATGATAGCATAAAATGCGGCTGACTTATAGAATTTTGAAAAAAAAAAAAAATCGATTTACCTGTATTTTAGATGGAAAATCTTTTCACGCTAAGGGAAAGTACTTAGAATTAATATTAAGGGCCGTAACTTTCAGGGAATTTCTTTTTCGACATATCCAACAAAATTTCGGGTGGGGACTGAAAAAAAAATCGCCCTAATATATATATATATATTAAAACTAGCTTAAACGAAAAAACAGCGGCATGACTTTTAGTATTGTAAAGACAATATAAAAAATTGTGGACCGAAATCCCAGAGGGTCATCGGGAAATCTTTGTATATATAAAAAGATGGATATTTCATTCGTACAATTTTATTGCGGGCTAATGTACTATACGCGTGCGGAAAAAGCTTGCTATCGGTGATCTCCGTGTAACAATATTTTGTCTCGATTTTATGATGCATACACATATATCTATATATATCGCGTGAAAAGCCCTAACCTGGAGATTCTTCTGTACGTTTAACGTTCTATCGCTCTTCTACGTAAATGTACGTCCGTGTATTATAAATATAAACGAACGTTCCTCGGACCTGTATGTAGAAATGACAGCGGCATTGCGTAACTCACGGACTCGCGCACGAGAAAACCCAAGTGAGGATAGGACAATGAGCAATCAAGAGGCTTTAGCGCCAGTCCAAACGGGGTTGTACCTATACAAAACATCGCGTATTGTACAAAATATATCCGTAGCATACGGTATAACGAACAAAATAGCCTAACTCACATCGCTCTAGCCCGTTAAATCTACAAAGTTACGCCCTTTTGTTCGCTACCCCTCTAATATTATGCACACAGAGCGAGGCACGTGCGTGAATGAACTTTAATTCGAAACTAGATACACGCACGAGAGGGATATGTCTGCTACATTGATCCGAGGGATCCGGACAACACCGACCCGTCCCCGGATGTACTTTTCTTATTTCCGTTCGATTGTACAAAAAAATATATATATAAAAGAAATTGATCCGGGGAAACATGGTGTAAAGAAATCGTAAAAGTGAAAGCAACGGTTAAAACATCGTTTTTCTTCTTTTTTTTTTTTTTCATTAATCAATTTTCTTTTGATAGATCTTAACTAGAGTACCAAAGCATAAGCTTTGTTCACTCAATCTTTCTTATTACTTTTTTAAAGATCCGTTTTTCATATCTTTGTTTGGAAAATTTAATAATTGAAACGAGAGCCGCGTCCGTTAAGATGTCGGAATTTTTTTTTCAAAAGTCAGAAAGTTGAGGAAAAGAAAAAGAGACGGTAAAAAAGGTAAACACCTTTATCACATCATCAACGAAGTCTCTTTTTTCGTTCTCTCCAACCTTTTGACTTTTGAGAAAAATTTCCGATATCTTAACGGACGGATTAAAGTCATTCGCCCTCGTTTTCACAGTTACATAAATTTTTTAATCGAAAGAACAATAAATATAGAATTATTAAAATTATGTTAATACAATCGCTGCTCGGGCGGGGGTTGGGGGGGGATACTCAGCTTATATATATTTTTTAAAGCTAACATATCCGGTTTTCATCCCTCAAGAACCCCCGTCATTTTTTTCACCCCCTTTTCCGCAACCCTCTAAAAAAAACTGTCTCTCCGCCAGAGACTCGTTCTTTTTTATCCTTCTTTCTCATATTTATCTCTCTCTCTTTCTCTCTCCCCTTTCTCTCCTCAGACTTACGTACATCAGCGAGCCCCATCGCGCAGACGTGTCACGTGCCAACTGCCAGCATCCCATCTTTCTTATTCGCAAAAAAAAAAAAAAAAAAACGAATCAGACAACGAAAAGAAAAAAAAAACCGAAACCACAGACGCATTTTTCAGTTATCGCGAGAGACAGAGAGAAAAAGAAACGGCGAACGGAACACGAAATCCGTCATGTCAGGGGAGGGTATAGTGAAAAATTACTATCATCCCGATTAATCGATCAGCAATGTCCATGTATAATCGATCGAGACCCGGAAAAGTCATTGACATCTGCGCTCAAAGATTTTCCGTTCGTTCTTTCATGTATAGATGTATATATATATATATATGTGCGAGAGAGGAAAAGGTGGAGAGTTTTATGAACTCGGTGACCCTCAATAGCTCCACGTACGTTCGTACTTCCGTGTGTGTTACGTCTTTTCGTTACGAGCGACACAGTGTATATAACCGATCCATCCATCTACTCATGTCCTCGTCATCTTAGCCTCCCCCCGATCTTTCAGAAGTGCCGAGGGGCTCAATAAAGTTTTTTTTTTTGCTATCACATCTCTCGACGACGTCGAATCACCGATGATGTAAAGACGCTTTGGTACACGGACGTATATTAACTGCTGCCAAGTAAAAGGGCGTGCCCCACTTAATTTAACACGTTAAGCAATGTTGGTTAAGCCTTTTTGTTCGTTAAAAAAAATTGATATATATATATACTTGGGTACGTACGCACATAAATGTATTTGTTTGTGACATTATAAAAACTGCTGATTATAGTTTTCGGGATTTATTTTCACTCATTGAACTGGTTTGGAATTTTTTTTTAACCCTTTCAACACTAGACTTGTTTTCACGCTCTAAAATTAAATGTCTGTCATTACAATTTTTTGTAATAAAAATGACAAAAAATATATAACAATAAAATTTATCAAATTTTGTATGCTCAGTTCAACAAATATTCTGTCTGTTAGCACTATGAAGACAATTAACAGTTTCGTGGATCTAAACTCTGAAAAAAATGAAATATACTTGACAAACGAACTGTATGAAGAGTTGACAAATGAATTATTGTCAAACAGCGGGGATAATCGATTTTTGTTAAATTTCATAGAGTCTCATTGTAATATAATTAGTGAAATGTATAATGATCGAATACATATATTGATATATCTTACTACTATAATAAAGCAACGCAGCGCAGCGCAGCGTAGAGCAGCGCAGCGTAGAGCAGCGCAGCGCAACGCTGCAGAGTTTGTATGTTTGTTCAAACGCGTTAATCTCAGGAAATACTAATCCGATTTGAAAAATTCTTTTTCCATTAGTTAGCCCGTTTATTCAGAAAGGCTCTAGGCTATATAATTTCATGTTATGACCCTAAAGAGCGCCAGCGGGGTCAGTTTATTTTTTTAGTGATTGGTCCTTTTATTTTTTTACATAATCTCCGGATGGTATTTATATGAAATGCACTTGGTTATGTACCCATAATGCGTGCGAAACAGATATATAATCCAAATTTAATGCCGGTGAAATCGCGGGGCACAGCTAATATATATACCATATATCTCGTAATCGAAACGCAGATTTTTCATTCGACATCGTGGCTCGAGTCGCCGATGCATCTGCCGTTGCTTCTTCTTCATCTTCGTCGTTGCCGGTGTTGGTTGTTTCGAAAAGAATGGCAAAAACGGTCCGGGAGGCGATGAACGGAGAGGAGAGTTGACGGCGAGAGATGAGGAGGGGTAACTTCTGTGTTATAGCTCCGCAAGGGTGGAGAGATTCATGAAGGAACAGATGATGATCCCGTTTAGGAAGCTGCATTGCACCATCCAAAGCTGTCTCCTCTCTTTTTGCTCTCCTCGGCCCGAGACTTTACGGTTACGGGGTCATCATCGTTTGCTTATATATATATATATATATATATATTTATCTACACATGTGTACACAGTGACTCTCATCGACATCGGTTGTCCCCCCACAATATTGCATATTTCTCGTGATCTGGTTAAAAAGAACCGATCATTTTTGCAAAATTAAACAACGATCGATGAAACAGTACACCGGGACAAAAAAAAGAGCGATCAGTTATAAATCGATTTGTTACAGATGAATAAAATGTCTGAGATTGAATTGAGAAACAAAATTTGACAGAAATGAACTACTTTAAAAGCTCACACATTTAGATATCAACGTGGGTCTTTTTACGATACAGCAAAACGTCGATTATGTCGAATTTTTTTTTTTTCGTCATTTTAATTTTTCAAAATTATCATATTTCCTCAATAAAATTGAATAAAGGATTATAAGATAAATCGCGTGCTCGCTATTAACGACAAAATAAACGTAAACATCTGATCGATAAAGATACTGATGAATATACGCACGAAACTTCGAAATCCGATCTAAATCCGATCACTGAATCGCTCCCTCCACCTTGTTGGAATTAAAGAGCCCGTTTTCCCCCGTCACCGGAACTTCTATTTGCCACGTACATAACGGCGTATATATATGTAAAATCCAGACGGAAAATTACTCTCGCGTGCGTGAACTCGGATCAAACGCACTTCGAGTTTAATCGCACGAACGGATTCAATAGCGATTGATCGATATATGCATGAAACTTTCTTATTTTTTTTTCTTCTTTATATACGACCTATAATATGTACAGTATATATGGTATAAAGCATTGAGAAGCGTGTGACAGGTATATTACATAAGTGGCTACGTGCGCTAACCCATTCTTTTTTTTTCCTCTTGTACATTCATCCCCTACATACGACAGAGATTCTGTGAGTGTGGATCCGTGTATCATCGTTCGCATCTGCATTCGTCCCGTGTGAATTTTACATATATGTAATTTACAATTATTTCACAAGGTGCACTTACGTCGTCGTTTTATTTTCATGACTTATTCGTCCACTCGATTTCACTTAACTCAAGGGGTATGGCCACGGTAACGGGTGTAAAATCACGTGCACATTTGACAATTTTTTTTTGTATGAAAAAGTGATTTTTTCGTAAAACTAATTACACATCAATTTAGTATAAATATCAAGCTAATGACAAATTTTTTTTTTGTTTTTTTTGTTATGCGCAATGGCCGATTACTGCTAATTGCTTTTGGTATCTTTTTTTTTTTTGAGGCACTCCGCTACATTTGACCTCCACAATTTTTTACCTAGAGCAAAAAAAAAAATTCTCTACATCAGAATGTCTAGAGAAGTACGTACGGAATTAGAAAAATATTGTTTCATTCGAATATTGTGGGCGTTTGAACTCAAATCGTGAATTTCCAGTGAAAAATTTCGTATAAAACTGCTCATAAAATAGAAAGTTTTTAATTAATCAGAAATTCCCTACGTACTTCTCTAGGTATCAGAATATACTATTCTGATGTAGATTAACGAGAATTATTATTTTTTGTTCTAAGTAAAAAATTGTGACTGCCAAATGTCACGCCGCGGAGTGCCTCAAAAAAAAAAGGTACCAAAAGCAAATAGCATTATTCGGCCATTTTGTATGACAAAGAAACAAACAAATATATTTTTCATTAGCTTGATATTTGTACTAAATAGACGTGTAATTAGTTTTATAAATCAATCACTTTTTTATACAAAAAAAAATTGTTGAATGTGTACATGATTTCATACCCGCTACCGTGGCCGATATAGCCACGGTAGCGGCCATACTTAAATACTTAAATATATGTACAAAATATTCTTAAAGTTTCAATAAATTATATTAATTTTTTATACTATAAAAAAATTCATCCTATCATCCATCAGTCCTAACCCTATTTCCTCCCTTAAGGATATCCCTTAAGGGAGGAAATAGGGTTAGGACAGCGTTTTCTCAATAATTTTCATGAATTTTTTTATAGTATAAAAAATGAATATAATTTATTGAAACTTTGAGAATATTTTATACATATATTCAAGTATATACTATAAAATTTTTGAAGAATTTCCTTGAAAAACACCGAAGATATTAGCGACCCCATATTGCAGGTTACAATCAGACTCAACATTTTGCGTACATTCTGGAAGCCGCAATTTTCATCTGAAATCAAACGAGGTTGGAATTTACTTTTATTATATGTCTCTCTTCTATATGAACCTAAATGCTATCAAAAAAATAGAAAATTGAATTTTTTACAGGTGTCAAAACAAAAAAGCATGATTTTTTGCCATTTTTTACAACTTTATTTGGAAAAAAAAAATTATTTTAAATAATGATAATATTTCGATTTTAGGTTCATATAGAGCGCGATACTATGAAGAAAGTAACTGCCAATTTTCAAAACGATTGGTTGAAAACTTTTCAAACTAGCGTGTACGCAAGTTCAAAAACAGTCGATTTCAGAAAAACGCGTTTGAAACACGTGGCGCGCTCGGGGTCTGAAGGAGCGCTACTCACCTTAATGGCTTATAACAATAGAACGAGTCGGAATTTTCATTTAAAATTTTGGGAAAATATTTTCAATAGTTTTACTAACAATTTATGAAATAAAAAAAAAATCGATTTTTTTAACCGTCTAACCCTATTTCCCCCCTTAATTACCATGGAAAAATATTCTTTCTGAACAATTACACTGTCAATAGATCGTCAAATCATTTTGAACGACTTTTCGACAGAACCTTTTCACTTCCGGTTGTGTAATAATGCACACTTACACATATAGAGTGGTTCCTGAATTACTAAATTCCGCTATACATTGCGTATTGATTATATACCTCATATATGTACTGTATACTAAAATCGTACCTGCAGTCTTTAGTGAAACACACCTCGCTTCGTAGCGCGTGCGCGATCATCCGTGTGAACGCATCGAACACTAACGCACACTTGGATATAGAACGAGGCGGCTCTACTATGTACAATATATAGCGTGTGAATTCAATGAAACGTGTGTTTGATGCGGCACGCGTCGCTCTCTTCTCTCCACAATGATGGACCATCTGCAATCTTTTTGAGGAAAAAAAATCAAAGATCCGAGTAACGGCGAGGGTGCGATATATACGCACGATTCTTCGATCCCTCTCGGATGATGTCCGGCTATATAGACAGCCGGACATCCTCCTCGTGCCTGAATCAGGACCTGTTCACCGCAACAGTTTATATACGTAACCGTATCCGACAAATTTCAAATTTCTTTTCAACAGAAAAGAATCATTTGTTAATATTCATTAAACTTACATTTTTATTCTTATTAATTTGTATTCGGTAGTTTGTTAATTTTATTTGATTTAAATAAAAATCCTCTCACGTGTGAAATTGTTCATTAACTTGTCGGTGAAAAAAAAAAAAATCCCATCGAAAGTCTCAAACGAGCGATTGTTGAAAATGATTTTATACATTTTTTCAAAATACATAAAATTTAGTCAAAAGATGGAAATGCTAGTAAGATTTTTTTAACACTTTTTTACACGAGAAAAGCATTTTGGAATGATTTTTTTATTTTTTTTATTGCTAAAAACAATTACAATCATATTTGCATTATTCCTACGGAATTTGCGGTATTTTCTTCAGTCAGATTACTCGTAAAATTTCGGGCGACGTCGTTTTGATAAAATATATGAAAATTTAACGAAAAACCTTGAATTTTGAATATTTTGTAATGGCGAAAATATTGAGACTCTTGAATCGAGATACAAGTTTCGTGCGTCTCGCATTCTCGGGGAGATGACAGAAAGCTGAGAAAATAAAGTCAGGAGTCAATAACATTTTTTTTCTTTCTTTTTTTTTTTTCTTAATGAATGCATTCCTGCGGTCTTGGTATGCACACAGGTGTCTCTTTGGTGACGTATCGAAAGTCATTTTTATCTTGGTTTGTTACGGTTTTGTAACTTTTTTTTTTCTCAGCATGAAAGAAAATTCTTATTAGCGTCAATATCAGTATCTATTGACGCTAATAGGAATTTTCTTTCATGGAATTTCTCACGGAAAGTCTTACGGAATCGAGATGGTTTCCGTAAGACTTTCCATAATCCAAATTTGTCCGTACATCAAAAGCTCATGGCTCGCGCTAAGAAAACTAATATACTCGCACACAGATAGATGTTACCGATCTGCTGTATTAACTTTATACTTATGATGTGCATACGTTGCACAGGCAGCTGTGTGTTGAGGGGGTTGGAGACCCCTGCCGCCAAGTTTTCTTCGCGAAAGCCAAAGCAGCTGAGACCTCTTCGCGCGCTTTACGCACCCTCTCAATCGTTACTTACTCAAGCAATTTATTTCCTATTCGCAATTGTTTCCTTTTTCTTTCAATACGAGCTACATATCTGCGACACAAAGTTGATCCATGGTAACGCAGCGAAGTTTAATCATTAAATAGCAATGAATAAATTTATAAACATACAGTTATTCACGTGTTCTAAATAATATATCCTATTCACATATATTCAATGACAAATTATGCTCGTGACATTCTGTGAAAATGCAGAAGAAATTATTGCGTCGCGATTTTTATATTTTGTTGATTTAAAAAACTTTCCTTTTCCCGCGCTTTATATACCTTCTCAATCGTTACTTACTCAACCAATTTATTTCCTATTCGCAATTGTTTTCTTTTTCTTTCAATATGAGCTACATATCTGCCACACAAAGTTGATCCATGATAACACAGCAAAGTTTAATCATTAAATAGCAATGAATAAATTTATAAACATACAGTTATTCACGTGTTGTAAATAATATATCCTATTCACATATATTCAGTGACAAATTATGCTCGTGACATTCTGTGAAAATGCAGAAGAAATGATTGCCTCGCGATTTTGATATTTTGTTGATTTAAAAAACTTTCCTCTTCCCGCGCTTTATATACCTTCTCAATCGTTACTTACTCAAGCAATTTATTTCCATTCGTAATTGTTTCCTTTTTCTTTCAATACGAGCTACATATCTGCTACACAAAGTTGATCCATGATAACACAGCAAAGTTTAATCATTAAATAGCAATGAATAAATTTATAAACATACAGTTATTCACGTGTTGTAAATAATATATCCTATTCACATATATTCAGTGACAAATTATGCTCGTGACATTCTGTGAAAATGCAGAAGAAATGTTTGCCTCGCGATTTTGATATTTTGTTGATTTAAAAAACTTTCCTCTTCCCGCGCTTTATATACCTTCTCAATCGTTACTTACTCAAGCAATTTATTTCCATTCGTAATTGTTTCCTTTTTCTTTCAATACCAGCTACATATCTGCTACACAAAGTTGATCCATGATAACACAGCAAAGTTTAATCATTAAATAGCAATGAATAAATTTATAAACATACAGTTATTCACGTGTTGTAAATAATATATCCTATTCACATATATTCAGTGACAAATTATGCTCGTGACATTCTGTGAAAATGCAGAAGAAATTATTGCCTCGCGATTTTCATATTTTGTGGATTTAAAAAACTTTCCTCTTCCCGCGCTTTATATATCTTCTCAATCGTTACTTACCCAAACAATTTATTTTCTATTCGCAATTGTTTCCTTTTTCTTTCGATACGAGCTACATATGTGCCACACATAGTTGATCCATGATAACACAGCAAACATTGATCATTAAATAGCAATGAATAAATTTATAAACATACTGTTATTCGCGTGTTCTAAATAATATATCCTATCCAGTAATTATGCTCCCAACATTGTGTGAAAATGCACAAGAAATAATCGTCTCGGAATTTTGATATTTTGTCGATTTAAAAAAAAATCATATTATGATCAACTCTGTAAATTCAATATTTTTCCAGTGGTTAAATTTACAAATTATTTTGGTACTTGCAGGTCTTTTTTTTCTTACAATAAATGCAAAAGTAAAATGTTCGTTAAATCGACTAAACAATCACGTGAAATTCAACAAATTTCATTTTGTTAATAGAAATTTTGTGACTTTACGAAATCATTTGAGTACCGAACAGTATACGTACCATACTTGAGAATGGAAATTTAAAAAAATTTCGAATCTAACATCGGATGAAAAACCAACCAAATTGTGAGCAAGCGTATAAATGTTCGTGTTAATTATTAAATTATTCATTATAAAGGTTCATTATACATTCCTATTTTGAGTTATTTTTGAAAAATCGAATTTTTAACTTTATTTCGATAAATATTCACAATAATAATTTTTTTTACATTAATGTCCATGTGTGGTATATATCTATTGAGTATATAACATATAAAGGTGTAAAATTACTGTATACAGATGACTTTCATATATACGACTCGTCTCGTGGTCCGTGCCTCAAGTCTTTGCGCAGTCAAGTCATTTCTCTTTCTCTCTTTTGCACACATCAGCCCGATTCGTCAGGCCATGCCGAATGCCCAGACGACGCAATAATTCGTACTTTAGTCGCGTAAGATTCGATGGGGGGTATTTTGGCTTCTGGCATTATAGAGGCTGCTGCTGCTTCTGCTTTGGCTCGAGCCACAGCATTGTAGGAGTTATACACACCCTCTCGAGGTGAGTTACGTGGAACAATCCATGTGCGAAGAAATCACCCCTCTATGAAGCAGGAGGGAAGGTTTTTTTTTTTTTTTTGGTACCACATATTGGACCCCTCGTCTCGTCAAAGAGAAATCTTACGTACAGTCGTAGAGAGGCGATACACACGCGCTCACACACGTACACATTTGCAGAGGGGGATGACATTTCTCCTTGTGTTCGCTTGCGCGATTAAGTCAAACGACAGCTGAGATTCCAACCGCACGGAGACTTTCCGCTCTATCATAGAGAACATAAGTCAATAAGTACGTTGGCCAAGCTCCAAGATCAGGGAAGGTATACATTTGTATATATGGTATATGTAGTTATAGGGGGAGGGATGTCACTTTTCTTGGACCCATCGTATCGCAGTGCTCGTTACGGAATTAGCGATCTATATAGATCGCAATTAAATTTCAACAAGAGGGTTAAATTAAGGGGTATGGACACGGTAGCGGGTATACAATTATGTGTACATTTAACAATTTTTTTTTTTATAAAAAAGTGATATTTTTTTAAACTAATTACACATCTATTTAGTATAAATATCAAGCTAATAAAAAATGGCCGACTAGTGCTATTTGCTTTTGGTATCTTTTTTTTTCGGGCGTGACATTTGGCATCCACAATTTTTGACCTAGAATGAAATTTAAAAATCTCGTTAATCTACGTGAGAATACCTAGAGAAGTACGTACGGAATTTGAAAAATATTGTTTTATTCGAATATTGTAGGAACTTGAAAGGTGAATTTTCAGTGAAACATTTCGTATAACATTACTCATAAAATAGAAAGTTTTTAATTAATCAGAAATTCCGTACATACTTCTCTGCAAAATGTAATTAGAAACGTGATTTAAAAATTTGAAGTCAATCGGGTAAAAATTGTCGAAGTTATTTATCACACGATCCACTCCGGTATTCTATGGCCGTGTCAGGGGTAGGCTTACGTCATTCGCTCAAAGTCGGTGAAAAAAAATACTAACTACTACCTTAACTTAACTTAACTTATTTTTACGATGATAAAGCATCGTTTAGGCAAAGAAAAAAAATGATTTTTTGAAAATTCTACCGTGGCCATACTCCTTAAGGGGGGAAATAGGGTTAGGACAGCGTTTTCTCAATGATTTTCATGAATTTTTTTATAGTATAAAAAATGAATATAATTTATTGAAACTTTGAGAATATTTTATACATATATTTAAGTATATGCTATAAAATTTGTATACATATATATAAGTACATACTATAAAATATTAGCGACCCCAAACTACAGGTCACAATCAGACTCAGCATTTTGCGTACATTCTGGAAGCCGCAATTTTCATCTGAAATCAGAAGAGGTTGGAATTTACTTTTATTATATGTCTCTCTTCTATATGAACCTAAATGCTATCAAAAAAATAGAAAATTGAATTTTTTACAGGGGTCAAAACAAAAAGCATAATTTTTTGCCATTTTTTACAACTTTATTTGCAAAAAAAAAATTATTCTAAATAATGATAATATTCCGATTTTAGGTTCATATAGAGCGCAATACTATGAAGAAAGTAACTGCCAATTTTCAAAACGATTGGTTGAAAACTTTTCAAACTAGCGTGTACGCAAGTTAAAAAAAAATTTGTTTTCAGAAAAACGCGTTTGAAAAAATAGTACCAAGAAAAACAAGCAATATGGGGTCGCTAATATTTTATAGTATATACTTAAATATATGTATAAAATATTCTCAAAGTTTCAATAAATTATATTAATTTTTTATACTATAAAAAAATTCATGAAAATCATTGAGAAAACGCTGTCATTGGGGAAACGCTGCTGTAATGCTCAAATGTTTATGATTTTTTAATTTAACGTAACGCGTTTTATCATTATTATTCCATTATATTGTTAGCTCAATTATGGTTCGTCGTGATCGATTTTTATTTTTCGTTATTCGAACCGTTCTCGTTTGATATTTTTTATGACCGATCGACGCTACGAAGGCTCAGCTTTTATCCTTGGTACTGTAGTCTTCTACGATTTTTATTTATTTATTTTTCCATTGTCATTGGTTTTTATTTTTATTATTTTATTGACGTAAATTTCGTTGAAAAAGTTTGTTAGGTATGGCCGAGATCTCGGCCATACCTAAAGTGCCAAAAATCGTATACGTTTTGGGGTCTATTTGGATCGAGCATGATTAATATTAGGGTTCGAGAACGGAACACTTTTCGCAGAGGTTTCGATACCCAAAGGGGTCGAATTACTACACGTGCCTCGAACCCAATACAGATTCACTTTTATGGGGTGTCCTATATATATATCGACTATATACCGTTGACGCATCGTTGGTTACAGTCAATAGATAACGTTTCGTCCTTGTCACTTCAACTACAATTTATAAAATATCTCGTGCTCTCTATAAATCGTATACCTGTCGGCACATTGTTCCACAAAAAGGGAGAAACGCTGTCGTGTACATTGTTGTTCAGCAATTCCGTACAATGGGAAATTCCCACTTTAATCCTCGCAACTATTTTAATCACCTCATTCACCTGCGAATTTTCATATTCGTGACGACGACCCAATCGGCCCTATGGTCGATTCTTTTCGCTCCCTTCGTTTCCGTAATGTTACTCATTTCGGAGAAATAACGTGGATCAGGTGTAAAAATGTTTTCAACTGCCTCGCATCACAATTTCGAATGTACTTACGTTTCCAGTTATTGCGAACATTTTTTGCAAATCAATGCAAATTTCATTATCGTTCATTGTCAGTGATAAAGCGATCTGGCATTTTTTTTCATCCTTTTACGTATTGATTAGCGACGTGTAAAATTTTAGCAAGGAAACTCTAGAAGTTGTAGAGAAAAAAAAAATGATTTCCCAATTCTGATGAACGGTAAGATGAATTTTCCTCTACTATCTTTCGGCACTGAGGGTGGTTGAAAAAAAAGAAAATACAAATATGCTTTTTGACATATGGATATATTTTATTCTTCGATATACCTTCGAAGGGATGGGGCATCTTTACTTTGTGTTTAACGCTAATTAGTCTCCGTGTCCCTCTACTCCCCGTGACTTGTGTCCCTGCTAGTATCGATATATAGAAAACGATCTCTATTGAAATCCTCGTGGATCGTACTTTTATCTCCAAACGTCTCCTTATGCACAACACGGCATATATCTGTGCGTATGTATTGTATGCCTGAAATATGCCCTTCGATATGTCGTAAAGGGAGAGAAGGGTGACGATGGATCAAGCTGTAAGCCTTGTAGGGGCGAAAGACGATCGGAAGAGGCTTCATCTCCCTTCGATTTTCACATCCGCATTCACACGCTCGGCCTACCACAATATCCCCCTCGGAAAAAAAATATATATATATATATATATATATATATATATATATAGTAGAAAAGTATTATTCTACTTTTTTTCCCTTCAATCCGCAGCAATACGTTTAGTTAGACATATATTTCTAGTGATCTTGACGAAGAAGCCTCCATCCCTCCTGCCGATCACGAGGAAAGCCCACAGTGTGTCTCTAGAACCACCCCAAAGCAACCCTGGAAATTCACACGGGACTTCGGACGTATCTACTTCAACCCCCGTAAAAGTTCCCCATATTAAAAACTTGTATGTACATGAGACGTTCCACGCTAACGCGACCGATTTCTCACTCTCGCTCTATGGCAGCCAAGACTTGTTATATTATTGTTTAAACTTAAAAAGAAAATGAAGTTTCTCAAGTCGCTCTTTTTCGTTAACTCTTTATTTTATGATTCTTTCGAACACTCCTTGAACTAGCTGTGCCCAGCAATTTAATCCTCGTTAAATTTCGATTATATATCTGTTTCATGCGTATTATGAGTACATAATCAAGTGCATCTTATTAATTATAAATACCATCGGGAAATAGAAATAAAGAAGTTATATGGCCTAGAGCCTTCCCGAATAAACGGGCTATCTAATGCAAGAAGAATTTTTCAAATTGGATCATTATTTACTGAGATTAGCGCGTTCGAACAAACATACAAACTCTCGAAGCTTCATTATAGTAGTGAGATTAACAACAAACAACAAAAAATCTATCGTAGATAAAGATAATGTGAAAAAAATTCACTAAAACAACGTATCGATGACAAGATTTTTTAAATGTTAAAAATACTGAAAATCACCTAACGCCTCTCGCGTTAATAATGGGTGTGAGACGTGTGAGTTTAGTTGGCGTGGAATATCCCATATGTATACTCAAAAGTCTATAAATCGATTACTAAAAGTCATAAGAACGTATTTCACATAATTTTACATTCAAAATGATCTCACAATACGACCTTTTGACTTCAAGCCATTCGCACACGCAGAATCACTCGTTTGACACGTACGTGCCTGTGTGTTTATGCGTGTGTAAGAGCAGATGAAGCTGACTAAATATCTTAAATTATTATCAATCTCTCTCATCGCCGTGCCAAATCCATTTGCTCGGTTATCTTCGGCAAACGATGAATCGCCGTGGCAAGTTTATCGGTATTTATCACCGAGACTCCCTCCAACCTCTCCCCATCGCGTTTTTTTGACCGAGCAAAGAGATTTTTCTTTCACGGTATATACAAAAAAAAATGTTCACGACAACGTACTATTCACGAATCTTTCTCTCTTTCTCTTTCTCGATTCTCACGAGATTATCGCTGTGCGCAGCTGATGAACCGAAAGACAGGGTGATCTAATCGCGATTGACCGGTGGTCAGCTGCTTAATTTAATTTTGTTTTTCTTTTTTTTTTTTCATCGAATTTCGATTGAATAATCACGAATTTTCTATGGAATATAAACTTATTCTTTTATCACAAGTGTTGATCAATAGATCCGAGTGTTTAGGACACGACGGATAAATTGAGAAATTACATTTTGGTAGTCGAGTGAAGCCAAATTTTACTTTTATACATTTTTTTTCTCTTTCAAGATTTCCGGTATTTTTATTTTAGCGAAATATAGTTCGGAAAAAAAAACAATTGTTTCATTGGCCGATTCGTTGTGGCGTAATTTTTTTTTTTTTATGTTTGATCGTTAATATTGTAAAAATGATAAAAGTGTGAGATAAAAAGGTTCGTTTATATGTAGATTAATCAACGCTGAAACTAATACCGAATATTCGTACGGGTAAATCTCTCGATATATATATTCACGGGTCACAGGGGTACAATAACGGTTTAGCACGGTTTACCTGAGTCTCGTGTTCGAGTGGCACTTTTAGGTATATCCTTGCAACCAAAAGGGATCCAATATATGTATATATAGATACATCTGTACTTATATATACGTTAAAACGTAACTCATCCGATGCATTCACAGGTATTCGCGCAAGTCGACGTTAATCCCTCGATGTTTACCGACCAATTATACGATTATCATCTTCACCATATTTATTCAGCCTGCCTGAAACGGTACGAGAACTTTCTCTCTGTCGTACCGGGTACTCACGTGTGAAATTAAAGAAAAAAAATTACGAATACAAAAATAGGGGGGTTGGGGGGTGTGGTAACAGAAAGAGAGAATTAAGGGATGTAGTCACAGCAGCGGGGTTTAAAATCATGTGCACATTTAACAATTTTCTTTTTGTATGAAATGGTGATTAAATTATAAAACTAATTACACATCTATTTAGTATAAATATCAAGCTAATAAAAAATTTTTGTTTTGTTTTTTTTGTTATACAAAATGGTCGAGTACTGCTATTTGCTTTTGGTATCGTTTTTTTTTTGAGGCGCTCCGTGGCGTGACATTTGGCATCCACAATTTTTGACCGAGAACGGAAAAAAAAAATTCTCGTTAATCTACATCAGAATACCTAGAGGAGTATGTACGGAATTTGGAAAATATTGTTTTTTTCCGAATATCGTAGGCATTTGAACTTGAAACGTGAATTTCCAGTGGAAAATTTCGTATAAAACTGCTCATAAAATGGAAAGTTTCAAATTAATCAGAAATTCCGTACGTAGTTCTCTAGGTATTCTGATGTAGATTAAGGAGAATATCTTTTTTTGTTCTAGGTCAAAAATTGTGGATGCCAAATGTCACGCCGCGGAGCGCATAAAAAAAAAAGATACCAAAAGCAAATAGCAGTAGTCGGCCATTTTGTATAATAAACAAACAAAAAAAAATATTTTTTATTAGCTTGATATTTATAATAAATAGATGTGTAATTAGTTTTACAAATGAATCACTTTTTCAAACAAAAAAAAATTGTTAAATGTGCGCGTGATGTTACATCCGCTCCCGTGGCCATATCCCTTAAGGGGAAAATAGGGTTAGGACAGCGTTTTCTCAATGATTTTCATGAATTTTTTTATGGTATAAAAAATGAATATAATTTATTGAAACTTTGAGAATATTTTATACACATATTTAAGTATATACTATAACATTTTTGAAGAATTTTCTTGAAAAACACTGGGGATATTAGCGACCCCATATTGCAGGTCACAATCAGACTCAGCATTTTGCGTACATTCTGGAAGCCGCAATTTTTATCTGAAATGAAACGAGGTTGGAATTTACTTTTATTATACCTAATCCTTATAATTATGCCTTATAATTATACCTAATCCTTATAAAAGGTATGTCTCTCTTCTATATGAACCTAAATGCTATCAAAAAAATAGAAAATTGAATTTTTTACAGGGGTCATAACAAAAAAGCATGATTTTTTGCCATTTTTTACAACTTTATTTGCAGAATAAAAATTATTTTAAAAAATGATAATATTCCGATTTTAGGTTCATATAGAGCGCAATACTATGAAGAAAGTAACTGCCAATTTTCAAAACGATTGGTTGAAATCTTTTCAAACTAGCGTGTACGCAAGTTAAAAAAAAGTTGTTTTCAGAAAAACGCGTTTGAAAAAATAGTACCAAGAAAAACAAGCAATATGGGGTCGCTAATATTTTATAGTATATACTTAAATATATGTATACAAATTTTATAGTATATACTTAAATATATGTATAAAATATTCTCGAAGTTTCAATAAATTATATTCATTTTTTATACTATAAAAAAATTCATGAAAATTATTGAGAAAACGCTGTCCTAACCCTATTTCCTCCCTTAATGGCTTATAACAATAGAACGAGTCGGAATTTTCATTTAAAATTGGGGGAACATATTTTTCAATAGTTTTACTAACAATTTATGAAATTAAAAAAAAATCGATTTTTGAACCGTCTAACCCTATTTCCCCCCTTAATTGAGTACACTATCGTATACGCGAAAAGCATTTTTTTTTTTCCCCATTAAAAAGTGATCGAAAAACAGACTTGTTTATTGACACTGTTCGATAAAAAAGGAAATTAAGTCGGCGAAAATATATATTTTTTTTAAAACCACAACATCACTCACTGTTGATTTGACGTCATATACGTACCAAGTGCTCATTATTTTTCCAATGAAACGGAAAAATTGCTCAGCGTTTTTTTTTGTCCCCCATTCGGGTCAACGATCATTGCATGCCTCGTTGCAATAAGACAACGATGAAAACTGAAACCTCGTAACGACGAGTTCCCGCGTTTAAGTTTGACGACATCGCCTGGCTCATCGAAATAAGAGAATCGTGGAATGCCACTTGACGTCTTCTTTTTATTCCTGTATCCCTTCCTCCCTCGCAGGAAACTCGAGATACTTACACAGAGACAAACGTTCAGAAAAATCGTATAAAAATGCACTCGTTCGCTGAATTGACGACGAAAAACCCTATTTGCTCATCGTTCGCGAAAGAGACTCCCGAAATATTCTGCACATTTTTGTTTTTTTTTGTCACTTTCAACGTTTCCACTGAGCAAATTTAAAAAATCGATGTTTGTACAGATGCCCGAACATGATAAGATACTTTTTTTGGAATTTCACATTGACGACCGGAAGTTTTAGTATTTTTTTTATGAACGACGAATAATTTTTGTCTGCTATACAATAAATTGTTATCAATTTTCGGGTATCTCGAATATTAATGTTGGAAGTGAGAGTTAACGAAACATTTTTTTCCATCTATTTCGAATAATTCTTTTTTGCCGACAATTGTTTGTCCACAACAATTTATACATTATTTTTGTGCGCTTGAAATAATGACGAAGAATACGTAAGAGGCCTATATGGACCGTTAACGCCGTTCATCAAGCTGTTTTTTTTTGTCTCTTTATAATATTCGCAAACTCTTTTGTGGCGATTATAGGGCTTCCACGTGGGTACTCTGGGGCATCTTGAAAAAAAAAAGGGCCCAAGGCCCATATAATTCTCGTGTGTATTTGCATAACGGTGTCTAAGATGGCTCTAATGGGCACATGGTCGTTTTTATTCTCGGATTTCTTCGCCCATATGCAAATTAACATGATATCCTCGTCTTCAATATGGTTCTCGTATGAAAATTCACCAAAGATTTATTAATTATACTTTTTTTTTTAAGGGCTCACATGCCGCTGCGCGCGCTGAAAATCGAGTAAATTTGAAAAATTATTATAAAGATTATATAGTGAAAAAATAAATAAATTAGTGATTTCACATTATTTATTAACTTTTCAAATATAAGAAAAAAATTAACAAATTTTTTTTCTTTTACATATTAACTTTATTTTTTCCGGGTATAAATTGATTACTAATGAAAACCATGGCGCCTCCTTGTCGACGTCATAACTTCATGAAAAATTATTCAATCGGCAAAAATAAAAAAGAATCTAGTAAAATAATGCAGTAGTAGTAGTCTGACAGAGGGAATTTTTGGTTTTTTTTAATTTTTCAAAAATAAAGAAATTACAGTATTTCAGACTTTAGTATGCAATTCAAAAAAAAAAAAAATTAGTGTTTACAAAAAATGTATAAATAATTGTCCAACCAAAAAATTAAAAAAACCCTCTCGTCAGACTATAGAGAAAATAATTGTGAAGATAAAAAAAAAAAGTTAAAGATTATTAAGAATTGACTGAGTTATCGTGCTGACACTGTCTGAACACATAGTTTCGAGAAAAACGCGTTTAAAGTTTAGCCAGGTAGCCGTCCCAATCCGATGTCCGGTCACATTTATTAACTTTGTAACGGAGTGGAATTTTCTTAAAAGTTTCTTTTTTTCAATTCTGTAAAAAAATCTGTAAAAAAAAATGGATTTTTCGAAAATTTCCGGAGTATGTGAGCCTTTAAGTTACAAGAATAGTTTATGAAAAATGTCGATTTTCATCTTTTTATTTGCAACTGTAATAACTCTTCTCGCGATTAAATAACAAATTGTTAATCATCATCTCGGTTTATTAAATAATAAACTGACGATTAGTCTTTCTCTGCGTGAAACGTCGTTGGATTTCGCGACATCTCTATTCCCTAAAAAATAGCCTCGTAGTTTACGTGGGCATTGCACATGAAAAGACGAGAAAGCATTCGTGAAAAAAAAACTCCTGCAACGCCTCTGTGTCAGATTTGTTTGCCGAAAACATGAAGTAGGATTTTTCCCCAACATTCCGACGAATGTACGAACCGGCCTAAATTATGGCACGCTACTTGTCCTCGACAGCACCAAACACATTAAAGTAACCGCAGGTATATATATATATATATATAGCACTTTTGTGCAATGTATATGTGCAACGTATATGTATGTTTGTATATGCACGCCGAGCAGTGTAATAGTCCGGGGGTAGTGTACATTATAGGTGTGAGGAAAGGCAATATTCCCCCTCCTCCACGCGCGGTGTAACCTGCCGTGTGAAAATTGCTCGAAGAATGTGAGGGTGGCCCTGGTCTCGCGCGCGATCAGGTGAAGCATTGTGATCCCGAGAATGAAGCTACACGAATGAATAAGGAGTATAAGAATGGGAAGGAGAGAAATAAAAAAAAAAAAGATGCGGCCCGAGTCGTACCTGTGCAGCGCGCCCGTGCGCTCTCTGCATCCTAAGCTTCTCTCTCGTTGTGTATAGTCGGTGCATATATGGACCAATAGAGCCAAGAAAAGTCGACCGTACATTAGGCTATTCATATGAAGGAAGAAAGATCGCGAACATGAGATGGGAAAAGGAAACTTGGTAATTGCAAAGAAAAAAAATGAATGAAATTGATCTATATGGTATATCTGTGATGCTGAAAAATCGAGCGTACCAATATAGAAGATCGCGATTGAGAAATTGCCAAAATTGACATTCAAACATTTTTTAATTCTTAACAATCCATCGATAATACTGAAAATACGATAAATATTTGAGTTTCCATAATAATAATGCCAATAAGTTATTAATAAAATAGTTTAAATTTGAATTAAACTCACATTTTACTTTGTTCACTTAAACATTTTTTTAAATCAGAAAAAACTTGAAGCAGAACATAAGAAGGAAGAAAGATCGCGAATATGAGATGGGAAAAGGAAACTTGGTATTTGCAAAGAAAAAAATGAATGAAATTGATCTATATATGTGTGATGCTGAAAAATCGAGCGTACCAAGATAGAAGATCGCGATTAAGAAATGCCAAAATTGACATTCAAACATTTATTGTTTCTTATACAATCAATCGATTATAGTGAAAATACGATAAACATTCGAGTTACCACAATAATAATGCCAATAAGTTATTAATCAAACAGTTAAAATTTGAATTAAACTCACATTTTACTTTGTTCACTTCAACATTTTTTTAAATCAGAAAAAACTTGAAGCAGAACATAAGAAGGAAGAAAGATGGCGAATATGAGATGGGAAAAGAAAACTTGGTAATTGCAAAGAAAAAAATTACTGAAATTGGTCTATACGGTATATCTGTGATGATGAAAAATCGAGCGTACCAAGATAGAAGATCGCGATTAAGAAATGCCAAAATTGACATTTAAACATTTTTAAATCCTTAACAATTCATCGATAATACTGAAAATACGATAAATATTTGAGTTTCCACAATAATAATGCCAATAAGTTATTGATAAAACAGTTAAAATTCGAATTAAACTGACATTTTACTTTGTTCACTTAAACATTTTTTAAATCAGAAAAAACTTAGTCTAACCCCAATCCCTTCACCAATTCGATGTGATTGATTCATTAGACCATGTTTACGATCGAGAAAACCCCCCACTCTGTTATTCTCTTCTCGATCGAATCGTAAACATCGCTCCAACGTTCGAAAACATCCTGTTACCCGTTTTCTCTCTTTCTCTCTCTCTCTCTCTCTCTGCCCCTCTTATTCGCGGATGGGTATTCGTAACGAGATTCTTCGAAGTTGCACATTGCATACCGATGTACACCGTCGCCAGCAGGACATTCAGCGAGGGTAGAGAGTAGCAGTGGCGGGGGGTAAAAGTTGTAGAGGTCCGATCGGTATCGATCAAAGGGTGCGAGCATGAGACCCCGAGGAAATACCCCCACTACCCTATCCGTCCCTTTCCGCGGTTTAAATCGCATATAACCATGGGGGCCCCCCCACAGTGGAACAAGATTGAGAGAGGGAGCAAGAGAGAAAAAGAGAGACAGCCTTGTGCGTTACTGACCATCGCGCATCCAAGACCCCAACAATCCGACGTTGGTGGCGCTCATGGGCAATGCACTTGGCAAAAATGTGTATTAGTAGATATATGAACGAGCGAAGCGCGCGCGAGTGCTGCGCCCTTTGGGACTTTCGGCGGGACTCGACGGAGCTCCCGATTGGTTCACTCTACCTCCCACCATTTCTCACTCCTCGTGGGTATAAATGGGCATTAACACCCTTACGGAGCAGCATTCCGAGGTCTGTGCTGCTCGCGGTTAGACGTTCGAGAACTCGACTCGGAACGGTCGTGGCTCGATTAAAAAAAAATATATATATATCCTTTTCGTTCGCGCACTTACCTCGTACTTTTTCTTTAACTTTTAGTTCATTCGTTCTCTGAACTACGTCGACATCGTTGTTTAACGTAACGGAGAGTTTGAATTTAAACGAAAGTACGAATATCGTTAGTTTTTCGTTTCTATCGGATAATCCAGTGCAAGTTTCAAGTGCTCTCCCCCGTCGAGAAACTCTTCAAACTTCGCAAAATAACTTATAATGTTGTGGGAAACAGTTACGGACTCTTGTGATGTGTTGCACTGTACGAGGTACGCGATAAACATACGAAATATATATTTTTTTTTTCTTATCATCTCAAGGATAATTAAATGTTTTTCCGATTTTTGCTGATTTTGTAAATATTTTTTAACAACGACTGAGAATAATTTTTTCGCGTTTACTAGGTGTTGTTTTTTTTTCTTTTTTTCTTTTTTTTTTTTTTTTCGTTTCCGGCTCAAATCGTGCTCGTGTAAAAATTTCCACATATGTGCCATTTGTGAAATTGTATGTTTAACGACGTTGCAATTGACGTAGAAACGAAGAATTTTGTGTTTTCATTTCGATGCTTCGTGCGACGAGAAATTTGTTTGATTTTTGTTTTTTTTTGTTGGAAATTGACATTTTTCTGAAATTTTTCTGTAAGAAATTTTGGCCTTTGTGAAAATATCGTAGGAATATTGAGTGAAACTTTTGGAAGTTTATTTTTATTTTTTTGGAAGAAGATGAAATTGTCGAAACATAGAAATTCTTAGTTAAAAGTTTAAATGTCTTCGAAATATAAAAAAAACAATGGTACTTGTTCGAACTTTTCACACTCGTTACTAATATTTCGCAGTGAATTTTAATTTTCTAATACATATCGATGAAATTTTAAAATTTGTCGAAAATTCAATCAATACTCGAATTACATTCGACAGCATAAACTTTGTTACTGTATCTCGCAGTGAATTATAATTTTACAAGATAATAAAACAAAAGATTACACCGAGAAATTAATCAACGTGTGAAAAATGTATAGCAAGTACAAATTTCTTGATCACAAACGAATAGCGATCGTTAACCATTTTTTTTTCATCTTATCGTAAACATATTTCACAGTGAATGAAAAATGTCCAAAAAAATGTACGCAAAATTCGTTAAAAAAATGTCAAAAGAATAATTTAAAGCATATCTTACGGTAAATTGATATTTTACATAATTAAAAATCAAAATTACAGCTTCACAGATGGATAATGTATGTGAAAAATATCACCAATTTCATTGATACTCTTTCGACTTTGATATTACAAAAAAAATACAACATATATGGCCGATCACAAAAAAAAAATTTTTCTCGCAAATATTTTACCGTCCAATTTTTATTTTTCTCCGAAACATATATATTCAAAAATTGGCGGGTCAAGTGTCGCCCCTGCCGGCTTAATTGAGAACTAATAGACGACTCGCGCGCTCTCGAGGATCCCCCACTCCTTACCGAAAGCTCAGTTGCGCGCCAACCTTCGCGAGGGAAGGATTTCGTCGCGTCCGTAATAAGGATATAATCTCGAGAAAGATAAAATCGTGTTTTCCTGAATTAAAACGAGGGATCCCATGAGACTAGTCTCTGCTAATGAAAGTCAGACTATCGGTACGAAATGCCAGAGTGTTTTTTTTCCTTTGTTTCTCACATCTGTACGTAGCACTTTATTTGGAAATTTCGACACGCACAATTTTCTCGGATCGCGGGGCGCATCTTTTTCCCTTTATGCACCAATATTTTTCTTATTCGTTTTTTCGCTTTTGTTGTTGTTTCTTCATTAAAGCGGCATATCCTCTAATGCATTTTATGCATCTCTGTCGAGTGTGGTAGATTATATTGCGAGGGGGGGAAAAAAAAAAGAAATTACTCGGTCAACTTGGTTTGAGCGCGAAAATTTTTTTTTTTTTTAGGTTATGTACGAAACGCACGAGACGCCAGTATCTCCTCTGTTCTCTCTTGTGTCTATTTTTCGTTTGGTTTTTTTTCGACTATTTGTTCACTTTTTGAAATATTTTGGATTTTGTCATTCGTCGAACGATCTTCGAAAGTGATTTTAATGTTTGTTTTTTTTTTCTTTCAATTATCTTTCAGGCTTTTCAAAAATGCCTTTAAAATACGAAGTACGCCCGAGGGTTCGGTGAAACATAGACCAAAGGCGCGACGTCTCCTCGGGATGGCGTCACGACGCCTATCAAGTCCAGAAACTACCTCGCCGTTGGTTCACAAGGAAAATTCTGGTTCCAGCCCCATTAACCACAGTTCCAGTCCTCAGAAGGTGAGAGATTGTTCAAAAGGTTTTTTTTTTTCTTCTTAAAATTACAAGAAAACACTTTTGGAGCGGATTTATTGGAATCGAATCGAAATTTTATGAAAATCATGAAATTTAAATATATCGAAGACCGTGTTACGCTCATAAGAGTTTTAAGATCATTCGGCGATCAATTTTAATACGCTGCTCCAAAATAACACTTGATTGTATTTAAATCAATTGAATTGTCGTTGAAAAATTAGCATAGTACTTAATTGTTTAATTGAAAATTTGTTTACATTTTAAATAATTAAATTATCAGTAGAAAAACATTGTAATTCCATAATTTGCCTGAAAAGAATTTCAAAATTCTTTTTCCAAGCTCAGTTCAGCACGCTTTTCGACCACTGATGCATCCAATTTTTTTTTCTATCGATTCCCATCATTGTATTTAGTTTGCAACATTCGCCACAGAAATGAATCAATATCGATCGTACAATTCATAAACATTCCAACAGATAGTTATAGACTCTAAAAACCCAAGTTTTTAATATTTGCTTAAAAATATATGAGATCTATGTTCAAAGAAACTTTGTTTGAGTTTTCTTACAATATATTTCACTTCCACGAAGACTGTGCAGATGGTATTCAATAAATTTTGAAATTATTAGATTTTTTGTAAAAATTATTATATGCAATTACGTATTAAAAAAAAGTGGTATTTATAACTGAATTTTTAGAAGCCCTCTTAAGCACCAGTAACGTACAGTCCTGATGTTTAATAGACCGTTAAATCGTGATTGTCTTGATCAATTCGTGTCCCCTCGATTTTTATCGTATTTTCAACAATTTCCCCGCCTGCATATGGATTGCCGATAGAGTTCCATTTCGAAGTATCTACATACTTAATGTATGTCCCTTGAATTATACGCATTTATAGATACACGCTGCCTTTTATTTCCTGTTTCTAATAGCTTGTTAAATCGGAGCACATGCCTCCGCGGTTACTTTTCCATCTGTCCGTTGTTGCGCGTGCGCCCCTCTCCCCTCTCCATACCGTGCATAGGCGGGAATATTATGAAAACGAGAAACGATCGCTTCGTGTATCCACGACACCTTTATATTATTTGCATAACGATCGTAGATAACGGACAATCGGAAGCTCGAAAAGTGTCGCTTTGGTGTCTCGTATTCCCTGAACCAGGAAAGACCAGTTCGAGGCTTGACAATCCGTTTAAGTGTCGTTTTTTCGACATAATTGACTCTGCTCCTTCTCAAATCAGATTTTCCGTAATTTATGCGACACCTTGCTCCATAACTTTTCGAATCTTCTGTTCCGGCAATGTTTTTCACTGGCTCGTATAAGAAATATCGTCGTTTTCGAAGATAACATACATTAACGATAGATTTATAACCGACGAAGACCCTCAAGTCAGTTTAAGTTATTTGGGGTAGAAAGTGTGATACAACAGTTCGATAAAATAAAAATTGAATCTGAATGACGCAAATTTTAGATACGTTTTCGTAAATGTTCAGTCACGTTATACTTGGTGAAAGTTTTAACGGCATTGATTCACCGAGTTTCACGACACTTTAAATTTTTCAACAATCGAGAAATCGAAAATTGACACGCAGTTGTTTGTTTTTTAAAAGAACGGTATATTTATAATGAAAGTATTTTTGTTTACTTTATTATTCATGTTTTTGGCGTTAATATTGTTTACTCATCTATAGTATCGCGAAAAATATTTGGTTTTTATTTTTTAAATTTCTTAAAAATCTCGTTGTACAAAAAAAAGTTGTTCTAAAATCTAAATGTTTCATTAATTCAAACACATCAGAATTTATGCAACAGCTTGTAACAACTATTTTCAAAATTTTCTCCTATAATCAACGATTTTAATGAATTATCGATAGAAACAAAGTTCCGAAAAATTATCGTACGATAATTAATAAATTCTCTCTTATCGCATTGCAGATCGTTGGTTCAAAGACAACAAAATTAACGAGATGTCCGTTGGAGGATTGCGATCCAAACAGTCAGGACAGCGGTTACGGTGCCAGTTATCCGGATCGCGATGACGCGACGCTACACAAGAATCACGATGCGTTTAGATTTGCGGAGCCGCTCGGCGTTGCACCGCGTAAAATGTCTCTCGAATCGCGCAGTCCGTCGCAATCGCAGTTACGCTCGTCACCGAGAACGCCAAAAAGGCCGTCGTCGTTCTTTCGCAGTTTGTCATCGGACTACGAGAGCATGGACGACGGTTTCAACGAGCTAATCGACATGGACAACCTCGTGGAGAGCACGCAATTATTGCCAAACGGTATATCAAATTTGTTGTCCGGACATATCGTAGCGTCGGCGGAAAAACCAATGGAGTGCGACGCCGCGACGACGCCGGAATTCGCGAAAATAAAATCGACAACACTGAGACGCTCGTTGTCGTTGCAAAACGGTAGATCGGAAAAAAATTGCTCGACACCGCCAATTTCCAAAGTACGCTCCTGCCTCTTTCGTTCGCCGAACGCAACCTCGTCGACGGCTAAACTCGCCTATAACGATAGTAATTCGCGCGACGGATCGTTCTACTCGCCCACAAATTCACCGCCATTGAAATCATTCAAGAGGCCAGAACCACCGACCGACTCGAGTCCCGTACTAGTCAAGAGATCCAAAAAATCCTGTAGTCTACAGCAGATACCGGAGACCAATGTCAACTGCTTGAAAACAACGTTACAGCGTAGTTATTCCGAGACCGAGGCGCACGCTCACATAAAATCGGCGATTCATCGCAGTACAACGGACACCGATTTAACCGGTGATTTTAGCAAAGTCTGTATACTACCGTTGGCGAACGGACATCACGAGGATTTAAAATCCATCACGCCCGAGACGCTCGGTGATCTGATGAGCGGCAAATTCGCTGACACGATAAATTCCTATACGATCGTTGATTGTCGTTATCCGTACGAGTACGAGGGCGGTCACATCGAGGGTTCGTTGAATCTTTACAGCAAGGATCTCATCGAGGAGATATTGCTCAATCCGTTAAAGCAAACGCCCGAGATTCAACCGGACACGAACAAACGTCGCGTACTTATTTTTCATTGTGAATTCTCGTGGGAGCGCGGACCAAATTTATCGCGTTTTTTGCGCAACATCGACAGACAACGTAACAAAGAACATTATCCGGCGTTGCATTATCCGGAAGTTTATCTGCTTCACGGTGGTTATGAGGAATTTTATCGTAAACAGAAGGAATTGTGCTCGCCGAAGGGCTACAGACCAATGAAACATCCCGATCACGAGGCCGACTTGCGACAATTTCGCAACAAGAGCAAAAGCTGGCAGGGCGAAAAAACACGATTGAACGGTCTAACGGCCCGTGCGAATCTCAAGAGACTCGGTTTCTGAGATGCGGCGATGAGAAAATATAATTTAACTTCTGGGATGTGAAATGGTAAACAGTGCAAAGCCGGTGAGACCGACAACGAAGACGTCGAAATTTCTTGTTTTTGTTTTTATACATATATTTATATATATATATTTTTTTTCTTTTCTTTCTTTTTTTGTTTAATTTTTACCTCGACATCTTCGACGTCGATAAACCGACACGCTCGTAGGAATCCGCTTGCTCATGACACGCTGATTCCCGGAGTCAGAACTCTACGAGTCGGTCCTGTATATAATTGTAGTCAGTCTCGAAATTTCGAGTTTAGACGTTAAGTAATCTAATACCAATTTCTAGTACAAGGAAACTTAAAAGCGCTTATAACGACGACGACAACCTATAAACGAATGAAAAAAAAACGAGAAAAGAAGAAAAAAATACAACAAAAAAAAACACATACTATTCAGCTTGCCGTGGCGTGTCCCGCGTTAAATGTAAATTTAATTAAAAGCCTGTAAATAAATGATGAATGGATAATGTTGTATCGAAATAAGAGAGAGTGCATGTGTGTGTGTGGGTATGTGTGTGAAAGGGAGAAATTAAAATACATATGTATATGCATATATATAATTACTATATGCATGTGTATATGTATTTGGAGGACCGTACCGCATCGAGAGCCAACGAAAACTCTAGAGTCGATAATGCAATAGCCCGTGCCCAATCCTAGGGACGGCAAGGGCCTTTAGGGCCGCTACAAAGAGAGATTGTTGGATGTGTCACAAATAGTTATAATGCTTAAAATGTAATCTCGGGCGGGCATCCCATTTGTACAAACACGACACTTTGACGTATATCACGGCGGCTCTTAAGATCTTTTTTTTTTCGAATTACAAAAAATAAAATGAAAATATCAAGTATTTCACCGCGATCGCGTTTGATGAAGAAAAAAATCGTAACGACACAATTTGTGTATGTTGGAAAAAAAAAAAGATCGTTACTTCGTCGTTGAGAAGGCGCGCCTCTTACGATATCAGATCGATGTATAACGAATATCCTTATTCTCCGATGTACAAAGAACAATGAAACAAATTGAAACTCTCTTTTGACGATATGTATTATGTACGATAGATGAAAAGATACAAAAAAAAAGAAAAAAGTATATGTTTATTGGAGCGAAAGAGTCGAATGTTCACTTACAAATGTGCAAAGTTCATAAATATTATATTGTAAAAATTATACCATGTTATATTCATCTTAATAATATAATATGTCGCCAAACCTTATAAATCATGTGTTTGTTTACCTCAACCAATTCTGCCTGCGTTAATTATGAATCATCGATGAATTTATACATTTTTCATGGCAACACTGTCCAGTGACCAAAGTGCAACGTTTGGTAAAAAAAAATAAAGTTGTTCTTACATACTTGTCGATTAATCGACGATATTTTTCGATAAAAAGTACATGTAAATCGTAAATTTTGGAAAATCGTCACGGACTAGTGAAACTTATGAATCTATGAATAGAGTTTGCGGGAATGAAAAGAATTTTTAACAACGAACAGAGAATACAATGGAACGGACTTGATAATTGCATAGCCGTTGCACAATAAATCATTTCGCAAAAGTTCGAAGCATACGTTTAGTGGCCTTATAAGCTGAGAACAATCGTGTTACGCCCGTTTCCTCCGACCCGGGGTTCAATTTTGTTTGTATAGTGTGAAGATAGGCTGGACTGAGTTTAAACTTCGATTAACGTTGGACGAATCGATCCTAACCGGATAACGGTCAATTGACCGATTAACTGTCCATTGGAAAAAAATCCCTATGTATTGCCAACCAGAAAGTGGTAAGTAACTGGGACAGTACTACCACAAATTCGGTAAATACGAAACCACAATGTTGTCGCAACTTCGGCGGTAAACCGGCTTTTTCACGTCTTGAAGGATTCTTCGCACCGCGCATTTTACCCCAGTTTAACCGGAACATTGCTCGCAATTGTACGTGGATAAAAAACATCATGTCATTTCTTTGCCACGGCGCAAGTAATAATTGCATTAAACAATTAACTACACAGTAAATTCTGTACATTCGAAAATTTGTCTCGTTCATCCGATCGTTTTTTTTCTCTCACTTGCAATGAGCAAATTTGTAGTAATTATTATAATAACAAACTAGCTACAATAATAGAACCTCAGAAAAATCGCTGTTATTTCGCCGATTAAGACTTGACCTCGACAAATGAACATGTAACGTCTATAAATTAGCGTGACTTTGCGGTATTGTCGCGTATATAATGACGTACGATCATTAGCCAATCCCAGAATACACGGATTTATATCTTGCGGCGTTTTTGACGTCGTCTTTTTTTTTTACTATCCGTACGTTGCACGTAAGCGAGTAAGAGGCCATAGCAGACATTTTTATCGTTGATTACTGTTTCAGCAGCTTTGGTCGGTGGTAGATCTCTCGTAGGACTTGGAACACGATTTTTGTCATCGATGGCGCAGGCACTCAAGACCCACGGAGTTGTTCCAGATGTGATCGATACTGTACCGAACAATGTACTCAAAGTCAGTTATCCCAGCGGCGTTGTCGTTGAAATTGGCAAAGAACTAACGCCCACTCAAGTCAAGGACAAACCGACGGTTAATTGGGACGCTGATTCGTCGGCTTTCTATACTCTTTGCATGACGGGTGAGAGAAATGATTGATTTTTCCATGTTGCTTCGATTCATGTAGAAAAATTGTCTTAAACTTCTTTAAAAATATCAGCTCTCGCGCTCTTACTAATCTTGGCAATTCTCAAAAAATTTCAGATCCCGACGCGCCGAGTCGAAAGGAGCCAATTTATCGAGAGTGGCATCATTGGCTCGTTGGAAATATTCCCGGTGACAAATTAACCGACGGCGATGTACTTTCCGACTATATTGGTTCTGGTCCACCGCCCAACACCGGTCTTCATCGTTATGTATTTGTCGTTTACAAGCAACCGGTGGGCAAGATACATTTTGATGAAAAACGTCTTACGAACAGGAGCGACGAGGGACGCGCGAAATTTGCCATAAGAAAGTTTGCAGCAAAGCACAAACTTGGCGAACCAATTGCCGGCACGATGTACCAAGCTGCTTACGACGATTACGTGCCGATTCTTTACAAACAGCTCGGAGCATAAAGTTACGTGTATCTTCGATTATCGAAGTGTAATTTCACAATCATGCTCCCGGTCAAAATGTTGCCTATGATTCGAGCTTTCATGGTCTGCACCAAGCTCAATATACAGTTATTCCAGATTATTGTATCCGCTGGCTTGATGCATTTGTCAATAAATTTTATAAGACTATAATTGCTAATTCCACGAGATTGCCGATGCGTTTTTTTCTGTTTACGTAGCGAGTGTTTGGGGGTAAATTATATTTTCCAAAAATCACGTTAGAAGTCACGTTGCACAATTTAAAATGAATTGTGTCATTATACGATATTCACAAACAAAAAATACCATTTATTTATAGAACATTTTTTATTTCGGGTATTCAATTGAGCGTTCTTTGAACGGCCGTTTTGTTTATTTCTCGATTCGTTCACCAGATTGCCATTTTTAATTTGTCTTCCCAATACCAGTTCTATACGAGTGGATAGATAATTTTTTCCTGTTCAATGCTTATATACTAACGAGCGGGATACCACTTTTAGTTGCGGGCAAAATACGCGTTATCAAAAAATGTCAATTTGTCCGTTGTGACGTTCGAGTTTTTCGAGATTTTGACGTTTCGAAACCTTTGGCTATATCCTTTTATGATAATAGCGAGAAAAAGTAATAAAGTTATTAAAAAAACAGGAAGATCAAACAAAAGGAAGAATAAAGATCAAAGTTTACGTCGTTTTAATTCAGCGATTAAGCTCTGATAGATCGGATCCCTCTTGTTTCAATGACCCTGTTGCATTATCCGCGTACCAGATTCCAAATCATCAAACCGGTCGACCTTGTGCGATCGTGTGGAATGAAACTCCGGGAGTCTTTGTGTACAAACGGGGGAACATATAAAAGTCAACTCGCAGTATCGAATGAGAGTTAGTTGTGAACGGCCCAGCATCCAAGTTACAACGATGAAGTGTTTGTTCGCAGGTGAAATGAAAAAATAAATATTATTAATTCAATGACAACAAAAAATTCACCGGTTCTTATTTCGTTGATTTGCGTCGTAAATTCTCAAAATTTTATTTAATTTTTTACATTCAACTTAATAAGAAATTCCTGTCTTTAAAATATAGGTATTTTTCTCTGTGGAATTGGGCTCGTGATCGCCGACGTCGAGACCGCGTTTAAAGAAGCAAAAATCGAGCCTGACATTATAACGAAGTCACCGATCGAACAGATAGAGGTAATTTTTTTGTGGAAAATTGGTAATTATAGATAAAACGTTAAATCACTGTAAAAAAAGTGGAAGACTTTTTTATTTACATCGTTTATGCTTTTTCTTACATCTTCAATCAGATAACATACGACGGGAAGAACGTTAATTTGGGAAACGAGTTCGCACCTACCGTGACTAAGAATGTTCCGGAGGTTCATTACAAACACGACGGTGGAGTTCTCTATACCCTTGTTCTAACAGGTAAAGCTTTACGACAATTTTCGTACATTTACAAAATTATTTCGTTATTAATTCTTTGTGTTTAATCGTTCCACAAAAATGTGACAATTGATAAGGCACAACGACATACTAATGGGACAATTTGAAACCTTTTTCTATAATTTAAAATTAATACGTGAACGAAAATATTTTACATATTCACAAATATATCCCGTTGCTTTTTACATTCGCATTTACCGATCGATTCGACGAAATTCTCGATAAATTAATGGGAAAATTTCAAACTGTTTCGATCTTTTAACTAAACGTAAATCATTTGGTATTAAACAAAAAGGTATCAACCATACGATTTGATGCGTAAAATATTGTAGTTTACGCCCTTTCTTTCGCTAGTAGTCGATATACATCAACAAACATTGGACTTCGATGAGAAACGAACTTTCACCGTTCATCAAACCTGTTTGCATTCCACTCGCTAAACACGTAGCTCCGTTCGTTGAACGTCCGCTGAAAGAACGATCGTTCAAACTTACGTACTGTGCAATATGTATCGTTGGTTATTCATGACAACCTTTTACTTTTTTTTTTTAATCACGCGGTATACGTACATTAATAGTCGGACAATAGAGAGAAAACAGAATTGTTTATCTGTTACCAGTTCTGTTTTGTATTCTCGTTTATTTTTGTAAATATATAAAAAAAAAAAAGATCTAGGATCTATGTAGCGTTTCCGGTAGACTCGAAGGTCAATTCGCGTTGGACGTGCGAACAGAGTCATTTGCACCGATTAATCAATTTTATTGCCTTGAGGAAAAACAGAGATTTGTGATCATTCGAGGATATAAGTGGAATTTGCAGCTCATACTGCAACGACTCTCTGCTTTATGCTATATTTCATCCTCCCAAGTTAAATTTCTTGAAACACTTCTTCAAACGTCAGAGAGTCAAATTTTTGGATTTCCGGTGGCTTAATTCAGTAGAAAAATGTTCAGTAATGTAGAATTCGATATCAAAATTTTGAAATTGAAACCAGAGGTGCAAATATCGACGACCATATATCAATAACCAAAAGGTGAATAAAGGAAAAACGAAAAATTCTGTCTTTTTAATGTCGAAGCAATTCTAATTTTTACGAACACCTTTCTACATGGCCTTTTCAATATTAATATTGATAAAGTCACTATGAGTCGTAATTTAGTGAAGATCCGTATTAAAATGTACAATAAAATTTTTCAGATCCCGATATTCCGGTAAAAGGACGCAATCGAGAATGGCAACATTGGTTGGTCGGCAATATCCCCGAGGATAAAGTCGCAAAGGGTGAAGTACTGTCGGAATACGTTGGTCCGGCACCTCCCAAGGGTTCTGGCACGCATCGTTACGTATTTCTTCTTTACAAACAGAATCAAGGTGCAATTACCTTCACCGAACGGCGTCTCGGTGTCAGGTGAGTCAGCGGGTATCCTATGTACGGGTCATTCAATGCCAAATCGACTAACGCACAAATCCTCAAAATCAACGGTTTGTTGATTTTTTTCTACATGCTCCTTAAGACAAAACGAGTAGCCAGTGATTTTTCCAGATTTTTATATCGCATGGTTCACAAAGATTTTGTTACAAGCCATCTCGCCGGTCGGCATATTTTCAATACGCTATAACTTTTTGTTGTAATTGAAGAAATGAAAAGTCGAAAAAAATTCCCGATCCTCTTGCTGTGGTCGATTTCGTCGTGGAACTGCCTATGTACAAAAATGATTATTTTTTTTTGTTTCAAACGGAATCATCGATTGTGCGTTGTTAAAAAAAAAAACTGAAAGTTTTCATCGATTTTCAGGGACAAGGCAAGAAACAGATTCTCGATTAAGAAATTCGCTGATAAGTACAATTTGGAGGGACCAATCGCTGGAAACTTTATGAGAGCACAGTACGACGATTACGTGCCAATTATACACAAGCAGCTTGGTTTCTAAGATGTTTTTTCAATATTTACGAATAATTTACAAATCCTTTCGTTAAACGGATGATTATTGTTAAACATTATTTCATTATTGCCTCGAATAATTCGAAAATACAAGTTCTATCCGTATTGCAACTTTGATCGCAATTGCATTTATTTTTAATTTGCTCGTTGAGGAAATTGAGAAAAAGCTACAGCTCGTTGATATTGTTCAAGGAACATTTATTTCTTTATTTAATTTCTTTTTTCTTTTTTCGTTATTTCGATACAAAACACTTATTTCGTTATTGGAATCGAGTACCACGATAAAGAGATTGTTTCGGTCGTTGCGCGAAACACACGAGGTTTCACGAATTCGCACGGACGTTCTCCCCTCTCTTAATAATATCTTAAACTCTCAACTATAGTAATAATATATCAAGCTTTTTCGGTGGATCTTTTTCCTCCTCGGCTGTTCATTCTTTTAAGCCGTTAATTTTTTTTTTATTGCGAGGGGTACACGGCGTGTCAGTTACAATATTGAATTCGCAAACGAAAGCATATAGATCCTGATCTATTTTCCTCTTCTTTTTTTTTCCAAATTCAATTATCAGTTCTACGGACCTTTGGCGGATGGTAATGCCGAAAAAATAGCGAGGGAAAAAAAAAATACACGCGTTTATCTCACATAAGCGTGAATATTTTTCTTTTCCATCGCAAAATCGATCACCTCTTATCCCGTAATTCTATAATATACAAAAAAAAATGGTCGATGCTCGATTTTTCGCTTTTTACTTCGTTTATAATTACACCAACGGTAGAAATTCGACATTATGGCCTTGAACAGCGGACTAAGGAACGTTTTAATGGCTGAAAAGCGATGAAAATTTTATGCGTGATTTGACGACTTAAGAATTAAGGTATGTAGCTGCTCTTTTAAAAATAATTTATTTCGCTATTGTACAACAACGTAAAATTCATGTAATGTTCGAGAATTGTCATTTAAAAGAAGGTTATCAACAAATGTGTTACGCGCACGGTTTTCCAGTATGAACAGTTGGTATAACTGTCAATGATTGAATGGAGAGAGATTTGGACATTTTTTTATTCTTCCGTATTAATCTTTGGTGACGCTATTTGAGAGAACTATTCCGGGCGAAAGTTAAGATCACTCCATTTGTTCATTGGCAAAATCGTGCTGAACGAGCATTCACGCTGGAAAAAGATGTATTGACTTATTTGTCGATAACTTTTTTCTTAACAACAACTTTCGAACGTTCGTATGATTTTTCCGGTCTGCAATGACCAAGTAAACGATTCCCAATGGAAGAACTGTATATACATCAATTCGTAACACAGCAATCCACGCTCAAAGTTCACCCGCTCTTCGGTCGTTCAAAACTTTTCTTACTCCCTTTAGTCGTGACAAAAAAAAAATCTCGACTATTCTCTCGTCTCTAAATCGCTTATCATATACGCTTAGACGATTAAATACCTTTTTTTTTAATTCAACGTCGCTTTTTTTTTTTATTCTCCAACATTATACATAATGACTAGAATAATATGTGCGCGTTGTTTTTTGTTATAATTTATTTTTTCTCTATCGAGCCTGGTCGGTCTTCAATGACTTTGTATAAAACTTTTTCGCGCCGTCTCGTCGACGTGGGATCACGGGGGGGTCTAAACTCGTTATCGGCGAAGCGAATTTCTCGCTCTTGTTCCGCGCGATAAAAACTGAGATTTCGCGGAACAAACGTGACGAATCAGGGCGGAAGAGGTTACGTCACGGTCGATTCGATTTTTTTTTACTTTTTTTTTTTCACTAAATCTATAATTAAAGTCTAAATTATAATTATTCATCGCTAATATTACGATTCGAAGAGAATCTGGGAGATTCCTCGAATTATTTCGCCCGAACGATACGATCGTTTGATCTCTGATCGTGAACAAAGTTTTTATTTCTTTTTTTTTTCGACACCGAGAAAAGTCTTTTTCTTGAGCATGTTCGTAAATCTACGATTGTTTTTTTTTTTTCTTTTTTCATTAGTCGTCGCGACATCAAAGTACAGTCTCGTTGGTTTGTTTAAATAATTCTTCTTGATTGTACTTTGGGAAGTCGATGAGACACGAAATTTATAACTCCTTCGCCCCTTCGCGGGCGTGCCGCGATTTTCGTTAAACAAACGAAGAAAATATATTCGCAATGTGTCGTTTTGTTTTTTTCCTCCATCAACGCTCCGCACTCGTCTAGGAATTAATAATTACAATAATGATAATGAATAATTATTAAATAACAAATGTGTCTCGTTGAAGCTTTGGCTCTTAGCAGCATTCACAGCGGAATCGCCCAGCGATTCGTTAAAAGAGTTTTTTTTTTCTTCGTACACAATTAAATAGCTCTTTATCGCTATTTTTTAAGTTTTTTTTTCTCTCTTCTTCAGATAATACACCTTAGGCTCAGCTCTCAACTACTTGCATACACGCTTAATTAGATTTTTTTTTCGAAGAATCCCGAGAACCGCGCTTTGGCAAATAATGCACGAACGAGAGATTTTTGTAATATCGATTATACAGCGCTGTTGGGGTTCTTCTCTCGATGCGATCCAAGCTATTAAACTTCGCTAATGTATATTATAAATAGTCTTTCGTTACAATGAAGAGTGAAGAGACGCGACAGCGAGGCATCTTGACCCTCCGAGTAATTAAATTTCATTGATATACGAATTTTCACATTTTTTCCCCTCCCTCTTTTTCTCTCACTCTTCTACGAAAGAGAATTTGTTTGTGAATTTTTGTTTTTTTTCCTGCCTATCTCTTTTAAGGCAAAGCGAGATCAGCATAGAACGTAATGTTCGAGCATAGCTCGTGATCGCGCACGTCGCCCCAACCACCGTTGCCCTTTCGAAGTTTCGTCTTTTTTGTAGAGCCGGCAATTGTCAGTGTCAGCTGATTTGGAAATAAATGAGAATGAGCGGCTTTGAGGACGTTTTGCACTTTGGCGATAACAGCGGTTGACTCGCAATTATTCTTTTTGTGATGTACACCGCTGCAAAAAAAAAAAAAAAACAAAATTCCGATTAAAGGCAATGGGAGAAAATTGATGGAGCTATCTGTACCAATGGAACGAGTGGCGATGTTTATTTTACAAAAAATGACTTTTAACGTGATATTGAACTATGGTTGGGGTATCATCATTTTTATAAAATAGATTATTCGATGAAATAAACATTTTGTTCTAACCATTCGCCGATGTGAAATACTCGCGGTGCTCTCATCATCATGGTAACGAGGCCGGAATTGAGATGAGGCGCTGCACCGGCTCCTTGGCTCGGTGGAAGACAAGTCTGAGCAACGTGCTGTAGGCTCCAGTCCCAATTATAATCGTCGTACGAGCAAAATTGCGTGGCGCATTGTCGCAATTTGTTCCACGTTACGCGATTAAAAGCCATTCCCATGTTGTGCTTGCTCGATATCCACGGTATTACTTCGGCCTGTGAATGTAACAAACGAAAAAAGAAAAAAAAATGATAGAAAAACAACAAAAAATTCGATGTATTTTAATCTATAAACGATTACGTATGCTAAGATTGAAAAAAAAACTATTACATACACGACTATAAGGGAGAAAATTACATTTCCAAAAACCTGCTATATTGTCAGCCTATAAAAGATCTTATCAAAATTGAAATCCATGTAACTATTGAAAAAAATCTCTTCCACATGCGGTACAGCCTAAAAAATAATAACTCCAATGACACGATACTTGCAATTTATTGTAATTTCTTTTTTTTTTTCCAACGAACGAAATTCATATTTTACGAATCAGAGATGGACCAAATGATAGTTAATGAATTGGCGTGCATCGTGAAATTTTCATCCCGAAGATTGTAATCGATGGATCGAAGTTTTCGAACTGACGATCAATTTTTCACAATCAATCAGTCGACGAATCAAATTTTATACAGCAGCGTTATCGTTGACGCGTGATTATTGTTCGAGAACGGAAATTTCTGGCGTTTTCGAAAATTCACCATTTTCATCCAATCTCTGGTACGAAACATGCGATTAAAGCATTCCTAAAAATCAGTCTACTCTCTAATCTACGAAATTTCAGCGAAAGAAAAAAAAACTATGTAAAGGAAAGAAAAAAATGAGAGAAATGAGGTCGGGGTGTGTGTGCAAGAAAAAAAAAAACAAAAAAATGGATAAATGTCGATGAAAGTGGAGAGCTTTTTGGAGAGTGAGGGAAAATTTTCGGTCGATCACTAAGACTCGGGGATTCGAGCTCGTTGATTTTCACGGAAATTCATCGTTTCCGGGATTGAGATTTTCTTTTTTTTTAATTTTTTCATTTGATTCTTGCAAGCAAACACAGCGACCGATGTAAGACAGCGATATCTATATATAGGGAGTGTATTAAGACGAAAAAAATATTTATGGCCAACGCGGATCTTCTCAATTTGCACGTACACACGGGTGCAAATCTTTTATCTCATTTTCAACACTTTTTTATCGACAAATGCGTTAAAAAGTTTTCGAAACGAGAGAAAAAAAATAAATGTTCACGCACGCGTCGTACAAATTGATAAAGATTTATTGTCACGTGGGAATTTGCTTTTTTTTTTGTCGTTAGACCTTCTGATAGTGACTGTAGAGGCTTGGTAAAAGTTGAAAAGCCCATGAAGGCGTTGCTTGGGCGGTCTGGGTGTTCTGGTACTGCTGTGTCGATCCGTCGTGCCTCTTAAGACCCCGTAGAAGCTCCTTTTGCAGAGCACCGTTGACCCCGAGATACTGCTCGGCGTGCATATGCCCGTGAAAAATCGTGGCGATGGTTATTTTTGTTGAATAAAAATTTCTTTTTTTTTTCTTTTTTTTTAATTGTCAGCAGTTGGGAGATGACGATGATTTATGCGAGATGCGAATGCTGTGATTCTAATTTCGTTTTTGCTTCTTTTTTTCTTTCAGTAGACTGTGGAGAATGACTGATTGAGAGAGAGATAAAAAAATAATTCGTTCGTGACAAACGCTCCTGTCCGATTTTCTCATTCGCAAGAATTCAGAAGAGAGATAATGTCAGCGTGAGTTCATCTCACCGAGTCTCGTAATAATTTTATTACCGCGACTCGTGTCACGAATAATTTGCCTTTTTTTTTTGCAGGAATTAAATATTTTTTGGACCAACCATTTTTGTTTTCTTACTAACGAGTTTTTGTTATCTTTACGTTGCAGTTGGACTCGGATGTTGAAATTTTTCGTTCCGAATTCGTTAATTTTTTCACTAGCTACATATACAGTGTGACAATTATAAGGTGGCCATATATTTTTTACCGCTTTGGCGTTGACAAATCGGGGGGTTTAAGAAGCGGTTTCCGAAGGATTTTCGATGCGCTTTTCGAAAAAAAATATGTCGCTGATGTGGGACGTACCATTCTTGGGTAACAAGATATTTTTTTTCGAAAAAAATATAAAAAATGCTTTTTTATTTTTGATCAATAAAGTTCATTCAATTCTGTACGCGAAACGCTGGTCGCAAACTCGTTTCAAGGTTTTTATCGTGGAGAAAAAAAATGTTGAACTTGCATATTTTGTGAGTCTATCCGTCTTTAATTTCGAGAACAGTGGAACAACTACAGCAGTAGTGATGTTGGATCACGTAGTCTCTGTCTGATTTCACGTGCGTCGGAGAGTGAGGTTCAGAAGGCCATGACTATCACGACGAAAAGTGACATAATGCTAAAACTTGGATCCAACGAAAATTAAATACAGCAAGACCGGGCAAACGTAGCTCGACCGATCCTTTTCTGATTAACGCTAGCCGTCGTATCTTTATCGAATAATTATGAAGGATCATTCGGCATCGTTTATCAGAGAAGGTGAGGTAAAGTTACGTTTGGCTTATCTTAAATAATTTTTTTTTGCGTGAATCTAAGGTTTTCGCGCATCGGTCCATCGCGCTTTCACAAGGCACGTTCACTGCAAATTGTCCGGTTTGTCAATGGTTTTCGTCGACTTTTAATTAATGCACATGACGCAAAAGGTCTCCGTTCATGAAAACCTTGTATCCATAGAAAATTACATAAAGCGAGATAGGGCAAACGTAGCTCGACCGATCATTTTTTCATTAACGATATCTCATCTCGATCGAATCGTTTTAAGACCATTCTGAACACTAATTTTACAACTATTCCGAAGACTAATGTTGGTCTTAAAACTAGTCTTCGGAGTGGTCTTAAAACTGGTCTTGAGAACGGTCTTAAAACTAGACTTTAGAATGGTTGTAAACTTGACCTTGAGAATGATCTTGAGTCTTCAGGATGGCTGGAAAACTAGTCTTGAGAATGGTCTTAAAAGTAGTCTTTAGAATTGTTGTGAAATTAGTCTCCGGAATGGTCTTAAAATTAGTGTTGAGAATGGTCTTAAAACTAGTCTTCAGGATGGTTGTGAAACTAGTATTGAGAATGGTCTTCAAACTTGTGTAGGTTTAAGACCATTCTCAAGACCAGTTTTAAGACCATTCTCAAGACTAATGTTAAGACCATCATCAAAACTAGTTTTATACTCATCTTGAAGACTAGTTTTAAGACCATTCTCAAGACTAGTTTTAAGACCATCCTCAAGACTAGTTTCACAACCATCCTGAAGACTAGTTTTAAGACCACTCTCAAGACCAGTTTTAAGACCATTCTCAAGACTAATTTTAAGACCATCCTCAAGACTAGTTTTAAGACCACTTCGAAGACTAGTTTTAAGATCATCCTCAAGACTAGTTTTAAGACCACTCCGAAGACTAGTTTTACGACCAACATTAGTTTTCGGAATGGTTGTAAAATTAGTGTTCAGAATGGTCTTAAAACGATTCGATGGAGATGAGATATGGTTAATGAAAAAAGGATCGGTCGAGTTACGTTCGGCATCTCGCTTTATGTAATTTTGTATGGACAAGGTTTCCAGGCACGGAGACGTTTCACGTCATGGGCATTGTTTAAAAGGCGACGGAAACCACTGACAAACCGGACATTTTGCAGTGAACGTGCCTTGTGAAAGCGCGATGGACCGATGCGCGAAAACCTTAGATTCACGCAAAAAAAAATTATTTAAGATCAGACAAACGTAACTTTACCTCACCTTCACTGATCAACGATGCCGAAAGATCTTTCATAATTATTCGATAAAGATACGACGGCTATCGTTAATCAGAAAAGGATCGGTCGAGCTACGTTTGCCCGGTCTTGCTGTATTTAATTTTCTTCGGATCCAAGTTTCAGCATTATGTCACTTCTCGTCGTGATAGTCATGGCCTTTTGAACCTCACTCTCCGACGGACGTGAAATCAAACAGATACTACGTGATCCAACATGACTACTGCTGTAGTTGTTCCACTGTTCTCGAAATTAAAGACGGATAGACTCACAAAATATGCAAGTTCAACATTTTTTTTCTCCACGATAAAAACCTTGAAACGAGTTTGCGACCAGCGTTTCGTGTACAGAATTGAATGAACTTTATTGTTCAAAAATAAAAAAGCATTTTTTATATTTTTTTCGAAAAAAAATTTCTCGTTACCCAAGAATGGTACGTCCCACATCAGCGACATATTTTTTTTCGAAAAGCGCATCGAAAATCCTTCGGATACCGCTTTTTAAACTCCACGATTTTTTAACGCCAAAGCGGTAAAAAATACGTGGCCACCTTATAATTGTCACACTGTATATTGTGAAATATCGTGGGAGGCTTTTTTTTTTTTCTTCGAAATTAAGAGAGTTGCGAAAATTTTAATGGCCGAAATTCGAGTTAACTTTACGAGTGGTTTTTCCGATTGTGAATTATTGTATGGTCGTTTTTTTTATCGTTATAGAAACATATGAATTATTCTGATAATCGAAAATTGTTGTTAAAAAAAGACGTTAATAACAAACATTTTGACAATTTTTTTTTGCGCACTAACCCTTAGTTTACTCACGAAATACCTTATGGTGAACGATCTAATTTTCGAACTTTCGAAGAGTGGCCATTTCGGCCATTTCGGCCATTCAAACGTTATCACAATTTCCTCAAATCGTTTATGTCGACATTTTTTTATATAAAATGACATTCGTAACGTTACATTTTGTGATTCTCACCTTTCGACTAATATTTCCATAGTAGTAGTTGTACGTTTTGAGATAAGTCCCGAGTGACAATACGTTGCAGCGTTCGCAGTTATGCTTACACGTACGTTCCATCAGTCTAAGAACGTGAAGAAAATCCTCGGCAACGTAATGATCCTCCTCGAGAAAGAGCACCATACCGGTGTGATTACGCATCACCGTTAACTGATCGAACACACGATTCGCCTTCCACCACCAATGATGCTTGGTCTGTGTGAATTTTGCCTCTCTGTAGTGACCATAGAGATCCGGATGCTGGGCATTCGTGCACTTGCGATTAACCGCTCTGTTGGTTATAATTAAATTTATTAAGGGGGGAAATAGGGTTAGACGGTTCAAAAAATCGATTTTTTTTAAGCTCATAAATTGTTAGTAAAACTATTGAAAAATATGTTCCCAAAATTTTAAATGAAAATTCCGACTCGTTCTATTGTTATAAGCCATTAAAGTGAGTAGCTCTCCTTCAGGCCCCGAGCGCGCCACGTGTATAACCGAGCGGTCACTATTTTTTCAAACGCGTTTTTCTGAAAACGACTTTTTTTTAACTTGCGTACACGCTAGTTTGAAAAGTTTTCAATCAATCGTTTTGAAAATTGGCAGTTACTTTCTTCATAGTATTGCGCTCTATATGAACCTAAAATCGGAATATTATCCTCATTTACAATAATTTTTTTTTTTGCAAATAAAGTTGTAAAAATGGCAAAAAATCATGCTTTTTTGTTTTGACCCCTGTAAAAAATTTTCTATTTTTTTGATAGCATTTAGGTTCATATCGAAGACAGACATATGATAAAAGTAAATTCCAAGCTCGTTTGATTTCAGATGAAAATTGCGGCTTCCAGAATGTACGCAAAATGCTGAGTCTGATTGTGACCTGCAATGTGGGGTCGCTAATATCCCCGGTGTTTTTCAAGAAAATTCTTCAAAAATTTTATAGTATATACTTAAATATATGTATAAAATATTCTCAAAGTTTCAATAAATTATATTCATTTTTTATACTATAAAAAAATTCATGAAAATCATTGAGAAAACGCTGTCCTAACCCTATTTCTCCCATTAATGAAAAACTTATTTTTTTTTTTTTCCGTAAATAAATGACATTAAAATTTGGCGAGTGCGTAGAGAGAAAATGAAGTAGTTTGTCGAAGTAATTCTAGGTGGAAGTGTAAAATAAATAAAAAAAATAAATTTTTAGTAACAACAACGAAATTACGTAAAATTTATCTGACAGCTAATATATTAAGTTTGTACGTAAAAAAAAAATAGTGACCTTAACTGAACTATTTATTTGCCATTTCGTGTAATCCCGATTAAGTCAAACTATCTTTTTTTCTCTCTCTCTCAGTGTGAAGCATAAAAGAATGCACAGAACTTTCTAAATTTTTTGTTTAAATAACCGTTATACGTTCTTACGAAACAGCGACAAACTGAACGAAGAGTAATTAATTGTCGAATGTTTGAAAAGCAAATTTTTCTTAAGCACAAAAATGTAACATCGTGACTCACAGTTGTCTGTCGATGTTACGCGGACAATCGTTCGGATCCTCGCCGGGAAATGTATAAGGATGCGTCTGTATACTGTGCGGATAAAATATTTGCATGACCCGACAAAAATCGACGCTCTGAACGAGATAATTTATTTCGGGATCCCATACATCGTGGCTAAATACGAGCAACGCCTGCTCGATTCCTTTCGCTTGTGCCAACGACACTATGAGATGCCTGAGATAAGTGAGTCTCGCGTGAACCTGAACAACGATCACCGGTGCATCCGGCGATAGAGGACCGAACGTCTCGTCATTGTAGACCCTCTGCTCGGCATTAATGCGATTGATGTTTTTTCTCGTGTCAATTATCTCGAGATCGGTTAACGTGCCGGTCATACCGGTCGACGTGGCCGTGGAGTTTTTTCGTTCTTTCAGAAATCTGAGAATGAGACAGAAAAATTATAAGAAGAAAATCCCGCGGGTTCATTAATTCCGTTAGGGTATGATGGATGAAAATTTTCCACGAATTATATCAAACACGATTGTAATCGATTTAAGGGGTAACATATCCCTGAAATTTTCAAAAAATCGATTTTTTTTTCGTTTCTTATTCTTTATACTTTTAAGAATTAAAAAAAAAAACTTTTAATAAAATTCCACTTCGTTTCAAAGTTATAGCTGGAATGGAAGACTAGCCGTAAGTTCGCGTTGTACCTACCAGAAACTTTAAACGCGTTTTTCTCGAAACTATGTTTTTAGACAGTGTCAGAACATGTGTTAAAAATACATTGTCTATGGAAGTGCGTAGGATTTTTTCGATATGTTGATTTTTGGCCAAATGGCGCACTTCTAAAGTGAGAAGTGAAAAATTTGCTTAAAAAATCGTCAGAAAATTGTTAATAACAAATGAACAATGCAATATAAAAAAAAAAATTCCACGCACTTTCATAGACAATGTATTTTTAAAGATATATTCAAAATTTCAAGAGAATCGGTTGAAAATTGTTTGAGTTATGTTTCCGGCCAACAAAAAACAAAGACGTCATCGCAAAAACGCTGCACAGCCGCCATTTTGAAATTAATCGCTTAAAAAAATGTATTGTATACAATTACTGATATGTATGATAGACACCCTATTTTTTAATCTCGATTTATTTTGTAGTTTTTCCGGAATAAAATCCCCAAAAAAGCCTATTTTTTTCGGCCTATAGAGTGGCCTAACCGGTTAATGTAATTCGTAGTTATATTACAAATTTGCACCATCTTCTATTATCGATATTAATCGATACACAATTTAGAGATATATCGGTACTTATTGATCGATGTAAATTGATAGCGATCGATGTAATTCGATAATAATTGATATTAACCAATGATGATCGGTATAAATTAACGCCGATTGATCCATAGTAGACGTAGAACGTATAGATTGATGATATGTATATCGATTTACATCAATATATACGAGGTCTGTTAAAAAAGTATTGCGAATTTTGAATTTCCGCGGGCTACGTATATTCGATTTTCGATTTTTTTTGTGGCGTTAGGTTGGTACTCGTGTCCCTCCCTTATGCTGAAAAAATCGGCCATTTTGAATGTTTAGTTAATTGTTGACAGCTGTTTTGGTTAGACGTGTTTTGGCTTGTCTTCGGTTTTTGCCTATTCCAAAAAAGCAGCTTCCATTGCGATGATTGAGCTTTGCTTTCCACGTCATAACCATAAACCCATGATTCGTCACCAGCTATGACCCTCTGGAGCAAATTTGGGTCATCGCGGACCGAGTCCAACAGCTCCTTAGCAATGTTAACGCGACACTGTTTTTGTTCGAAATTGAGCAATTTTTGCACGAATTTCGCGGCGACCCGTCTCATGCCCAAATCATTGGTAAAAATCGAATAGCACGAGCCAATCGATATGTTTAGTTCCTCAGCAACTTCTCTAACGGTGATTCGACGATTGGCCAATATTATTTTCTTTATTTCATCAATGTTTTCGTCTGTTGTTGATGTGCTCGGGCGTCCGGAACGCATTTCGTTGTTCGCATCTTCTCGGCCCTCTGAGAACATTTTGTACCACCGATAAACGTTGCTTCGGTCCAAGGTAGCTTCACCATATGCCACAGTCAACATTCGGAATGCGTCCGCGCACTTAATTTTGTTTTTCGCACGAAATTTGATACGGATTCTTTGATCCATTTTTTGGAATAGGCAAAAATCGAAGACAAGCCAAAACACGTCTAACCAAAACAGCTGTCAACAATTAACTAAACATTCAAAATGGCCGACTTTTTCAGCATGAGTGAGGGACATGAGTACCAACCTAACGCCACAAAAAAATCGAAAATCGAATATACGTAGCCCGCGGAAATTCAAAATTCGCGATACTTTTTTAACAGACCTCGTAGATTGATGATATGTATATCGATTTACATCAATATATATATATCATCAATCTATACGTTCTACAAAAAAAATGATAAACAAATATACCTGTGAAGTTCTTGAGGTACGAGAGCAAATAGAGTCTCGTTCGCGGACGATTGACTCGGCAGATTCCTCTCGGTAAGGCTGATAACGTGTAGCTGAAGCCAGAGAAAAGTCGCGAGAAAAACGAGCGCGAGGGTACGCAGCAGAGTTCCACGACCCGATCTCACTCCCGCGACTACGGTAACACCTGAAAGAGAAAAAAACACTTGCACGATCGCCTACATCCTCCCGTTTTTCTTTATGGTTCTCATTTTTTTTTAAACCGTAGCATCGAGCGTCATACACTAATAAAATTGCTAGAATACATGTACATATTGCTTGCTCAATTATAACAGGCTCGTGAGTGTTTTTGCCGGTGTCGAAAAGCCGATATGTTTCCCCCGGACACGTATTTTCTCTCGAAATTACCAAAGCTCATCACCGTAGAATACACGAAATAATTGGCTCGGGCAATTAGGGAGATTGACGGTCGCGCGTTCCGAGCTACATTATTCGTAATTTTCATCGTGACAACATTCACCGAGACCGAGATAGAAAATTATTAAATTTATCAATGTGGATATTGTATTTTTTTTCCGCGAATAAAAATACCTCAAACAAATTGAAAATCATATTAACGGAGGGTCGTTATTGTTGTTGTTTTTTTTTAAGGATCGACGTCAAGGAACATGAATGAATAATTGAACATTCCTGTATGTCCATTTTGAGGGGTAACCTCATTTTTTATTTAGTACATAAGAAAAAAGTCAAGAATTCAATTCGTTATAGCAATAATAAGCACACGTCGTGAGCTACAGACGAAAATACAAAAGTGCCATCAATTTTGAGTCAATTTTTCCCTACGAAATTCACGAAATTGTAATAATAATTTTTTCTTCAATTCGTGAAGTTTATTTTTATTGAATGGGCTAATCATACATTTTTTTCGTTTTTAGGAAATCCCGGAAAATACTGAATGTAACGTAAGAAAAAAAATGATGGGTTTGACTCCCTACATCGATGTCATCCGGCAGTGCATTACCCGTCCAAAATGTTACGTCCTTTGTCGAATAAAATTTTTATACAAGAGCGTACATGTTTTTGTTTTTTTTTCCATGTTCTGTCGACCATAAACATTCGCGTACAATACACATGTATTGAAATGAGATGGGGAAAATTTTGCCGAAAATTTCTCGGAAAGTAGATGACAGGAGGGTGATGGGAATTCGGGTTAACGGCATATGCCAAAACGAGAAAATGAGAGGGGGATAGGGGGAGAAGAAAAAAAAACGTCAAAAGTGACAGGTCGACTATAAATATAATATGTCGTACAGCCGACGAGAGTCACTCCTCGTTGAACACCATCTCTAACAGCATGTAAAAGTACATTAGGTCGTTGTGCTGCACAAACGCACACGGTAACACAAATACAGGGTGTCCCAAAACTCCTACGTCAGAGTGACATGGGGGTTAGATTCGCTCCGGAACTATCGGAATAAACAAATACGATCTCAGTAAAAGTCTCATGATTTTCGAGAAAAATCGTCTGTTTTGATTTCACGGAAAATCGCTACCTAGTACTTGTTACTCCGCCACCATTGCTATGTATTACTTTGGGTCTGACCAAAAGGCACTGAAACGCACGAGGTAGACACCTAAGGCGGTAAGCAAACTGGTTCTAAGAAAAAATAATAATAATAGTACCTTTGTCGGAGTATAAGAAAACAAAAAATAATAATCTTTAATGATTTATTTATTTTTTACAACATGTGTTCAAATTGTCTACCTCCAACCTTAATACACAAACGGCACATATTTTAGGAACAAAATATGAATAAACCCAAAGTAATTCACAGCAAAGGTAGCGGAATAAAGTCGCTACCTAGCGACTTTCTGAAAAATCAAAAAAGACGATTTTTCGAAAAATCACTACCTAGTACTTGTTATTTCGCTACCGTTATTATGAAAGTCCAAATCGTTAGCATATTAAAGTCCAAATTCACACCAAATCCTCAAGTGATCAGAAACACAAACGAAAATAGGGAGATAACAAGAGTAGCGATTTTCCGAAAAATGGTCTTTTTTGATTTTTCGCAAGATCGCTATTCTTGTTATCTTGTTGTTTTCGGTTGTGTTTCTGACCACTTTAGAATTTGGTGTGAATTTAGACTTCGATTTACTTACGATATGGACTTTTATACCAGGTAACGATTTTCTGAAAAATCAAAAAAGACGATTTTTCGGAAAATCGCTACCTAGAACTTGTTATTCCGATACCGTTATTATGAAAGTTCAAATCGTTAGCATATCAAAGTCCAAATTCACACCAAATCCTAAAGTGATCAGAAACACAAACGAAAATCGCTATTCTTGTTATCTTGTTATTTCCGTTAGTCTTTCTGACCACCTTAGAATTTGGTGTCAATTTAGAATTTGATTTGCTTACGATTTGGACTTTTATACCAGGTAACGATTTTCTGAAAAATCAAAAAAGACGATTTTTCGAAAAATCACTACCTAGTACTTGTTATTCCGATACCGTTATTATGAAAGTTCAAATCGTTAGCATATCAAAGTCCAAATTCACACCAAATCCTAAAGTGATCAGGAACACAAACGAAAACAGCGAGATAACAAGAATAGCGATTTTCCGAAAAATCGTCTTATTTGATTTTTCGGAAAATCGCTATTCTTGTTATCTTGTTATTTTCGTTAGTCTTTCTGACCACCTTAGAATTTGGTGTGAATTTAGAATTTGATTTGCTTACGATTTGGACTTTTATACCAGGTAACGATTTTCTGAAAAATCAAAAAAGACGATTTTTCGAAAAATCACTACCTAGTACTTGTTATTCCGATACCGTTATTATGAAAGTTCAAATCGTTAGCATATCAAAGTCCAAATTCACACCAAATCCTAAAGTGATCAGAAACACAAACGAAAACAGCGAGATAACAAGAATAGCGATTTTCCGAAAAATCGTCTTATTTGATTTTTCGGAAAATCGCTATTCTTGTTATCTTGTTATTTTCGTTAGTGTTTCTGACCACTTTAGAATTTGGTGTGAATTTAGAATTTGATTTGCTTACGATTTGGACTTTTATACCAGGTAACGATTTTCTGAAAAATCAAAAAAGACGATTTTTCGAAAAATCACTACCTAGTACTTGTTATTTCGCTACCGTTATTATGAAAGTCCAAATCGTTAGCATATCAAAGTCCAAATTCACACCAAAGCCTAAAGTGATCAGAAACACAAACGAAAACAGCGAGATAACAAGAATAGCGATTTTCCGAAAAATCGTCTTATTTGATTTTTCGGAAAATCGCTATTCTTGTTATCTTGTTATTTTCGTTAGTCTTTCTGACCACCTTAGAATTTGGTGTGAATTTAGAATTTGATTTGCTTACAATTTGGACTTTTATACCAGGTAACGATTTTCTGAAAAATCAAAAAAGACGATTTTTCGAAAAATCACTACCTAGTACTTGTTATTCCGATACCGTTATTATGAAAGTTCAAATCGTTAGCATATCAAAGTCCAAATTCACACCAAATCCTAAAGTGATCAGAAACACAAACGAAAACAGCGAGATAACAAGAATAGCGATTTTCCGAAAAATCGTCTTATTTGATTTTTCGGAAAATCGCTATTCTTGTTATCTTGTTATTTTCGTTAGTGTTTCTGACCACTTTAGAATTTGGTGTGAATTTAGAATTTGATTTGCTTACGATTTGGACTTTTATACCAGGTAACGATTTTCTGAAAAATCAAAAAAGACGATTTTTCGAAAAATCACTACCTAGTACTTGTTATTTCGCTACCGTTATTATGAAAGTCCAAATCGTTAGCATATCAAAGTCCAAATTCACACCAAAGCCTAAAGTGATCAGAAACACAAACGAAAACAGCGAGATAACAAGAATAGCGATTTTCCGAAAAATCGTCTTATTTGATTTTTCGGAAAATCGCTATTCTTGTTATCTTGTTATTTTCGTTAGTGTTTCTGACCACTTTAGAATTTGGTGTGAATTTAGAATTTGATTTGCTTACGATTTGGACTTTTATACCAGGTAACGATTTTCTGAAAAATCAAAAAAGACGATTTTTCGAAAAATCACTACCTAGTACTTGTTATTTCGCTACCGTTATTATGAAAGTCCAAATCGTTAGCATATCAAAGTCCAAATTCACACCAAAGCCTAAAGTGATCAGAAACACAAACGAAAACAGCGAGATAACAAGAATAGCGATTTTCCGAAAAATCGTCTTATTTGATTTTTCGGAAAATCGCTATTCTTGTTATCTTGTTATTTTCGTTAGTGTTTCTGACCACTTTAGAATTTGGTGTGAATTTAGAATTTGATTTGCTTACGATTTGGACTTTTATACCAGGTAACGATTTTCTGAAAAATCAAAAAAGACGATTTTTCGAAAAATCACTACCTAGTACTTGTTATTTCGCTACCGTTATTATGAAAGTCCAAATCGTTAGCATATCAAAGTCCAAATTCACACCAAAGCCTAAAGTGATCAGAAACACAAACGAAAACAGCGAGATAACAAGAATAGCGATTTTCCGAAAAATCGTCTTATTTGATTTTTCGGAAAATCGCTATTCTTGTTATCTTGTTATTTTCGTTAGTCTTTCTGACCACCTTAGAATTTGGTGTGAATTTAGAATTTGATTTGCTTACAATTTGGACTTTTATACCAGGTAACGATTTTCTGAAAAATCAAAAAAGACGATTTTTCGAAAAATCACTACCTAGTACTTGTTATTTCGCTACCGTTATTATGAAAGTCCAAATCGTTAGCATATCAAAGTCCAAATTCACACCAAAGCCTAAAGTGATCAGAAACACAAACGAAAACAGCGAGATAACAAGAATAGCGATTTTCCGAAAAATCGTCTTATTTGATTTTTCGGAAAATCGCTATTCTTGTTATCTTGTTATTTTCGTTAGTCTTTCTGACCACCTTAGAATTTGGTGTGAATTTAGAATTTGATTTGCTTACAATTTGGACTTTTATACCAGGTAACGATTTTCTGAAAAATCAAAAAAGACGATTTTTCGAAAAATCACTACCTAGTACTTGTTATTTCGCTACCGTTATTATGAAAGTCCAAATCGTTAGCATATCAAAGTCCAAATTCACACCAAATCCTAAAGTGATCAGAAACACAAACGAAAACAGCGAGATAACAAGAATAGCGATTTTCCGAAAAATCGTCTTATTTGATTTTTCGGAAAATCGCTATTCTTGTTATCTTGTTATTTTCGTTAGTGTTTCTGACCACCTTAGAATTTGGTGTGAATTTAGAATTTGATTTGCTTACAATTTGGACTTTTATACCAGGTAACGATTTTCTGAAAAATCAAAAAAGACGATTTTTCGAAAAATCACTACCTAGTACTTGTTATCTCGCTACCGTTATTATGAAAGTCCAAATCGTTAGCATATCAAAGTCCAAATTCACACCAAATCCTAAAGTGATCAGAAACACAAACGAAAACAGCGAGATAACAAGAATAGCGATTTTCCGAAAAATCGTCTTATTTGATTTTTCGGAAAATCGCTATTCTTGTTATCTTGTTATTTTCGTTAGTGTTTTTGACCACCTTAGAATTTGGTGTGAATTTAGAATTTGATTTGCTTACAATTTGGACTTTTATACCAGGTAACGATTTTCTGAAAAATCAACAAAGACGATTTTTCTCGAAAACCATTAGACTTTTACTGAGATCATATTTGTTTATTCTGATAGGTCCGGAGCCAATCGAATCCCCGTGTCACTCTGACGTACTAGTTTTGGGACATCCTGTATATATATTTGTATGTATGTATATATAGTGTTACATAAGCCCGAGTGTATGAATATAGAGTGGAACGAGTGAAGAGAATAAAATAGAATGAGAGGATACAAAATGGAGAAAAGGAGAGAGAGAGAGAGAGAGAGAGAGAGAGAGAGAGAGAGAGAGAGATGGAAATGAGAGAGCGAGAGATTTTTGGGGTACCGATGCTTCGACACATGGTGCACATATATCGTGCTCTCGGTGCTTGTGTGCATTTGTGCATGTACGAAAATTGCATCCGCGCTCAAGTTATAAAGTTATTTCGAGTTGGTGACGAGAAGTGAACGAGAGAGAAAACGTGATGGAGAATAAGAGAGAAGAGGCGAGAGGCGAAAATTTTTTTTTGTTGTTACAGAGTTAAAAAGAGTACTGGAGACGTACACTTTAACGGTTCAGTTAAATAGCTGTATGTGCGACTCCATGCCAGTTCGACAGCAGACCGATGAGAATGAGGGTATCGATTAATTTTTTATTTTTTTTTACAATGCCTCGAAATAAATATTTAATAATTAAAAACAAAATACTTGCGCAAAATTCTATTTAAAAAAAACTTCGGATTCGTTATTTAAAAAAATGGTATTCAGAAGGGATTCGAAAAGTAAAAATAAGAGATATTTGCGAGAGAACAAGATGAATTTTTCAGTGTTACCAAGAGACACGAGAGTTCCGATGGGAATTAATTGTAAATAAAGGAAGTAATTTTGAAGAACTGAAAAAAACGTGATTTTGCGACAAATTATTTCACATTATATTCTTTGAAAATATCATTTTTTTTAATCCGAGAACTGTTCGAAAAATTATTGTCATCTTAATAGCACGAGTGATTTTTGCAAATGAATTTTTTTTTGTGTAAAAAAACTGTTTAACCGTCGAAAATAGCTTCAAGTAATTCCTTATCTCACGCAAAATATTCAGAAATTACTTAGGGTGAAAAAAGCATTTTTTTTGGCTTTTTAAACAAAAATGATTGCCGAGTTTGCATAGAATGCCTCCTATCATATACCGGTGGGTGTGTATATCTATTTTCCGTATAGCAGATGCCGGGCCATATATCCTCTCATACGGATATTTGCATTGGACGAATTTCGCGCTTCCACGCAGTATCATATAGATATATAAACACACCCAGGGGAGCTTGCAAGCAACGGAAATGAGACGGAGTTTCCTGTACCGGATAAAAGAGAACTGCGAAGAAATGGAAGGTCTCTCAAGAGACGGAAAAAAAGAAAAAGAATGAGAGAGACAGTGAGAAAGAGAAAAAGAAACGTGAAAAGAAAAAAAAAATTACCCATACATGTTACTATAGATACTCGAAGTTTCGCTATATTCGATGCTGTTCTATTTTCGATTGTGAACAGTCACTCATGTGCAAATGTAAAAGACTTTTGAGATTCGCTGTCCGTGTTCATTATCGATCTTAGGACATTAAAATATATTCCAAGATCGTTAATCTTCAGTATTTTTTTTCTTTGTTTTTCTTCTTTCACTTAGCAAAATCTATTGCAGCTGCAATTGCACTATGAAATTCATGCTTTTTAAATTAAAATTTCGTATGATCTCAGGCAATTAAAAAAAATGTCCCACTCAATATTCCGACGTTTTTTCTAAGGTTTAGCTTGGTTGAAAAAAAAAAGGGTAAATATGGAGCAAAGGGGACCCACTTCCGATTGACTTGCCTTTAATATATGTTGTCTAGGGACCCTTTCTGAACAACTTTTTCCTTTGACACAATTGGGGGTCGTTATTTATTAAAAAGTTATTAACAAATAAAGTTAATAATTCATATAGCTATTTTCCTTATAGCAGCCAGTCCTAATCATCTTGTCCTTCACATGTGTTGTTAAGAATACCCCGCTGAGTAACATGCCAAAAGTTTTATCCGTCCTTATTGTTTGTTAAAAAGTTATTAACAGAAGAAAATTCATAAATAGAATATGAAATACTTGCATGGTGGCCAGTACACGTATGACCGGAGGGGCTGCGGCCCCCCTGCCCCCACCGCATACTAGCCCATAGACAAACCAAATACAACCCAAAACAACCTCAGTAACCTAAAGAAACGAACAGACAAACCCAAAACCCAAACGAACAAACCCAACAAACAAATCCAAAACAAACCCAAACCAAAAACCCAAACCCAATAAACAAACAAATCCAAACCAAACCCAAACCGAATAAACAAACAAACAAAAAACAAACAAATATAAATAATGAATAAAACAAATAATTGTTTGTTTATATGTTTGTTTGCGTTATTTTTGGGTTGTTTTTGGGCTGTTTTTGGGTTGTTTTTGGGTTGTTTTTGGGTTGTTTTTTAGTTGTTTTTGGTTTGTCTTTGGGCTGGTGAGTGAATGATTGCAGGGGGGGCGCAGCCCCCCCTCTCATGCGTGTGCTGTTCACCATACACTAGAACAAGTAGTTCATGTTTGATTTATGAAACTTTTTTTGTTAATAACTTTTTAACAAACAAGGAGCGACGGATAAAACTTTTTGTACGCTACTCAGGGGTGTATTCGGACCAACAAATGTGAAGGACAAGATGATTAGGACTGGCTGGTATAAGGAAAATAGCTAGTGAATAGCATAGAGTGAATGATTGCAGGGGGGGCGCAGCCCCCCCTCTCATGCGTGTGCTGTTCACCATACACTGGAACAAGTAGTTCATGTTTGATTTATGAAACTTTATTTGTTAATAACTTTTTAATAAATAACGATCCCCAATTGTGTCAGAGGAAAAAGTTGTTTAGGAAGGGTCCCTACACAACATATATTAAAGGCAAGTCAATCGGAAGTGAGTCCCCTTTGCTCCATATTTACCAAAAAAAGTCGAGTTTTTAACCATTTTAATGAAATAATTAATGTTATATCATGAGAAATGCACAGCCAGGAGTGAGTTATAGAAAAATTGCGTATGTACATATACTAATTGCTACTGCTATGCGTATTTTAAAAAATTGCATTTTCGTAATGTAAAATGATGATTCATAAAAATCCTATATACTGCAGAATTAGCGAACAATGAGGTTTGTCAGCTGGATCAATAAATACTATGTTAAAACGTGTGTAAATCGTGGACTAAAGTGATCGTCGACCAAGCGTGTGTTTTTTTTTATTATTTCTTTCTAAGAATGATAAAAAGCTACTAATTGCTATGAGCAGAAAATAGTGTCTTCTTTTTCTTTTCTCTATTTTTTTTTAATTATCTTTTATTATCATCATCGTCGAGCAGGAGGATTTTTACCTCGCGAGCAGCCAGATTTTTTTCTTGTATACACCGAAGGAACGGAGTACGGCTTAACGAGTCCACGTTCGAAGTCCGACGCGCTCACTTTTCCTAAAAAAAGAATGTTGAGCAAAGGGTCCGAAGTGTTTGTTCTTCAACCCGACTGTGCTCCCCATCTATTTCACCGTCTCGCGGATCATAAATTTAATAATGAATTTAAATGGCCCGCTTGCCAATTTATTTTTCGCATTTTTCGTCATAATTTCGAGATACGTTTTATTTAGTTTGAATTACAGAAGGGAGAGATACATAAGTGAAAAGTTAATATTACTATAATTCGAAATGTCGAGTAAATTTGTAGGTAATTAACATTGTTAAATGTTTTTTAATGTTCATCGCTCTAATTTTCTATGTAAATCATCTGTTTATCAATATATATATATATATATATATATATATATATATATATATATATATATATATATATATATGTATGTATATATTTAGTTGATAAAGTATATTCAAGTTTGTTAATTAAATGAGTGAATAAATTTCAATTAGAACTCACCTCTCATAATGGCATCCCTAGACGGTGATTCTGAAACAATAGCAAAGTTTGAACTCTCGTTAATTCCCACAGGGATTAGTCCCTGCTCCGGCGTCCTCTTATTAATACATTAGACTGAATAAGCTCGGGAGGATCGAAAATATATTCTAGATGTAATGTCATTTAAACGGGAGAGAAACTACTCGTACTTTGTAGAATCGCGGTCGTTGATTTAATGACAATGAGAAGAAATAGTATTGCCGGTTACAGGACACGCATATGATTGCTTTTAGCCAGAATTCATAAAGAATTTCTTTTTAGCTATGCTATTGAGAAATGCAAAAAAAATCACCCTACACTAGGATGACGGTAATATTCGCATCCTGAAATCTTACTACTATAATAAAGCTGGCGAGTTCGTTGGTTCGTCTGTTTGTTCGAACGCGCTAATCTCAGGAAATACTAATCCGATTCAAAAAATTCTTTTTGCATTAGATCGCCCGTTTATTTAGGAAGGCTCTAGATCATATAACTTCATGCTATGACCCTAATCTTACCATCTTACTACTATATCTATACTATACTATAATAAAGCTGGAGAGTTTGTTTGTTTGAACGCGCTAATCTCAGGAAATACTAATCTGATTCGAAAAATTCTTTTTGTATTAGATAGCCCGCTTATTCAGGAAGGCTTTACACTATATAATTTTATACTATGGCCCTAAAGAGCGACGGCGGCGCGTTGAATCGAGGGACGGAAATTTAACGCGGGTGAAACCGTGGGACGCAGCTAGTTTTTTTATATTAGGAAAAAAAATATCCTCAAAAATCAAACAACGAACATATCGAAAAAAAGGAAACTCAGAAAAATAATCATCCTACAAGATATATCGCAAAGTAGAAAAGTAAATTTCAATGGTGAAGGGTTTACGATCCTGTTTCCCTTGGAATTTCCCATATGCATGTATATATGTAAATGTTATTCAGTCATCGGATTTTCATGTATTCCGTACGAAGTCAACGATGAGCAACGCGACCAACGAACCGTGTTGTCGGGAAACCTTAAGAGGTCTCGCGCGAGGCTGTTGACGTTTCGCGTTGTGACACAATTTTATACCCGTACGCTTTAAACGTGAAACTATGAAATTGCAATATGAATGAAAACGAGCGAGGAGTTGTGCGAAATTCCGGATATATGTGACATAACATTTGTCTACGAATAATACATATGATTGATATTGGTCGTTTTTTTTTAATTTCCACTTTTTGGAGCCTCGTAGGGTTCGTCGTAACTCTCGTACTTCGTATTATACCCTTCAACATTACTCGCAAATTTTTTCCCACTTTTTAATGCACTCGTTTGACTATGGGATTTTTCGGATTTCTAAAAAATACTTATGAGGCTAATTGTTTTTCTTTTTATTCTACAATACAACAAAACGTCCAACAAACTTTGATTGTCGTGCGAAAATGTCCGTTTAGCTGTTAGACCCCTCCCCCCCGCCCCCCTCTCAAAGAACGCAATTTGATCTCGTGCCAAAGAGATCAAGAAAATCAGAAATATTCGCAACTGGAATTCGGAGGACTTTGCTCTTTTTTTCTCTGTCATCTCAAATCAGCACGTGCTTGTAATAATTCGTTGATCTCTCATTTATATTCTATTCTTGTCGCGATATGATGAGATTATTAGGTCCTCAAAAAGAAAGCAATAAAAAATAAACTTGAAAAAAACGTTGTTTAATTTGGGGAATATTAATAAAAATTACCTTGAGAGAAAGTATTGCGTCGGATGGTCCTCCATTCTCATCCAATCTGAAACGAGACAATTTAATGAGCTTTACAGTAAATAATAAACTTTAAGTGATATTACACTATAGACATCTTTTGTCCGAACAGTGAAGAACTTCTAATAAATGAAAAACCTTTTCGTCGTCATCGAAATTTTCGTTATCACGAAATGACGATTGAAAATTAAACTATTCACAGAGATCCCGGATCGAATATCGATAGACGGATAAATTTGTAAATTTATTCCCAATGCGAGTAGTTCGATTATGCAAATTACATAGGATTTGAAACCGTGACGAAATCGTGCGTTCCGATCGGTAGAAATATTTATAACGGGACGCGGGCATCGATATATTTGGTGTGAAATCGATGGGATTTCATCGTCATGATAATTCCAGCACGGAAACGACTCTATACGTTTTTGAACACACGCTGCTGTTGCTGCTTGGTGGTTATTTATCACGATTTGTACATACATATGGTGGAAAATACATACACGAGGTCTGTTAAAAAAGTATCGCGAATTTTGAATTTCCGCGGGCTACGTATATTCAATATTCGATTTTTTTGTGGCGTTAGGTTGGTACTCATGTCCCTCACTTATGTTCATTGTTAACAGCTGTTTTGGTTAGACGTGTTTTGTCTTGTCTTCGATTTTTGCCTATTCCAAAAAAGCAACTTCCATTGCGATGATTGAGCTTTGGTTTCCACGTCATAATCATAAACCCATGATTCGTCACCAGTTATGACCCTCTGGAGCAAATTTGGGTCGTCGCGGAACGAGTCCAATGAGCAATGTTAATGCGACACTGTTTTTCTTCGAAACTGAGCAATTTTGGCACGAATTTCCCGGCGACCCGTCTCATGCCCGAATTATTGGTAAAAATCGAATAGCACGAGCCAATCGATACGTTTAGTTCCTCGGCAACTTCTCTAACGGTGATTCGACGATTGGCCAATATTATTTTCTTTATTTCATCAATGTTTTCGTCTGTTGTTGATGTGCTCGGGCGTCCGGAACGCATTTCGTTGTTCGCATCTTCTCGGCCCTCTGAGAACATTTTGTACCACCGATAAACGTTGCTTTCGTCCAAGGTAGCTTCACCATATGCCACAGTCAACATTCGGAATGCGTCCGCGCACCAAATTTTGTTTTTCACACAAAATTTCATACAGATTCGTTGATTCATTTTTTGGAATAGGCAAAAATCGAAGACAAGCCAAAACACGTCTAACCAAAACAGCTGTCAACAATTAACTAAACATTCAAAATGGCCGATTTTTTCAGCATAAGTGAGGGACATGAGTACCAATTTAACTCCACAAAAAAATCGAAAATCGAACATACGTAGCCCGCGGAAATTCAAAATTCGCGATACTTTTTGAACAGGCCCCGTATACGAGATAATACACTTTCTGTTTCTGTAATGGGCGATAAAAATATCTTGAAATATCCTGAACGACCGACGAGACTCATTACCGAAGGATATATAATAAAAAGAATAGTAGAAGACAGTAAAACAGAAATAAGTAATTATGCTTGACATTTCAGATTGCGTGGTTAATTTCGTAGCTTGATAAATTTTCGATGTTTTTTTTCTTTTCTATGTATACATCCATCAGTATATTTTGCGCGATATAAGGTTATACTTGAAAATAAAAAAAACAATAAACCCGTTCTAGAAGGTGAACTTATACAGAATTTTGATCATTTCCAAAACTCCGGATTCTGATATATGATTTTTATTAATATTTTTCACATTCTCTCACTCATTAATATTGTACAATTTTACGAATTAATTGGTGACGTGAACAGTGCCTGCGGAGATTCAAATCTAAGAGGTGGCCCATTGAAAATTCACAGTCGATTGAATTGCTAGTTATTTATTGAAAGATTCACTGATTGGACGACGTTTGTTATAGCACAGCAATTTTTTTTTCGAGCTGGACATAAAAGATTATAATAAAAGAATTATGTTTATGCATTCTAGCATATATATAAATGCGATAACGATAGGCATATCCGCTCCAATTTCACAGAAATTTTCGAAAAAAAAAACGAGAGTAAGTCGTCGTCCTTCAAGTATTCCTTCAGGTTCAGTTGCTCAGCTATATTTACGAGGCTCTCCATCTCCGATATATAATTTGCTTTTTCATCCCCTTGGAATTCAATTGTATAAATTTAACTCGTTACTGTATAAATAAATAAATAAGCAATTTTCCCTAGCACCGTTAATGTCACATTTTTGCTCAATTACAGTTGAAGTACAATTTCAAAAAATTGAAATTTCTTGCTTGTTGGCCGAGAAACGCTGAGTACTAATTGGATGAAAAAAAAAAAAGTTAAAAATAGATGAGTGTCCAAGGTAGATTATGTTGACGTGGTATGCCTTGTCATATATTTATTGCTACATCTCACGAAAGAAAAGGGACGTTATGAAAAGAGAAAAAAAATTATCGGGTCCTCCTTGCTGTCACGCGAATATTCGCAGCTTCATAGATATTATATATATATATACGCGCGCGTGTGTGTGTGTGTGTGTGTTATGTGTGATCGTGCATAAAATGCCAGACGATAATTTATCATCGGCAGGAGGATGCTGCACGCTATACTCCAGGGTGACAAGAGAAACAGAGATAAAAAAGAGGTGGTTAACCTTCGGCCTTTACTTGGCTCTAATTACTTCGGGAAACAACACTTTTTGGCTCTAAGTAGATTTTCACTTCTCCTCTCTCATTGATATCCTAAGATCCGAGGAAATTTTCTCTCTATATCCAAAGGTAATTCGAAAAACATTCTGCCTCGTTATTCAGATTCATTTTACGGGTTAATTGTCGGAATTTCTCGCAGTATGTCTTTTCGGAAAGTATTGCAACACAACTTATTGCCGAATAATCGTGTGTCAAGAGGGGGGTGTAAGGGCCTCGGATGCACAAACAGCAAAAACCGACGAAGCATCCTGAGACTCGCGAGATAGCGGGAAAAACATAGTCCTCCAATTTCACTTGGGACACAGGAGTATAATTTTCGTTCGAGGATTCTCTCGATGGCTTCAATGTCCTAAGTGCTCTTCGCAAAGTCTGGAACATCCTTTGGCTGTAGTACCACAAATTTTTGTCCTCTCGTATTATATATATATGCCGGATAGTGCATAAAAAATGGTGAAACATTAATTTCTTTAGCAAATTACAAAAATGATCAAGCAAAAATTTGATATTCATAATGGCGACGTTAATGTGGTTTGATAAAAAAAAAACAAATTAAAATTCGTACTCATTGAAAATAACCATTTTCAATGAGTACGAATTTTTATTTGTCTTTTATTCTTTATTTTTTTATTTTTTATTTGTTCATAATGTTTATTTCGAATTTTATATTTTTCAATTTAATCATCGAGGTAGCGAGGTAGTTTCTTTGTAATTGAAGTAGAATATCACGAAATAAAAAATAGCGGCTTTAATACGATCGTGAAAATGGATCATTGTAAAAATGTCAAGATTCGAAATGTTTGAGTAAAGCTTGATTATTCATCGTACAATTAATATATTTGTGTATATATCTTTGTCATTTCCGGTCTCGAGTCGCAGGGTTCACTGGACTCAAAATCTCGTCACACCGGAAGTGAATGAAATAAGAGTAATGAAAAAATAAATAAATGAATAACAAAATAAAGGGAAAAAGAGAGAGGGAGAGTCTACGAGTAAAATGAAAGAATCCGCAATGGTAGGCGGTGCAGGGCGCACCAGATAAGGGAATTTTTTTTTAATCCCCGCGGCCAGAATTCCCGCGAGAGAGACCCGACAGACAGCATCTGCATCATGCACAGAGTTGCAGGCCGTGTATACTGCCTCATTCTTTTTCTCGGCCGGTAATATTTCTCCTATCTCGAATTTCCGTATAGGCGTATCGTACCGTGGCACACTGGCTCATGCGATATGTTTATTCTTCGTATATTCACGATTCATAGATACGCCACATATACGGGAGGCCATTATATACCAATTCTACGCCAAGCACAGAGCCTCATAATTTTTTTACTCGAACAACAATTTGTTTATATTGCTCCGCCAAGTGAACGGGCGCCCAATTCTTTGCGATCCTTTTTTTCATATTTTTTCCCATTGCAGATATATCATTTTTCGCAATTTTCATCACGACTATTATTTATTAAGAACTTTATTTTATTGAGAGCTATTTTCTCATTACAAATATAAGATTTTTCGGAATTTTCATCAAGACTATTATTTAAGAGGTTTATTTTATTAAGAGCTATTTTTTAAGAGCTTTTGTGGAATTTTAAAAATTCGATATTTACGTATAAAAAGAACCGTTGGAAGAAAAAAAAACAAATATGACTATTTCACGATAATTAATTTGGTTTGATGATTTTTTTTAACTAAGTGGGGACCCGCTTTGCTCTAAATAGCTACCGAATATCTCGAAATCGCAGATTCTTTTATAGCAGATAAAATAAAATGTTGGGGGATAAAAGTACAGCTCCGTATTTATCAATACGAAGATTCGAATTAACATAACAATGCCTCATATACTTCTTCGCTCTCGGTATATCTCTCGCTTGCTATCTGTGTAAAAGAAGAAACTTGATTGGAAATAGAAAGATTGATTTTAGCTCGGAAATACGATTCTCCAGGTGATCCGCTTTACCCCAAATTCACCATTACTATAAACATGTGCATTTGCAGATGTGTTTCTACATTGAATCCTCGAGTGTCTGTCACTTTTAATGGCCACGCACGTATGTATAGAAACGTGCGTCTCTCCGATATATCGCTCGCACTCAATACTTGGCATTGTTCACGGAGTAGGTGTGGACCGGATCGGGGCCGGGTCGAAGTTTCGAACCGTAAAAGCTTCGACGGTGCAAAACGCCGAATTTGAATAGTACGAATTACACGGTTCATTCCGACGACAGTTTGAACAATCGACTGTAAATAACATCGAACGGGTATGAAGCGATACCGAAAATGATACGAATTTAATATCGTCGAGTAAACATTTTTTTCGAAAGATTACGCAGACGACAGAGCAATTTATCGAACGGTCAGTAGTATTAATTGAAAAATTCCGTATTGGTGATTTTTAGAGATCCGCAAAGTTCCGAAAATTATATTATCGAACAAAAAACTATCGGAAAAGTGCGAGCGTAATAAAATTGAAGAAAAGAATTTTCGGGTATACAAATTTTTTGGACTCCGAAAATTATGGCGTCGACGATGCTTTATTCCGAAAATAAAAGTTCCGAAGGGGCAACATTCCGGAAATTTGCAATTCGTCCGTTTAGATTGCAGCACCACTGGTGGTTATGTCCTATGGACCTTTTTCACGAGCGAGCGGTCAGAGCCCACTGGTAGCGCTGGTTTTACTCTCTTTCGAAATTTTGCCCCGTCGAATTAATACACTGTCGTCTGTTTACCCTTTTCGGGACATACAAATTATAATATTATTTGGCTTGGAACTTTTTTTTTCTGAAACTTTTCAGGTATAAAACTTGACCGTTCGGCAACTCGAGTTTCCAACACCACAATTTTTCGGAACTTAACGTTTTCTAATTATTAAAATACGATTTTTTAAGTTGTGGGATTTTTGATTTTCGATACTTTTGCAGATCGGTCTCATAATTATTCTTGTCATTTAATCCTCGATGTATAACTGCTCTTCGCAATGACATTTCTGTTATACAAAAGAACGGATTTTAAAAATTTCGAAAAGTTTTAAGATCGGTCCCACATAAATTCGGAGTTTTGAACCGTCGAAGCTTTTACGGTTCGAAACTTCGACCCAGCCCCACCGGATCATTCGCTGTTTCATATAACACCTAGGTTATTCAAGCCTCAAGTGACTATCGATCGTACAAAAAGCATAGATTTTACGCCCTTTTGTCGTTAGTCTATTCACGGGAGTTAGATTGACTCCGGACCTATCGGAATAAACAAATATGATCTCAGTAAAAGTCTCATGGTTTTTGGAGAAAAATTGTCTTTTTTGATTTTTCGTAAAACCGTTACCTAGTACTTGTTATTCCGTTACCGTTGCTCTAAAAGTCCAGATCGTGAGAAAATCAATGTCAAAATTCACATCAAATCCTAACGTGGTCAAAGACACAAACGAAAACAGCGAGATGAGAATAGCGATCTTTCGAAAAATCGTTTTGTTTTTGTTATTCGGAAAAACGCTATTCTTGTTGTCTGGCTGTTTTCATTTCTGTCAGTGACCACTTTAGGATTTGGTGTGAATTTGGAGTTTGATTTGCTCACGATTTGGACTTTTATACCAATGGCAGCGGAATAAGAAGTAACAGGTAGGTATTTTCCGATAAATCAAGAAAGAAAACCATGAGACTTTTACTGAGGTCAAATTTGTTTATTCTAATATGTCCGGAGCCAAACTAACCGCCTTGTCGGTCTGACGTGCTAGTTTTGGGACACCCTGTATATGTATTTATTTGTGTATGTGTAGCGACATGTACGTTTGGCAATGAATATGATTTGTGTTACAAGTACGTCATCGTGTATACACTAAGTTCAGATCCTCGGGTTGTCCTTTCTAATTACGAGAACGAGAGCACGAGTTCACGACAGATCCTAATTAAGAGCTAAGTTTATCATATACTCTGTTATATATAGGTATGCAATAGTAGTTCCGAGGGCAGATCGATTCGCGGTCGAAAAGTGCTTCGTCTCGACTCGACGACCGCCCGAGATCTCGAGTACTTTTATTTCAATGAGCGCCACGACGGTACGTGACCAACGGGGAAAGGGCGAAATTTTAATATCCGACCGAGAATATATAATTTAGTGTTTTTTTTTTTTCCTCTCAAATCTCTCCGTCCCTGTCCCAGATCCCAATTAATTTGTCAACGACACGGTAATTAAGAAATTTACTCGTAACGAACTGGCGAACCGACGCGACTTCCCGCCACTCGAAAAATCTATGCGACGATAAAACAAGAATTTTGTACACTGAGAAAAAAAAAAGTCAATTGAATTGACTAAACGGAGCGGTCAAGTTCGAATAATTTTTATTCAGGACAACATTTTTTTATTACTCGAAATATCGCTCGGTACACTTAATTCAATGACTGTTACAAGGACACTAAGAAAGAGCCGTTGTAGTGGCAAAAATACTTTTTTCTCCGCAATGTTAATCCATTCCAAGCGGACGAAAAAAATACTGCTATAACGTAATTTTACTTTGACGACTAGGTACGAACTTTTTACGAATTCAGGGACATGAATTATTCGTTATTATACGACGGAATAGTTCTCTAATCAAGAATGTCAAATACGAACTCCACCTGAAGTGATAAAGATTTGAGCAAAGACGGAGATATGGTACTACGAAAATATGCCCGGGCCACAAGTGCTCTAATATCGAGCCGAAATATCTTATCGCGTATAGGTACGAATGATAAATAAAGGATGTTTTTTTATTTACGTCACAATATTGAATTATTTATGAATACATTATCACACTAATTGAATTCACAGATATTTTTACATTCCTGATAATGGAATATGATCACATGTTTTCGTGGAAATATAATCTATAAAAATGAAGACGTGGAAACGGATATTTGGGAATGTGTGATTGGGTACGTGGATCACTTGCGTGGATCAAGTAAAAAAATTTTAATTCCCTGATACGGACCACTACATTTTTTTCAATTCACTCAAAAATCGTCTCCATGGAATCCTTTAGCTCGGTTTTTTCTGCCATACTGTAAAACGTTCGTAATCACGGAGTAGTATTTTTTTACACTCTTTTCATTTCGTTCTATATATCCTTTATCTTTTTAACTTCTCGATCCTAGAGGGTAGTTATTGTAATGACCCCGAAAATCGATAAGATGTTGAAGTTTGCATCGTTGGAATGCAACGAAAATAGATTGTTTTATATCATTCATCCTCCTTAAGGTTGGATTTTCGAAGACAAAAATCGTTAAAACGTTTTATGGGGTCTTCTTTAAAGAGCTGGGCCTGAATGGGCAAAAGAAGCGAGGGCAGTAGTGAAAATAAAAATTAAAAAAAACTATTTTCGTTGCGTTCCAAACGATGCAAACTTCAGCATCATAAATCGATAGTGGAAATTTCACGATATGTCCACGTTTCATGACCCCTATAGAATCATTCTAACAAGTTTTTGAAAACATGTCTATCTGTGCGTGTGTCTGTGTATGTGTGTGTGTATGTATGTGAGTAAAATTTTATCGAACGTTATCTCATGAATGAATGGAGCGATTCGATTTTTTTGTTTGTTTCAAACGAAGGCTCTTGACCTAACTTAGAGCAGGAAACAGTGTGGCCTTGATCGCCTCAGCGGTTTCGTAGATATTGGGCCTAAAAGTATTAAAAACAAAAATGATTTCACACAAAATCGACAATTTCTCGTTGGGAAACGGTGGAATTTAAAATGTTTCCTTTGCAATCGATGAGTCTCCATGAAATTCAGACTTGAGTGAACTATTGGCGAAATCGTCTTGGCGATTGCTGAGTTATTGCAATTAAACTTGTGAAAACGCCAAGAAACATTTTGCCCGAAATCCAACTCTTTTTTTCTGAAACAACTAAGTATTTTGATTTTTTTCACCATTTTTCCACCAATAGATAATTTATATATTCATGAAATAAAAAAAAAAAAAAAAAACCAAATAGGGCCAATTAAAAATAAATGATCGAATTTTCATACGTTTTTCATGTCCTTCATGGTGGCCTAACTTTCAAGATCAAAATAACATAAAATACGAGGGATGACGGGGAAGTCATTGGCTCGAACCGCTAAGAGTCACACCCACTTCAAGCCACCCTTTACAACGCACCCCCTCATAGGAGTGAGCGCATTGAGCGACCAGCAATGCGCCTCTTACTTTGGCCCTCTCGTTCTTTCACGCACTTGCTCACTTAACCGCAATTGCAGTAACTATTTAAGCGTGTCCAAGCTCTCAAACCCGTTTGAATATTTATGCTCGCACATGTTACCGATTTCTTAATGCCAGAAGGGCAAAAAATCTCTGCGTATTGACACCCAATAAGCCTTTTTAATTTCAAGCCATTAATATGTTTTTTTTTTTTTTTTTTTTCGTGCTCGCGGCGTATGTAAACGAGTTCTTTTTACATATGCATCGTAAATGCGATAACCGATTCGTAGAATCGTCGAATAGAAATACTCGCGCAAAGAACGTACCACATTCGCAGTTTTCTCGCCCCGTCTTCTGTATCCCTTATCGCGCTTACGATACGTCGTCGTCTTTCTCGAAGTGAATTATTTTTGTGATTCTGCGTACACGATCGATCATTCTCTCTCGTCTTCCGGTTCGCACCGTGTACTATGTTGGGGAATTTAATTTATGCAATGTCAAGCGTCGCGTCGACGTTATCGGCGCTTCTATTACGGTCAATCAGTTTGACGAATGGAATAAAGAAGTGGAAAAAAAGAAAATCGCGAGTATGACGGTCAGTTACAGAAGTAGTTAAAAAAAATATTCTGAAATTGTAATTCCACAGATTCTTTTTTTGTTTTTGCTTATGCTTCTCGTGCAGAATGCTTTGGTTTTGTGACGATTTTTTTGCCGGTTTTCAATGTTCTTTCACAATGTGGTACGCCGGTGGAAAAGCTCATTTACAAACTTTCGAATGGATGAATGAATGCGATATGATGAGGCCCCCGAAAATGAAAGTTCTATAATACCGGAATGGCTCGACCGATTTGGCTGAAATTTTGCACCCAAGTAGAGCAATCAACCCCCTATTGTTCGATATAATTCTCATTAGGATCAAACAACTCGTTCAGATTTGATGAAATTTGGAAGTTTTTCAAAAATGTCTGCCTGCAAAGTTTCTGCACGGACTATCATCAAATACTGTTCGCTATCACATTTGGAGAAGATCGATATATAAGCATTTTGTATTAATCGTATTTTCAATTAAAAAAAAATGCATTGACAATCGAGCAAACCTCGCGGTTTTAAGTTTAAAGGAAAGAGAAAAAAACAATTTAAAAATTGAAACATACCTCCTTGCTTCGTCATGATTTTTTTGTTTGCCGTATGAGAAAGATATTTGCTGGATATACGATATTACGTCTTTATTCGGTTGAAATGCTTTTAGAAAAATTGAATTTTCTCCAGTAGATCTCGATATATAAGCGTTTTATATTAATCGCATTTTCATTTAAAAAAAAATGCATTCACAATTAAGCAAACCTTGCGGTATCAAGTTTGAAGGAAAGAGAGAAAAACTATTTGAAAATTGAAACATACATTCTTGCTTCTTCATGATTTTTTCGTTTGCCGAATGAGAAAAATATTTGCTGGATATATTACGTCTTTATTCGGTGCTTTTAGAAAAATTGAATTTTCTCCAGTAGATATCGATATACAAGCGTTTTATATTAATCGTATTTTCAATTTAAAAAAAATGCATTAACAATTGAGCAAACCTTGCGGTATCAAGTTTGAAGGAAAGAGAGAAAAACAATTTGAAAATTGAAACATGCCTCCTTGCTTCCTCATGATTTTTTTCGTTTGCCGTATGAGAAAGATATTTGTTGCTGGATATACGATATTACGTCTTTATTCAGTTGAAATGCTTTTAGAAACATTGGATTTTCTCTAGTCTGGAGAAACGTCACAACGAAATAATCACCATTGAAGTGGATGGCATACGCAGACGTATTAGTAGTATATATTTCAATGTTTGCCATGTAAAATTACCAGTATAGGATGTTTCATCGCTCAGACAGGGTTCTCTCTCTGTCTCTCTCTCTCTCTCTCTCTCTCTCTCTCTCTCTCGTGAGTAAATTATTTTTGGACACAGAGAGTACGATCGCGATGGTAACCAGGCGTAACAAAACGCTCGCTTTGTCGAATCGTTCACCGTCTGCGCGATAAAACGAGACGAATAAATATTTTTCGTACGCTAACAAATAGCGAGACGTATCGATTTTCAATTTCCCACGGAAAAATAAATTTACGCATGCAAACACGTGTACAATTTTATGAATATTAATTATTGATTAATTGATACGTTTCATTCGTGTCACTCTAGGTATTCATCATTTCTAAAAACAAAAACATAAAAAAAAACAAATTTCATTCACGAGAAATTCTATTTTTACGATAAATACGTAAAAAAAATCGTGTTCTAGCGTTGAGCTATTTTATAGTCTCGTACAAGTCACCTGAGAAAATGTCATTCAACGGCTCTGACACTTGCGGATTTTGCACTATGGCCGCGGTATATCAACGACAAACTATCGATCACGAATGCTCGCCCTTAATAATAGAGCTTCGTTTATATCGTTGATTAGAATCGTTTGTTCAAGCATTAAGACTAGAAGGTTAAGGCCGACGAGCGATTACGCATTGGTCGCGAGATCGCGCTCGCGGAAAAAAAAAAAGATCGTGACGGATTATATGGCCGAGGAAAATTAAACGCTCACCTTGCGAGCCAAGTTTCACCGGAATGGCATCGGCTCAAACAGCCTTCTCGAGATCTTTTCTATATACGACAGAAGAGTAAGAGAGATAGAGATCGTTTTATCAATCGTATATCAAACGCAAGGAAATGTGTAATCTAACGTTTTTACATTTATTGTTATTATTTCTGATTGTATGTCGTAGGAGTTTCTCAGACAAGGTCCTACAATGTTGAGACGCATTTGTCTATTGTCTTGTGTAACGAAATGGCAAGAATAGAATAACTGGTCGCTTCATTATGAACCTATATATATATATATATATATATATATATATATATATATATATATATATATATATATATTAATAAAGCATCGATTGATATCGCGCTCGTTCTATAAAAACCGCCGGCAATAAAAGTGTAAATTTATCCCTCGGTTTATTATACAAATCGCGTTATACAATCAACAATAATTCAAACATTATCATTCGTGCTACTGGAAACGATTTAAAAAACAAGGCACAGAATAACTGAAATAAACATGTCACCCAAGCAATCAGATGAATGTGACTTTTTTTATGAAATTTAATTTTCTATGAACATATTTTCATCAAGCGTTGTTTCAATTTAAGATTATTTAGACTCGTACGAGTACCAAAGCATCGATAAAAAACAATACAGTCAACTTTATCGGCACAGGGTTTTCGCAGTTTCCTCCGTGCCCACGTGTGAATTCAATTTCAGTAAATGGATGACATACGAGGTCTGTTCAAAAAGTATCGCGAATTTTGAATTTCCGCGGGCTACGTATATTCGATTTTCGATTCTTTTGTGGCGTTAGGTTGGTACTCATGTCCCTCACTTATGCTGAAAAAATCGGCCATTTTGAATGTGTAGTCAATTGTTGACAGCTGTTTTGGTTAGACGTGTTTTGGCTTGTCTTCGATTTTTGCCTATTCCAAAAAATGGATCAAAGAATCCGCATCAAATTTCGTGTGAAAAACAAAATTAAGTGCGCGGACGCATTCCGAATGTTGACTGTGGCATATGGTGAAGCTACCTTGGACCAAAGCAACGTTTATCGGTGGTACAAAATGTTCTCAGAGGGCCGAGAAGATGCGAACAACGAAATGCGTTCCGGACGCCCGAGCACATCAACTACAGACGAAAACATTGATGAAGCGAAGAAAATAATATTGGCCAATCGTCGAATCACCGTTAGAGAAGTTGCCGAGAAATTAAACATATCGATTGGCTCGTGCTATTCGATTTTTACCAATGATTTGGGCATGAGACGGGTCGCCGCGAAATTCGTGCCCAAATTTCTCAATTTCGAACGAAAACAGTGTCGCGTTAACATTGCTAAGGAGATGTTGGACTCTGTCCGCGACGACCCAAATTTGCTCCAGAGGGTCATAACTGGTGACGAATCATGGGTTTATGGTTATGAAGTGGAAACCAAAGCTCAATCATCGCAATGGAAGCTGCTTTTTTGGAATAGGCAAAAATCGAAGACAAGCCAAAACACGTCTAACCAAAACAGCTGTCAACAATTAACTAAACATTCAAAATGGCCGATTTTTTTCAGCATAAGTGAGGGACATGAGTATCAACCAACGCCACAAAAAATCGAAAATCGAATATACGTAGCCCGCAGAAATTCAAAATTCGCGATACTTTTTGAACAGACCTCGTGAAAGTGAGAAGCGTGGACAGGGTGGACCGGCTCAGGCAATAACAAAAAGTAGTCACGCTGATGAGTTAAAATTGTCCTGCTGGCATTTTTTTTAATACTGTAATGAGGAGTATTCATTTTTATGTTGAGGCTTCCTCACGAAAGAAGCTCTGTGAAACTTCGAAAAGTACGAGCGAGCAATGTGCAAATTTATACTTGAAAGTAGCCTCTTTATTTTTGTGGAATTGATTTTTCGTTCAATTAATTAATTTAATTAATACATTTTTTTTAAATTAAAAATATATCAATGACAATTGTAACAAAATGCCATTAAAAATTCGTACATTTTTTTCCATACATTACGCAAAGCTCTGTACGAGGGAACTGAAAATAAAAAATAAAACACCCAGCGCCGAAGTGACACGTTATCAGGCACTTTCAGCATATAATGGTCGTTGTGCAATGTGTCGTCGTTAAAAAAGAAAACGATAAGCAGGAAAAAAAGAAATTTCCATCAGGTTAGCGATTGTAAAGCTGTGCCGAAACGAGTAAAATGGTATTTTTTTAAATCAAAAAACGCGATCATACATTTATTGTCGTGTTTATTGATAATATTCATTTTTTTTTAATTATAAAAATACAATTTTACCTCGACACAGTTTTGCAGAAATTTAAAGATGTTGAAGTTTGCATCGTTGGAATGCAACGAAATTAGATTTTCTGCATCATTAAATCCCCTCAAGATTGGATTATCGATGACAAAAATCGTTGAAACGTTTTATTGGGGTCTCCTTCGAGGACCTGGGCCTAAATGGACACGAGAAGCAAGAGCAATACTGAAAATGAATATTTAAAAACCTATTTGCGTTGTGTTCCGACGACGCAAACTTCAACATCATGAAATTTAATGGCTTCCAGTGTGCGTTTTATTTTATTTTTTCGAAGTATCATCAGGTTAGCGATTGTAAAGCTGTGCCGAAATGAGTAAAATGGTATTTTTTAAAATCAAAAAACGCGATCATACATTTATTGTCGTGTTTATTGATAATATTGATTTTTTTTTAATCATAAAAATACAATTTTACCTCGACACAGTTATGCAGAAATTTGATTGCTTCCAGTGTGCGTTTTATTTTATTTTTTCGAAGTATCATCAGGTTAGAGATTGTAAAGCTGTGCCGAAACGAGTAAAATGGTATTTTTTTAAATAAAAAAACGCGATCATACATTTATTGTCGTGCTTATTGATAATAATGATTTTTTTTTTAAACATAAAAATACAATTTTACCTTGACACAGTTTTGCAGAAATTTGATGGCTTCCAGTGTGCGTTTTATTTTATTTTTTCGAAGTATCATCAGGTTAGCGATTGTAAAGCTGTGCCGAAATGAGTAAAATGGTATTTTTTAAAATCAAAAAACGCGATCATACATTTATTGTCGTGTTTATTGATAATATTGATTTTTTTTTAAACATAAAAATACAATTTTACCTCGACACAGTTTTGCAGAAATTTAATGGCTTCCAGTGTGCGTTTTATTTTATTTGTTCGAAGTAACGACAAAAATGTGAGATAAGTATAGAATAAAATAATATTGTTTTAACTTGAACCGAGAACTGCGCATAATATCTTGTTCTCGCGTCACGCCGGAATATGAAGCTTGTAATATCGGGAATATTCGTCCTAGAACGCCCGACGGAGGCACAGGAAGACGAGAGAATCTCCTCGAGATATTTCTCCGTTGTGAGGCTTATGAGACAAACGTCTCCCGCGGGAACACAATGTAACGAGGGGTTGTGTCCGGCAATGGGGATCATACGTGTTATAGCTCCAGGAGTTTCCTCCGAGTCTCCTCAACGACGTACAGTAACAGCATATATTATCTATACATATACCGCATAATATTATGTGTTATATAGTGCCAAGTATCCCCGGAGGCAACGATGAATAAGCGCGTGTCTAATTTGGCAACGGACAGAAACTGGCGGCAGCTTCCTCCAGCCAAACATATTTCATGTATTTGCATAATAACATATATTATACATGGGACATTCCTTGCCAAAACGTTAGGTCCGTGACCCTCGCTATTTCAATTTTGTTTACTCGTGGAGAAAAATTTATTTCTATTAAAAAAAAAAAAAAAAATGAAAAAAATGAAAAAAGAGTACTCGAAGTGCTCCAAATAGTCAGAGAATCACTAGTTATTAAATAAACAGTAATTATTTAAAAATATAATTAATAATTTAGTGATGTTAATATTTTTACATCACTAAACTATTTGTGATGATTTAAAAAATTTTTTTATTAGCATTCTGAATTCTTTTTTCCGTTTGTTTGTTATCAATCGATATCCACGATGCTAAATTGAGACCTCAACTACTTTATAGGCGGTTCATGACAAATTGAACGACTTTCGGGAAAAATCAAAAAATTGAGCAGAATTATGCTCGTATTCTTCTACGACAGTTTTTTTCTTTTAGGCCAATTTGCACAGGAACATTTTGCGTAAACAACATGGAAAACAGAAGAAATGTTTTTCATGTTTGCTGGAAATGACAGGGGCTATAGAAAAGAAAAATCATGCTCGTCACGGATCTGTCAATTCGCTCTGAAATGTCCTGTCTGTATATAGGTATTGAATATATATATACACACTTTTTTTTTAATGAGACTCACTCGATCGCGAAGCAGTTTTTCTTCTTAGACCACGATGGTTCGTCGAACATTTTTGTAGAACGTTAAAATCGATAATTTAATTAAATTTTAATGAAATCACTAAGTATTCCAGAGAGCTTTTTTTATGCGAAAAAAAACCTACAATATTAATGATATTTCACTCCGTGAAACAAATCGGAGAGGTTAAACAGTCTCCCGGTGAGGCGAAAAAAAAAAACAGACGACTGTCGGCGAAGAGAATTCGGGCGAGGCGAACGCGACGAGTTGTCCGAACGGACTGAGCGTTGAACGTAGCAAGCTAATCGTGAAAAGCTCATTCGTGGCGTTTTACACGCGCCTCTTCCCTTTCCAGTCGCGCTCACGGGCTTTTCTCGTTTCGCGATCTTTCGTTCTCTCTCTCTCGCGCTCTTTATCGCGGGTTTCATCACACACGCACACACGTGGCCGCGCACTCGATAGCCCGCGCAATGCGAGAGCAATCAGAGCAATCCGTGCGACTCTCTCGTGGTCTGCTCCAATTTGTGTCATTGTTGGGTAGTTGTCATCGTGTTGTAATTCATATAGCGATGATAATTGGATTTGTGAATTGTAAACCATGAATTTATCGGATTTTTTTATTATATTCGATCAAATTGCCTTCGCGATAAGAGACATCCAATTTCTTATAATAAATACGTTACGTTCGCCAGAAACGATTCGTCTCGTATACGATTTTAACGATGTAAAATTTCGAAATGTGTAAACATTGATATTCGAAATTGGTGTTGACCAAAAATCTCCTAAACATTAATTTTTCTTCAAATTTAAGAACTCGCATAACCCTGAAATTTTCAAAAAATCGAATTTTTTTTTCTACAGATTTTTGTTGTTTATACTTTTAGGAATAAAAAAAAAAACTTTTAGGGAAATTCCACTCCGTTGCAAAGTTATAGCAATAAATGTGACCGGACACCGGGTTCACGTTGTACCTACCGGAAACTTTAAGGTAGTAGTCTGGTAACTTAAGCCGATTTTCATGTCTTTTTTGGAGGGCGTTTTTTTGTAGGAAAATAAAAATGAATCGTTTTGGATATTTAGGATGTTTTTATTTACATATTAAAGATGCAAAAAAAATTTCTTTGAAAAAATTTAATAGTTTATTATTATTATTATTATTATTATTATTATTGATCGAAGTTGGCACCTCGAAGTTGGCAGCCCGGGTCCTAACTTTTTTTCTACCGAACCCGAATGGTTTCAAATTTTAACAGGCTACTCTACACACTTATAGTTCTCGTCGAAACTACCGAGACATTATTTCATCTCTAACTTTTTACTCCCTTACCAACAAAAAATAGCGTAAAATACCTTGGGATGCACTTGGACAGACGATTAACTTGGAGCAAGCACATTAAAACAAAAAGAAAAGAACTCGACATCAAGTTTAAAAAAATGTACTGGCTATTCGGAAGAAACTCCAAAGTAACAACAGAAAACAAAAATCTACTATATAAAGTAGTACTCAAACCAGTGTGGACGTACGGCATCCAACTCTGGGGGACGGCCAGCAGATCGAATATAGAAATCCTTCAAAGATTCCAATCAAAAATATTAAGAACAATTACCAACGCCCCATGGTACGTCAGCAATAAGACCCTACACAACGACCTACGAATAACAACGGTAGCAGAAAACATCCAAATGTTCAGCACGCGATACGTGGAAAGACTACGAAACCACCCTAACACAATGGCCCGAGAAATCCTCGACAGAAGGAATGAAATCAGACGACTCAGACGCATCAAGCCTTTGGACCTTCCGAACAGAGAAATATAACACCAACAAACTCTTCGACATCAATTGTGGGTTTGGCAACGGTCACTCCCCTAAACAACGAACAACACCTACATCACAGCTATTGAATGTCCCGCCGGGACAGATTATAGCTACAAGCAAAAAGAGAAAAAAAAAAAAAAAAAACTTTTTACTTTACAACCCCTTCTTTGCTAAAATAAAAGGACTTTTTTTTCCAAAGTCCGCCATTTTGTTATTTATCCATGAAATTTAACTTCGTTAGTTCCGACCAGAATGACATGTCTATAGATTAAGAATTATCAAGAATTTTTTATTTCAGATAACATCAAGAGCCAAAATCACCGGGGCCACCCACGCGTTTTTTTTTCGAGGTGCCAACTTCGATCAATGATAATAATAATAATAAACTATTAAATATTTTCAAAAAAATTTTTTTTTGTATCTTTAATATGTAAATAAAAACATCCTAAATATCCAAAACGATTCATTTTTATTTTCCTACAAAAAAACGCCCTCCAAAAAAGACATGAAAATCGGCTTAAGTTACCAGACTACTACCTTAAACGCGTTTTTTCTCGAAACTATGTTTTTGGACGGTGTCAGCACGACAACTCAGTCAATTTTTAATATTTTTTAACTTTTTTTTCTTCAATCTTGAAAATTATTTTCACTATAGTATGACGAGAGGCGTTTTTAACTTTTCGTTGGACAATTTTTTATAAAATGTTAAAAACTAATTTTTTTTTCTAAATTGCATACTAATGTTTGAAATACTGTAATTTCTTTATTTTTGAAAAAAAAACTACATTATTTTACTGGATTCTTTTTTTATTTTTGCAGATTGGATAATTTTTGGTGAAATCACAATGTCGACAACTAGCCGTCATGGTATTCATCAGTAGTCCATTTATACCCGTAAAAAATAATGTTAATTTTAAAAAAAAATAAATTTTTTTTTATCTTATAGTTGAAAAGTTAATAAAAAATGTAAAATCAACAATTTCATTTTTTTTTACCATATAACCTTTATAATAAATTTTCAAATGTACTCGGTTTTCAGCGCGCGCAGGGGTATGTCAATCCTTAATGTTTTTTTTTATTATTCCTGGTTGGCCATTACTGTGCCATTTTTTCATTTAGTAATTTTTCCATTGAATGCGAAATGAACGTTGTGAAAAATCTTGGCACGATATTTTCTTGAAATCCAGGATGTAACGAGATTAATTTCTACAATTGTTTTTGTGTGACAAGTGAATTTACAAATTGAAAGCTCAATCGATCGTGTTGTAATTGTTAGAAGGAAAGCGATTGATTGTAGAATAATTGCCGATTTTTACTACTGAAATTCGTTGTTTCTCGTGAAAACATCTTCATGACGGCAGTGAAATGACGAAAGATTGAAGTTTTCTCGAGTTCGTTGCACGTGACACGATGATCACGATAGAAGAAATATTCAGGAGCTTTTCACGAGTGCTTTTCTATAGACGAGCATCGAGTGGCCTCTGATATTCAGAAGCACCTACCCCGCACCAGCAGCATGGCCCACAATGTAGGTCAGCTGAGTTGGCTCGGTGACGCGAAACAATGCGGATATCCCCGAGACCAGAGTTGCAAGAGGGATACACCTTCAACTCTTTTCGAACGATGCGCTCTTACTTTCGTGCTATGCAGCCACGAGAGAAAGAAGCCTAACGCGATGGTATATAGAGACGCGAAGAGTCACCACCGTGATAAGCCACCAACTAAAGCACAGTTAACACGTCTGTCAGAGGCACGCTCTTGCCGGGTTTACTCGATTCGTCATCACAGAAGCCACATGACAACTGAAATCGTGCCCGATCGACCGAATCAAACATATGTACCGTCGGGTTAACGGATCAGTTACAGAGTTTCGTGTACCCCTTCCCATCTTCAATGAAACTAAAGAAATCGGTGAGATTTTTCTCATTTTTTTTTCTTTTATATGGTAACCCCAAAACTCGAAAAATTTCTATGAAAATAAATGTCCAATAGTGCGTTTTTTGTCCAGCAATCAACCACTGGCACGAGGATCGTCAATGTTTATATTAATAAACATAAGTTTCACACGATTTATCGACATTATTAGATCGATCGGTAAAACAGATTGCGAACGCGACGCCTGGTGGTGGCGTCATGTAACACGCGAATTGTGTTTGTTGAAGCAATTACTAAAGTATACAATAGGTAAGTAAGTAATTTAGGAATTTCGTTGGAAAAAACTTCCTTCACGTAAACGAGAAAGCTTTTTTTTCTTGTTGTTCAAAGCTTATTTATATTAACACAACAGCAGGTGAACGACGGAGTGGTAATGTAGTTTAGAGTCTCCGCGTAGAATGAGTGCTAGCCGAGTCAGCCCGTTCTCCTTATCCCTTTAATCTCGACGGCCCTTTGTTTCCTACGATGGCATTCTCACGATCTTACCTTCTTGCTTACACTACCTATTCCCCCACATCTTTTTTATAAATACCCAACTATACTTGGGCAGAGTGTCCACTTATTACCTCTTCTTTTTCTTTTTGTTTCTTCTTTAACATCCCTTCGCCTCTGCCCGTTTAACCGTTCTCTCGTCACGCCTTCGTTCCAGCCATTTTTCACATCCTTTCGAGATACGAGCAGTAACGTCCTTGCGACGTGTCTGTGAGATCTGGTATGATATACGTGTATATATGTATGTATTGTTTAGAGCCACGGCGAACGAGTGACCCTGCAACCATTGTAATCGGCCGGAAGTGAGCCACGTTGTCACCAACGTCTATAATCTGTCACGGCACACTGTGAATTACGATATTGTTTTTTTTTTTAGTTCATCGTCGCTCGTAAAAGGACTTTCCTGCGATATATCCAAGGATACGTGGCAAAGTATTCGAACTTATTAATTCTTCAGAATTGAACATTTCACCCCGACGCCCGAGACAAAGTGTACAAGTCGATATTACCGATCTTCTCGTTGTCGTTCTCGTGTGAAACGCTTCACCATTGGGGCAGGTCCGTACAGCCGTGAGAGAAGACATTTTTGGGAACGAATCCAAGAATCGAGGCGTACGAGTATAAAAACGTTTGCTACGGCCATTGCCAAGAAATTCGTTTCAAGGGCCAAAAGAACTTTCTTCCAATGTCTTCATTCGCGAATTCTCAACTGGCCACATCAGCTAAGTCACCGCCGCACACTCTTATTTTCCTCGATCCCACGAGAGCAGCTCGGAGACTCACTCCCTTTCCTCGTGCCACGGTCTATTTCCGAACCGCTTCGTTCTTACTTGCATTATTATCTTATTAGTTTTTTTTTTCGCGGAGTGAAACGCAACGAGGCGTGATGGAAATGACATCTTCATCGGAGCAAGGGGTCACCCGGGTTGACTCGTCGGAAATCCTGTGCCCTTCACTTCGAAGAAAGAAGAAAACACGTATAACGATGTAACGAGTGTGACACGGGACATTGACCACAAGGAGTTGGCTGAGCTTGAACTTGAAGCTGCGGCGCTCAACTTTAAGGGAGGAAATAGGGTTAGACGGTTTAAAAAATCAATTTTTTTTTATTTCATAAATTGTTAGTAAAACTATTGAAAAATATGTTCCCAAAATTTTAAATGAAAATTCCGACTCGTTCTATTGTCATAAGCCATTAAGGGGGGAAATAGGGTTAGGACAGCGTTTTCTCAATGATTTTCATGAATTTTTATATAGTATAAAAAATGAATATAATTTATTGAAACTTTGAGAATATTTTATACATATATTTAAGTATATACTATAAAATTTTTGAAGAATTTCCTTGAAAAACACCGAAGATATTAGCGACCCCATATTGCAGGTCACAATCAGACTCAGCATTTTGCTATTTTTTCAAACGCGTTTTTCTGCAAACGACTTTTTTTGAACTTGCGTACACGCTAGTTTGAAAAGTTTTCAACCAATCGTTTTGAAAATTGGCAGTTACTTTCTTCATAGTATTGTGCTCTATATGAACCTAAAATTGGAATATTATTATTATTTAAAATATTTTTTTTTGCAAATAAAGTTGTAAAAAATGGGAAAAAATCATGCTTTTTTGTTTTGACCCCTGTAAAAAATTCAATTTTCTATTTTTTTGCTAGCATTTAGGTTCACATAGAAGAGAGACATATAATAAAAGTAAATTCCAACCTCGTTTGATTTCAGATGAAAATTGCGGCTTCCAGAATGTACGCAAAATGTTGAGTCCGATTGTGACCTGCAATATGGGGTCGCTAATATCTTCGGTGTTTTTCAAGGAAATTCTTCAAAAATTTTATAGTATATACTTAAATATATGTATAAAATATTCTCAAAGTTTCAATAAATTATATTCATTTTTTATACTATAAAAAAATTCATGAAAATCATTGAGAAAACGCTGTCCTAACCCTATTTCCCCCCTTAATGGCATAAAATGTTTAGCGTTTGGTAGAAATTTGAATGACGAGGCGAAGATATTGGACGGAAAAATCGAATGATATGAATTTACTTTGTATCCATTGTAGGATTGTTTTTCTCGTTTAAGTTGAATTTTTTCAAATTTTTATCTCGTTATCACCTACAACTTGAATGTATCTTCTGGATGTGACTATATTTGACAAACATCTTTAAATAATTCCGTCGTTCAGTTGTCAAACGGTTGTTGGGTAGGTGTAAATTTTCATCAGTGAAGTTGGATCAAATGCTCAAAAAGGTGGTCGAAACAACGACCAAAATGATGGTTCAAAGTTGCAACTGCCCCTTTACCTGCGTAAACGTTCCTACAAATTTGAATTAGTTAGGTGAGGTTTATAATATAGTCACACGTGAGGTTAATGAATAATCACATACGTCACAATAACACTTCAATATTTGCGGCTTTGAGCTAAAATTTAAATGAATTTCCCCCCCCCCCCCCAAATGACGACCAACAGCGGCATAATAAATTTTCATGATTTTCCTTGAAATCTCGCAATTTTCATTTTTGTAACGATGACAAACAGAAAACATTCTAAAGAAGATACGAGTATCGCAGTGATCGGCTCATTCCGTGTTTTGCAGTTTTTTCACACAAATTAAAATGAAGTCTGTCATCCAAATGTAAAACAATAACTGTATAACAGATTTTTATTCGACCTGCAATCGGTATCGCGAGTTATTCGATCTCGAACGTGACGTTAAATGAAACAACTTCTTGTATCGTTGCATTATCCTTAAGTAAACCAAATTCTGGTTTTGCCATTTTTGCGCTTATGTTTCCCAACAGTGATTCGAAAGGAGAAACATTGCGAGAAATATTTTTATGAGAACGTGTAAACCGTACAATGTATCGTTTGGTCAGTGACGAACGGCGCGAGGATTTTATATGCTGGTTATGGAACGTGGAAATTTGGTTATGGTTATATATCACGCTGTACGTAATATAATTTACAAAGTGCATACGCACCTCTTTCGTTTCTCGATCGTAAAGTCGTCTGCCACTTGACAATGGGTACGACTATTTGTTCGACGTAACGCGAGTATAATACAACTTGAGAAAAGAGAGACCAAAGATTATGTCGTCGCGGCGTCAATAGGGAGACTCGCGAGTGTCCGACTTTTGCACGGTTACAGAGCTCTTCATATATCTATATATATATATATTTATTCACAGAGCTATAAATGTTGTATGTATACTCAGCTTGAAATTCATTGAACTAAACGATCGATTATTCTACGCCTGTACGATTTTAAATTGCACGCCACCAGTTCAGAGCAGAAAACTATTTTCTCCTCTAAACTCTCTAACGTGTATAAAACCACATTTGAAAAATAAAAACCGAAATAAATCACACGTTCAACAAAAAAAAATTTCTTCCAAATATGTCGCGGATTTGTAAACGACTTTTTTCTTTGAATCCGTTTCTTTTAGCATTGCTTTTGCTCCGTGGGAACGAAAACATTCGTATTTCTTGAATTTCTACGTAACTGCGTAGTAGATGACGAATCCTTCGTTAAAATATTACATATATACATATAGAAGAACTGTAGAAGAAATCACAGTCAATGTGTACATATATATATACAGGGTGTCCCAAAACTAGCACGCCAGAGTGACACGGGAGTTAGATTGGCTCCGGACTTATCAAAATAAACAAATATGACCTCGGTAAAAGTCTCATGGTTTTCGAGAAAAAGTGCCTTGGTTTGATTTCTCGGAAAATCGCTACCTGGTACTTGTTATTCCGCTACCATTGCTATGAAAGTCCAAATCGTAAGCAAATCAAAGTGCAAACTCACACGAAATCCTAAAGTGGTCAGAAACACAAACGAAAAACAGTGACATAACGAGAATAACGATTTTCCGAGTAATCAAAAAAGACGATTTTTCGGAAAATCGCTATTCTCGTTATGTCACTGTTTTTCGTTTGTGTTTCTGACCACTTTAGGATTTCGTGTGAATTTGCACTTTGATTTGCTTACGATTTGGACTTTCGTAGCAATGGTAGCGGAATAACAAGTACCAGGTAGCGATTTTCCGAGAAATCAAACCAAGACGCTTTTTCTCGAAAACCATGAGACTTTTACCGAGGTCATATTTGTTTATTTTGATAGGTCCGGAGCCAATTTAACTCCCGTGGCAGTCTGGCGTGCTAGTTTTGGGACAGCCTGTATATACATAACATACGAAAATTCACGATGAATTCTCCGTCCTCTCTTGACTCCAGAATGAATGTATACTTTTCAACGATTTATAACGTAATTCAGAGACAACGCGTTGTGGGTGCGGTGATTGAACATTTTTTTTTTTTTCGTTGACGCGGGTTTTTTTTTGTTGCTACAAGCAGGGTCGTTCAGTTTTTATTAATCGGTATAAAATATAAAATATTCAGTGTATATAACCACGACCTCAAATGTATTTGAGTTCATGTCGTCAACGAGAATAACGATCGATATTCCATTAATCGATCGCGTTAATAGAATATACATGCACTTGGCCAGATGCATGTCTACATGCAGTTAGGACTATATGCCCGTCTACGCAGTGAAAAGTGTTACGACTTCGCACAGTAGTAGTTCGAGGTTTACGTGACAAAAGTTTATCGGCGAGTTGGCCATGATACTCGTTGTTTAAGCTTATAGATACAGTTCAAAAATTTAAATCTCCTTAAAAGAGAAACGAGTGATTTAATATCGACGAAATTTCTATGAACGAAGGAAACGTGGGGGCTCTGCTTGTGTGCAAAAGCAGAGCCCGCTCGGTCAAGCAGTTTAGAAGTTACGCAAGTTTGAATTTTTCAGCCTTGTCACACCTACACGCGCACATGCACACATTCGTCCGGATATTTTTTTTAACGAGGTTTTCAAACTTTTTAAAATGCTATAAAATGTACGAGATTATCGTACCAAAGTGCAATAATAATCCTTGACGCGAGGAAGGCAAAATATTAAATATAATAAAATATATTTGTTGCTCGCAATTTTCCTCGTTTCTTCTAGTCGTATCAACGACGTCCAATCCGTTCCTGTCGACGGTACCATACAGATGAGTATATTAAGAAAAAAAAGAAAAAAAACCCGAGAGGTAGAAAACTTTTTTAAAAAACGAAAAGAGAAAAAAAACGATTGCATGATAACGAACAATAATTCAGTAGGAGGAAGGAAGTTTCGATGATTTTCGTGAAAGCGAAGCTGACAGGCACGTGCCCCACCTTGTGTTATACAATTTAATAATAATACTCGGAATGGCTCGGGGGAGAGTCTGACGAATTGCATTGCTATAAATAGATTCCGACGTAACTCATTTACGGAGAAATAATTTTAAGGGGGGAAATAGGGTTAGGACAGCGTTTTGTCAATGATTTTCATGAATTTTTGTATAGTATAAAAAATGAATATAATTTATTGAAACTTAGAGAATATTTTATACATATATTTAAGTATATACTATAAAATTTTTATACAAATATTTAATTATATACTATAAAATTTTTACACATATATTTAAGTATATACTATAAAATATTAGCGACCCCATATTTCTGGTCACAATCAGACTCAGCATTTTGCGTACATTCTGGAAGCCGCAATTTTCATCTGAAATCAAACGAGGTTGGAATTTACTTTTATTATATGTCTCTCTTCTATATGAACCTAAATGGTATCAAAAAAATAGAAAATTGAATTTTTTACAGGGGTCAAAACAAAAAAGCATGATTTTTTGCCATTTTTTACAACTTTATTGGCAAAAAAAAAATTATTTTAAATAATGATAATTTTCCGATTTTAGGTTCATATAGAGCGCAATACTATGAAGAAAGTAACTGCCAATTTTCAAAACGATTGGTTGAAAACTTTTCAAACTAGCGTGTACGCAAGTTTAAAAAAAGTCGTTTTCAGAAAAACGCGTTTGAAAAAATAGTACCAAGAAAAACAAGCAATATGGGGTCACTAATATCTTCGGTGTTTTTCAAGAAAATTCTTCAAAAAATTCTTCAAAATTTTATAGTATATACTTAAGTATATGTATAAAATATTCTCAAAGTTTCAATAAATTATATTCATTTTTTATACTATAAAAAAATTCATGAAAATCATTGAGAAAACGCTGTCCTAACCCTATTTCCCGCCTTAATGGCTTATAACAATTGAACGGGACGGAATTTTGATTTTTAATTTTGGGAACATATTTTTCAATAGTTTTACTAACAATTTATGAAACAAAAAAAAATCGATTTTTTCAACCGTCTAACCCTATTTCCCCCCTTAAATAACGATGTAACAAAACAACCAAAAAATAATGTCAAAAAGCCAAAGAACTGCTAATAGATTAAAGTGAATTTAAATAATTATTGCCAATACATTTTCCATTAATCAATGACAATTGTAATGTCATAAAAATAATTACAAGAATTGTAATGAGTAAACGAGGAGAAATCCTTTCTTTTTTCGATTTTACGAAAAGTATCTTTCGTACCCTAATGGAAATGTGCAAAACAATTTGTTCATTTTTTTTCATTCATAACATTATAATTAGATTACTACTAGCAAACAAATTCGAAAAGCAATTATCACAATCGCAAGCAGCTATGTAAAATAATTTCGCACTGTAATTTTCATTCTTCGATTTCTTATCTCGGTTCGTGCCACTGTGATCTATAATAGTCTCATGAAAATTCTTGACGATGATAAATATATAGTGTTGAGAAGATAATTTGGCAGTGCTAACGCCCGTTAATTGTACATCTGGATTTTATCTTCCTACGTGTAAGTAAATTTGTACATATACGTATATGAATCGGACGAGAATGTTCCGAGCTAGGTTTGCGGTGTGGTATGAGCTTCGCGGGCGGGAATGCAAGATCGCCGGATGCGTCAGTGCGTTAAGCCGCAATCGCGGTACGGCCACAGATCGCGCGCGTACACGTATGTGTAAGTTTCGTACAGTACATTTGTCGATTGTTGAGAAAATGAATGGACGCAACTCGAACGATTTAACGGGTAAAATAATACGATTCAAGCCCTTTTGATACTTACTAATGATATACAGATATATTCATATATATATATATATATATATATATGGATCTATAAATATATCTGTATATATGCAACGTTGGTTCGGGAGCATTGCTGTATCCGGCATTCCAGGAGAAGTGGTAAGCGTGGAATGAGCTAGTGCATGCAACTGACGTTTGAAAATGGGTAGTTTCGCCCCGCGGGAGTTCGGGTAGGTAATACCCGCTATTCGGCAAAATATGTAGCACATCGTGAAACATTTTCTATATAGTTACAGCGAGAGGGATAAAAGTAGAGATAGAGAGAGAGAGAGTTCTATGCGCATCGATGACGATGTTGGGAAGGTGCGCGCAAATGCTATAAACATAATATATAAACTCCCCTCGATCTCATTGTCTCGTTGCTGGAAAGTGTTATATACATATCGTTGCATCAGAGACTCTCGTCTCGTGTTTGTATAATTATATACAACTTTCACAATTTTTTATTATTATCATTAATTATTAGAGATTGTATTAAAAAAATGAAAGTATAACGAGGATAAACATGAATTTTGGAGGAAATTATTTGAGGAACTCTTTTGTCATAAATATTTAATAGTGAAAAAAACTTCACGATAGATTGACATTCTTCAATGATTTCTGAAATTCGTTTATAATTGATCTTTTTTCATCTGCAATTTATCGTTTAAGTTTTGTGAATTGTATCGTCATAATGAAAAGTTGACAGAGTCAAGCTAAACTAGGAAACTCGATGGCTTTTCATCCTCATTATATTATTAACTAGCTGTGCCACGTAGTTTCACCCTAGTTAAATTTCTGTCCCACGACTCAGCGTGCCGTCGTCGCGCGTTAAGGGGGGAAATAGGGTTAGACGGTTCAAAAAATCGATTTTTTTTAAATTTCATAACTTGTTAGTAAAACTATTAAAAAATATGTTCCCAAAATTATAAATGACATTTCCGACTCGTTCTATTGTTATAAGCCATTAAGGGGGGAAATAGGGTTAGGACAGCGTTTTCTCAATGATTTTCATGAATTTTTTTATAGTATAAAAAATGAATATAATTTATTGAAACTTTGAGAATATTTTATACATATATTTAAGTATATACTATAAAATTTTTGAAGAATTTCCTTGAAAAACACCGAAAAAATGTATGACTGCTTTGACTTTGTTTTTCTTGGTACTATTTTTTCAAACGCGTTTTTCTGAAAACGACTTTTTTTGAACTTGCGTACACGCTAGTTTGAAAAGTTTTCAACCAATCGTTTTGAAAATTGGCAGTTACTTTCTTGATAGTATTGCGCTCTATATGAACCTAAAATCGGAATATTATCATTATTTAAAATAATTTTGTTTTTGCAAATAAAGTTGTAAAAAATGGCAAAAAATCATGCTTTTTTGTTTTGACCCCTGTAAAAAATTCAATTTTATATATTTTTGATAGCATTTAGGTTCATATAGAAGAGAGACATATAATAAAAGTAAATTCCAACCTCGTTTCATTTCAGATGAAAATTACGGCTTCGAGAATGTACGCAAAATGCTGAGTCTGATTGTGACCTGTAATATGGGGTCGCTAATATCGTCGGTGTTTTTCAAGGAAATTCTTCAAAAATTTTATAGTATATACTTAAATATATGTATAAAATATTCTCAAAGTTTCAATAAATTATATTCATTTTTTATGCTATAAAAAAATTCATGAAAATCATTGAGAAAACGCTGTCCTAACCCTATTTCCCCCCTTAAGGTCATATCATAAAGTTATATGACGTAAAGCCTTCCCGAATAAACGAGCTATCTAGTGCAAAAATAATTTTTTAAATCGGATAAGTATTTCGCGAGATTAGCGCGTTCAAACAAACAAACTCTCCAGCTTTATTATAGTATAGTATAGATATAGTCGTATAATAGTAAGATAGTAAGATTATGGTCATACCATGAAGTTATATAGCCTAGATCCTTCCTGAAGAAACGGGCTATCTAATGCAAAAATAATTTTTTAAATCGAATTAGTATTTCCGGAGATCAGAGCGTTCGAACAAACAAACTTTCCAGCTTTATTATAGTAGTAAGATAAATCAATCGACTTTCCATAGAATTTATTGCTATTTGATATAAATTTTGTGAATTCCAGTTGTGATGAAAAAATATTTTTTAAAGATTTAAGATAATCTTGAGATTTTGAAGTGAGAAAACAAGCGGCAATCTTTTCGCCTTTATCAAAATACAGAGAATCTGCATATATGCGAATAAAAAAAATGTATATATATATGTGTATTGGATATGGCATATGTGTCTCTTTGAAGCTGAAACGGGTTTGCTCTTCGTATACGAATCGTGACTCGATGGAAATGCACACGGTATATATTCGTGTCCTATGAAAAAAAGTTACGACGGGTATGAATGAGCCAGAGGGTTGATCTTTCTCCCTTTTGTGCATATATATTATGCAGAATCCATGACATGTACAGTCCGTACAAAGACGCAAAAAAATGTCTTGGGATCGTGAGAAATGGAAAAGAAAATAAAACGAATTTTTCCTCTTTCGAAACTACGGTTATCTCATTTTTTGTTGTTGTACGGAATATGTTTGCTTTTCATTACGTCTTTTTGTAGTGTAATCCGGTGGAATTTCGCGGTATGATACTCGAAAGATCATATCCCGTACTAAAAACGTTATTATTACACTGTGTACATGTACACATATCGGAAATGTACACAAACATCGTTGCGCTCTCGAAGCAGCGAATTATTTACCTTCTGTGTACAAGTACAAATTGAAAATAGCATATGAGAACGAGAGATATGGAGAAATACTGTAACAACAACAACAAAAAAGTGACTATACGTATAGCTCCTTGTATACCGTTATGGCAGCGCGAATATCTGAAAGTATGCGGTTGTTTGTGTATACACATGCAGTAAATGTACGAAAGGTGGCGGTACAGTTATTGGCAGATTCTTTAGTAAATCTGCTCGAATAAAAAGGGGATACAGAGCAGACATGTGAAAAAAACTAATTTTCTATTAGATACGTCGCAAAAATTTCAGTCTTTTAATAAACTTTAATTGCAGTATTTTTAATCATTTTTTTTTAAATTCATATTCTTGTGTGTTCTAGACTTATACCCTTGCGGGTTTTTACTGGTGACCTTTTCCAAGTATCCCTCCTTCCACTCCCTACCCACGCGATGCTAAGCTAACCTCATTTTCCATAGCGTCCGAAGCTGTTTACCCGTGTCAACGAGGAAACTGCGGAAAATCCGTGCCGATACACACGGCTTTTTTTTTACCGAGTTTCAGTTGTGTTTAACATCTAGAAACTCCGGGAAAAACTGCTTCCCGCTCGGTAGTCGGCGTGCAAGCCAGTTCATGGCTAAGCGATCACCCATCCCAGTACTAAACGCGGCCAATACTTATTAACGGGGGGGGGGGGTTAATTCGGTGAAAAAAAAGCATATTTTCAAGAATTTTTTTAGACGATAAAGGTAATGCTGGTTTATTTATTTACTCTTCATATAATAATACAACATCTGAACTATATTTTCCTAAATTTTCATTGCAAATTATTGTTAAATATGCCGTTGGCAGCAAATTTCCGCAAGCGCCTCGACTAAAAATTGTTTTGCGGTGTACGCTATAACTCGTCACTGGATCGTCCGAAACAAAAAAAATCAAAATGCATTAAGGTGAGATGTTTCTCGAGGTAACGCTGTCGAGTTTTTTTTTTATCGATTTTTTCATTTTTGGTAGCACTTGGAAGTCAAAAACGCGATTTTCGCTAAAAAAATCGGCAAATTTGTTATTGTAAAATACAAAATAATTATAAAAAAAAAAATCTCGGCAGCGTTACCTGGTGATTTGTGTGTAGATATAGTGTACACAATTTCAAAAGAATCGGTGCATTAGATTTTGAGTTAAAGCGTACACCAACTTCAAAAATGACAAGTTTCAGAAAAACGCTTTAGGTTTGCACACTAGAAAACCGGTCTGGAGCAACGGACGTTCAAATGCTCATAACTCCGTTAATTTTGCTCCGATCGACTTGAAATTATGGCACAATATTCTTCAGATGTTATACATTCATTTAAAAAATTAAAAAATGCAATAAAAAAGGTTTACATAACTTACCCCGCCCTTAACATGGGAGTTCGCTGAACCCGAGCACCGACCACGCGGTTAGTGCTGTCGGTGACATTTTTAATCGACATTTAACACTAAATTCCAATGGTACTCATAAATTTACTTACGAACAATGATATTCGAAAAAATTCAACAATTCCCAGGCCGTTGTTTAAAGGTTCACATAGTCCTGAATTTAAAAAAAAATCGATTTTTTTACAGATTTTTATTCTCTATACTTTTAATAATTGAAAAAAAAACTTTTAAGAAAATTCCACTCCGTTACAGACTTCTAGCAATAAATGCGACCGGACATCGGAACATCGTTGTAGGCTACCAGAAACTTTAAACGCGTTTTTCTCGAAACTATGTTTTTAGGCAGTGTCGACCCGATAACTCAGTCAATTTTTAATATTTTTTAACTTTTTTTTGTTTTTAATCTTGACAATTATATTCTCTATAGTCTGACGAGAGGTTTTTTCAAACTGCATGGTTGGACAATTTTTTATAAATTATTAAACATTATTTTTTTTAAATTTGCATACTGAAGTTCGAAACACTGTAATTTCTTTATTAAAAAAAAAAAACAAAATTCTCTCCGTCAGACTATTACTACTGCATTATTTTACTAGATTCTTTTCATTTTTGCAGATTGGATAATTTTTTATGAAGTTATGATGTCGACAAGGAGGCACCATGATTTTCATCAGTAGTCCATCTATACCCGTAAAAAATACTGTTAATATTGGTAAAAAATTTTTTTAATTTTTTTGCCTATTGTTAAAAAGTTAATAAAAATGTGAAATCAACAATTTAATTTTTTTTTCACCACTTAATCTTTATAACAATTTTTCTAATTTACTCGGTTTCCAGCGCGCGCGGCGGTACGTGACCCTTTTAAGTTGCCAATAATTTTATAATTTGACGTTTATTTATGTACACTCCTTATATATTGTTTATTGATACATTCATGTGAATAGTACGTCAATGCGAAACGTACTCGGACGGTACACTCACCTACAACGCACTCGCGTACACGTAACACATAGCGCATCGCAAATGCGTGCATGTAACGTGAAAAAAAAAAACGTCTGACGTAAGCACGATACATAGCGGTTTGCAACGCTGTTGGGAACTATTTATTCACTGTATCCAACGGAATGCAACGTGCAAGATGGATAATCAGCGTCCAGCGAGACGTAACGAAGGCATAAGAGAAACAAAAAAATACGGCGCGGAAGAAAACAAGAGGAGGGAACAGCACTATTCCTCTTCGCGGTATTAATCACACAGGAAGGTGGAAGGCATTGGCAATACAGGTTTGAGCAATACGTGCCCGGAGCAGGGCAGTGGGGAGTCTCTTGGGACAATTCAGCATCCATCGTCCGTTGCCTCGAATTTAATAAAAATGATGAAAAAAATTAATTGCCTGAGCATTTCAACAAAAAAATCGTTGAAGGCACAATTTTTTTTGTAATCAACGGATTAAATTTCGTTGTTTTGTCCTGTGTACAAAGGACTCGTCGAGTGAAAAAAATCCGGAAGAACAAAATGTTTCGCGAATTAGAAAGCTCGTCAATGGGAGAATATAAATGAATTTTGTATTGATTTTGCAATTTTTTCATCGCTCAATTAACTCTCAATAATTATTGAGAGTACACTGCACTGTATTGTTATATTTAATGGCTGCAATGTACAGAATTGTCGATGGTACCGAGGTAGATATTTTTTGAAATGTTTACCCTTTGTCGTCGAAAAAAAAATACCGTATTATTTCATCGCAATTCGACGTAATGCTTCTAATAAAGTTTTTTTTTAGATGACGACTGAAAAATGTGAAATTTGTTTCTACAGACATGTTCGTCGTGCGAGAGTATGGAATATTACCGGTTTTTCTTTTTCACGATGATTATTCGCTATAGATTTCGTTGTTGATATCGGAGAAAAATGTTCTGCCTGACCGCAGTCCCTTCTGAATAAATTGCGGGGGACGAGAGGGCACAGGCTCGATTCAAATGCATTGAATCGTGAAAACGGTGCGTTACCTATTTCTGTTTATTCCCCTCAACGCAATGTTTTTGCTCGTGGCTTACAAGTGTACGACTATAATACACCAACGTATATATATATATAGAGCGATCGGATCGATCTCTTTGGCTCGTCGGTGAGCCCTCACCGCGGCAAATATTTCCGCGCTTCCTCCTTCTCAATTCCCAATTTTTTCTTCTCTCTCCTCTCCCGTCATAATCTTTCTTCTCGTCCGCACTCCCGTACCACTCTACTTTTATTTTTCTCATTTCCTGCTCGCCGCGAGGGAATCCCGACCCGATTTTTTTTTGCACATACCGCGGAACGTGCGCGCCGTTTCGTCAGCGCGAAATACACCGTTCGGCAACATTTTTCTTTTGCTGATTTTTTCACGACAACAAAACCAAATGTTCGATAAGTTTAAATAGTCGAAAATTGATAAAAGGATAATGACTTATTGTCAGAAGCGATTTTGGTTTGTCAATGACATTTATGTGGTAAAAATCGAGCGTTATTTTATTGAAAATTGGAGTAAGCGTTTCTCAATTCGATTCGGGATCAAGGTAGTTAGAAAAAATTACCGATTTATTGTCGATTCAATTTCTTTGATGTTACGTTCCTGCAAGCATTTCGCACGTTCCATTTATATTACTTACGAGCTGTGCCCCGCGTTTTCACCCGCTTTAAATTTTCGTCTCCCGATTTAACAGGTCGCCGCCGTTCCTTGGTCCTATAGCATAAAGTTATATAACGTAAAGCCTTCCTGAATAAATGGGCTATCTAATGCAGAAAGAATTTTCCAAATCGGATAAGGATTTGCTGAGATTAGCGCGTTCGAACAAACATACAAACAACATCTCCAGTTTTATTATAGTAATTAAGAAGTAAGATTAGGGTCATAACATAAAGTTATATAGCGTAAAACCTTTCTGGATAAGCGGGCTATCTAATGCAAACAAGAGATTTCAAAATCGGATTAGTATTTTCTGAGATTAGCGCGTTTGAACAAACATACAAACAAACTCTCCAGCTTTATTGTATAGTAAGATTAACAGTGCTATAGAGCTATACTGTTTATAACTATATGCTTAGTCGAGTATGGTGAAAAATTATGAAAAATATATAGTCTTGTGCCCTCAGCCGGGTCCGCTTGCAAAGGGAAACGTGCTCGTGGCAAAAAGAAAAACGAAAGAAACTTGGGGAAAAATGGAAAAAAAACCCGTTTTGCGATCTCTTTCTCCCTCTCTCTCTCTCTTCCTCGAAGAGTTTATAATGATGGATAATTGCGTGAAATAACTGTTGAACCGGTGTGGTAGGAAATCTCACATTGAACGAGATCTTCTTCGGATCTGACCGTATACGGATATCAACGATAGACTCTCGTGTACCTTCGTCGATGACGATAAACATTCGGTACAGAGCCACGCTGGATATTCTATGATGATGTTGCACGTTCCAACCTATCTGTTTTCATCATCGATTTCAATTGTTCACTATACACCGGTGTGGCCAACAATAATTTCCAAAACGGATTAATTGTTGTTCCAATGATATATCGACGAGGTAACGAGCGATAAATAATTTACAAATATTTATAACAACGATATCTATAAGGCATTTGCCGTCAACCATTTTTTTCTGCCATTATTTGACAATTTGTAGTCACACCTGACAATATTTTATGTGTATTATAAAAAATTCTATCTACACATTTGTGGACTTAATTTTTTTGCATGCGTTTTACATATCTTGGAAATAGTGTCATGCAAAAAAGTGCCGATACGAAAAGAAATAATCAGTTTTTGTTTTGATTTTTTAATACAGTTTTAAGTTACAATATTGAAATTAATTGAGCTCGAGGAGATTATATATTTCGATTTCTTTGAATGGACCTACCGATCTCACCTAATGAATCAGTTAATCGTCTCGTGATTAATAAAAATTAAATGCTCATTCACGATCTTTAAAAAATTTTAATATAAAAACAATTAAATTTACAAATTGTTCACTATATAATACCACTATAATCGATAATCTGTAAATTATTCGAGGATGAAAGATATGAATAAATTAATGACGTTGAGAAAAAAAGGCAAAAACAAAACTTCACGTCCCTTATGAGGGTTAATCGAAACTGTGTATTTACATTTTTTTAAACGGACCTACCCATCGATCTCAATTCATTAAACGAATCAATTAATCGTCGCGTGATTAATAAAATTTAAATGGTCATTCATGATCTTTAAAAAATTGAAATATAAAAACAATTAAATTTACAAATTTTTCACTATATAATACCACTATAATCGATAATCTGTAAATTATTCGAGGATGAAAGATATGAATAAATTAATGACGTTGAGAAAAAAAGGCAAATATCAATTATTAATTATGTGTTAAAATAACAGATGTAACAGATTGATTACACATAACGAATCGATAATCAATTAATCATTTATTGATTGAATAACAACGATTACGTTATGTAAAACCGAAACTTCACGTCCCTTGTGAAAGTTAACCGAAACTATGTATTTCAATTTTAATAAATGGACCTACCACTCTATCCCAATTAATTAAATGAATCAATTAATCGTCTCGTGATTAATAAAAATTAAATTTTCATTCATAATCTTTAAAAAATTGAAATATAAAAACAATTAAATTTACAAACTGTATAATACCACTATAATCGATAATCTGTAAATTATTCGAGGATGAAAGATATGAATAAATTAATGACGTTGAGAAAAAAAAGGTAAATATCAATTATTAATTATGTGGTGAAATAATCGATGTAACAGATTGATTACACATAACGAATGGATAATCAATTAATCATTTATCGATCGAATAATAATGATTACGTTATGTAAAAATAAAACTGCAAGTCCCTTAAAAGGGTTAATCGAAACACGGTGTTCCTAGAACACTGGACAATCACGTGTACGATTGAAAGAAAAAAAAAAACAACTCGTTCCTCGCGCTTCATTATTGCACAAGAATTTATCCACAGGACGGATAATAAAATCGATGCACACCACCGTTGCCCAATTTTCACGTTATCGCGCACACATAAAGCGACCTTTCACTTCCGCAAACACCTGAATGATATTATCACGATGAAATTTTTATCATCACACGCGTTATCATCTAATAATATAATTCGACGAATTCATCCCTTATTATTTTTCATCACGACAATGATCAACCTAATGTGAAATTTCACGAGCAAAATAAAATGAACAAATTTTCGAAAATTCATCATCGTTCTCTCAATTTGCTTTCTTACTGACAGCAAGTTTTTTTTTCACGTCCAAGGCTTTCTGATAAAACTGTCGGCAAGTGTCTTGAAGGCAAAAGGGCAATATAGCTGATGCCGGCTGCTTCGAACGCTTAGATATCGATCGCTTCGAGCGTGCATAATTTTTCTTTCCGATTTTACAAAATTATTAGCCCGTCAGCCATGACGAAAATCAATTGTTGGAATTTTATTGTATTTTTATTTAAAAAAGAAAAATGTTAATATCATTAAAGTACTCACACGATGGTGCCTTCTGTACAGGGAGCATCGCATAACACGCCGTGTGTCCCACGAGATCCGAAAATACACGAGCCCCGAAGCATTCACTCACGGGGGATTGACATCGACTTGAGTTCGGGCATCTGTCACGAGATACTTCCAGGCAGGTATTGCCTAATGAGAAAAAATTAAATTAAAAATCACCAAATGTCAACGAAAGAAAGTAAAAAAGAACGAAAAAAAAACAAACAAATATAATGAAAAAGAAAGAAGAGGGGAGAAAGTGACACCGCGGAAATCGTTCGAGCTTTTCAGATTGTGTGCGAACAAGGGGCGAACTTCATCGCGACGCAGCGAGAGGCGCAATCCCTCTGTCGCATCGAACGGCCTGCACTGGGTGCGAGGAAACGCGTCCACTCACCCTGGAGCCCTCATATAACGTATATATCGACGGTCGACACATAAAAGGTCACAAGTCACATAAATTTGCGCGTTAATTCGTGTCGGTTACGCCTATTTTTATATTACCGGTCGATATATGTATATACTTACCACGTAAATACATATATACATGGGTGGGGTGTACGAAAACCACCCCTGAGCGACTCCACCCTCGGCAAGTGAACGTTCGCTACTGCCATCGTTTGGGGAGTCAGAGAAATCTTCTCGCAAGAATACATATGTGGGAAAATAATCGATTACAGTGTCTTGGGCAAAATACGATTCGCTGCAGTACCATGGAAACACGGTAGGGCGTGATTCTTTCCTGGGATAAGAAAATCGCATTACCGTGACGGAAAAATGTCGAGGTCGCTTTTTTCGACAGGAAAATAGGTATTCTTGTTCATTGGCGCGCTAGATTCGTTCGACGAAAAACCGCTGAACCGTCGACGACTATCGTTTACTACTCTATCGACTGATGTAACGTCAAATCTGTCAATAAATTATTTATCGACATTATTTATAGACTTTTTAAATAAGTTATTCATTGATTCCAATGAATTGACGAATTGAAATGTGTTGGAATAATGATTAACAACTGGGGTGGATTATCGACCGAAACGAACAAATTTACACAATGTTTGAATTGTCGTTAGAAATGTAGAGACAGAAAATATCATGGTTTTCGAGGGCCAACTAGCACAATTTGTGAATCACTTGGGAATATTATCCGGAGACACTCACCTTTGAAACAATTCAATTAGGTCTCCTGTTTAAGAAATTGAATTTTCCCCAAGCTGATATTTGGTCACTGTAGTAAATATATCTTGAAGTAATTTTTATTCCCATAAACTCGATTGGAATGGAACAGGTTTCGGATAATTGACGTAGTATATCGTTGCATTAACGTGGACAAAGATTTTGAAGTACAGAACTCGACATCTTTAGAAAGTCCACCGTAGCGTTTATGAGCGGTTATAGAATAGAGATATTTGGTTGTATCATATAAAATGCGGCGCGATCGTCGATCGCGCATCACATAATTTATTAAGGTATACAGCTTTATAGATTAATAAAATACGTGATGCACAACCCGAGGCTATACGGATTGTATAAGAACGTTGATATTATCCGATGTTTCTTTAAATAATAAACGTGTTGCAAACTGCGCATAGACGGAAGATTCTTCATAATGGAAGGGGAATATCTCACCGCGAATGCAAACCACGAACGGTACTTCCGTGTTTTGTCGGTTGCAGTCAATTCTTAAATATCAGCTACTCATGCTCTAACTAAGAAACTACAAGAAAAACGAGACAATATGAGACACAGAAATTTTATCGATTATTCGTGGTTTAATATACTTTTGTTGCAAGCATGCGGCGCATTGCCCCTTCAATCGCGAAACATTTTTGTAAAGTCATTTTTCATCGTTACTCCTCTGGTAGCGGCCAGCTTCTTGTTTTTGCCGGCTTTCTATTCATTGATGTTTCACGGTAATCGATTATCGGCAGAAAAAAAATTGGATATACTGAGCACCGCATTAACTAGTCTCCTATTGATGATAGAAGGCAAACAAATGATTAAGATTAAAGCATCAGTGTTGTGATCATTATTATTATTATCATCACTGTCATCATCGCAAACATCATTATTAATATTAATATTAGGGGTGAGCGGGGTATTATTTAAAATTCGTCCGAGTGCTTTAGTGAAAATGCACCGATTAGCCCCCGTTTCGATCAGAATCGTATCCATCAACATTATGCATGTGACAAGTCAATTAACCAAAATTATGTGTTAGATACGTGTGAGATTTGGATACAATACTTGGTTTTGCTTTCTTATGGAGAACATTTTTGATCGTGAATATAAAATCCAATTTTCCAATGCCAATGAATTCTAAATCTCGTTAGGAAAAACATCCAAACATGTGGGTGTATGTCAATATCTATAACTCACGAACGGCGTTAGCTACAGTGCTGAAATTCTGCAATCAAGTTGAGCAGTACGACCTTTCTATTCCTCATGGAAATGGGAGGACTTTGAGCGTTCTGTGAATTTTCAAGCAAGCAATTTTTGGATTTTTAACTTGCAACTTCAAATAACAATGGTCCCTATTGTCACACTAACACCTCTTATTTATAATTAACGTATCTTATCGACATTATGTGCAATGTTGGTGCCTATTAAAGGGCATGAATAACATTGTAGCAGTTATTTTGGTAACCAATCGCGAGAAGCTCTACCGGCTCACAAAGAGCTGCTCGGACCTCTGGCGTTGGGTCAAGTCCGAAGAGGACTCGACGGTGGTCAAGGGATACGCGATCCGTGCACTCTACTTGACTTATGGTTTTGCGTCCGGTTGTTTCATCACTGTTTTGGCGATTCTAATTGAACCTTTATTCACGAGTTTTGTCTTCGACGGGAACGGCACTGTTTTGATCAGCAAAGACCTACCCTACAGCGCCGGTGTATTTCACGAAAACGTCCAACACTATTACATCTGGCATATACTTCAAGTACCCAGTGCTTGCGGCACTGGCATAGCGGCCGTCGCGGTTAACACGGCAGTGGCTTTCTACATTTTGCACGCTTGTTCACATATGAGGCTCTGTCAAGCGCTGTTTCGACGGGTTACCAATGATTTTATTCACGAACCCCTGGCAACGGCCAAGGGTGAATGGAAGTTGAAGAATAGAGACTACCTCGAGGATATCGTTAGATGTGCTACATACCACCAAGAGGTCTTGAAGTGAGTATTTTCCATGCGCAATTTTTTTCGAAGGATATAGTAGATATCTATAAAGTGTCGATATTTGTTAAATGTTTATACAGATATTCCAAGGACATCGAGGACAACTTCGCCTTTGTTTTCCTTCTACAAATATTAGCGTGCATTGTGGAACTTTGTGGATTCATCTTCCGTATTATTGTCGTACGTTAATTGCAAAATACAATGAAAGTAATTCGTGACTCGAGCAGAAATTATGATGGGAATTCCCGATATCCCACTGAGAGCTGGCAAAAAAAGTGAACGACATGCCTGATATTGGCTGACTATCAACTGTCTAACAATAAGTATGCGTGATGCTCTTGTAAAAGGGGTGATAAAGTGTAAACTGGTTGATACAGCTCGAGATATGTTTTCCGTTACATCGATCACGATGAGTAGGAAATGTTAATTTGAATGACGACATTTCAATTTCACATGCATATATAATATACGGTATATCCATAATTTTCGAACATAAATTATTTATCTCTGCAAACAAATTTTATTCGACTGGGCATCAATAGACTTGTCGATGGCTAATACTAGAAGAGGGTCAAGTCCAATCTTAGGCGTATTATCACCCTCGGTTCACTTCAAGCCGTCGAGCAGTTTAATAAGAGAAAAGACGAGAATAAGAAACGTCCCCCCAACCGTGCGGTTGTCTCACATGTATATGTCATCTTTATTTATATATTGCCCTCGCATCCTGATGGCCCATCTATACGCATGTTATCGATATCATTGTAGCTTCCCTCTCACCCTAATTGCATCCACAGCCACCCACTACATCACATTTGCGTTGCAGTTTCTAATTGTATGGCAACGCTAGCATCTTGTCCATCGACACGGCACGGACGATTTCCACATTTTCTATTCTGCTCGGGTGATAACCATATATCTAGTATACGACAAGTTGGATTTATAGGAGGAAGATACGGAAATTGCGCACTTTGTCGTTGCGGCCGTCCCAATATTTCAATGCTTTCTATTTTGCTGGCCACCGGACATTCTTCAGGAGGAGGTGAAAATAGTTAACCGCTATCAAACGAAAAGGGCGTTAAGCACACAACTTTACGTATTGAATCGTGTCGGTTACACGCCCTTCTGTTTTCTAATAATCAATATTTAGATATATACTTGATAGCATGAATTGAAACTCTCACTTTCAATAGAGCATGAAAGTAGCAGATGCGGCGTACGATCTACCGTGGTACGATTGGACAACGAAGGAGAGAAAAGTTGTGGCCATGATTATAGCAAGATCGCACAGACCCGCAACGATAACGGCTAAAAAATTTTCCGCAATTACGCTCGAAACATTTCATTGGGTTGGTAAAATTATTCAACACCCCTTTGCAAACAGTTGGCAACATCTTTGTTGACATCTTTTAAATTAATGGCATTGTCGCCGGTTACGCATTTTTTAGATTATGAAAACAGGCTTCTCAACGGTGACTATTTTACTAAACGTTAGGACATAAATAAAAATCGGTAAATTCAGATAGAGAAAAACGATTATTCAAAGCAATAGGACATACAATGATTATTGTCGCATCTGAACACCAAATCGGAAGCACCCGATCGACGAGCACAAAGATGGCATCGTTGGAATGAAAACCAGCATTTTACATAATATTCTAATACAGCTTGTGAATCACTTGTTAATTTTATTTGAAGACACTCACGTTTAAAAAAGCCCAATTACGTCTACTATTTAAGGCAGTTCATCTCCCACAAACTGAAATTTGGCCACTCTACCAAATATATATTACAGTTCTTAAACGAAATTGAAATACAGCAGGTTTTAGATTATTCAAGTAGCACATTGGCTTATAGAAATATGTTGAAGTTGAAGAGGGTGGCTATAGGTCTAAACTAAGGGACGACCCAACGCTAAGTTAAAAAAAAATATGTCGAAGTACAGAGATCGACATCTTTAGAGAATTTCGGTTAAAATAAGTTCGCCGCATCGTTCGTGAGCGATTATAGGGTGGAGATACCCGTGGTGTACGCAATGTTTAAGGTGAAGAAGAAAAGAATAAGTTTGTGAATGAAATAAATACTTTTTCGTCAAGTTAAATGTTGTTCAATCGTTGAACCAATGAATTCAGTTGTATACTTAATTTTGTACAATTCGAATTGAATTAAACTCACCGCCGATAAAGTTGATTTAAATCGAATGACTTGAACTTTATCGATATTTCTAGTAATTGTAAACGTAGATGGAAATTTAAGGCTATTTAGATCGGTGTATGACATTTCGGAGCGATTGTGAAGCCCGAGTCAAATTTACGATGCCCTTTGTTAGCGCGACTGTGCGCCACATGGGCATTGGGTATATTACATCAGTTGTCAACGTCGGATCAATGACTGGACGACGAATAATGTAGTAATGAAAGATTACCCGACGTTTAAACGCCGATGAGAATATAGACCACGAGAAATTTTCGTCAAGCTTCGGAAATTAATGAGCAGAATTCGTCGCCGTAAAGTAAAAAGTGAATAATATATATATTCTTCCCGGTTTTCCGCGATATTCCAATCCTAAAAGTCCAGCAGAACTCGCTTCGTCATTCCAACGTAATCTCAACGGATATAGAGTTCACGATAAAACGACGAAATTTTATTGATTATTCCCATGTCAATAGGCTTATGTTACAAGCCTGCAGTGTTAAATCACAATTGCCTGCTCAATCACGAAATTACATTATAAACTTGTTTCTCGTTCTCACAATTCTGATGCTTTTATGGTGCCGGCCACAGGACACTCTTCGGGATGAGGTAGAAAATGAAGCGAGCACCAGCAAACGAAGTAAATATTTCGTAAATATTAAATATTATTGAATAAAAAATGTTACCGCTGATAGAGCATGAAGGTAGCGAACGCGGCGTATAATCTTCCCTGATATAATTGGACGATGAGAGAGGGAAAAATCATTCGTATGATTATCGCTGAAACTCAGAGCCCCGTTACAATTACAGCGAGAAAATTCATAATTATATCACTCGGGACGTTTACATGGGTACGTTAAATTCTTCGAGTACGGATTCTTTTTTTAAGTATATTTTTTCATAGACTGCCTATACTCTGAAACTTTTTGAGGTTCTCAAGACAGCCCTTTCGATGGTCACGCTTCTACGGCAAGTTTTGAAATAATAATAAGTGTGCAATGGTATATTGTGAAATGATAATAATTGGAAGCATCAGATGCCGCATGGTAGTAACATTTACAACGAGGAAAAGTCTTTTTTTATAATTGTATTAAAAATAAAAACGTTGAGCCCCAATGATTGTGTTAAATAAATTGCGTAATGAATAACAACGAAAGGAATTGATTTTTTTGCCCGATATAAAATAAATGATAAAAAGAACCGAGTGGTCATAAGTCGCGACGATTAATTGGGGAAAATCGATTGGGAACAACAGCTATAGTGGGGCAGGACCGGGCGGACGAGAGGGCTGTAATACCAACAATATGTTTGGGTGTCAACTAGCAGTTGGTAAATCACTTGGGAATATTATCCTGAGACACTCACCATTAAAACAATCCAATTAGGTCTCCTGTTTAAGAAATTGAATTTTCCCCAAGCTGAGATTTGGTCACTGTAGCAAATATATCTTGAAGTAATTTTTATTCCCATAAACTCGATTGGAATGGAGCAGGTTTCGGATAACTGACGTAGCATATCGTTGCATTAACGTGTACAAAGATTTTGAAGTACAGAGCTCGACTTCTTTAGATATTCTCAGTTTGCACGACATACCATTAGATTAGAAATAAGTCCACCGCAGCGTTTGCGAGCGGTTATAGAATAGAGATATTCAGTTGTACTGTATACAATGCGGCGCGATCATTGACCGCGCATCACATAATTCATTAATGTTACGAAGCTTTATACATTAATAAATTACGTGATGCGCGTGTCTAACGCGAAGCGTCGTGTTAGACACCTACCGAGCCTATAGGGATTCTATAAGAACGTTTAATATTTTCCGATGTTTCTTTAAATAATAAACGTGTTGCAGACTGCGCATAGACGGAAGATTCTTCATAATGGAAGGGAAATATCTGACGACGAATGCAAACCACGAACAGTACTTTCGGGTATTGTCGGCTGCAGTCAATTCTTAAATATAAGCCGCCCATGCTCTAACTGAGGAACTACAAAAAAAACACGACAATATGACACACAGAAATTTTATTGATTATTCGTGGTTTAATATTCTTTTGTTGAAAGCCTGCGGCGCATTGCCCCTTGAATCGCGAAACGTCTTTGTAAAGTCATTTTTCGTCGCTGCTCCTGTGGTGGCGACCAGCTTCTTGATTTTGCCGGCTTTCTATTCGTTGATGTTTCACGGTAATCGATTGTCGGCAGAGAAAAAATTGGATATACTGAGCCTCGAATTAGCTGTTCTCCTAGTGACGATAGAAGGCAAACAAATGATTAAAGCATGCGTGTTGTTATCATTATTATTATTATTACTATCATCACCATCATCGTCACAAACATCATTATTAATATTATTATTAGGGGTGAGCGGGGTATTATTTAAAATTCGTCCGAGGGCTTTTGTCAAAATGCACCGATTAACCCCGGTTTCGTTCAGAATCGTATTCATCAACAATATGAACGTGACAACTCCATTACAGAAAATTATGTGTTAGATACGTGTTAGATTTGGATAAAATACTTAGTTTTGCTGTCTCATGGAGAACATTTTTGATCGTGAATTAAAGAAATGCAATTTTCCAATGCCAATGAATTCTAAATATCGTTAGAAAAAACGTCCGAACGTGTGGGGGTATGTCAATGTCTATAACTCACGAACGGCGTTGGCTACAGTACTGAAATTCTACAATCCAGTTGAGCAGTACGACCTTTTTATTCTTCATGGAAATGGGAGGACTTTGAGCATCCTGTGAATTTTCAAGCGAGCAATTTTTGGATTTTTAACTTGCAACTTCTAAAAACAACGGTCCCTATTGTCACACTAAGCTCTTTTATTTATAATTAACGTATCTTATCGATATAATGCGCAATGTTGGTTCGTATTAAAGGGCATGAATAACATTGTAGCAGTTATTTTGGTAACCAAACGCGAGAAGCTCTACCGGCTCACAAAGAGCTGCTCGGATCTCTGGCAGTGGGTCAAGTCCGAAGAGGACTCAACGGTGGTCAAGGGATACGCTATCCGTGCACTCTACCTGACATATGGTTTGGCGTTCGCTTGTTTCATCAGTCTTTTGGGGATGCTAATGGAACCTTTTTTCACGAGTTTTGTCCTCGACGGGAACGGCACTGTTTTGATCAGCAAAGACCTACCCTACAGCGCCGGTGTATTTCACGAAAACGTCCATCATTATTACGTCTGGCATATACTTCAAGTACCCAGTGCTTGTGTCGTCACCATAGCGGCCGTCGCGGTTTACACGGCAGCGTCTTTCTACATTTTGCATGCTTGTTCACATATGAGACTCTGTCAAACGCTGTTTCGACGGGTTACCAATCATTTTATTCACGAACCCTTGGCAACGGCCAAGGGTGAATGGAAGTTGAAGAGTAGAGACTGCCTCGAGGATATCGTTAGGTGCGCTACATATCACCAAGAGGTCTTGAAGTGAGTATTTTCCATGCGCAATTTTTTTCGAAGGATATAGTAGATATCTATATAGTGTCGATATTTGTTAAATGTTTATACAGATATTCCAAGGACATCGAGGACAACTTTGCCTTTGTTTTTCTTCTACAAATATTAGCGTGCATTGTGGAGCTTTGTGGATTCACCTTCCGTATTATTGTTGTACGTTATATTGCAAAATACAATGAAAGTAATTCGTGACTCGAGCAGAAATTACGATGGGAATGCCCGACATCCCACTAAGAGCTGACGAGAAAAGTGAATGACATACTTGATATTGGCTGACTGTCAACTTTCTAAGTATGGGTGATGCAGTAGTAAGGTTCGACGCGGCACTTAATCTGTTACATGCTCTTGTAATAGGGGTGATAAAGTGTACACTGGTTGATACAGCGCGAAATATGTTTTCCGTTACATCGATCACGATGAGTAGGAAACGTAAATTTGAATTACGACATTTTAATTCCACACGCATATTAATATACGATATATGCATAATTTTCGAACATAAATTGTTTTTCTCTGCAAACAAATTTTATTCGTCTGGCCATCAATACACGTATCGATGGCTAATACTAGAAGAGGGTCAAGTTCAACCTTATACGTACTTATCACCCTCGGTTAACTTCAAGCCGTCGAGCAGTTTATTAAGAAAAGAGAAGAGAATGAGAAACGACCCGCCAACCGTGCGGTTGTCTCACTTATAATTACATGTATATATCGTCTTTATTTGTATATTGGTCTCGAGTCCTGATGGCCCATCTATACGGGTGTTTCCATCGCATTTATATTTATTTGGTATCGATATCATTGTAGCTTCCCTTTCGCCCTAATTGCATCCACAGCCACCCACTGCATCACATTTGCGTTTCAGTTTCTAATTGTATGGCAACGTTAGCATCCTACCCGTCGACACGGCACGGAGGATTTTCAGATTTTTTATTCTGCTCGAGTGATAACCTCATATCTAGTATACAAGTTGGATTTATAGGAGGAAGATACGGAAATTGCGCACTTTGCCGTTGCGCTCATCCCAATATTTCAATGCTTTCTATTTTGCTGGCCACCGGACATTCTTCAGGAGGAGGTGAAAATAATTAACTCCTATCAAACAAAGACACGCGTTACACGCCCTTCTGTTTTTTAACAATCGATATTTAGATATATATACTTGATAGCGTGAATTGAAACTCTCACTTTCAATAGAGCATGAAAGTAGCAGATGCGGCGTACGATCTACCGTGGTACGATTGGACAACGAAAGAGAGAAAAGTTGTGGCCATGATTATAACAAGATCGCACAGACCCGTAACGATAACGGCTAAAAAATTCTCAGCAATTACGCTCGAAACATTTCATTGGGTTGGTAAAATTATTCAACACCTCTTTTCAAACAGTTTATATACATCTTTGTTGAAATTTTTTAAAATTAATGGCATTATCGGCGGTTACGCATTTTCTAGATTATGAAAACAGGCTTCTCAGCGGTGACTATTTTACTAAACGTTAGGACATAAATAAAAATCGGTTAATTCAGATACAGAAAAACGATTATTCAAAGCGATAGGTCATACAATGATTATTGTCGCATCTGAACATCTAACCGGAGGCACCCGATCGACGAGCACAAAGATGGCATCGTTGAAATAAAAACCATAATTTTATATAATATACTAATACACTTATGGTAATGTGTCTAAACGAAATTGAGTATATGCATAAAAATTTTACAAATTATTTTGGACTGGTTTATTTTCTAATGATACCGCGGTGCACTGCTCGTGAAAGCTCATTCAATAACGAGCACAGCTTGTGAATCACTTGGGAATTTTGTTTGAAGACACTCACCTTTAAAAAAGCCCAATTACGTCTACTATTTATGGCAGTTCATCTTCCCCAAACTGAAATTTGGCCACATTACCAAATATATATTGCAGTTCGTAAACGAGATTGAAATACAGCAGGTTTTAGATTATTCAAATAGCACATTGGCGTATAGAAATATGTTGGAGTTAAAGAGGGTGGCTATAGGTCTAAACTAAGCGGCGACCCAAACTTAAATTAAACAAAAAAATAATGTTGAAGTACAGAGATCGACATCGTTAGAGAATCTCGGATAAAATAAGTTCGCCGCAACGTTCGTGAGCGATTATAGGATGGAGATACCCGTTTGTACTGTATAAGATGCGACGCGATCGGCGGCCGCGCATCACTTAAATTAAAAAGGGTTTCCTTATCCGACGCGACCCGAGGTGTACGTAATGTTTAAGGTGCCGTTAGAAATGTAGAGCGAGAAAACCTGAAGGTTTATTCAAAGAATAGAAAAAGTTTGTAAATGAAATAAATACTTTATCGTCAAGTTAAATATCGTTCAATCGTTGAACCAATGAATTAAGTTGTATACTTAATTCAATTTTGTACAATTCGAATCTTTCTCGATATTTCTAGTAATTGTAAACGTGGATGGCAATTTAAGGCTATTTAGATCGGTATATGACATTTCGGAGCGATTGTGAAGCCCGAGTAAAATTCACGGTGCCCTTTGTTAGCACGACTATGCGCCACATGGGCATTGGGTATATTACATCAGTTGTCAACGTCGGATCAATGACTGGACGACGAATAATGTATTAATGAAAGATTACCCGACGTTTAAACGCCGACGAGAATATGGACCACGAGAAATTTTCGTCAAGCTTCGGAAATTAATGAGTGGAATTCGTCGCCGTAAAGTAAAAGGTAAATATATATATATTCTTCCCGGTTTTCCGGCGATATTCCAATCCTAAAATTCGTAATTTCAACGGATATAGAGTTCACGATGAAACGACGAAATTTCATTGATTATTCCCATTTTAATAGGCTTGCGTTACAAGCCTGCGGTGTATTGCCCGTTAAATCACGAAATTACATTATAAACTTGTTTCTCGTTCTCACGTTACTCGGATCATCGTGTTTTGCGTTCGGACAGGGTTTTTACTCGTTGACATTTCGTTGGAATAATATCACACCGTCGCAAAGATTAAACATCGTGAGCGAGTAAAATCTCTCCGTCGTTTGTGCGATAAAAGGCACAAGGAATAATAAATATTTTTTTGGAATACTGAAAAATAAGGACGATAAATTATAATTGTTAAAATAATACATTTTTATAATAAATTATGGGCGTGATTGTGTTGCAGTTTGTCTTTTGTTACCAGAGCGCGAAAGGGTCTTCAGGTTAACGGAGAATTGTGCGCGACTGTGGAGGAACATAAGGTCCGACGAAGATTCGGCAATTGTCGAGGAATACGCGAAACGAGGGCTTACTTACGGTATTGCGGGTAACTGTTTCGTTGGAACATAGTTCTGTCTTATTACACCGTTATTCACGAGCTTCGTCGTTGACGCTAATGGTACAGTTTTGATGAGTAAAAATCTACCCTACGCTGCTGGAATATTTTACGAGAACGTGAATATCTGTTATCTCTGGCACGCAATTCAAGTGCCAATGGCTTACGACAGTGTCCTCGCGATCGTCACCATTGACACGGCAATTTCATTCTACGTTTTGCACGCTTGCGCGCACATGAAATTGTACCAAAAATTCTTTCTAAAGGTAACCAAAGATTTTACTTTCGATAATGCTCCGACGATTAACGACGTTGAGTGGAACGCGAGAAGAAATACATTTTTCAAACATATCGTCAAACGTGTGGAATATCACACTGAGATCATGCAGTGAGTAATAATAGTCAATTCTACCGTTGTATAGCACGATTAATTCTGTACATGGCGTCGACAACTGTAATGTCGTATGTTAAACAGATACTCGAAAGATGTGGAAGTGATTTTTGCACCCATTATTCTTGTTCAAACGCTCCAGTGCATTACAGCGATTTGTGGCTACAGCTTTGGTGCTCTGATCGCACGTGTAGTCATAAAGTTTAATTTGCGGCAATATGTATATTACTAGTACCCAGAGATTCTCGTAGAGATTGACAGAAACCCAGATATACACTCGTATAAAATTCCCGGACAGACTCTACATAAGGGCACTCGGACTACTTTCGATAGTGCTAGTTACTTTGAGAAAAAAGCTGTCGAGCTCAATTTTTGTCTATAGGGAGACGAAACGGAAAGGCCAAGGAACGCAACTTGTGCGTTATCCGTGACAATTCAATTACTTTTATTGTGCTGGCCATCGGACACTCTTCAGGACAAGGTAGAAAATGAAGCGAGCACCAGCAAACGAAGTAAATATTTCGTAAATATTAAAAATTATTGAATAAAAAATGTTACCGCTGATAGAGCATGAAGGTAGCGAACGCGGCGTACAATCTTCCTCGGTATAATTGGACGATGAGAGAGGGAAAAATCATTCGTATGATTATTGCTAAATCTCAGAGTCTCGTTACAATAACAGCGAGAAAATTCATAATTGTATTACTCGGGACGTTTACATGGGTACGGTAAATTGTTCGAGCACTGATTGTTTTTTTTTGAGTATATTTTTTCATAGACTGCCTAGCCTCTGAAACTTTTTAAGGTTCTTTTCGATGGTCACGCTTCTACGGCAAGTTTTGAAATAATAATGAGTATGCAATGGTATATTGTGAAATGATAATAATTGGAAGCATCAGATACCGCACGGTAGTAATATTTATAATGAGGAAAAGTCTTTTTTTACAATTGTGTTAAAAATAAAAGACGTTGAGCCCCAATGATTGTGTTAAATAAATTGCGTAATGAATAACAACGAAAGGAATTGATTTTTTCGCCCGATATAAAATAAATGATAAAAATAACTAAGTGGTCATAAGCCGCGACGATTGATTGGGGGAAAATCGATTGGGATCAACAGCTATAGTGGGGCAGGACCGGGCGGACGAGAGGGCTGTAATACCAACAATATTTTCGGGTGCCAACAAGCAGTTGGTGAATCACTTGGGAATATTATCCTGAGACACTCACCATAAAAACGATCCAATTAGGTCTCCTGTTTGAGAAATTGAATTTTCCCCAAGCTGAGATTTGGTCACTTTCGCAAATATATGTTGAAGTAATTTTTATTTCCATAAACGCGATTGAAATGGAGCAGGTTTCGGACGATTGACGTAGCATATCGCTGCATTAACGTGTACAAAGATTTTGAAGTACAGAACTCGACGTCTTTGGAAAGTCTCAGTTTGCATGACATACCGAGCTCCATTAGATTAGACTTAAGTCCACCGTAGCGTTTGTGAGCGGTTATAGAATAGAGATATTTGATTGTACCATATAAAATGCGGCGCGATCATCGATTGCGCATCACATAAATTATTAATGTATAGAGCTTTATAGATTAATAAAATATGTGATGCACAACCCGAAGCTATACGGGCTGTATAAGAACGTTGATATTCTCCCATGTTTCTTTAAATAATAAACGTTTTGCAAACTGCGCATAGACGGAAGATTCTTCATAATGGAAGGGGAATATCTCACCACAAATGCAAACCACGAACATTACTTCCGTGTTTTGTCGGTTGCAGTCAATTCTTAAATATCAGCTACTCATGCTCTAACTAAGAAACTACAAGAAAAACGCGACAATATGAGACACACAAATTTTATCGATTATTCGTGGTTAAATATACTATTGTTGCAAGCCTGCGGCGCATTGCCCCTTCAATCGCGAAACATTTTTGTAAAGTCATTTTTCATCGTTACTCCTCTGGTAGCGGCCAGCTTCTTGTTTTTGCCGGCTTTCTATTCATTGATTTTTCACGGTAATCGATTGTCGGCAGAGAAAAAATTGGATATACTGAGTACCGAATTAGCTATTCTCCTAGTGATGATAGAAGGCAAAAAATGATTAAAGCATCAGTGTTGTGATTATTATTATTATTATTATTATTATCATCACCATCATCATTGCAAACATCATTATTAATATTATTATTAAGGGTGAGCGGGATATTATTTAAAATTCGTCCGAGGGCTTTTGTGAAAATGTACCGATTAGTCCCGGTTTCAATCATAATCGTATCCACCAACATCATGCATGCGACGAGTCAATTAAACAAAATGTGTTAGATACATGTTAGACTTAGATCAAATACTTGGTTTTGTTGTCTTGTAGAGGAAATTTTTTGACCGTAAAAAAAATTGAATTTTTCAATGCCAATGAATTCTAAATCTCGTTAGAAAAAACGTTCGTACATGTGGGTATGTGTCATTGTCTATAACTCACGAACGGTTCTAGTCACAGTGCTGAAATTCTGCAGTCAACATGAGCAGTGCGACCTTTTATTCCTCATAGAAATGGGGGGACTTTATGATGCTGAAGTTTGCATCGTTGGAACGCAACGAAAATAGTTTTTTAAAATTGTACTTTTTACTACTGCTCTCGCTTCTCTTGCCCATTTAGGCCCAGCTCTTTAAAAAAGACCCCAAAAAACGTTTTAACGATTTTCGTCTTCAAAAATTCAACCTTAAGGAGGATGAATGGTATAAAACAATCCATTTTCGTTGCATTCCAACGATGCAAACTTCAACATCTTGGGACTTTGAGCAGTCTGTGAATTTTCAAGCAAGCAATTTTGGAATTTTCAACTTGCAGCTTTTAAAAACAATGGTCCCTATTGTCACACTAAACCCTTGTATTTATAATTAATGTATCTTATCGATATAATGCGCAATGCTGGTTCGTATTAAAGGGCATGAATAACATTGCAGTAGTTGTTTTGATAACCAAACGTGAGGAGCTCTACCGGCTCACAAAGAGCTGCGCGAATCTCTGGCAGTGGGTCAAGTCCGAAGAGGACTCGGCGGTGGTCGAGGGTTACGCGATCCGTGCACTCTACCTGACTTACGGTTATACGCTCGGTGTTTCCATCATTATTTTGGGGTTTCTAATGGAACCTCTATTGACGAGTTTCGTCTTCGACGAGAACGGCACTGTTTTAATCAGCAAAGAACTACCCTTCAGCGCCGGTGTATTTCACGACAACGTCCATCGCTATTACATCTGGCATATACTTCAAATACCCAGTGTTTGCGACACTTCCATAGCGACCGTCGCGATTCACACGGCAGCAACTTTCTACATTCTGCACGCTTGCTCACATATGAGACTCTGTCAAACACTGTTTCGACGGGTTACCAATGATTATACTTACGAATGTCTGACAACGGCTAACGGCGAATGTGAGTTCAAGAGGAGAGACTGCTTCCAGGGTATCGTTACATGTAGTACATATCACCAAGAAATCTTGAAGTGAGTATTTTCCATGAGCAATTTTTTTGAAGGCTATAGTAGATATATCTATATGGTGTTGATGCTTGTTTATACAGATATTCCAAGAACATCGAGGACAACTTCTCCTTTATTTTCCTTCTACAAATATTAATGTGCATTATCGAGCTTTGTGGATTCATCTTCCGTGTTATTGTCGTACGTTAATTGCAAAATACAATGAAAGTAATTCCTCGTGACTCGAGCAGAAATTATGATGGGAACGCCCGATATCCCACTGAGAAGCGATGAGAAAAGTGAACGACATGCCTGATATCGGCTGATTATCAACTATCTTACAATTAGTATCGGTAATGTAGTAGGACGGTTCAACGCCGACATGCAAAAGGGGCGATAAAGTGTAAACTGGTTGATACAGCACTAGCTATGTTATCCTTTACATCGATCACGATGAATGGGAAATGTCAATCTGAATTACATTTCAATTCCATATCCATATTAATATACGGTATATGCATTATTTTCGACATAAATTGTTTTTCTCTGTAAACAAATTTTATTCGTCTGGCCATCGATACACTTATCGACGGCTAATGCACGAATAGCGTTAAGGTCAACCTTATGTGTACTCATCAACCTCGTTTCACTTCAAGCTATCAAGCAGTTTAATGACAGAAGAGAAGAGAATAACAAACGACCCGCCAACCATGTGGTTGACTCACTTATATCTAAATGTATATGTGGTCTTTATTTATATATCGACCTGACATCCTGATGCCCCATCTATACGCGTGTTTCCATCACATTCATATTTATTTGCTATCGATATCATTGTATCTCTTACCTCGCCCCAATTGCATCCACAGCCACCATTTTATAATTGTATGGCAACACCAACATCTTGCCCTCCGGCACGGCACGGAGGATTTCCACATTTTGTATTCTGCTCGGGTGATAACTATGTACCTAGTATACGACAAGTTGGATTTACAGGAGAAAGATACGGAAATTACGCACTTTGTCGTTGTGGCCGTCCCAATATTTCAATGCTTTGTATTTTGTTGGCCACCGGACCTCCTTCGAGAGGAGGTGAGAATAGTTAAATGCTAACAAGCAAAAAGGGCGTAAAGCACATAACGTGTTGAATCGTGTGGGTTACACGCCCTTCTGTTTTCTAATGTGTAATCGATATTTACATACATACTTGATAGAATCAATTGAAACTCTCAGTTTTGACAGAGCATGAATGTAGCAAATGCAGCGTACGATCTACCGTGGTACGATTGGACGACGAAAGAGGGAAAACTTGTGACCATGATTATAGCAAGATCGCAGAGACCACCAACGATAACGGCTAAAAAATTCTCAGCAATTACACTCGAAACATTTCATTGGGTTGGTAAAATTTTCTAACACCTCTTTTTAAAGAGTTTATATATACCTTTGTTGACATTTGTTTAATAATGGCATTGAGGGCGGTTACGCATTTTCTAGGTTATGAAGACAGGCTTCTCAACGGTCGCTATTTTACTAAACGTTACGACATAAATAAAAATCCGTAAATTCAGATATAGAAAAACGATTATTCAAAGCAATAGGACATACGAGCTCGTACAATGATTATTGTCGCATCTGAACACCTCATTAGGGGGCACCGATTAGCGAGCACAGAGATGGCATCAATAGAACCGAGCATTTTACATAATATTCTAGTACACTTATAATAATGTGTCTAAATAAAATTGAGTATTATTCATCAAAATTTTACAAATCTTGAAATTTGGTCACTTTACCAAATATATATTGAAGCGAGTAAACGAAATTGAAGTACAGCAGGTCTTAGATCATTCAGATAGCACATTGGCGTATAGAAATATGTTGAAGTTGAAGAGAGTGGCTATGGGTCTCCACTAAGGGACGAGCCGACACTGGGTTAAAAAAAAATATGTTAAAGTACGAAGATCGACATATGTAGAGAATATTGGTTAAAATAAGTTCTCTGCGATCGGCGGCTGCGTATCATATAAATGATTAAAAACGATTTTTTTATTCGACGGTTGGGTCGAATAAGGAAATCGTTTTTCACCCCTCGGGTTGCCGTGGTATACGTAGTGTTCAAGGTGTCGTTAGAAATGTAGAGAGAGAAAAACTCATTGATATCTATCCAGAGAAAAGAAAAAAATTGTGAATGAAACAAATACTTTTTGGTGAAGTTAAATATTGTTCAATTGTCGAACAAATGAATTAAGTTGTATACCTGATTTTGCACAATTTGAATTGAATTAAACTCACTGGCGACAAAATTGATTTAAATCGAATTACCTGATCTTTCTCTTTCTAGTAATTGGCATATATATGTTGAAGTAATTTTTATCTCCATAAACGCGATTGAAATATAACATGTTCCGGATGATGGACGTAGCATATCGCTGCGTTAACGTGTACAAAGATTTTGAAGTACAGACCTCGACATCTTTAGAGATTCTCAGTTTGCACGACATACCGAGCCCCAGTAGATTAGAAATAAGTCCAGTTGCTTCCGATTTTTTTTTATTAATGGAATTTATTAATGGATAAAAATGTATCCATTAATAAATTTAGTGATGCGCGGCCAATGATCGCGCCACCTTTTATACAGTACAGCCGAATATCTTTATTCTGTAGTCGCTTTTTATTTATTTTTTATTAATGGCATTTATTAATAAATTGTGTGATGCGCGCGTCTATCACGAAGCTTCGTGTTAGACACAATCCGAGGTTACACGGAATCTATAAGAACGGTTAATGTCCTCTGATATTTCTTTAAATAATAAACACGTTATAAACTGCGTATAGAGGAAAGATTCTTCATAATAGAAGGGGAATATCTCACCGCGAATGCAAACCACGAACAGTACTTCCGGATTTTGTCGGTTGCAGTCAATTCTTAAATATCAGCTGCTCATGCCCTAACGAAGGAACTACAAGAAAAACGTGACAATATGAGACACAGAAAATTTATCGATTATTCGTGGTTTAATATACTGTTATTGCGAGCCTGCGGCGTATTGCCCCTTGAATCACGAAACATCTTTCTAAATTCATTGTGCATTATAACACCCCTCGCAGCATCTGGCTCGTTGTTTTTACCAGCTTTTTATTCGTTGATCTTCAACGGTAATCAATTGTCGGGAGAGATAAAATTGGATATACTGAGTACCGAATTGAATGTCGTCGTAGGGATGATAGAAGGCAAAAAACGATTGTAGCATCATTGTTGTTGTTGTTTATGTTAGTCTTATTATTACCATCATCGCAAACATCATTATGAATGTTATTATTTTGTGCGAACGCACTACTATTTAAAAGTCATCCGAGGGATTTCTATTAAGGGTGAACACCACTGCGATCCCCTGTTTTTTTCACATTTTTCAAGAATTTTTTTTTGTGGGAAAAAAAAGAGATCAGGTGCTGTCATCTCGCACCTGACGCGAGAGCTTCCCCAGCGCCACCATGCGGCGTGAGAAATGTGAAAAAAATGTTTTTTGATACATTAATAAACAAGGAACAAAACCCAAAAAAAATTTTCGAATATCTCTTTTTTTTCCGACAAAAAAAAATTCTTGAAAAATCCGAAAAAAAAACAGGGGGTCACAGTGGTGTTCACCCTTAAGTCCACAGACTAACCCTGCTGTCAATTAGAATTGTATCCGTCAACATTATGCATTTGACAACTCATTGATACAAAATTTTATGATCGACTACATTTACGCGAAATACTTAGGTTTGCTTCCTCGTAGAGGAAACTTCGGGGTGGTGAAGACAAAATGTTCAATTTTCCAATTCTATTGAGTTTTAACTTTGACAAAACATCGGAAAATGCTGTTTATAAAAAAATGTCCGGGTTTGTGTGTTTGCGTGTGTGTGTCAAATGTCCATAATTCAAGAACAACTTAACTACTGCATTGTAATTCCGCAAATAAGTCTAGCCCATTACAACTTTTTCAACTTGCAACTATTTAATGGTCCCTTTGGTCACAATAAATTCTTTTATTTTTAATTAATGTGCGCTATCGATAAAGCTCGAAATGTTAGTTCATAAAGGGCGTGAATCGCATTGCAGTAGTTATATTGATGACCCAACGAGAGAAGCTCTACAGGCTGACGAAGAGTTGCTCGACGCTCTGGCAGAGCGTTAAGTCCGAAGAGGATTCGACGGTGGTCGAGGGATACGCGATCCGTGCACTCTACCTGACTTACGGTTTTGCGTTCAGCTGTTTCGTTAGTGTTTCGGGGATTCTAATCGAGCCGTTCTTCACGAGTTTCGTTATTGACTCGAACGGTACCGTTTTGTTAAGCAAAAATCTACCCTACAGTGTCGGTGTATTTCACGAGAACGTCTATCACTATTACATCTGGCATGCGCTTCAAATACCCGGCGCTTACGGCACTCTCATAGTGATCATCGCGATTGACACAGCAGTAGCTTTCTACATTCTGCACGCGTGCTCGCATATGAGACTCTGTCAAACGCTGTTTCAACGGATTACCAACGGTATTAACCGTGACAAATCTCTGAAAATGGCCAACAGCAAGTGGAAGTTGAAGAGGAGAGACTATCTCGAGGATATTGTGAGATGTACTACGTACCACCAAGAGGTCTTGAAGTGAGTATTCTCTATGTGCACATTTTTTTCGCGAGATATAATAGATATTTATATATCTGAATCTTGTCCAATCTCTATAGATATTCTAAAGACATCGAGGAAAACTTTGCCACTATTTTCCTTCTGCAAATGTTAGCGTGCATTGTAGCGGTTTGTGGACTCATCTTCCGCGTTATTGTCGTATGTTAATTGCAAAATACAATGGAAGTAATTAATCGTGACCCGGGCAGAAGTTACGTAAGGAATGCCTGACGTCCCACTAAGAGCTGACGAGAAAAAAAATAATGGCATGGCCGATAAGGAATACAGCCGGCCGGCTGTTAAGAAATTCACGATATAATATGAAGATCCGCTGGTAAATTTAATCTCTAGCATGCTATTTGCTTGAGTTTGAATTGGTTACTAGATTGTCATGCTTCCTTAACATCGATCATGATGAGTACGAGATGCCACGTTCAAATACGACATTTCGGCTCAACAAGTATTTCAGAATCATTTTTCTCGAGCCTTTGAAGTTCTTCTCAACATTTTTCAGCGTGTATAGTACAAAGACACGTTGAAAGTTCTATTTGTTAGTATTTTCAGATTTTATTATTCACCCACGTTACAGTAGCATATTTTGTCCAAGTTTATATACAGTGGGTCAAAAAAGTATTCATACACCTTCTTTTTTTGCGATAACTTTATAGACATAAGCCATACGCAAAGAAAGCCAATTTAATAGATCATTAGGTGCAGGGATAAATTGCAAATTGAGTATTTTCTCCCAGGAATAATAGAAGAATTATGCCAATAAAACGAACATTTTCGGGCAAAAAAAGTATTCATACACTTACGATTATAGTGAAAACCTAAATCATCATAGTTGTTAATTATAACTAATTTTTGGTGTGCATCCCTTTTGTATAAATTATCGCCTCGAGTCTCTTAGGCATGGATTCTACTAGCTTTTGCGTTGTTTCTTTTGCTATTTTCGTCCATTCTTCTAAAAGCACTCTTTGGAGATCGGATTTGTTTGTTATTTTTCTTTTTCTAATTTCTACATCCACCAAGTGCCATACATTTTCAATAGGATTGATGTCCGGAGATTGCAGTGGTGTATTCAATTGTTTGCGGACATTATAGAGTAACCATTCCCTCGTTTTCATGTCAGTATGTTTCGGGTCGTTATCTTGTTGGAAGTAGAAATTTCCATCCAGGCCAATTTTATCTACACTTGCTTTCAAATTGCTGCGCAACACGTCGATATACTTCTGGGCATTCATTGTACCATCTATAAAAGCCAGATTACCAACGCCATAATATCCCATACAGCCCCAAACCATGACGCTTCCTCCGCCGTGCTTCACAGTCGGTATTAAATTTTTCGGCTGGAGCTCGATATTTGGTTTCCGCCAGACGAATTTTTTTCCATCGGACCCGAAGATGTTAAACTTCGATTCATCCGAGAATACGACACGGTTCCAAAATTCTATAGATTTTTTTACGTAGGTTTTTGCGAAACCTAAACGTTATTCTCGATTTATTTTATTAATTAATGGTTTTTTGCGGGCAGTTCTGCCGTATATTTGGGCAGAATGCAAAACGTTTCGAATAGTTTGGGGACACACGCTCTTCCCCGATGTTGACGCGACATCATTCGCTAATCTGCGAGCACTTGTGAACGGTTTTTTTGTAGCCTCTGTAACAATACTCCGACGCTCTCGTACCGTTAGTATTCTCGGTCGACCGGTTCGTGGCTTATTTTCTCTGCTGTTTGTTCTTTCGTATTTTTTAATTATATATTGCACTGTTGCGAAACTTAGATTTAGTTCTTTACTAATTTTTCGATAACTTTCACCGCGTTGTCGAAGAAAAATCACTCTATCTCGCATGGATATTGATATTTCGCTTTTCTTTGCCATCATGTCTGTTCGAAGCTTGAAGATCTACTACCGCATGGAATAGGTCAAAACCATTGTGTAAACGAAGACTTGTTTACATTGTACGCAGAGGTCAGACCGTCCGTGAGTGAATATCGAGGTTTAGCAGCTCAATCGTAAGTGTACGAATACTTTTTTGGCCCGAAAATTTTCGTTTTTTTTGCATAATTATTCTATTATTCCTGGGAAAAAATTCTCCATTTGCAGTTTACGATTAAATAAAATTGGCTTTCTTTGCGTATCGCTTATGTCTATAAAGTTATCGCAAAAAAACAAGATGTATGAATACTTTTTTGACCCACTGTATACTAAATACTGGTACATGCAACAAAATGTCCTATATCGGTATATTAATATTCAAACAGAACATTTTTTGTCTGTAAAAAAATTCTGTTTGTCTGACCGTCTTGTCAATGGTCGGAGAGTATAATTGCAAGATTGTCTAATACTAGGAAAGCGTAAAATCCAACCTAATGTGCATTCATAACGGTTTATAAACTTCAACCTATTTATAAGAGGTTTGACATTTACTTTGAAAATACAAAACAATCCGCTGTAAGAAGTCCTGGGACATCCAGTTTAAGAAAAAGAAAGTTAAGAATCAAGTCTCAGCATAACCGCGCCGTTGTCTAGCTTAGGATTAGGGGTGGACGTTGTTTCTCTTTATACATATATCGACCTTTATTCGTAATATCCCACCTAGCCTTGCTTCTATCATATGCATATTTAATTGCTATCGATATTATTGGATCCCCTGCTACGCCCTTATCGCATCCACAGCTGCTAGCTGTTTTGCATTTGTGACAGATTTAAATCGCGTGGCAATGTCAGTATCTTGCTCCTCAACGTGGCGCGGGGATTTACAGATGTTGTATTCTGCTCGGGTGATAACCACGCATCTAGTGTACAGTAAGTTGCGTTTACAGGAGGAAGAGACGGAAATTGCGCACTTTGTCGTTGTGGGAGCACCGATATTTCAATGTCTTCTTTTTTGCTGGCCACCGGACATTCTTCGGACGGAGGTAAATATAATTGACTGCTAGCAAACAACAGGAACGCGACGCACATAATTTCAGGTGATAAATCGCCGTGGTTTACATCCATTTGTTTGTTAGAAATCTATATTGGGTATTTCATAACATCGAGTGTACCTGTCACTGTTGATAGAGCATGAAAGTGGCGGAGGCGGCGTACGATCTACCGTGGTACGATTGGACAATGAAAGAGAGAAAACTCGTCAGTATGATTATAGCAAGGTCGCAGAGACCTGTCAAGATAACGGCTAAAAAATTCTCAACTATTACACTCGAAACATTTTATTGGGTAGGCATAATTTTTCTGCACCTGTTTTCAAATAGTTTACATATATTTCTATTGTTCACATATTTTTTATTAATGACTCTTTGCCGTGACCCTTTTTCTAGGTTATGAAGACAGCCTTTTCGACGGTTACTATTCTGCTGAACGTCACGACATGAATAATAATCGGCAAATTCTGTCGTAGACAAACCGTTATTCAAGGAAATATCTAGTACATAAAATGATTACTGTGGCGTCCAAACACCTAATCGGGGACACCCGACCGACGAACGGAGCGATAGTATCATCGGAATAAAAACCAACATCCGAATAATATTCTAATACACTTAGATAATAAAATGTGTCTCAAGGAAATGACGTATATGAAAATGATCCGCCAATCGTTGACTCGCTTATAATTTCATTCATATCTTGGCCTCAAGTCCTGATGCCCCATCTATACGCGTGTTTCCATCAAATTCATATTTATTTGCTATCGATATCATTGTAGCTCTCCTCTCGTCCTAATTGCATCCACAGCCACCCACTGCATCACATTTGAGTTGCAGTTTCTAATTGTACGGCAACGTTAGCATCTTGCCCGTCGACACGACACGGAGGATTTGCAGATTTTGTATTCTGCTCACGTGACAACCATATATCTAGTATACAAGTTGGATTTATAGGAGGAAGATACGGAAATTGCGCACTTTGTCATTGAAGTCATCCTGATATTTCAATGCTTTCTATTTTGCTGGCCACCGGACATTCTTCAGGAGGAGGTGAAAATAGTTAACTGCTATCAAACAAAAGGGGCGTTAAACACACAACTTTACGTATTGAATCGTGTGGGTTACAGGCCCTTCTGTTTTCTAATAATCGATATTTAGGTGTATACTTGATAGCATGAATTGAAAATCTCACTTTCAATAGAGCACGAAAGTAGCTACGAAAGTGGGAAAAGTTGTGGCCATGATTATAGCAAGAACGGAGAGACCCGCAACGATAACGGCTAAAAAATTCTCAGCAATTACGCTCGAAACGTTTCATTGAGTTGGTAAAATTATTCAACACCTCTTTTCAAACAGCTTATGTACATCTTTGTTGATATTTTTTTAAATTAATGGCATCGTTGGCGGTTACCCATTTTCTAGATTATCAACACAGGCTTCTCAGCGGTGACTATTTTACTAAATTTTAGGACATAAATAAAAATCGGTAAATTCCGATATAGAAAAACGATTATTCAAAGCAATAGGACATACAATGCTTATTGTCGCATCTGAACACCTAATCGCAGGTACCCGATCGACGAGCACAAAGATGGCATCGTTGGAATAAAAATCAGCATTTTACGTAATATGCTAATACAGTTATGATAATGTGTCTACAAAAAATTGAGTATATTCATAAAAATTTTAAAAATCATTATGGATTGGTTTATTTTCTAACGATACCGCGGTGCACTGCTCGTGAAAGCTCATTCAATAATGACCGCAGCTTGTGAATCACTTGGGAATTTTATTTGAAGACACTGACGTTTAAAAAAGCCCAAATACGTCTACTATTTAAGGCAATTCATCTTCCTCAAACTGAAATTTAGCCACTTTACCAAATATGTATTGAAGCGAGTAAACGAGATCGAAATACAGCAGGTTGTAGATTATTCAGACAGCACATTGGCGTATAGAAATATGTTAAAGTTGAAGAGAATGGCTATAGGTCTCATCCACTAAGGGACTAGCCAACACTGGGTTAAAAAAAAATATGTTGAAGTACAGAGATCGAAATCTGTAGAGAATATCGGTTAAAATAAGTTCGCCGCAACGTTCGTGAACGATTATAGGGTTTAGATGTCCGTTTGTACTGTATAAAATGCGCCGCGATCGGCGCATTTTCTTATTCGACGCTTGCGCCGAATAAGGAAATCGTTTTAATCCCTCGGGTTGCCGAGGTGTACGCAATGTTTAAGGTGTCGTCAGAAATGTAAAGAGAAAAAAACTCATTGAAGTTTATTGAATGAAAAGAAAGAGTTTGTGAATGAAACGAATACTTTTTGGTCAAGGTAAACATTGTTCAATTGTCAAACAAATGAATTAAGTTGTATACTTGGTTTTGCCCAATTTGAATTGAATTAAACTCACCGGCGATAAAGTTGATTTAAATCGAATGCCTTGATCCTTCTCGATGTTTCTAGTAATTAGCAACTATATGTTGAAGTAATTTTTATTTTCATAAACGCGATTGAAATATAACATGTTTCGGATGATGGAGTAGCATATCGCTGTGTTAACGTGTACAAAGATTTTGAAGTACAGAGCTCGACAGTCTTTAGAGATTCTCAGTTTGCACGACATACTGAACCCCATTAGATTAGAAATAAGTTCACTGTAGCGTTTTCGAGCGGTTATAGAATAGAGATATTTGGTTCTACTGTATACGATGTGGCGCGATCATCGACCATGCATCACATAATTTATTAATGTATAAACCTTTATGGATTAATAAATAATGTGATGCACAACCCGAGGCTTTACGGATTGTATAAGACGTTGATACTCTCCGTTGTTTCTTTAAATAATAAACGTGTTGCAAACTGCGCATAGACGGAAGATTCTTCATAATGGAAGGGGAATATCTCACCACGAATGCAAACCACGAACAGTACTTCCGTGTTTTATCGGTTGCAGTCAATTCTTAAATATCAGCCACTCATGCTCTAAGAAACTACGAGAAAAACGCGACAATATGAGACACAGAAGTTTTATCGATTATTCGTGGTTTAATGTACTTTTGTTGCAAGCCTGCGGCGCATTGCCCCTTAAATCGCGAAATATCTTTGTAAACTCTTTTGTCGTCGTTACTCCTCTGGTAGCGGTCAGCTTCTTGTTTTTCCCGGCTTTCTATTTATTGATATTTCACGGCAATCGATTGTCGCTAGAGAAAAAATTCGATATATTGACCAACGAATTAGCTCTTTTCGTAGTAATGACACAAGGCAAAGAAAGGCTTGAAGTATCAGCTATTATTATTATTATTATTATTATTATTATTATTATTATTATTATTATCATCATCATCATCATCATCGTCATTATTGATAATATTATTATCATCAGCATAAACATCATTTAGAATATTATTGTCAGGGGTGAGCGGGGTTTTATTTAAAAGGCATCCGAGGGCTTTTGTCCAAGTGCACCGATTAACCCTGATTTCGATCAGAATCGTATGAATCAATATTATGCATGTGTCAACTCAATTATTAAACCAAATTATCTATTAGATACGTTTTAGATTTAGATCAAATACTTGGCTGTGCTTTCTCATAAAGGACATTTTTTGACTGTGAAAGAAAAATCCAATTTTCCAATGACAATGAATTCTAAATCTCGTTAGAAAAAATGTCCGGACATGTGGGTGTGCGTCAATGCCTAAAACTCACGTCTATAACTCACAAACGGCATTAGCCACAGTGCTCCAATTCTACAGTCAAGTTGAGGAGTGCGATCCGGATGAGGATCGATATAGCGAACACCAGAAAGGAAAAACCAAAAAGTCAAACGATCGAAATAGCAGAAGACCAAAAATTCGAATACCGATGGGCGCACTTGAACCTTTTCATTGGAACGCCCCCATTGGTGTCCAACTGTTTGATCTTTCGCTATTTCGACCGTATACATTTTTGGATTTTCGCTATTTTGACCGTTTGACTTTTTGGTATTTCGCTATTTCGACCCCCACCCGTGCGGTCCTTTTATTTCTCATGGAAATGAGATGACTTTGAGCATTGTGTGAATTCCCGAGCAAGTAATGTGAGAATTTCCAACTTATAGCTTATAAAAACAATGATCCCTACTGTCACACTAAACCCTTTATTTATACCTTTTATTTATAATTACTGTGTCTTATCGATATAATGCGCAATGTTGGTTCATATTAAAGTGCTTGAATCACATTGTAGTAGTTATTTTGATAACCAAACGTGAGAAGCTCTACCGGCTTACAAAGAGCTGCTCGAACCTTTGGCAGAGGGTCAAGTCCGAAGAGGACTCGACGGTGGTCGAGAGATACGCGATCCGTGCACTCTACCTGAGTTATGGTTTTGCGTTCGGTTGTTTCATCAGTGTTTTGGGACTTCTAATGGAACCTTTATTCACGAGTTTCGTCTTCGACGAGAACGGCACTGTTTTGATCAGCGAAAATCTACCCTTCAGCGCCAGTCTACTTCACGAAAACGTTCATCACTATTACATCTGGTATATGCTTCAAGTACCCAGTGCTTGCTACACAGCTATACCGACCGTCGCAGTTGACACGGCAGCGGCTTTCTACATTCTGCACGCTTGTTCACATTTGAGACTCTGTCAAACGCTATTTCGACGGGTTAACAATGATTTTACTTACGAATCTCTGGCAACGGTCAACGGCGAATCGAAGTTCAAGAGCAGAGACTACCTCGAGGATATCGTTACATGCACAACATATCACCAAGAGGTCTTAGAGTGAGTATTTTCCATGGGCAATTTTTTTCGAAGGATATAGTGATATATCTATAGAGTGTTGATGTTTGTTAAATGTTTATACAGATATTCCAAGAACATCGAGGACAACTTCTCCTTCATTTTCTTTCTACAAATATTAGCGTGCATTGTCCAGCTTTGTGGATTCATCTTTCGTATTATTGTCGTGCGTTAATTGCAAAATACAATGAAAGTAATTCATCGTGACTCGAGCAGAAATTATTATGGGAATGCCCGATATCCGACTGAGAGCTGATGAGAAAATTGAATAACATGCCTGATATCGGTAGACTATCAACTGCCTAAGTATTGGTCGTGTAGTAGGAATGTTCGCCGCAACACTTAATCTGTTACATGCTCTTGCAAAAGGGGTAATAAAGTGTAAACTGGTTGATACAGCGCCAGCTATGTTTTCCTTCACATTGATCACGATGAGTGGGAAATGTCAATTTGAATTACGACATTTCAATTCCATATTCATATTAATATACGGTATATGCATAATTTTCGAACATCATTTGTTCATTTCTGCAAACAAATTTTATTCGTCTGGTCATCAATACAATTATCGATGGCTAATGTTAGAAGCCTTCACCATTAAAGCCGGCAGGCAGTTTAATAAGAGAAGAGAAGAGAACACGAAGCGACCTGCCAACCGTGCGGTTGACTCACTCATAACTACATGTATATGTCGTCTTCATTTATATATTGACCTCAGGTCCTGATGCCCTATCTATACGCTTGTTTCCATCATATTCATATTTACTCGCTATCGATATCATTGTATCTCTTCCCTCGCCCTAATTGCATCCACAGCCACCGACCGCATCGCATTTATGTTGCAGTTTTTAATTGCATGGCAGTGTCAGCATCTTGCGCGTCGGCACGCCACGGGGAATTTCCACATTTTGTATTCTGCTCGGGTCATAACTATGCATCTAGTATACAAGTTGCATTTACAGGAGAAAGATACGGAAATTGCGCACTTTGTCGTTGTGGCCGTCCCAATACTTCAATGTTTTCTATTTTGCTGGCCACCGGACATTCTTCAGGAGGAGGTGAGAATAGTTAACTGCTATCAAACAAAAAGGACGTAAAGCACAGAACGACACGTGTTGAATCGCGTGGGTTACACGCCCTTCTATTTTATAATAATTGATATTTAGGTATATACCTATATACTTGAAAGCATGAAGTGAAACTCTAACTTTTGACAGAGCGTGAATGTCGCATATGCGGCGTACGATCTTCCGTGGTACGATTGGAAAACGAAAGAGCGAAAACTTGTGGCCATGATTGTAACAAGATCGCAGAGACCCGCAACGATAACGGCTAAAAAATTCTCACCAATTACGCTCGAAACATTTCATTGGGTTGGTAAAATTATTCGACATCTCTTTTCAAACAGCTCATATACATCCTTCTCGACAATTTTTTAAACTAATGGCATTGTCGGCGGTTACGCATTTTCTAGATTATGAAAACAGGCTTCTCAGCGGTGACTATTTTACTAAACGTTAGGACATAAATAAAAATCGGTAAATTCAGATAGAGAAAAAAGATTAATCAAAGCAATAGGACATACAGTGATTATTGCCGCATCTGATCATCTAATCAGGGGCACCCGATCGACGAGCGCAGAGATGGCATCATTGGAATAAAAGCCAGCATTTTACATAATATTCTACTACATTTATGATAATGTATCTAAACGAAATTGAGTATATTCATAAAAATTTTACAAATCATTTTGGATTGGTTTGTTTTCTAATGATACCGCGGTGCACTGCTCGTGAAAGCTCATTCAATAACGAGTACAGCTTGTGAATCACTTGGGAATTTTACTTGAAGACACTCACCTTTAATAAATCCCAGTTACGTCTACTATTTAAGGCAGTTCATCTTCCCCAAACTGAAATTTGGCCAATTTACCAAATATATATTGCAGTGAGTAAACGAGATTGAAATACGGCAGATTTTAGATTATTCAGATAGCACATTGGCGTATAGAAATATGTTGAAGTTGAAGAGGGTGGCTATAAGTCTCCACCAAGGGACGACCCAACACTAGATTAAACAAAAATATATACTGAAATACAGAGATCGACATCTTTAGAGAATCTCGGTTAAAATAAGTTCGTCGCAACGTTCGTGAGCGATTATAGGGTGGAGATACCCGTTTGTACTGTAAAAGATACGCCGTGATCGGCGGCTTCACATAACACAAATTATTAAAAACGATTTTCTTATTAGAAGGTTGGGTCGAATAAGGAAATCGTTTTCAACCCCTCGAGTTGCCGAGATGTACGCAATGCAGAGAGAGAAAAACTCATTCGAGTTTATTCAAAAAAAAGAAAAAGTTTCTGAATGAAACAAATACTTTTTGGTCAAGTTAAATATTGTTCAATTGTCGAACAAATGAATTAAGTTGTGTACTCGATTTTGCACAATTTGAATTGAATTAAACTCACCGGCGATAAAGTTGATTTAAACCGAATGGACTTGATCTTTCTCGATGTTTCTAGTAATTAGCAAATGAAGTAATTTCTATTTCCACAAATGCCATTGAAATGCAGCAGGTTTCGGATGATTGAGATAGCGTATCGCTGTATAAACGCGTACAAAGACTTTGAAGTACAGAACTCGACATCTTTAGAGATTCTCAGTTTGCACGACATTCGAAGCCTCACTAGATTAGAAATAAGTCCACCGCAGCGTTTGTGATGCCATTATTGATATTCGGTTCTACTGTATACAATGTAGCGCGATCATCGACCCTGCATCACATACTTCATTAATGTATCAAGCTTTATAGATTAAATAAATTATGTGAGGCTATACGGATTCTATAAGAACGTTTGATATTCTCTGATGTTTCTTTAAATAATAAACGGGTTTCAAACTGCGTATAGACGGAAGATTCTTCATAATGGAAGGGGAATATTTCACCACGAGTACAAACCACGAACGATACTTCCGGGGTTTGTCGGTTGTAGTCAATTCATAAATATCAGCCGCTCATGCTCTAACTAAGAAAATACAAGAAAAACGCGACAATATGAGACACAGAAATTTTATCGATTATTCGTGGTTTAATATACTTTTGTTGCAAGCCTGTGGTGCATTGCCCCTTAAATCACAAAATTTCCTCGTAAACTCATGTGTCGTAGTTACGTATTTTGCGGGGGCTAACTTCTTGTTCTTACCGGCTTCCTACTGGTGCATTTTTCACGGTAATAGCGTGTCGACAGCGGAAAAAATTGATATACTGAGCCTCGAAATCGGGGTCCTCGCAACCATGATTAAAGGCAAAGAAATTATATAAAATTAATATTATTGATTGGGTATCATTATCAGTAGGCGGAAGCGGACAAGCCAGTTAACTATTTGAAAAATATTCAACGACTTCATTCAAAGTACACCGAATTACCGTTGCAATGTTTGCCATCAGAATCGCATTGGTCAGAATTACGTGAGAAACCAAATTATAATGAATTCTATGATCGATTAGATTTTCGTGGAATACGTGAATTTTTTCAAATGTCCTGTTCTGCCGTCCTAAACTCTATTATTCAATTATATTAAATTAACGTGTCTTATCGATAAAAAGTACGATGCAATTTTAAACACATCGTGAACCGCATTTACAGCTGGCATTATGATAATCAAACGCGAGAAGCTCTACAGACTCACAAAGAGTTGCGAGAAGCTCTGGCAAACAGTCAAGTCCGAGGAGGACTCGAAAGTGGTCGAAGGATACGCGATCCTTGCGCTCTATGTGACTTACGTTTTTGCATTTAACTGTTTTATCGTTATTTTGGGAATTATAATCGCGCCTTTATTCACGAGTTTTGTCGTTGACGGAAACGGTACGGTTTTGGTAAGCAAAAAATTACCCTTCGCCGCGGGAGTATTTCACGATAATGTCAAACACTATTACATCTGGTACGCGCTTCAAATACCCGCTATTTCCGATAATACTATGACAATCGTCGCGATTGACACGGCAATGGTTTTCTACATTCTGCACGCTTGTTTGCACTTGAGACTCTGCCAAACGCTGTTCCGACGGATTGCCGATAATTTTACTTGCGAACAACGTTCGTCAATAACCAAAAGCGAGTGGAAGTTGAAGAGGAGACAATACCTCGAAGACACCGTAAGATGTGCGAATTATCACCAGGAGATCTTGAAGTGAGTATTCCGAATGTGCAATATTTTTCTCAGAGGACATAGTACGTGGGTGTGCATATATATTATTGTGACGACTTGTCAAATCTGTATAGATATACCGAAGACATCGAGGACAACTTCGCCGCTATTTTTTTAACACACATGTTAGTCAGCATTCCAACGGTTTGTGGGCACACCTACCATGTTGTTACTGTATGTAAATTGTAAAATACAATGAAACTAATTAATCCAGATCCGAGCAGAAGTTATGTAGAATTGATTCAAATATTAAAATTTGTCATGGTATGGTTTAGCCCTAGCTGAGGAGGGGCCGGGTCGAAGTTTCGAACCGTAAAAGCTTGGACGGTGCAAAACTCCGAATTTTAATAGTACCAATTACATGGTTCATCCCGACGACAGTTTGAATAATCGACTGTAAATAACATCGAACGGGTATGAATCGATACCAAAAATGATACGAATTTAATATCGTCGAGAAAATATTTTTTCGAAAGATTACGCAGACGACAGAGCAATTTATCGAACGATCAGTAGTACTACTTGAAAAATTCCGAATTAGTGATTTTTAGAGATCCCATAGTTCCGGAAATTATATTATCGAACAAAAAATTATCGGAAAGTGCGAACGTAATAAAATTGAAGAAAAGAATTCTCGGGTATACGAATTTTTCGGACTCCGAAAATTACGGCGTCGACGATGCAGTATTCCGAAAATAAATGTTCCGAAGGGGCAAAATTCCGAAAATTTCCAATTCGCGCGTTTAGATGGCAGCACCACTGGTGTTATGTCCTATGGACCTTTTTCACGAGCGAGCGTCAGAGCCCCCTAGTAGCGCTAGTTTTACTCTCTTTCGAAATTTTGTCCTGTAAAAATTTTGCCCCGTCGAATTAATACACTGTCGTCTGTTTACCCTTTTCGCGACATACAAATTCTAATATATTTGGCTTCGAATTTTTTTTTTCTGAACCTTTTCAGGTATAAAACTTGACCGTTCGGCAACTCGAGTTTCTAACAGCACAATTTTTCGGAACTTTACGTTTTTCTAATCATTTAAAATACGATTTTATAAGTAGTAGGATTTTTGATTTTCGATACTTTTGCAGATCGGTCCCATAATTATTCTTGTCATTTAATCCTCGATGTATAACTATTCTTCGCAATGACATTTCTGTTTTAAAAAAGATGGATTTCAAGAATTTCGAAAAGTTTCAAGATCGTCCCACATAAATTCGGAGTTTTGAACCGTCGAAGCTTTTACGGTTCGAAACTTCGACCCCGCCCCGCTGGGGATCGCCAACGTGGAATCCTGACCATACAGTAACCTCAAACTATACCTTCTTTACGGCGATTTCTTATTGCCGGACCTATGAAAATTTTAACTTAGGCACATATATATATATTAGGGCGATTTTTTTTTATATTTAGATTTCAGATAATAGATTAATATTTTCTGAGATATTGAACTTTAACTTATGAGTAGTATAAAATTTTTCTTTCATTTTTTCAAGAATAAACCGTAAAAATTTTATACTACTCATAAATTAAAGTTCAATATCTCAAGAAATATTAATCTAAGCAATTGGTTCGATAGGACCTTTTTTGTAGGAAATTAAATTTCCAACAAATTTATCATTTACATTTTTTTTGTAAAGTTAATTATTTCGGAGATAACAGCAAAAAATGAGAATTTTGGGTAAAAATCAACTTCAGTGAACCGTACCAACTGACCAGTACAATTTACACTTTCGCCGCTATAGGCACTTTTGTAGATGGTTTTATTCTGAGTGAATCGAAACCAAGAACAATATAATAGCATAAAATGCGACTGAGTTATAGAATATTGAAAAAAAAAAAAAAAGTTCGATTTACATGTATTTTATATGGAAAATCTTTTCACGCTAAGGGAAAGTACTTAGAATTAATATTAAGGGCTGTAACTTTCAGGGAATTTATTTTTCGACATATCCAACAAAATTTCAGGTGGGGACTGAGAAAAAAAAATGGTCGAAAATAAAAATCGCCCTAATATATATATATATATATATAATCGTCTGGTAATGTCAGGATCTCTGCTCGGGCGATAACTATGTATCTAGTGTACAGACTGAACTTTCAGGGGAATAAAATAGAAGTTCCAAACATTGCCTGTGTGGTTGGGACGTCATTTTCATTACTTCTATTTTGCTGGCCGCCGGACATTCTTCAGGACGAGGTAAGTTAATTGTATATACGTATCAATTACCAGCAAACCCATAAGGTGCAACGCATATCAGTTTAAGTCTTGTATGGCGTTGGTACACTCTATTATTGTGAACAAACGACATTCGGGCGAGTAATTGCACCGAGTGAAACTGACATTGATGGCAGAGCATGAAAGTAGCCGCTGCGGCGTACGATCTACCGTGGTACGATTGGACAGCGAAAGAGAGAAAACTCGTAGCCATGATTATAGCAAGATCGCAGAGACCCGTCACCATAACGGCTAACAAATTCTCTATTATTTCACTGGAAACATTTTGTTGGGTTGGTAGAATCCTTATTTGGGAATTACTTTTCAACGGTATATGTTTTAAAAAAATATATATATACATATCATTTTTATCACACTTGTTTTAGGTTATGAAAACCGCCTTTTCGATGGTTTCTATTATGATGAATGTAACGTCATAAATAAAAATTGGACAATGCAGACATACAAACGTGGTTAAAATTTCGAGTATGAAAATAGCGTGATTCCATACACAGCTGCTATATTATGACAGTGACAGGCAATCAGAATGACGAAAAAGCGAGGATCACTTCGGTCCTCGTACTTTTTTAGAATCCTGATGCCAATTGCTGATCCAAAGTGTATCACTCATTCAATTAAGAGCACAATTTGCGAATAACTAAGTAATTTCATTTCACGACTCACTTTATAGAAAACAAAGTTCGGTTCCATTTTTTCCACCGTCAGATTTGACCACTTAAGCAAATATATGTTCGAGTAATAAAAGGTTTGATTGTGTCAAATTCATAAATGGATGCACACCTCGTAAACTCCTATTCCGTTAATGTAACACTTAAATTTCAGTGAACGAGATTCAAATCAAGCAGGTTTCAGATGATTTGACATACCACATCAACGCTCTAACGTATAAAAAAATGTAGAAGTACGGAGAAAGACTTCTCTAGAGATTCTCAGTTTGTACAGCATACCGAGACCCATTAGAGTACAGAGAAGACCATCGCCTTAGCGAGCGGTTATAGAATAGAGATATAATACATTGTACCGTATAAGATACAGCGAGATCAATAACCGCGCATCACATAATTTATTAATGAGCGTTTTCATAAAGCTTCGTTTCAGATACAACCCGAGGCTATGAATTCTATAAGAACTATCAATATTCTCGGGTGTTTCCTTAAATAATAAACGTGCTGCAAACTGCGCACAAGCGGAAGCTGTTTTTGAGTGGAGGGAGAATATCACACCAAGAACCCGAACTAAATAGAGTACTTCCGAATTCTTTCGATTATAGTACAATAAATACGAACATATCAGCCGCTTATGCTCTGATCGAGAAGTCACCAGTCACCCGTAACAATATGAGACATAAAAATTTCACCGATTATTCATGGTTCAATATATTTCTATTGCAAGCCTGTGGCGCATTGCCGATTAAATCGCGAAATTTCTTTGTGAAATCATTTTTCGTTATCACGCCTTTGACGGCATTCACCTTATTGTTTTTACCGGCTTTTACTTCATTGATTTTCTACGGTAATCGATTGTCGGCAGAGGAAATATTGGAGATACTGACCGTCGAATTAAATGTCTTCGCGGGCACAATAGAAGGCAAAAAAAAAATTAAAACATCATTGTTGTGGTTTTTTTACGTTGGCGGAAATGCCATTGTTAGACTACTTAAGGAAAACTAATCAAAATACTCAGAAAATTTCGTACATATTTGAAGGTGGGGTCCATTTATGAAACGATTTTACGCTGTCAATGGGCCAGTATCATAAATTGACCATCCACGTATCGTTCACGAAGCAATTCTGAATCTTTGGAAGTGATCCATATTGATGCAACTGGTTAAAACAAGCAGTCGCTCCCTTATTATGTTCTTCTGATTGTTATCAGGGGCAGCTACTATTTATAAATCGTCCAGGACATTTTTTTCAAAGAGCACGAACTAACGCTGATTTTAATTAACATCGCCATGAGTCGACACAGTTTGAAAACTCAATTCTAATACACTGTGTGATCGATTAATTTCGATGAAATTCTTGGTTATGTCAATAATCGTTCGTCCGCAACGCTAAATCTCAATGTTTATAATTAATGTGCTTTATCTATAAAAACGTGCGATGTTGATAAAGGCCCTGAATCGCATTGCAGCAGGTAGTTTGATAATCCAGCGCAAGAAGCTCTACAGGCTGACGAAGAGTTGTTCGAAGCTCTGGCAGAGCGTCAAGTCCGAAGAGGACTCATTAGTGGTCAAAGGATATGCGAGTCGTGCACTCTATCTGACTTACGCTTTCGCGTTTATCTGTTTCATCAGTGTTACTGGGGCAGTAGTCGAGCCTTTATTCACGAGTTTCGTTCTCGACGAGAACGGTACCGTTTTAGTGAGCAAAGATTTACCTTTCACGGTCGGTGGATTCCCTGAGAACGTCAATCAATATTACATCTGGTATGCACTTCAAATACCCGGCGCTTACAACGCTGCCGTAACGGTCACCGCCATTGACACCGCCGTGGTTTTCTACATCCTGCACGCTTGCTCGCACATGCGGCTTTGTCAAACGTTGTTTCGACGGGTTGCTCATGGTTTTATTTGTGAACAATCTGTGAGAATGACCGACAACGAGTGGACATTGGAGAGGCGGAACTATCTCAAGAATGTCGTCAGATGTGCTACGTATCACCAGGAGATCTTGGAGTGAGTGTTCTGCATGTGCAATGTATGTCCGAACGACATAATCGATATGAATATATTGTTAACTTTTATTCAATCCTCATAGATATTCCAAAGATATCGAAGACAACTTTGCCCATATTTTCCTTCTACAAATGTTGGTGGAAATTATATCGATTTGTGGAGCCATCTTCCGTGTTATGGGCGTATGTTAATTGTATGATACAATGAAAGTATTCCTCGCGATTCGGGCAGAAGTGACGCGAGTAGAGTGGAAACCTTACGCTCACTGCACGCGATACCTCCTTTTAGGCGTTTTTTCACTGACGGGATAATGTAAATTTTTACTTCACACAGTAACCGTGTGACAATGTCAAGATCCCATTCGCGTGCCATTTGAGTTTTTCAGATCTTGTTTTTCCTGCTCGGACGATAACTATACTAACTATACTCGATAATTATACTCAGTATACAGCAGATTGGATTTGTAGGCTAAAGATCCGAAATTTGCAAACTTGATTTCAATGGGAGGACCGATATTTCAATGCCTTCTATTTTGCTGGCCACCGGACATACTTCAGGAGGAGGTGAGTATATCTTAAGTATGGTATACGAGGTCTGTTCAAAAAGTATCGCGAATTTTGAATTTCCGCGGGCTACGTATATTCGATTTTCGATTTTATTTGTGGCGTTAGGTTGGTACCCATGTCCCTCACTTATGCTGAAAAAATCGGCCATTTTGAATGGTTAGTTAATTGTTGACAGCTGTTTTCGTTAGACGTGTTTTGGCTTGCCTTCGATTTTTGCCTATTCCAAAAAATGGATCAAAGAATCTGTATGAAATTTTTTGTGAAAAACAAAATTAAGTGCGCGGACGCATTCCAAATGTTGACTGTGGCATATGGTGAAGCTACCTTGGACCAAAGCAACGTTTATCGGTGGTACGAAATGTTCTCAGAGGACCGAGAAGATGCGAATAACGAAATGCGTTCCGGACGCCCGAGTACATCAACAACAGACGAAAACATTGATGAAGTGGAGAAAATAATATTGGCCAATCGTCGAATCACCGTTAGAGAAGTTGCCGAAGAACTAAACATATCGATTGGCTCGTGCTATTCGATTTTTACCAATGATTTGGGCATGAGACGGGTCGCCGCGAAATTCGTGCCAAAATTGCTCAATTTCGAAGAAAAACAGTGTCGCGTTAACGTTGCTAAGGAGCTGTTGGACTCGGTCCGCGACGACCCAAATTTGCTCCAGAGGGTCATAACTGGTGACGAATCATGGGTTTATGGTTATGACGTGGAAACCAAAGCTCAATCATCGCAATGGAAGCTGCTTTTTTGGAATAGGCAAAAATCGAAGACAAGCCAAAACACGTCTAAACAAAACAGCTGTCAACAATTAAGGCCTTACATACGTCCAGCGGTACCGAAAACGTACCAAAAGAAAAACTGTTTTTAGGAGGGATAGAAATAGAAATTGATAAAAAAATTCTTACACATTGTTTATTACTGTGTTAAGTTTGTAAAAAAATTTATTTCAATTTTTTTTCAAAAATTACAACATGAAAAATCACATTTTTGAAGCACTGTAAAAAAAAAGTTGCTCCACGGTCGGCAGTATTTCTTCCTCAAATGTTGACGGATCTGCAAAATGTAAAGAAATTCTTGTAAAATAAGGTAGTAGTTATAGTCTGTCGAGCCGGATTTTTGAAATTCGAAAAATTAAACAATTGACGGTAATTTAAAAAAAAATGTTAAGTTCGTGTCAAAAAAGTCACACTTTAATTGTTTTTATAAAATTTTCTAATTATAATTTAAAAAATCCGGCTCGACAGACTATAGAAAAAACAATTCCAAATATAAAAAAAAAAAAATCATCAAAAAATATTAAAAACCGTACGAGTTATCATGCCGACCGTGTCAGAAAAAGTAGTTTTGAGAAAAACGCGTTTCGCTCGAAGTCGCGCGCGGCTGGAGCAAGAACTTTATGAATTTTTTAAATTTATTTAGTTAACTTACGTCTAATCTCCCATTCCAGCTTCATATTGTACGCCTTCCTTGTCAGTAAAAAATTGTTGTTGTTTATTTTTTTCTAATCGACGAATTGTTCTGGCCTCTTTTGTTGCTTTGGTAGCGTTGATTCGAGCGTGTTTCACATTATCAGGCAGTCACATTATCTACAATAACTTTTGAACTATGGGGAATTTTTACAATCAGCTTACACAGAAATACGCCTAAGACTATAAGGAATAATAATCTGTAAACAAAAAAAATCGATTTTTTGAAAATTCTCGACGTGTGTAAGGCCTTAACTAAACAGTCAAAATGGCCGATTTTTTCAGCATAAGTGATAGACATGAGTACCAACCTAACGCCACAAAAAAAATCGAAAATCGAATATACGTAGGCCCGCGGAAATTCAAAATTCGCGATACTTTTTTAACAGACCTCGTATACTTGTGGATCGCTAGTGAACGCAATAGGGTGTTACGCACATAAGTTTACGTGTTAAATCCTGCAGTATTAACACCCCTTTGCTTGCTAACAACCGATATTTAAGTAGTTGACTGCATCGAGTGAAATTGTCATTGTTGACAGAGCATGAAAGTAGCGGATGCCGCGTACGAATTACCGTGGTACAATTGGACCCCAAAAGATGGACAGCTCGTGGCCATGATAATAGCAAGATCACAGATACCGGTCACGATAACGGCGAAAAAATTCAGCATTATTACGCTCGTCACATTTTCTCGGGTTGGCAGAATCTTTTAGCATCTGTTTCTAAACGGTATTTATCATATACTAGGTGTACCCCCGGCCACACGTTGCTGTGGCTCAGTCTGGTTAAATGGAAAACACGCGCGTATTCGAATGCACGTTGTGTCAAAATTTCAAAGCAATCGGTGAAGAACTTTCGGGGAGATTTAAGATTTCGAACAAACGAACATTTACATTTTTATTTATATAGATATATATGTATATACACTTTTTATAATCCATTGTGTACTATCACACTTCCTCTAGGTTGTGAGAGCAGCGTTCTCCATGATATCCATTATGTTGAATACGACAACATAAAAAAATGGGAAATTCAGTCATACAGGAACACTTATTTAAAGTAATAGAGTTGACAATACCCCACGCATACACCCAGTCAGGGACACTTGATCGGGAGGTACGTTCAATGAAACGAGCTGCTTGCGAATAGCTTGAAATAATTTTTTTCTGTATATACTCATCTTATAATAAAGGTGAAAGTTGAAATTTGTGTATTGCGTCGTTATAATTTCCTTTTATTCATGACGCACAAAGCCTCTTTTCTGAGGACGTAGCGAATCACGGGTGAGTTGAATGGATTCATCAGTGAAATTACAGTCCCGATTCCCTCAAACATTTACGAGTAACAGCATTGTCTCAAAATTCAACGTTAACGATACTTGCTACCGTTACAATATATACGAATATAAGTATGTTGCGAATCTGGTGTCAGTAATAAAGCTATCGCTCTCTTTATTGTCGCCATCCACGAGCATGCACTCGCTATACGGAAGAATAAAAAATGGCATCATCGGAATAAAAATCTGCCTTCTGTATAATATTCTCACAAGCTCACAAGAAACTATGAATTTTCATTATAAGAGATTGTTTATTCGACATTATTTGCAATTGTTCGAAAAATGAATCTCAACTCTTTTTTTCGAATCCTGTCAAATTTTTTTTTACGTTTAAAAGTTCATTCGAATAGTATTGTCAACTGTGTTACTATCGTCTAGTTACTCTACTGGTTAACGTGTAGGAATAATTTTCCAGTACGCAATTAGAATTCTTCTTCTTGGTTTGTTAGTGCGAAAAACAACGAATTGAAAGAATATATGTAGTATAGCAACGAACCGATAGCGATGGGTGGGAAATTGGTGTGTGGCTCTGGTGGCTCCAGAAGTTTACCAGACTTCGTCCGAACCGATACTTGGTTAAGTGACCGCTTAGTCGTGCATTGAGTTGCGCATCGATCACTGATACAGGAGATCACTTTTCCTGAGTTTCGATGCTTGCACATAATATTTGAGTCAAGAGACGCGGCGGCGGCTCGAAACGAGTTCATTTACCGTAATCACCTATATACGAGCATCAAAGAATGAGTAAAAGGTTACAACACGTTGAGGACGATAGCCGAACCGACAGTTTTTTAGATGCAACAGCAGTTAACATGAACTATGAGTGAAAAATTCGACATACATATACAGGGTGTCCCAAAACTAGCACATCAGAGTGACACGGGGATTGGCTCCAGACCGATCAGAATGAACAAATATAACCTCAGTAAAAGTCTCATGGTTTTCGAAAAAAATCGTCTTTTTTGATTGCTCGGAAAATCGCCACCTAGTACTTGTTATTCTGCTACCATTGCTATGAAAGTCGAAATCGGAAGCAAATTAAAGTAACCATCGTAACGAAAGTAATTATCGTAACCAAATTCACACCAAATCTTAAAGTGGTCAGAAATACAAATGAAAACAGTGAGATAATAAGAATAGCGATTTTCCTCGAAAACCATGAGACTTTTACTGAGATCATATTTGCTTATTCTGATAGGTCTGGGGCCAATCTAACCCCCGTGTTACGCTGACGCGGTAGTTTTGGGACACACTGTATATTTAAAGAAATATATCGAGCCAGGTGAGAAAAAAATTAATTTCGAATACGGGAAAAAGTAACACAATACAATTGGTCACGAGTATATATTAGGTTAATAAACGTTGTTTTAGGTTATGAAAATAGACTTCTCGATGGCTTCTATTACGCTGAATGTGACGTCATAAATGAGAATTGGACAATGCAGACATGCAAACGTAGTTAAAATTTAGAGTATGAAAATGGCGTGATTCCATAGATAGCCGTTATATTATGAAAGTGACAGCCAATCAGAATGACGAAAAAGCGCGGATCCCTTCGGTCCTCGTACTTTTTTGGAATCCTGATCCCAATTGCTGATCCAAAGTGCATCATTCATTCAATAAACAGCACAGTTTGTGAATAACTAAGGAATTTTATTACATGATTCACTTTATAAAAAACAAAGTTCGGTTCCATTTTTTCCACCGTCAGATTTGATCACTTAAGCAAATATATATTCCAGTAATAAAAGATTTGATTGTGTCAAATTCATAAATGAATGCACACCTCGTAAACTCCTATTTTGTTAATGTAACACTTACATTTTAGTAAACGAGATTTAAATCAAGCAGACTTCAGATGATTTGACATAGCACATCAACGCATTAACGTATAAAAAAAATGTGGAAGTACGGAGATAGACTTCTATAGAGATTCTCAGTTCGTACAACATACCGAGACCCATTGGAGTACAGAGAAGACCATCGCCTTAGCGAGCGGTTATAGGATAGAGATATACTCCATTGTACTATATAAGATAGAGCGAGATCAATAACCGCGCATCACATAATTTATTAATGAACGATTTCATAAAGCTACGTGTCAGGCACAACCCGAAGCTACGGATTCTATAAGAACTATCAATATTCTCGGGTGTTTCCTTAAATAATAAACCTTCTTCAAACTGCGCACAAGCGGAAGCTGTTTTCGAGTGGAGGGAGAATACCATACCAAGAACCCGCACTAGATAGAGTACTATCTAATTTTTTCGATTATAGTAAATACGAACATACCAGCCCCTTATCCTCGGAGCGAGCAATCACCAGATATCCGTAACAATATGAGACATAAAAATTTCAACGATTATTCATGGTTCAATATATTTCTATTGCAAGCCTGTGGTGCATTACCCGTTAAATCGCAAAATTTCTTTGCGAAATCATTTCTCGTTATTACGCCTCTCGCGGGGTCCATTTCATTGTTTTTACCGGCTTTTGCTTCATTGATTTTCTATGGTGATAGCTTATCGGCAGAGACCAAAATGGATATACTGAGCATCGAATTAAATGTCTTCGTGGCCGCAATAGAAGGCAAAAAAAAATATTAATACATTATTGTTGTTGTTTGTGTACATTGCCGGAAATGTCATCATTAGACCAATTAAGGAAAACTAACCAAAATACTCAGAAACTTTCTTACATATTTGAAGGTGGGGTCCATTTATGAAACAATTGTACGCCGTCAACGGGCCAGTATCATAAATCGATCACCCACCTATCGTTCGCAGAGCAATTGTGTATCTTGGGAAGTGATCCATAATGATGCAACTGGTTGAACCGCGCAGTCGCTCCTTTATTATGAAGTTGTTATTATTATGACTATTATCAGGGGCAGCTACTATATATAAGTCGCCCGAAATCTTTTTTCAAAGAGCACGAACTAATGTTGATTTTAATTATAATCGTCTGAGTCGACATTGTTGGAAAAGCCAATTGTAATACATTCTGTAATCGGTAATTGGAATGAATTTCTTGATTATTTCAATAATCGTTCGTCCGCAACGCTAAACCTCAATGTTTATAATTAATGCGCTTTATCCATAAAAACGTTCGGTGTCGGTTAATAAAGGCCTTGAATCGCATTGCAGTAGTTAGTTTGATAATCCAACGCAAAAAGGTGTACAGGCTGACGAAGAATTGTTCGAAGCTCTGGCAGAGCGTTAAGTCCGAAGAGGACTCATTAGTGGTCGAAGTATACGCGAGTCGCGCACTCTACCTGACTTACGGTTTCGCGTTTATCTGTATCATCAGTGTTACTGGGGTAATAGTCGATCCTTTATTCGAGAGTTTCGTCTTTGACGAGAACGGTACAGTTTTGGTGAGCAAAAATCTACCCTACACCGTCGGTGTATTCCACGAGAATGTTAATCAATATTACATCTGGTATGCACTTCAAATACCCGGCGCTTACAACGCTGCCATAACGATCGTCGCCATTGACACGGCAGTGGTTTTCTACATCCTGCACGCTTGCTCGCACATGCGGCTCTGTCAAACGTTGTTTCGACGGATTGCTCATCGTTTTATTTGTGAACAACCTGTGCAAATGACCGACAACAACTGGACATTGGAGAGGCGGAACTATCTCAAGAATATCGTCAGATGTACTACGTATCACCAGGAGATCTTGGAGTGAGTGTTCTGCATGGGCAATGTCTGTCCGAACGCCATAATCGATATGAATATATTGTTAACTTTTGTTCAATCCTCATAGATATACCAAAGATATCGAGGACATCTTTGCCCTTATTTTCCTTCTACAAATCTTAGTGGGCATTATATCGATTTGTGGACTCATCTTCCGTGTTATGGCCGTATGTTAATTGTACGGTACAATTAAAGTATTCATCACGATTCGGGCAGAAATTACTTGAGTAGTGTGGAATGTTTAGGCTCACTGCACGCGATACGTCCTTTTAGGCGTTTTTTCATTGTCGGGATAATGTAAATTTGTACGTGACATAATGGTGTGACAATATCCGGATCCCCTTCGCGTGCCATTTGGGTTTCCCAGATCTTGTTTTTCCTGCTCGCATGGTAACTTTATACTCACAAGGAAAGTACCCAAGGTGTCCCCCTCCGATTTTGTTGAAACTCATGGATGTTATAAAGCATTGAAAACTAAGCGACACGTATTTTTTTTATCAGCGGAAAAACGGTTTCAAGGGGTGGAACCACCTCCTAAAGTTACACAGGTCAAGGGCCAATTTTGCAGTTTTACATACAAGCAGTGCATCGATTTTGATGAAACAAAAATGAAAGTGTTTCTTATGCGAAAGAATGAAGAACCCACCAGATAATGAAAAAAAAATATATATTAAGGGATCGAAACACCCTTGTCTGCTATAAAACAGCATAATTTTTATTTCAATCGATTCGCGAGTTTTCAACGTAGGGTGCAAGAAGTAGATGTTCAAGGATGTGTTGACCCCTTAAAATTAAAAAAAAAACGGTGAATCATTCATTTTAGCTTAATGACAAGAGTTCATATCGACAAACACATTTGGAATGACAAGGAGACAACTGGAAGGTAAAAACTTCAATAGGGGTAGCTTGTCCCTTAAAACTGTTTTCTTCTACAAATACAAAAATAAGTCAACTTTAATTTTATTTCCGCAATAAAATAGCATAACTTCCATTCCAATTAATTCGTAAGTTTTTAATGTAGGGTGCAAGAAGTAAATGTTCAGGGGTGTTTCGATCCCTTAAAATATATATATTTTTTCATTGTCTGGTGGACTCTTCATTCCTTCCCATAAGAAAATTTTTTATTTTTGTATCATCAAAATCAATGCACTGCTTGTATGTGAAACTGCAAAATCGGCCCTTGACCTGTGCAACTTTAGGGGGTCGTTTCACCCCTTGAAACCGTTTTTCCGCTGATAAAATAAAATACGTGCCGCTTAGTTTTTATTGCTCTATAACATCCATGAGTTTCAACAAAATCAGAGGGGGACACCTCGGGTACTTTCATTGTCAGTATATAGCAGGTTGGATTTGCAGGCCAAAGATCTGAAAATTACACACTTGATTTCAATGGGAGCGCCGATATTTCAATGTCTTCTATTTTGCTGGCCACCGGACATTCTTCAGGAGGAGGTAAGTATAGTACATGCGTGTGGATTGCTAGTAAACACAATAGGGTGTTACGTACATAAGTCTACGTGTTAAATCGTGCGGTTAACACCCTTGTGTTTGCTAACAATCGATATTTAGGTATTTGATTGCATCGAGTTAAACTGCCATTGTTGACAGAGCATGAAAGTAGGGGATGCCGCGTACGAACTACCGTGGTACAATTGGACCCCAAAAGATGGACAGCTCGTGGCCATGATAATAGCAAGATCACAGATACCCGTTGCGATAACGGCTAAAAAATTCAACGTTATTACGCTCGACACATTTACTCGGGTTGGTATAATCTTGTAAAATCTGTTTCTAAACGGTATTTATTATATATAGATACTAGGGGGGCTACGCCCCCCTGCGCGCTTCGCGTACTAACTCCCTACGACCCAACCCAAACCGACCCGAAATTTTCGTTTTTCACTTTTTGCAATATTTCGATACTCCGTTTTAAACTTATTACACGGATTTTCAATGAAATTTCGAGTTTCTCGAGAAAATGGCTACTAAATTAGTAATCAGCGAGTCGAAATACATCGATATAGCCTGCTAAAAGAAAATTTAAAAATTCAAAATTTTTTTGCATTTTGGCCAAAAGGAAGTGGCTGCACTAAAATTGCTGTAACGTTGTTTCCCGATGGAGTTGGAACTCCACTCTGTGCTAATTTTTTTCGTAAACGTTCAACCTTTAAAATGCCGCTTCGTTTATTGGGCTACGATCTTTTTTCGATTTTTGATAGATTTTTGAAGTTGCACCATCGATTTTTATGAATTTCTCCCTTCTCATTTTTTTCGCCAATTTTCAACCCGCTCTCACGGCTAAAATAATTGAGATATCGGGATAATCCAAAATGCATTCTCTAAGTCTACTCGAGAGGTTTTGAAAGAGCCCGTCAAAACTCAAAATCGATGTAACGGGAGCCACGTTATGACAATTTGAAATTTCGAGATTTTTAGGTTTCCGAAAAGGTGGGCCAAAAATTACAAAAAAATTTTTTTCTTTTTTTCAATGTTTCAATACCCTATTCGATCGGAAATGTTCCACTGATTACGAATAACGTGCAGTTTTTGTTGAAAACTCGAAATTCAATAAGAAAAACGCGAAAATCGGAAAAATCACTTTTTGGACGATGGTCGGCGAGCTGATTCCCCGAGTGAGACGAACTCTCGTAGTATCGCGATCGTTCGTCTCATTCGGATAATCACGCAACTGGACAAAGCCAGAGATCCAGTTCGGGATCCCCGTCGGAATTTATTTTACGTCATCTCATCCCATCTAGCCTGACCCAACCCAACCTGACCCTACCTAACCCACCTCCTTAACCATTGTACACGGCAGCGGCGGCGATATATTTATATAATATAGAGAGATATAGATTTTTTAAAATGCATCATGCACTATCGCACTTCTTCTAGGTTATGAAAGCAGCATTCTCTATGATATCTATTATGTTGAATATGACAACATAAAAAAATGGCAAATTTGATCATACAGGAAGAATTATTTAAAGTAATAGAAGCTACAATACCCCATGCAAACACCTAGTTAGGGACACTTGATCGATAAGTACGTTCAATGAAACGAGCAGCTTACGAATAGCTTGAAATAATTTTTTTCTGTATACATTCATCTTACAATAAAGGTGAGAATTGAAATTAATGTACTCCCTCGTTATAATTATCGTCTATTCATGACACACGAAGCTTCTTTTATCAGTACATAGCGAATCACGAGTGAGTTGCATGGATTCAACAGTGAAACTACAGTCCCGATTCCTTCAGACATTTAGCCGCAGTGTTTCAAAGTTCAACGTTAACGATACTTGCTACCGTTACAACATATATGAATATAAATATGTTGCGAATCTGGTGTCAGTAATAAATGTGTCGCTCTCTTCATAGTCGTCATCGACGAGCAAACAGTCGCTATATGAACGAATAAAAAATGGCATCATTGGAATAAAAACCCTCCTCCTATATAATATTCTCACAATAAACGTATGAATCATGTGTCTAAAAAAAAAATGAATTTTCATTATAAGAGAACGTTTATTCGACATTATTTGCGAATATTCCAAAAATTTATCTAAACTATTTTCGTTTTTTTCGAATCCTGTCAAATGATTTTTTTACGTTAAAAAGTTCATTCAAATAATATTGTCAACTGTGTTACTATCGTCTAGATACTCTAGTAGTTAATGTGTAGGAATAATTTTCAAGTACGCGATTAGAATTCTTCTTAATTTCTTAGTGCAAAAAACAACGAATTCAAAGAAAATATGAAATATAGCAACGACCAGATAGCAATGAGTGAGCGTTCGGCGTGTGGCTCTGGTGGCTCCAGAACTTCAACAGACGTTGATTGAACCGATACTTGAATAGGTGACCGCTAAGTCGTGCATTCAGTTACGCACCGATCACTGATGCAGGAGAGAACTTTTCCTGAGTCTTCGATGCCCGCACATAATCAAGAGACGCAGTGGCGTCTCGAAACAAGTCGTTTACCGTAATCACATACATATATGCGAACATCAAAGAATCAGTAAAGGGTTACAAGCCGTTGAGGACACAACATACGATAGCCGAGCGGACAGAATTTCAGATGCAATAGCAGTTAACATGAACTTTAAGTGAAAAATTCGACATACATATACAGGGTGTCTCAAAACTAGCACATCAGAGTGACACGGGGTTTAGATTGGCTCTGGACCGATCAGAATAAATATATATGACCTCAGTAAAAGTATCATGGTTTTCGAAAAATATAGTACTTGTTATTCTACTACCATTGCTATGGAAGTCCAAATCGTAAACAAATTAAAGTCCAAATACACACTAAATCCTAAAGTGGTCAGAAACACAAATGAAAACAGTGAGATAACAAGAATAGCGATTTTCCTCGAAAACCATGAGACTTTTACTGAGATCATATTTGTTTATTCTGATAGGTCTAGGGCCAATCTAACCGCCGTGTCACTCTGACGTGGTAGTTTTGGGAGACCCTGTATACTTAAAGAAATATAGCGAGCAAGATGAGAAAAAAATTAATTTCAAATACGGGAAAAAGTAACATAATACAATTGGTTACGAGTATATATTGGGTTAATAAACGTTGTTTTAGGTTATGAAACAGCCTTCTCGATGGTTTCTATTACGATGAATATGACGTCATAAATAAGAATTGAACAATGCAGCCAGGCAAACGTTGTTAACATTTAGAGTATGAAAATGGCGTGATTCCACAGATAGTCGTTATATTATGAAAGTGACAGCCAATCAGAATGACGAAAAAGCGCGGATCCCTTCGGTCTTCGTACTTTTTTGGAATCCTGATGCCAATTGCTGATCCAAAGTGCATCACTCATTCAATAAAGAGCACAGTTTGTGAATAAATAAGGAATTTTATTTCATGACTCACTTTATAAAAAACAAAGTTCTGTTCCATTTTTCCCACCGTCAGATTTGACCACTTAAGCAAATATATGTTCGAGTAATAAAAGGTTTGATTGTGTCAAATTCATAAATGGATGTACACCTCGTAAACTCCTATTCTGTTAATGTAACACTTACATTTCAGTAAACGAGATTTAAATCGAGCAGGCTTCAGATGATTTCACATACCACATCAACGCTCTAACGTATAAAAAAAATGTGGAAGTACGGAGAAAGACTTCTCTAGAGATTCTCAGTTCGTACATCATACCGAGACCCATTGGAGTACAGAGCATACCATCGCCTTAGCGAGCGGTTATAAGATAGAGATATACTCCATTGTACTATATAAGATAGAGCGAGATCAATAACCGCGCATCACATAATTTATTAATGAACGATTTCATAAAGCTAGGTGTCAGGCACAACCCGAGGCTACGGATTCTATAAGAACTATCAATATTCTCGGATGTGTCCTTAAATAATAAACGTGCTACAAACTGCGCACAAGCGGAAGCTGTTTTCGAGTGGAGGGAGAATAACACACCAAGAACCCGAACTAGATAGAGTACTAGCCAATTTTTTTCGATTATAGTAAATACGAACATATCAGCCCCTTATCCTCGGAGCGAGAAATCACTAGATATCCGTAACAATATGAGACATAAAAATTTCAACGATTATTCATGGTTCAATATATTTCTACTGCAAGCCTGTGGCGCATTACCCGTTAAATCGCAAAATTTCTTTGTGAAATCATTTCTCGTTATTACGCCTCTCGCGGGGTCCATTTCATTGTTTTTACCGGCTTTTGCTTCATTGATTTTTTATGGTGATAGCTTATCGGCAGAGACCAAAATGGATATACTGAGCATCGAAATAAATGTCTTCGTAGCCGCAATAGAAGGCAAAAAATATATTAATACATTATTGCTGTTATTTGTGTACGTTGCCGGAAATGTCATCATTAGATCAATTAAGGAAAACTAACCAAAATACTCAGAAACTTTCTTACATATTTGAAGGTGGGGTCCATTTATGAAACAATTGTACGCCGCCAATGGGCCAGTATCATAAAGCGATCACCCACCTATCGTTCGCAGAGTATTTGTGAATCTTAGGAAGTGATCCATATTGATGCAATTGGTTGAATCACGCAGTCGCTCCCTTAATATGAAGTTGTTATTATTATTACTATTATCAGGGGCAGCTACTATATATAAGTGGCCCGGAACCTTTTTTCAAAGAGCACGAACTAACGTTGATTTTAATTATAATTGACTGAGTCGACATTGTTGGAAAACCCAATTGTAATACATTGTGTAATCGGTAATTGGGATGAAATTCTTGGTTATTTCAATAATCGTTCGTCCGCAACGCTAAACCCCAATGTTTATAATTAATGCGTTTTATCCATAAAAACGTTCGATGTTGGTTAATGAAGGCCATGAATCGCATTGCAGTAAGTAGTTTGATAATCCAACGCAAAAAGCTGTACAGGCTTACGAAAAATTGCTCGAAGCTCTGGCAGAGCGTCAAGTCCGAAGAGGACTCATTAGTGGTCGAAGGGTACGCGAGTCGTGCACTCTACCTGAGTTACGGTTTCACGTTTATCTGTTTCTTCGGTGCTACTGGGGAAATAATCGAGCCTTTATTCGAGAGTTTCGTCTATGACGAGAATGATACCGTTTTAGTGAGCAAAAATCTACCTTGCACCGTCGGTGTATTCCACGAGAATGTTAATCAATATTACATCTGGTATGCGCTTCAAATACCCGGCGTTTACAACGTTGCCATAATGATCGTCGCCATTGACACGGCAGTGGTTTTCTACATCCTGCACGCTTGCTCGCACATGCGGCTCTGTCAAACGCTGTTTCGACGGATTGCCCATGGTTTTATTTGTGAACAACCTGTGCAAATGACCGACAACAAGTGGACATTGGAAAAGCGGAACTATCTCAAGAATATTGTCAGATGTACTACGTATCACCAGGAGATCTTGGAGTGAGTGTTCTGCATGTGCAGTGTCTGTCCGAACGACATAATCGATATGAATATATTGTTAACTTTTGTTCAATCCTCATAGATATTCCAAAGACATCGAGGACATCTTTGCCCTTATTTTCCTTCTACAAATCTTAGTGGGCATTATATCGATTTGTGGACTCATCTTCCGTGTTATGGCCGTATGTTAATTATACGATACAATGAAAGTATTCCTCCCGATTCGGACGGAAATTACTTGAGTAGTGTGGAATGTTTAGGCTCACTGCACGTGATACGTCCTTCTAGGCGTTTTTTCATTGTCGGGATAATGTAAATTTGTACGTGACGTAATGGTGTGACAATATCCGGATCCCCTTCGCGTGCCATTTGGGTTTCCCAGGTCTTGTTTTTCCTGCTCGGACGATAACTTTATACTCACAAGGAAAGTATCCGAGGTGTCCCCCTCCGATTTTGTTGAAACTCATGGATGTTTTAAAGCATTGAAAACTAAGCGACACGTATTTTTTTTTATCAGCGGGAAAACGGTTTCAAGGGGTGAAACCACCTCCTAAAGTTACACGGGTCAAGGGCCGATTTTGCAGTTTTACATACAAGCAGGGCATCAATTTTGATGAAACAAAAATGAAAGTGTTTCTTATGCGAAAGAATGAAGAACCCACCAGATAATGAAAAAAATATATATTTTAAGGGATCGAAACACCCTTGTCTGCTATAAAACAGCATAATTTTTATTTCAATCGATTCGCGAGTTTTCAACGTAGGGTGCAAGAAGTAAATGTTAAAGGCTGTTTCGACCCCTTAAAATATATATTTTTTTTTCATTGTCTGGTGGGCCCTTCATTCCTTCTCATAAGAAAAATGTTAATTTTTGTATCATCAAAATCAATGCACTGCTTGTATGTGAAACTCGTCGCGACGTGTGAAAATCGGCCCTTGACCTGTGCAACTTTAGGGGGTGGTTTCACCTCTTGAAACCATTTTTCCGCAGATAAAAAAAACGTGTCGCTTAGTTTTTATTGCTCTATACCATCCATGAGTTTCAACAAAATCAGAGGGGGACACCTCGGGTACTTTCCTTGTCAGTATATAGCAGGTTGGATTTGCAGGACAAAAATCTGAAAATTACACACTTGATTTCAATGGGAGCGCCGATATTTCAAAGTCTTCTATTTTGCTGGCCACCGGACATTCTTCAGGAGGAGGTAAGTATAGTATATGCGTGTGGATTGCTAGTAAACGCAATGGGGTGTTACGTACATAAGTCTACGTGTTAAATCGTGCGGTTAACACCCTTGTGTTTGCTAGCAACCGATATTTAGGTATTTGATTGCATCGAGTTAAACTGCCATTGTTGACAGAGCATGAAAGTAGCGGATGCCGCGTACGAACTACCGTGGTACAGTTGGACCCCAAAAGATGGACAGCTCGTGACCATGATAATAGCAAGATCACAGATACCCGTTACGATAACGGCTAAAAAATTCATCGTTATTACGCTCGACACATTTGCTCGGGTTGGTAGAATTATGTAAAATCTGTTTCTATACGGTATTTATTATATATAGATACTAGGGGGGCTATGCCCCCCTACGCGCTTCGCGCGCTAACCCCCTAAGACTCAACCCAAACCGACCCGAAATTTTAGTTTTTCACTTTTTGCAATATTTCGATACTCCGTTTTGAACTTATTACACGGGTTTTCAATGAAATTGCGAGTTTCTCGAGAAAATGGCTACTAAATTAGTAATCAGCGAGTCAAAATACACCGATATAGCCTGCTAAATGAAGATTTAAAAATTCAAAATTTGTTTGCATTTCGGCCAAACAGAAGTGGCTTCACTAAAATCGTTGTAACGTTGCTTCCCGATGAAGTTGGAACCCCATTCTATACTCATTTTTTTCGTAAACGTTCAACCTTTAAAATGCCGCTTCGTTTATTGGGCTACGATCTTTTTTCGATTTTTCTTAGATTTTTGAAGTTGGACCATCGATTTTTGTGAGTTTCTTCATACATTCCCCTTCTCATTTTTTTCGCCGATTTTCAACCCGCTCTCACGGCTAAAATAATTGAGATATCGGGATGATCCAAAATGCATTCTCTAAGTCTACTCGAGACGTTTAGAAAGAGCCCGTCAAAACTCAAAATCGATGAAACGGGAGCCACGTTATGACAATTTGAAATTTCGAGATTTTTAGGTTTCAGAAAAGGTGGGCCAAAAATTACAAAAAATTTTTTTTCTTTTTTTTCAATGTTTCGATACCCTATTCGATCGGAAATGTTCCACTGATTACGAATAACGTGCCGTTTTTGTCGAAAACTCGGAAAATCAATAAGAAAAACGCGAAAATCGGAAAAATCACTTTTTGGACGATGGTCGGCGAGCTGATTCCCCGAGTGAGACGAACTCTCGTAGTATCACGATCGTTCGTCGCATTCGGATAATCACGCAACTGGACAAAGCCAGAGATCCAGTCCGGGATCCTCGTCGGAATTCATTTTACGATTGTTTCCGTTCGCCATTCTCTCGTCATCTCATCCCATCTAGCCTGACCCAACCCAACCTGACCCTACCTAACCCGCCTCCTTAACTATTGTACACGGCAGCGGCGGCGATATATTTATATAATATAGAGAGATATAGATTTTTTTATAATGCATCATGCACTATCGCACTTCTTCTAGGTTATGAAAGCAGCATTCTCCATGATTTCCATTATGTTGAATATGACAACATAAAAAAATGGCAAATTTGATCATATAGGAAGAATTATTTAAAGTAATAGAAGCTACGATACCCCGTGCAAACACCTAGTCAGGGACACTTGATCGAGAAGTACGTTCAACGAAACGAGCAGCTTGCGAATAGCTTAAAATAATTTTTTTCTGTATACACTCATCTTACAATAAAGGTGAGAATTGAAATTAGTGTACTCCCTCGTTATAATTATCGTCTATTCGTGACACAAAAAGCTTCTTTTATGAGTACATAGCGTTGCACGAGTGGGTTGCATGGATTCATCAGTGAAACTACAGTCCCGATCCCTTCAGACATTTACGAGTAGCAGCATTGTCTCAAAATTCATCGTTAACGATACTTGCTACCGTTACAACATATATGAATATAAATAAGTTGTGAATTTGGTGTCAGTAATAAATGTATCGGTCTCTTCATAGTCATCATCGACGAGCATACAGTCGCTATATGAACGAATAAAAAATGGCATCATTGGAATAAAAACCCTCCTTCTATATAATATTCTTACAATTAACGTATGAATCATGTGTCTAAAAAAAAGTATGAATTTTCATTTTAAGAGAACGTTTATTCGACATTATTTGCGAATATTCAAAAAATTTATCTCAACTATTTTCGTTTTTTTTTCGAATTCTGCCAAATGTTTTTTTTACGTTAAAAAGTTCATTCGAATAATATTTCCAACTGTGTTACCATCGTCTAGATACTCTAGTAGTTAATGCGTAGGAATAATTTTCAAGTACGCGATTAGAATTTTTCTTCTTGGTTTCTTAGTGCAAAAAAACAACGAAGTGAAAGAATATATGCAGTATAGAAATGAACAGATAGCAATGGGTGAGCATTCGGCGTGTGGCTCCGGTGGCTCCAGAACTTCAGCAGACTTCGATTAAACCGATATTTGAATAGGTGACCGCTTAGTCGTGCATTGAATTGCGCACCGATCACTGATGCAGGAGATAACTTTATCTGAGGTTTCAATACAATCAAGGGACGCGGTGGCGTCTCGAATCAAGTCATTTACCGTAATCACATACATATATACGAGCATCAAAGAATCAGTAAAAGGTTACAGGACGTGAAGGACACAACATACGATAGCCGGACCGAAAGATTTTCCGATGCAATAGCAGTTAACGCGAGCTTTGAGTGAAAAATTCGACATATATGTACAGGGTGTCCCGAAACTAGCACATCAGAGTAACATGTGGGTTAGATTGGCTCCAGACCGATCAGAATAAACAAATATGACCTCAGTAAAAGTCTCATGGTTTTCGAAAAAAATCGTCTTTTTTTATTTCTCGGAAAGTCGCCACGTAGTACTTGTTATTCTGCTACCATTGCTATGAAAGTCCAAATCGTCAGGAAATTAAAGTAACCATCGTAACCAAAGTAATTATCGTAACCAAAATCACACCAAATCCTAAAGTGGTCAGAAAGACAAACGAAAGCAGCGAGATAACAAGAATAACGATTTTTCTCGAAAACCATGAGACTTTTACTGAAGTCATATTTGTTTATTCTGATAGGTCTGGGACTAATCTAATCCCCGTGTTACGCTGACGTGGTAGTTTTGGGACACTCTGTATATTTAAATAAATAAATCGAGCCAGGTGAGGAAAAAATGAATTTCAAATCCGGGAAAAAGTAACACAATACAGTTGGTCACGAGTATATATTAGGTTAATAAACGTTGTTTTAGGTGATGAAAACAGCCTTCTCAATGGCTTCTATTACGATGAATGTGACGTCATAAATATGAATACGACAATGCAGACATGCAAACTTAAAGTGTGAAAATGGCGTGATTCCATAGATAGCCGTTATATTCTGAAAGTGACAGCCAATCAGAATGACGAAAAAGCGCGGATCCCTTCGGTTCTCGTACTTTTTTGGAATCCTGATGCCAATTGCTGATCCAAAGTGCAAAACTCATTCAATAAAGAGCAAAGTTTGTGCATAACTAAGGAATTTTATTTCAATACTCACTGTATAAAAAATAAAATTCGGTTGTATTTTTTTCACCGTCAGATTTTGTCTCCTTGACCAAATATATCTTCGAGTAATACAAGGTGTGATTGTGTCAAATTCATAAATGAATGCACACCTCGTGAACTCCTATTCTGCTAATGTAACACTTTTGTTTCAGTAAACAAGATTTAAATCAAGCAGGTTTCAGACGATTTGACATAGTACATCAATGCATTAACGTATAAAAAAAATGTGAAAGTGCAGAGAAAGACTTCTTTAGAGATTCTCAGTTCGTACAGCATACCGAGATCCATTGGTGTACAGAGAAGACCATCGCCTTGTCGAGCGGTTATAGGATAGGGATAGACTGCATTGTATTGTATAAGATACAGAGAGATCAATAACCGCGAATCACATAATATATTAATGAGCGATTTCATAAAGCTTCGTGTCAGAAACAACCCGATGCTACGGATTCTATAAGAACTATCAATATTCTCGGGTGTTTCCTTAAATAATAAACGTGCTGCAAACTGCGCACAAGCGGAAGCTGTTTTCGAGTAGCGGGAGAATACCAACACCAAGAGCCTGAACTAAATAGAGTACTTCCTAATTTTTTTGATTACAGTAAATACGAACATATCAGTCGCTTATGTTCTGATCGAGAAATCACCAGATATCCGTAACAATATGAGACATAAAAATTTCATCGATTATTCATGGTTCAATATACTTTTATTGCAAGCCTGTGGTGCATTACCCGTTAAATCGCAAAATTTCTTTGTGAAATCATTTTTCGTTGTTACGCCTTTCGCGGCACTCATCTCATTGTTTTTACCGGCCTTTGCTTCATTGATTTTTTATGGTAATCGCTTGTCGGCACACACAAAAATGGACATACTGAGCGTCGAATTAAATGTCTTCGTGGCCACAATAGAAGGCAAAAAATATATTAATACATTATTGTTGTTGTTTGTGTCCGTTGGCCGAAATGTCATCATTAGACCAATAGAGAAAAACTAACCAAAATACTCGGAAACTTTCGTACATATTTGATGGTGGGGTCCATTTATGACACAATTGTACGCCGTCAATGGGCCAGTATCATAAATCGATCATCCACGTATCGTTCACAGAGCAATTGTGAATCTTGGGAAGTGATCCATATTGGTGCAACTGGTTGAACCGCGCAGTCCCTCCCTTATTATGAAGTTGTTATTATTATTATTACTATTATCAGGGGCAGCTACTATATTTATATAAGTCGCCCGGAACCTTTTTTCAATGAGCACGAACTAACGTTGATTGACACCCTACTCAGTAGACACACTACGGTTTGCGCACCTCCCTAGACCCAGATGGACACTACGGTGTCCTACCGTTTTTTACCATACTTGGACTCGTTTAACGGGGGGGGGGGGGGCGTAAGGTATTAACATTTTTTTAATTTTTATAAACGAATGCACAATATCTCAAGAATATTGTGTCAAAATTTCAAGTCGATCGGAGTGAAATTGACGAAGTTATGAGTATTTATTTCTCGGTAGAAGCGTCTGTTTAGATGCAAATTTTTCAGTGTGCAAAACTTTAAAGCGTTTTTCTGAAACTCGTCATTTTTTAAGTCCGTGCACGCCATAACTCAAAATCTACTGGACCAATCGTTTTGAAATTTGGCACAGTACTTGTTCACATAATTTACCAGGCATTTTCGAGAGCTTTTTTGTTTTTTTTAATAATAATTATTTTTACAACAACAAATTAGCCGATTTTTTTTAGCGAAAATCGGTTTTTTCACTTCCAAGTGCTACGAAAAAATGAAAAATCGAAAAAAAAAAAAAAAATCCTCCCGTGGTTACCTCGAGAAACATTTCCTTTGACAAATGCATTTTGATTTTTCTCTTTCGGATGATCCAGTGATGAGTTATGGCGTGAACCCCAAAACAATTTTTTTTCAAGGCGCCTACGGAGATTTGCTGCCAACGGCTTATTATCAATATCTTGAAATGAAAATTTCGGAAAATATAGTTCTGATGTTGTATTATTATATGGCAAGTAAATAAATAAACCAGCATTACCGGTATCGTCTAAAAAAATTCTTGAAAATAGCTTTTTTTTTCACCGAAGTAACCTTACACCACCGTTAAAAAATTTGAAAAAATTCAGGAGAGTTGTTTGAGATCTATAGAAAGAGAACGTGCATTGGGTGATGGTTAAAAATTAATCTGCACTAACTGGAAATATAGACTAACCGTTGAGACCTATCGATTTCTAGAAACGGGCCGGACACGACAGACCAATGTGTGTCTACTGAGGGTTAATTAGAATCGTCCGAGTCGACATTGTTGAAAAACTCAATTCAAATACATTGTGTAATCGATTAATTGGGATGAAATTCTTGGTTATTTCAATAATCGTTTGTCCGCAACGCTAAACCCCAATGTTTATAATTAATGCGCTTTATCCATAAAAACGTTCGATGTTGGTTAACAAAGGCCATGAATCGCATTGCAGTAGGTAGTTTGATAATCCAACGCAAGAAGCTGTACAGGCTGACGAAAAATTGTTCGAAGCTCTGGCAGAGCGTCAAGTCCGAAGAGGACTCATTAGTGGTCGAAGGGTACGCGAGTCGTGCACTCTACCTGACCTACGGTTTCGCGTTTACCTGTTTCATCAGTGTTACTGGGACAATAGTCGAACCTTTATTCGAGAGTTTCGTCTTTGACGAGAACGGTACCGTTTTGGTGAGCAAAAATCTACCTTACACCGTCGGTCTATTCCACGAGAACGTTAATCAATATTACATCTGGTATGCACTTCAAATACCCGGTGCTTACATCGCTACCATAACGTTTGTCGCCATTGACACGGCAGTGGTTTTCTACATTCTGCACGCTTGCTCGCACATGCGTCTCTGTCAAACGCTGTTTCGACGGATTCACCATGGTTTTAATTGTGAACAATCTGTGGAAATGACCGACAACGAGTGGGCACTGGAGAGGCGGAACTATCTCAAGAATATCGTCGGATGTACTACGTATCACCAGGAGATTTTGGAGTGAGTATTCTTCATGTGCAATGTCTGTCCGAACGACATAGTCGATATGAATATATTGTTGACTTTTGTTCAATTCACATAGATATTCCAAAGATATCGAGAACGTCTTTGCCCTTATTTTCTTTCTACAAATCTTAGCGAGCATTATATTGATTTTCGGAGTCACCTTTCGTGTTATGGCCGTATGTTAATTGTATCATACAATGAAAGTATTCCTCGCGATTCGGGCAGAAAGGACTCGAGCAGAGTGGAATCATTACGCTAACTGCACGCGATACCTCCTTTTACGCGTTTTTTCATTGTCGAAATAATGTAAATTTTTACGTGACATAACCGTGTGACAATATCAGGATCCCGATTGCGTGCCGTTTGGGTTTTCCAGATCTTGTTTTTCCTGCTTGGACGATAACTTTATGCTCAGTATATATAGCAGGTTGGATTTGCAGGCCAAAGATCCGAAAATTGCACCCGTGATTACAATCGGAGCGCCAATATTTCAATGCCTTCTATTTTGCTGGCCACCAGACAATCTTCAGGAGGAGGTAAGTATATCTTGATTATGATTATAGTATACACATGTGGATCGCTAGTAAACGCAATAGGATGTTACGCACATAAGTTTACGGGTTAAATCGTGCGGTTAACACCCTTTTGTTTGCTAACAACCGATATTTAGGTATTTGATTGCATCGAGTGAAACTGCCATTGTTGACAGAGCATGAAAGTAGCTGATGCCGCGTACGATCTACCGTGGTACAATTGGACCTCAGAAGATGGACAGCTCGTGGCCATGATAATAGCAAGATCACAGATACCCGTCACGATAACGGCTAAAAAATTCAGTATTATTACGCTCGACACATTTTCTCGGGTTGGTAGAATCTTTTAGCATCTTCTTCTAAACGGTATTTATTATATATATATATATATATACATTTTTTATAATGCATTGTGCACTATCGCATTTCCTCTAGGTTGTGAAAGCAGCGTTCTCCATGATTTCCATTATGTTGAATATGACAACATAAAAATATGGCAAATTTACTCAGGCAGGGACACTCATTAAAGTAATAGAATCTATAATACCCCATGCAAACACATATTCAGGGACACTTGACCGAGAAGTACGTTCAATGAAACGAATAGCTTGCAAATAGCTTGAAATTATTTTTTTCCGTATACACTGATCTGATAATAAAGGTGAGAATTGAAATTTGTGTATTGCCTCGTTATAATTTTCTTTTATATATGACACACAAAACCTCTTTTATGAGAACATAGCGAAGCACGAGTGACTCGAATGGATTCATCGGTCAAACTGCAGTTCCGGTTCCTTCAGACATTTAGCAACATTGTCTCAAAATTCAAAATGAATATAAATATATTGCGAATTTGATGTCAGTAATAAATGTATCGCTCTCTTCATAGTCGTCATCGGAATAAAAACCCCCCCTCTATATAATTTTCTCACAATAAACTTATGAATCATGTGTCTAAAAAAAGTATGAATTTTCATTAGAAGAGATTGTTTGGTCGACATTATTTGCAAATATTCAAAAATTTATTCTCAACTTTTTTTTCTTTCGATTTCGAATCGTGCCAAATGTTTTTTTTTTACGTAAAAAAGTGTATTCAAATAATATTGTCAGCTGTGTTTATTATCGTCTAGTTACTTTACTGGTTAACGTGTAGGAATAATTTTCAAGTACGCAATTAAAATTTTTCTTCTTGGTGTCATAGTGCAAAAAACAACGAATTCAAAGAATATATGTAGTATAGCAACGAACCGATAGCGATGGACGAGCAATCGGTGTGTGGCTCTGGTGGCTCCAGAAGTTCAGCAGACTTCAGTTGAACCGATACTTGGATAGATGACCAGTCAGTCAGGCATTGAGTTGCGCATCGATCACCGATGCAGGAGATTATTTTTCCTGAGGCTTCGATGCTCGCACTTGATGTTTAATCAAGATGCTGTGGCGTCTCGAAACAAATACATTTACCGTAATCACATATATACGAGCACCAAAGAATCAGTAAAAAGATACAAAACGTTGAGGGCACAACTTGCGATTGCCAACCCGACAGGTTTTCTAGATGTAATAGCAGTTAACATGAACTTTGAGTGAAAAATTTGATATATATATATTTAAAGAAACATATCTAGCCAGGTGAAAAAAAAAACTTCACTTTAAATAAAGAAAATAGTAACACAATACAACTGGTCACGAGTATATATTCGGTTAATAAAAATGATACGTCTTGTGAATCACTTGATATATTTTTTTTCTCGCAGCCACTTTATAAAACTAATCCGACACAATGCGCGTAGAGTCGTCGTCTCGGAAAAGAACGGTCCTCTCAGAGTCATGATCTCGGAAAGTGATGCTGTACACGAGTTACTTCATGTCGGCGAAAGAAACGCGTACGAAATTTATTCGTAAAGAAATACTGTCGATTGACAGAGCACCGTTACAAGTTCGGAGTCCCTGACCGCATTGTCTACCGGTACGAGAGGATAAACTACCCCGAAACGCTTAGCAGTCAATCCTGCATGGAATGGGGAGGCTATGCAGTGGAGAGGGTTTAAGCTGACCAATCGGATGCCTTCGCTGCAATCCCCACCAGTCACTCGTCCCTCGTTCATTGGTTAATCCCGATTTTACTACCCTAACTATGATTATCCCCACTACACGTAGAAATCAAGCTCCTATCGTAAGCCAAGATCCACCAACGTCTAAGTCTTTGGAACCAATAACAATCGTAATGCGATAGCGTTTTTTGTTCAAATGTATTGGAATGTCAATGCATTGTCAAATACATGTAAATTCAACTGTATAGATATCACCTTATATGGCATAAACTTTTGGACATTGTGAACCCCGGGTGGGGGTAGGAAGAGTGGCCGTTACTTCGAGGGAAACGACCTCATTGCATATTAATTTATGACGAATATCGTGGTCGCTTCTTCGAAAAACGAATCTCGGGAGACAAACTTTTTCGTCGAGACTCCCGCAATTATAACTTTTACCGTACGTTCACCCGGAACATAGACGATAAAGGTTCTCGCATCTCATTAAACAATAATGTACCAAAGATACCGAGCACAATCGATCGAATGTTACGGGGATTTTGGAGGGGGAAGAAAAAATAATTTTTGGACTGCGTCTCAGTCGCAAAAGAACCGCAGACCGCTCGTTCTCAACCGAATAATCCAAAAACGTATCTACCATACAATAAGGTTACAAGACACGATTACAAGATATTAGCTGTGAGACGCAAAAATTTTGACGACTATTCGTGGTTCGACGAATTTTTGCTTCACGGTTGCGGCGCGTTTTACCGTTCAAATCGTAGAATATAGTTATAAATATTTTCCGTAACACTCTCGTCTGACTCAAATTTTTGGCACTACCGGCGTGCTACTTAATGGCATTTTGGCTGGAGCAAAATCTCGACCAATCAGAGAATGGACGTTCAGCATCTTGAGATCGTTGCCAGAGTGATAAAAGGTAGAATAAAATTGTTTAAGAAAGAACTTTTTTTTTGTTTTAATGATGTAAACGTTCAACGAATAAAGATTCGGGTGAATGAAGGAAGGGCCTTGATGAATTGCAGTTTCCGGAGAGTTGACCATGATTTTACCACTGGCGAACGATCGACGACGATTATCGACGCTAAGTCGAACAGCGAGGAGAGATAATTTTTATAGAGAAGTCGTCAGATGCGCAACTTATCACGATGACGTGTTGAAGTGAGCTTTTTTCATTCGTATTTTCGCACAAATTTACCGCAACTTTTGCACAAACTTTGATTTTTTTCCCTTTTTATTGACAGTTTATTTTATTTTGGTTCTTGCTGTTAATTCAATTTTTTAATGTAAAAAAAAAATCGTGACCTTTGTGACAATTTCAGTGTTTTGGTGTTCTTTCGATGTTAAATTTTTGCAATTTTTTTTCATAATCGCAGAAGCGTATTACAAAATAAAAATTAAGATTGGGTAATTGTTAAAAAAATCAATTACACTGTATTTCTTCTATGTGCTATATGGGATCGCGTTTTCTTTTCTCAATCTGTGCGGATATTGCAAAGCTATCGAGGAAGTTTTTAATTCTGCTATTCTCACTCAAATGTTACTCAGCCTATCATCGATTCGTGGATTTTGCTTCAGTCTTTTGGTCGTACGTAAAATTAAGCGATAAACAAAGTAATCGGTAGATGTGGATGATTCGATGATCGGTATAAATTGCTGCGGACACAATCTCACCGCATAAAATTTCCTTGAAGAGAGTTCGTTTAATTTCCCCTTTTATCGGTGAGTTTTTTTTCTTATTAGTTCAATTCACCGTTAAGGGGGGAAATAGGGTTGGACGGTTCAAAAAATCGATTTTTTTTTTATTTCATAAATTGTTAGTAAAACTATTGAAAAATATGTTCGCAAAATTAAAATTGAAAATTCCGATTCGTTCTATTGTTATAAGCTATTAAGGGGGGAAATAGGGTTAGGACAGCGTTTTCTCAATGATTTACATGAATTTTTTTAGAGTATAAAAAATGAATATAATTTATTGAAACTTTGAGAATATTTTATGCATATATTTAAGTATATACTATAAAATTTTTGAAGAATTTCCTTGAAAAACACCGAAGATATTGGCGACCCCATATTGCAGGTCACAATCAGACTCAGCGTTTTGCTATTTTTTCAAACGCGTTTTTCTGAAAACGACCTTTTTTGAACTTGCGTACACGCTAGTTTGAAAAGTTTTCAACCAATCGTTTTGAAAATTGGCAGTTACTTTCTTCATAGTATTGCGCTCTATATGAACCTAAAATCGGAATATTATCATTATTTAAAATAATTTTTTTTTGCAAATAAAGTTGTAAAAAATGGCAAAAAATCATGCTTTTTTGTTTTGACCCCTGTAAAAAATTCAATTTTCTATTTTTTTGATAGCATTTAGGTTCGTAAAGAAGAGAGACATATAATAAAAGTAAATTCCAACCTCGTGTGATTTCAGATGAAAATTGCGACTTCCAGAATGTACGCAAAATGCTGAGTCTGATTGTGACTTGCAATATGGGGTCGCTAATATCTTCGGTGTTTTTCAAGGAAATTCTTCAAAAATTTTATAGTATATACTTAAATATATGGATAAAATATTCTCAAAGTTTCAATAAATTATATTCATTTTTTATACTATGAAAAAAATTCATGAAAATCATTGAGAAAACGCTGTCCTAACTCTATTTCTCCCTTAAGACTCATAGATTCGGGAAAGCATGCAGCATAATTTCATCTCCTTTTTGCTGTGAGTGACTAATGTTTATTTCGCACTGAAAACAAAACTGTACTTTAAAGTACAATTTCATGCTTGAACAATTTTCATGAAATTTCGAATTGCACCAACGAAACTCCCATTGAAAATAGTACATTTTACAATTACACGTCATTTCAACTCCCACCCTCGAGCTTTTATTACGCGAGTCTCAAAATTCGTGAAATAATCGTTACTCAAGTATATAAACTCGTCTCAGGTATTGATTTTTTCGAATCATGTAAGAAACCAAAGACATCCCTATACATTTATATATATATTCAAACTATATGCTAGAGCATCTTTTGCGATATAGTTTGAACATATATCGACAGTGATTGTACATTAGCTTAGAGTTGGTGTACAATATGCGTCGATATATATTCAAACTGTATGGTGAAGCATCTTTTGCCATATAGTTTGAACATATATCGACACTTATTGTACATTAGCTTATAGTTGGTGTATTGTATACGGCGATATACTATATTCAAAAAATACGCTGGGACATCTTTTCCCGGGTCTCTGCCATTGGACGATGGCTTTTTTTTCCCTTTCCCATACCCCCACATTTTTGGGTATAGGAAAAATAGCGTAGCAACAGCGTAAAAGGTCACACTATTGAAACGCAATAACACTCTGCATTATTAATAACGAGCATTATTTCACGAAGTCTGTACCGAAACTTTCAGCGAGTTTCAGACGTATTATCCCTTCTTCTCGCATTTTTTTCTACTTCCGCGAAATTTGCCGTAGCCGAATGTCATAAAAAAATTAATATACTATATTAATCATACCGAGCGGACTGCGCATAATCGGAAATATGGAAATATGGTCTTGTGGAAGGGGAAATGTTTCGTGGCATTGCTCTTCGCAGTTCAAGATTGACGACCTCAACGGTACCATCTTCGACTACGATCATACCTCCAGCACATTATACTCACTCGCAAATCTTGGTGGTTGTTACGAAGCGACGAAATTTCGTCGATCACTCGTCGTTCAACAATTTTTTTTTTACTGCACGCTTGCCGGAACTTTGCCACACGAGAATTACAATTATTTCGTAAATATCATTCTCGTTTTAACGCGATTTTTCACATCGATTTTTTTGTTCATTTCGACACTTTATTTGTTGATTGTTTTTTTATGATACGGAGACGCCACTATCGCGAGCATGGATCTAATGCACGAACAAATTGAGATCATCGTCCGGGCGATGGAAAAACAAAATTACAAAATTAATTATTTTATTCTTTAACAAATTTTTTTAATTTTTTTTTCAAAAGTGTTTGGAATAAAAATGGGGTTTGCGGTATCGATTGCAGTGTACGCTTTGCGTACACTGCATGCACGAATGCACGAATGAGAAGAGATTTTTGAGAGTGTGAATTTATATATATTTGTTTATGTAATAATTGAGTTTTGAGTGAAATTGGTGAATGTATATGAGTAGTTATAACTTTATTTTTTTAATTAAATGGTTGAATGGCTGGTTGACAAAATTACAAAGTTAATTATTTTATTCTTTAACAAATTTTTTTAATTTTTTTTTTTGTTTTTTTTCAAAAGTGTTTGGAATAAAAATGGAGTTTGCGGTATCAATTGCAGTGTACGCTTTGCGTACACTGCATGCACAAATGCACGAATGAGAAGAGATTTTTGAAAGTGTTCATTTATATATATTTGTTTATGTAATAATTGAGTTTTTAGTGAAATTGGTACATGTATATGGGTAGTTATAATTTTATTTTTTTAATTAAATGGTTGAATGGCTGTTTGACAAAATTACAAAGTTAATTATTTTATTCTTCAACAAATTTTTTTAATTTTTTTTTTTTTTTTTTTTTTTCAAACGTGTTTGGAATAAAAATGGGGTTTGCGGTATCAATTGCAGTGTACGCTTTGCGTACACTGCATGCACGAATGCACGAATGAGAAGAGATTTTTGAGAGTGTTCATTTATATATATTTGTTTATGTAATAATTGAGTTTTGAGTGAAATTGGGACATGTATATGGGTAGTTATAATTTTATTTTTTTAATTAAATGGTTGAATGGCTGGTTGATTTAATTGTATTTATTGTAATTCACTTTTTTATATTTATTGGCTACATATTTTATATTTTTATTAATGTTTCCATTCCATTCCTTGAGATCTTCCCCAGAGTGAGTTTTCCCACGAGATGCACGAATGAAAAGAGATTTTTGAGAGTGTTCATTTATATATATTTTTTTATGAAATAATTTATTTGGATCATTTCGTTTGAGTTTCGTGACGCGCAATGTTGAGATTTGAATGAAATAGGCACATGTATATGAGTAGTTATGATTTTATTTTTTTAATTGAATGGTTGAATGACTGGTTGATTTTATTTTATTTATTGTAATTCACATTTTTATATTTATTGGCTACATATTTTACATTTTTATTAGTGTTTCCGTCGTACACTTTTTCAGTTTTTGTACGCCCCTACCGCTTTGTTCCTATTTTCATTCCATTCCTTGAGATTTTCCCCAGAGTGAATTTTCGCACGAAAAAGCACGAAAGAAAAGAGATTTTTGAGAGTGTTCATTTATATATATTTATTGGTGAAATAATTTATTTGGTTCATTTCGTTTGAGTTGATTGACGCGCAGTGTTGAGTTATGAGTGAAATTGGCACATGTATATGAGTGTTTACGATTTTATTTTTTTAATTGGATTTTTTTTTTTTTTTATGGCTGGTTTATTCAAGTTTATTTAGTTCCCTTTTTTAGATTTATTGGCTAGATATTTTATATTTTTATTAGTGTTTCCATCATATGCCTTTTCAGTTTTTGTACGTCCTTTCCGCATAGTGAGTTTTCGCACGAAATGCACGAATGGGAAGAGATTTTTGAGAGTGTTCATTTATATAGATTTGTTGATGAAATAATTGGGTTTTGAGTGAAATTGGCACATGTATATGAGTAGTTATAATTTTATTTTTTTAATTGAATGGTCCAATGGCTCGTTAATTTAATTTTATTTATTATAATTCACTTTTTTATATTTATTGGCAACATATTTTATATTGTTATTAATGTTTCCATCGTATATCTTTTCAGTTTTTGTACGTCCCTTCCCCATTGTTCCGAATTCCATTCCATTCCTTGAGATCTTCCCCAGAGTGAGTTTTCGCACGAAATGCACGAATGAGAAGAAATTTTTGAGAGTGTTCATTTATATATATTTGTTGATGAAATAATTGAGTTTTGCGTGAAATTGGCACATGTATATGACTAGTTATGATTTAATTTTTTTAATTAAATGATTGAATGGCTGGTTGATTTAATCTTATTTATTGCAATTCACTCTTTTATATTTATTGGCTATATATTTTATATTTTTATTAATGTTTCCATCGTATACTTTTTCAGTTTTTGTACGTCCCTTCCCGTTTGTTCCCATTTCCATTCCATTCCTTGAGATCTTCCCCAGAGTGAATTTTTGCACGAAACAGCACGAAAGGAAAGGGATTTTTGAGTGTGTCATTTGTATATATTTATTGGTGAAATAATTTATTTGTTCAATTCGTTTGAGTTTTGTGACGCGCAATGTTGAGTCTTGAGTGAAATTGCCACATGTATATGAGTAGTTATGACTTAATTTTTTTAATTAAATGGTTGAATGGCTGATTGATTTAATTTTATTTTATTCACTCTTTTATATTTATTGGATACGTATTTAATATTTTTGTTAGTGGTTTCATCATATACCTTTTCAATTTTTGTTCGTCCCTTCCCCGTTGTTCCCATTTCCATTCCATTCCTTGAGATCTTCCCCAGAGTGAATTTTCGCACGAAATGCACAAATGAACAGAGATTTTTGATAGTGTTCATTTATATATATTTATTGGTAAAATAATTCATTTGGTTTATTTCGTTTGAGTTGATTGACGCGCAATGTTGAGTTATGAGTGAAATTGGCATATGTCTATGAGTGGTTACGATTTTATTTTTTTAATTGGATGGTTGAATGGCTGGTTTACTCAATTTTATTTTATTCACTTTTTTATATTTATTGGTTACATATTTTATATTATGATTAGTGTTTCCATCATATACCTTTTCAGTTTTTGTGCGTCCCTTCCCCCTCTGTTCCCATTTCCATTCCATTCTTTGAGATCTTCCCCAGAGTGAGTTTGCGCACGAAATGCACGAATGAGAAGAAATTTTAGAGTGTTCATTTATATATATTTGTTGACGAAATAATTAAGTGTTGAGTGAAATTGGCACATGTATATGAGTAGTTATAATTTTATTTTTTTTATTAAATGGTTGAATGGCTCGTTGATTTAATTTTATTTATTATAATTCACATTTTTATATTTATTGGCTACATATTTTATATTTTTATTAGTGTTTCCGTCGTATACTTTTACAGTTTTTGTACGCCCCTACCCCTTTGTTCCTATTTTCATTCCATTCCTTGAGATTTTCCCCAGAGTGAATTTTCGCACGAAAAAGCACGGAAGAAAGAGGTTCTTGACAGTGTTCACTTATATATATTTATTGGTGAAATAATTTATTTGGTTTATTTCGTTTGAGTTTCATGACGCGCAGTGTTGAGTTTTGAGTGTAATTGGCACATATGTATATGAGTAGTTACGATTTTATTTTTTTAATTGAATGGCTGAATGGCTGGTTGATTTAAGTTTATTTAATTCACTTTGTTTGATTTATTGACTACATATTTTATATTTTTATTGCTGTTTCCATCATATGCCTTTTCAGTTTTTGTACGTCCCTTCCCCATTGTTTCCATTTTCATTCCATTCCTTGAAATCTTTCGCAGAGTGAGTTTTCGCACGAAATGCACGAATGAAAAGAACTTTTTGAAAGTGTTCATTTATATATATTTTTTGTTGAAATAATTTATTTGGATCATGTCGTTTGAGTTTTGTGACGCACAATGTTGGGTTTTGAATGAAATTGGCACATGTATAAAAGTAGTTACGATTTTTTTTGTTTAAGTGAATGGTTGAATGGCTGATTGATGTAAGTTTATTTAATTCACTTTTTTATATTTATTGGCGTGAAATTGGCACATATATATGAGTAGTTACGATTTAATTTTTCTAAGTAAATGGTTGAATGGCTGGTCGATTTATTTTTGTTTATAGTAATTCACTTTCTTATATTTATTGGCATCCCTTCCTCATTGTTCCAATTTCCATTCCATTCCTTGAGATTTTCCCCAGAGTGAGTTTTCGCACGACATACACGAATGAGAACAGATTATTCAGAGTGTTCATTTATACATATTTGTTCATGAAATAATTGGGTGTTGAGCAAAATTGTCTCATGTATATGAGTAGTTATGATTTTATTTTTTTAATTGAATGATTGAATGGCTGGTTGATTTAATTTTATTTATTGTCATTGACTTCTTTATATTTATTGGCTGCATTTTTTATATTTTTATTAATGTTTCCATCGTATACCTTTTCAGTTTTTGTACGTCCTTTCCCGTTTGTTTCCATTTCCATTTCATTCCTTGAGACCTTCCCCCGAGTGAATTTTTGCACGAAAAAGCACGAAAGAAAAGAGATTTTTGAGTGTGTCCTTTATATATATTTATTGGTGAAATAATTTATTCGCTCATTTCGTTTGAGTTTTGTGACGCGCAATGTTGAGTATTGAGTGAAATTGGCACATGTATATGAGTAGTTATGATTTTATTTTTTTAATTAAATGGTTGAATCGGTGGTTGATTTAATTTTATTTAATTCACTCTTTTATATTTATTGGATACATATTTTATATTTTTATTAGTGTTTTCATCGTATACCTTTTCAGCTTTTGTACGTCTGTTCCACCATTGTTCCCATTTCCATTCCACTCCTTGAGTTTTTTCCCAGAGTGAGTTTGCGCACGAAATGCACGAATCAGAAGAAATTTAAGAGAGTGTTCATTTATATATATTTGTTGATGAAATAACTGAGTTTTGCGTGAAATTGACACGTGTATATGAGTAGTTGCGATTTTGTTTCTTTAATTGAATGGTTGAATGCCTGATTGATTTATGTTTATAATTCACTTTTTTATATTTATTGGATACATATTTTATATTTTTATTAGTGTTTCCATCGTATATCTTTTCAGTTTTTGTACGTTACTGCCCCTTCGTTCCCATTTCCATTCCATTCCTTGAGATCTTCCTCAGAGTGGGTTTTCGCACGAAATGCACAAATGAACAGAGATTGTTGAGAGTGTTCATTTATATATATTTATTGGTGAAATAATTTACTTGGTTTATTTCGTTTGAGTTGATTGACGCACAGTGTTGAGTTTTGAGTGATATTGGGACTTGTCTCGTATATGAGTAGTTACGATTTCATTTTATTTATTGTAATTCACATTTTTATATTTATTGTCTACATATTTTATATTTTTATTAGTGTATCCGTCGTATACTTTTTCAGTTTTTGTACGTGCCTTCCCCGTTGTTCCCATTTGCATTCCATTCCTTGAGATCTTCCCCAGAGTGAATTTTTGCACGAAAGCACGGAAAAAAAGAGATTTTTGGGAGCGTTCATTTATATATATATTTATTGGTGAAATAATTTATTTGGTACATTTCGGTTGAGTTTCTTGACGCGCAATGTTGAGTTTTGCGTGAAATTGGCACGTATATGAGTAGTTACTATTTTGTTTTTTCAATTGAATGGTTGAATGGCTGGGTGATTTAATTTGATTTTATTCACTCTTTTATATTTTTTGGATACATATTTTATATTTTTATTAGTGTTTCCATCGTATAAATTTTCAGTTTTTATGAGTTCCTTCCCTATTGTTCCCAATTCCATTCCATTCCTTAAGATCTTCCTCAGAGTGAGTTTTCGCACGAAATGCACGAATGAGAAGAAATTTTTGAGAGTGTTCATTCATATATATTTGTTGATGAAATAATTTAGTTTTGCGTGAAATTGGCACATGTATATGACTAATTATGATTTCATTTTTTTTAATTAAATGATTGAATGGCTGGTTGATTTGATTTTATTTAATTCACTCTTTTATATTTATTGGATATATATTTTATATTTTTATTGGTGTTTCCATCGTATACCGTTTCACTTTTTGTACGTCCCTTTGTTCCCATTTCCCTTCTATTCCTTGAGATCTTCCCCAGAGTAAATTTTCGCACGAAAAAGCACGAAAGAAAAGAGATTTTTGAGAGTATTCATTTATATATATTTATTGGTGAAATAATTTATTACTTAACATTCCTTCTTAACATGACGAACCGATAATCTTTAGGACGCGATAAGCCCGATCTTCAATCATTGTATATCAAAATATATCAAAATGATTATGAAAAATTATTGCAAAAAAAGTTATAACTACTCTTGAATAAACAAGAATATGTGTCTGTCTCTCTATTTACCCATCCATCTATCGATCTATCTATTTTATTTCTTTATTTACTCCAACAAACACGAGAATGAATCCAAAAAAATATTTTCTTACAATGAATATCAATATATTTTAACAATATTCATTGATAATCATTATGTTCAAAAATGATTTTTAATCGATTCGAATAGTTCCTATCTGTGATATTTAGGAAATGTTTTTTTATACCGCTTTAACCGGATGTTAAAGAGTATCAGCGTAGCAGATGCTGCAGATGATGATCATCCGTGGTACAATCGGATATCGAAGGAGGGAAAGCTCGTTGCCACGATTATCGTTAGATCGCAGAATCCTCCATACAGAACAGCTGGAAAATTCGCAACTGGATCTCCCGAGACTTTTTCTACTGGCAATTTATCTTCAAATGAATTGTGTATTTGAACCATATCTTTCAGCAGGTATATACATTGACCACTGATATCAATTTTTAATCTACTGTCGATATACTTTCAGATCCTCCCAACAGCTTACTCTCCTGTTCCGAGTACTGAAATGATTGTGCACACGCGACTGATACGTGATACCCTCTCTCGGCATGATAACAATCGCGAAATTCTTACGTCGCAATCTAATGACGATAAACCGTTTAGTATTCAAGATGGCAAATTTATAATATATACATTTACGATAAATATATCGAATTGTTGATATTTATATATCTTTGATAAAGTGTATCACGCGTCGGTACAACCATTTTCTCATGGACCTTTTCAGGCGTCGATGTAAGAAGGGATCTTCTTCGTGAGATTTTTAAGGCGCAAGGACATTTGTAATGTACAATGTCTACGAAAATACTTTAAATATAAAGTACTTTCAACGGTTTTTAGTTCATTATTTTCAAACTATTTTCATGAAGTTTTTTTTCGATGAATTTTTAGAAACATCTTTATCACGTACTTTTAAGAGTATTTTAATGCATTTTTTTCAGAGCATTTTCATGAAGTATTTTTTTTCACCGAATTTTTCGGAACATTTTTATGAATTAACTTTATGAAATACTTCACTTACAAAATACTTTTAAGACTTTTATAATGTATTATTTTCCGAATAGTTTTATGGTTTTTATTCGATGATTTTTTAGGAACATCTTTATCAAGTGTTTTTAAGAATATTTTCAGGCATTTTTTTAGAAAATTTTGCGGAATTGCCTTTACGAAGTTCTTCGATGATAAAGTACAAAATTACCTGAAGAATTTGATACATGAAGTACTTTTAAGAGTGTTTTAATACATTTTTTTCAGAGCATTTTTACGACATATTTTTTTTAAACGAATTTTTCCGAATATTTTCATGAAGTATTTCTCAGCCCATTTTCATGATTGAACGTTATGAAGTACTTTTATTACATCGTACTTTTAAAAATTGTGTAATGGATTATTTTCCGAGCATTTGCATAAAGTTTTTTTTTTGATGATTTTTTAGAAACATCTTTATCAAACATTTTCATTAAGTAATTTTAAGAATATTTTCATGATTTAACTCTATGGAATTACTCAATGACAAAGTACTTTTAAGAGTTTTATAATGTATTATTTTCCGAATATTTTTGCAATGTTTTTTATTTGATGATGTTTTAGGAACATGTTTATCAAGTATTTCTAAGAATATCTTCAGGTATTTTTTTAGAGAATTTTCAGGAATTACTTTTAAGAAGTACCTCGATGAGAGAGTACAAAAATACCTAAAGAATTTGAAACTTGAAGTACTTTTAAGAGTGTTTTAATTCATTTTTTCAGAACATTTTCATCAATTAACGTTATGAAGTACTTCCATTACATCGTACTTTTAAGGATTGTGCAATGAATTATTTTCCGAGCATTTGCATAATGTTTTTTTTCGACGGTTTTTTAGAAACATCTTTATCAAATATTTTCATTAAGTAATTTTAAGAATATTTTCACGAATTAACGTTATGAAGTACTTTCATTACATCGAACTTTTAAAAATTGTGTGATGGATTATTTTCCGAGCATTTGCATAAAGTTTATTTTTCGACGATTTTTTAGGAACATCTTTATCAAGCATTTTTATTAAGTAATTTTAAGAACATTTTCGTGATTTAACTCCATGGAATAACTCAATGACAAAGTACTTTTAAGATTTTTATAATGTATTATTTTCCGAATATTTTTATGTTTTTTATTCGATGATTTTTTAGGAACATGTTTTCCAAGTATTTTAAAGAATATCTTCAGGTATTTTTTTAAAGAATTTTCAGGAATTACTTTTAAGAAGTACTTCGATTATAACGTACAAAATTACCTGAAGAATTTAATACTCGAAGTACCTTTAAGAGTGTTTTAATGCATTTTTTCAGAGCATTTTCATGAATTAACGTTATGAAGTACTTCCATTACATCGTACTTTAAAAAATTGTGTAATGGATTATTTTCCGAGCATTTTCATTAAGTAATTTTAAGAACATTTTCATGAATTAACTGTATGGAATACTTCAATTACAAAGCACTTTTAAGAGTTTTATAATGTATTATTTTCCGAATATTTTTATAATGTTTTTTATTCGATGATTTTTTAGGAACATGTTTATCAAGTATTTTTAAGAATAATTTCAGGCATTCTTTTAGAGAATCTTCAGGAATTACCTTTACGAAGTACTTCGATTATAAAGTACAAAATTACCTGAAGAATTTCATACTTGAAGTATTTTTAAGGGTCCTTTAATGCATTTTTTCAGAGCATTTTCATGAAATATTGTTTTTAATCGAACTTTTCAGAATAATTTCCATCAAATACTTTGATAACAAAGTACTTGATAATGAAGTAATTCGATAGGAAAGTACAAAATTACCTGAACAATTCAATACTTGAAGTATATCGTATTTATGAGTGGTTCAATGCATTCTTTGAGACTATTTTCACGATGTATTTTTTGTTAACGAATTTTTCAGAACATCTACATTAAAATACTTTGAGGAGTATTTTAATTAATTAACTTTTATAATCTTGAAGCATTGTAGGGTATACCTGATGTCACCACCTGGGTGATATCAAGATGGCGATATAAGCAAGAGTACTCGATTATCCGTAGATTAGTTGAAAGAACCAAAAATTGTTTCTGGCCAACCAATTGTTGGTTCTGACGACTAACGTCTTTTCTCCATGCGATAGTTTCAAAGATTGTCGAATATTATTATTGTATGGCAAAGAGAAATTCTTCGTAAACGAGGATTTAAGCGTTTGTCCAGAATCAATGACTGAATCTTTACACCCCGAAGAAAAAGTCATCGATCACGAAATTTGTCGTCTATTTCACGCGAAATACCACCGTGACAAAACGAATATATATTTATTCCCTTATTGCGAGAGTGATAGGCGCCTCAAAAAGGAAATCAGAGCAACGAGAGGGTTTCGTTGTAGTCAGTGGCTCACGTCAGCATCGATCATTTTCATTCTCGCCCTAGAGAGGCTTAGCGAAATGCACCCCGCATCACGAAAAATCGTAAACGTGATCTCCCACTTATCTCCCCTTGTACCTTCGCGAGAAGCTATTTCATTCTTTCAAGCTACGAGAGAAGACTCGTCTTCTGGCCGCGACTCTGAGCTTTTTCCGAGTAGCCGGAACAAGAGAATCCACGTATCTTCGTGATATCGTGAAAAAAAAAAGTTGCCTATTCCGTACTCGTTAAGAACCAACACTTGGCTACAAACGCTTACGTTCGTGCTATCGACATTGGCCTCGCTATCTTTCGATCACGTCCCTTGAATGTTCGTACGTACTGTGTGAATCTTCCCTTTTCGTTCTCTTTGCGAACGATGAATGAATTGCGATCGAAACGAGAATGTGAGAATTCGATCGTCAAAAATTGTCCCTTACCTTACACAGATCTCAATTGGATAAGAACATTTTTAGTTATATTTTTTGCAAAATGAAATTATGAAACACAGATGAGATCTCAAAGTGTGATTGTGATGGGTGCGTTCGGTAATTCATCTTTTCATCATTTTTCATCGGCCATGTCTCTTTTCAGGTCAATTTGTCCAACAGAGACAAAGCGATAAAAAAATGATGCTGAAGTTTGCATCGTTGGAACGCAACGAACATAGTTTTTTTAATTGTAATTTTCACTACTGCTCTCGCTTCTTTTGCCCATTTAGGACCAGCTATTTAAAGAAGACCCCGAAAAAAAAACGTTTTAACGATTTATGTCTTCGAAAATCCAATCTTAAGGAGGATGCATGGTATAAAACAATCTATTTTCGTTGCAGTCCAACGATGCAAATTTCAACATCTTATAAGAAGATGAATCAAAGAACACCCGTGCAAAAATTGTGATAGGGATCCAGTTGTATTCCTGTGATTATGCCTTCTTTCCGGTAAGGATACGACTAGATCCCTAGCAAATTTCTGCATGGCCCATCCTGATCCTTTGAATTTCAGTATTTTATGATCAATTACGGAAAAAATAATTGTCTTTATAGGACAATTTTCTAATGAGTTATATTTAAATTGTGTCAAGATTGATTTCATGGTATGAGAAACTCCACCAAATAAAACGTAGACCAATAATAACGATATATGAATGAAAATACGATATAGGGGAATTTCTGATAAAAACCGCAAATGACAAGGAGAATAAACAGTGTTCTCATAATAATGAATCGCTGTAAACGAGTGGCGATACATATATAGGTGGTTGTCGAGGGATGTGAAGTGAGAAAGAGAGAGAAATCACGGGGGCAAACTCATTGCCTTTCATGAGGTTACGAACGGTGAACGGAGTGGGTTTCTCAAGACCGATGGTCGATCCAATCCAATTCTTCTTCGCAGGATAGCGCTGCGCTCAGGAAAAAGATTATAAATAAACATGAGATTGCCGTGTATACGGATGGTAGGAAGGAAAAAATAAATCTCGGGAACTCGTGTGACTTTCTGGAGCATTCGTGCGTTCGATGACAAATTGAATCTCAACTTAGTATATATATATGGTGAGAGGGCCAGGAAGTAAAGTAATGCGGATGTAACACTTGCTCTCACGCCTCACCCCTTTATCATCACTTTACACATGTAAAGTATAATGATAATGATGTACCCACGAAATATTATCGTCATCCGATCTCCCCCAACAGTTTTATGCCGAAAGTACACTTTTCGTGTGGCTCATTTAACCATTTAACTTTCAGAAAATATGTGATAACGAAGCGATATCGTTAAATGAAATATGTGAGGTATTATTGTACCTTGATATTTATATATAGGATCTCGAGGGTAGGATCTCGAGGAATGAAATAGAAATGGAACGAAAGGGGAAGGACTCAAAAACTCGGAAACATTATACGATTGAAGAATCCAGGAAAATGGAACCCCTGGAAAATTGCTACTCAAAAATGATTCTCGGAATATCGGCTTCCGTCAATGGTGCAAATAATAACTGGGTTCAATTTTTCGGGTGACAATATTCCGCGGGCCAATTTACCAGGGGATGAATGATGTTTTATTTAGGACGATGGAAATACTAATAACAATAAAAAATATCTCTGTATTCATGTTCAAAGAGGAAATATCTATCACAAGCTATAAAAAATTACATGACATTCGGTATATGCTCAAATCAGATAAGACTTTATTTCTTTCTCTCCCTCTCTCCCTCTTGTACTCCGCCGATGAATTTTATGGTATATCACGTCATCTCAATGTCTCAACGTTTATGTTTATTAAGATACAGTCGATCGATATTATTAATGTTCTTTGGGGCCTGAACTAATCCAAAAACGGGGATTCCCTTGCACCTATCCGTTCTTGATAATTAAGTGATGTACATTTCGACGAGATAAAAATGAATCAGGAGGATGGGATTGATATTTGAAGTAGTAGTGTTAGCGATGTGTAATAAGTGACATTTTTATGTTGAAATGTTTTCATTTTCCAGGGCTGATGTTTGTGTTTATCCCTAATCTTTCTACTGGAATGTAGGAAAATGAAATCGTTGATTATATGACAATCGAGCATTCGAGCGTTTGATGAAAAATCGAATCTCGACTTAGCATATATAAGTGAGAGAGCGAAGAAGTGAAGTAATGCGGATGTAACACTCGCTTTCATGCCTCATCCCTTTATCACCACTTTACGCATATAAAGTATAATAATAATGATGTACCCACGAAATATTATCGTCATCCGATCTCCCCCAACAGTTTTATGCCGAAAGTACAGTTTTCGGGTGGTTCATTTAACCATTTAACTTTCAGAAAATATGTGATAACGAAGCGATATCGCTAAATGAAATATGTGAGGTATTTCTGTACGTTGATATTTATATATCGACGCTGCATACGAAAACTAGCATGTTTCAGATTTCTTACGAAAACAAGCACTTGATATCTGCGCGAAAACTAGAATGTTTCGGCTTTTGCCACGAAAACTAGCACATTTCGATATTCGCCGCGAAAACTAGCATGTTTCGGCTTTTATCACGAAAACTAGCAGGTTTCGACGTTTCAGTATCCCTGGAAGTGTTTCTCATTTTTTACTCCACATTTTTTGAACATCCTTTTTTACTCCAAATTGACGAAATATTTATGCTTGTCATTTTATACTGTTTTATTTTTTGTTTGAATTTATTTCATACATATTTTACTGTTTGAATTTTGGTCTGCTAGGCTTATCATAAGATGGCATACAGCAAATGCCTCGTCATTTTGGAGTAAAAAAACCATGGTCAAAAAAATTAGAGAAAAAAAAAATCGAAAACAGTTGCGGTTTATGGAAAGTTAACAATGTCAATTTTTTTCCCTCTTGCTACTTCGTCCGAGACCTGACATTTCTCGAGATATCTCAATCGATTGTTTTGAAGATTTTGTCAACTGTACTTTATACTTATACTGTACTTTATACTTTAGTCGTTGATCACTCCAAGATTGTGTTTTTTTTATGAAATAAAAACACAATGAACGATTCTTCAGACTGTAAGCAGAATATACTTTTTACAAACAATAGTTTTGTTCAATTCCATCGCTGACTCCGAAACTTGAAGTCATGAAAAATATCATTGATGAACAATTTTAGTTTTTGAGTGATGGAATATTGCGTATCGTATTTGCGAATCGTATTTTCAATAGTGTTATTATTTTTTTTAAAGAAAGCGAATATAAATGTTTAAGGGTGCACGGGCGATACACCCTTAATGTTTTTCATTTATTCCTTATAGTGCTCCCGAAAAAATTATTAAAACATTTGTGAAAGTTCTGAATCTTATTCGATTTAGTTCGGCAAATATACTACTTTTTCCAGTGCAAATCGAAATATGCTAGTTTTCGCGACGAAAGCCGAAACATGCCACTTTTCGCGGCAGAAGCCGAATCATGCTAGTTTTCGCGATGAAAGCCGGAACATGCTAGTTTTCGCGTCGAATATCGAAACGTGTTGATTTTCGTGGTGGAATTCGAAACGTGTTAGTTTTCGTAAGAAATTTGAATCGTGCTACTTTTCGTAAGCAGCGTCGATATATGTTTAAACAATTTATTTCACCGTGCAATTTATGTTTATTAGGATACAGTCGATCGATATTACGAATATCCTTTGGGGATCGAAGTAACCCAAAAACGGGGATTCCCTTGCACCTATCAGTTCTTGATAATTAAGTGATGTGAATTTAGACGAGAAAAAATGAATCAGGAGGATGGGATTGACATTTGAACTAGTAGTGTTAGCGATGTGTAATAAGTGCCATTTTTATATTTAAATGTTTTCATTTTCTAGGGCTGATGTGTGTGTGTTTATCCCGAATCTTTCTACGATGTATATGTTTCTACTGGAATGTAGGAAAATGAAATTATTGATTACGTGACAATTTTTAACCCTTTACAACTACTACTTGGCGGAAGTAAGCTATTACTTCCTCGATACAAACGAGTACTGTAGCGAAAGTACTAGAATTACGTTCATAGATGATCTATCGATCATTTTGACGATAAGAGGTGATGGTTAACGGATTTACTCATAAATTACCATGAACTGTCCGTTATCACATTGAAAATTACGTATTTGACAACGAATTTATCGAATTAAATCAATTTTATAAATCTAATCAAATTTGTAATCAGGCAGGTGCACCAATTTATGCCAATTTATAAACAGATGTTTTGTTATGCCACCAAAACCCCTATACGCCAATGGGTAAGGAAAAAGATCGATAATTCTATGACAAAAAATCATTTATAATATTAATGATTAGGATCAATAATTTACTAAGGATTTGCAATAAGAATCATTATATCTCATATTATACAGTGATCAATAGCACTTTCTTTGAATTAACGAAGAAGAATCACTCTATGGTTAACTATAGATACCGACGCTTGACCAGTCATATAAAGTATGGTCAACTGTGAATGACCAAAGTCATCCTAAAAAGGCTCTCAATGCTGCAGTGAGAGAATTCAACGTTTTGATTAGTGATAACTGACAATGCGAGTGAGAGAGAGAGAGAGAGAGAGATCGGTTCGCACCGAGTGCTGGACCGCAGAAGGCAATGGGTGAGATGGGTACCGCTTTAGAATTAATTATAGGCAATATAGGGGTGTCTGTGAAGAGGCATGTCTGGCACGGACAGGCTTTCCCGATGCTCAGGGTAAGGGTAGATGAGCGTTATATAGTATGAGAAGCAAGAGGAAAGAGAAGGAGTTTGCAAAAGGCCCAGGGAGATAGGAAGAGTTGAGAGGGCGAGAAGAAACGCGATAAGGAGTCACAGAGAGGGAGAAAATGGAACGCCGTCAAAAGCGAGATAGACAAATATATAGAGCGGCTTCTTGGAAGCGGACAATAAAGAAATTCCACGATTCCATGAAGATCACGCGCGATTTCATCGTTCAGTTCTCTCGGCAATGGGTATATCAGTAATTCTATATATATTTTCTATGTTATTTATGTATACACAATTACTCCTATATATATATATACATATATATTATATTTACATATATAACTAATATTAACAAACGGAGTTTGCACGAAGTGTTGTGTTGGTGAACGAGAAAAGCTCCAAGAGAGATTCCCGAATTAAGGGGCGAAATAGGGTTAGGCCAGCGCTTTCTCAATGATTTTCATGAATTTTTTTATAGTATAAAAAATGAATATAATTTATTGAAACTTTGAGAATATTTTATACATATATTTAAGTATATATTATAAAATTTTTGAAGAATTTCCGTGAAAAACACCGAAAATATTAGCGACTCCATATTGCAGGTCACAATCAGACTCAGCATTTTGCGTACATTCCGGAAGCCGCAATTTTCATCTGAAATCGAACGAGGTTGGAATTTACTTTTATTATATGTCTCTCTTCTATATGAACCTAAATGCTATCAAAAAAATAGAAAACTAAATTTTTTACAGGGGTCAAAACAAAAAAGCATGATTTTTTGCGATTCTTTACAACTTTATTTGCAAAAAAAAATTATTTTAAATAATGATAATATTCCGATTTCAAGTTCATATAGAGCGCAATACTATGAAGAAAGTAACTGCCAATTTTCAAAACGATTGGTTGAAAACTTTTCAAACTAGCGTGTACGCAAGTACAAAAAAAGTAGTTTTCAGAAAAACGCGTTTGAAAAAATAGTACGCTCGGTTATACACGTGGCTCGCTCGGGGCCTGAAGGAGAGCTACTCACTTTAATGGCTTATAACAATAGAACGAGTCGGAATTTTCGTTTAAAATTTTGGGAACATATTTTTCAATAGTTTTACTAACAATTTATGAAATTAAAAAAAATCGATATTTTGAACCGTCTAACCCTATTTCCCCCCTTAATGAGATCCGTTGCACATTGCACACGATCCGATGATCGAAGATCATTCGAGATACATTTCGTAGTGAATGTGCATGGGTTGTTTCGGTCTATAAAGATACCGAGCGCCAGAACAGAAAGGCAAACGAACAAATAATCCAGACCATATATCATCGTGCGAACAATTTGAAATTCTGCGAGGTTTTCCATATGCTCGATCACAGGCAGCATGATATTATTCAAGCCATTAGTCGCATTGATATTATTGGCTATAGTAGTATAAGGATGCATTGGGTTTTAAACTTAATTCCCGCTGTTTGTCAATTAAAGAAAAGAAAACAAATTATTTATAGTTTACGGTACATTATATTTTATTCGAAGTATTGTCCTTCAGAAGATACGACCTTTTGCCGTCTTTCACGCAAAAAATGAATTTCACGCCAATAAAAATCGTTGCTTTTTCAGTCGATTCATTCATCGATCCATTTTTTGATATCTTCAAAAGACTTGAAATGCCATGCTGAGAAATCATTCGGAAACGCTCGAAACAAATGATAATCAGACGATGCTATGTCCGGTGAATACGGCGGATGAGATAAGATTTCTCAGTTCATGGCCTTTATACACTTTTTTACGATTTCTGCCACATGTGGCCGAGCATTGTCACGGAGCAAAATAAGTTTGTTATGACGTTTGGCGTACTCAAGCCGCTTTTCTTTCAATTTCTGGTTTAGTTTCATTAATTTTAGTTTATAGCGAACAGCTGTGATGGTTTCATCATATTACGTTTTCGCGTTGATGGACCTGGTTCACCTGGCAATACCCATGCTTTTTTTCGTTTGGGATTTTCTTAATAAACCCATTTCTCATCGTCAGTCACAATTCAGTGTAAAAATGACTTACTTTCGCATCGTTCAAGCAGCAATTCACAAATCTTTTTTCGCTTTTCGAGTTGTCTCTCATTTAATTGATGTGGTAACCAATTTGTCGCTTTTTGAACCAGTCCAAGATGAACTAAACGTTTGCTAACAGCCATTTCAGTGACGTTTAATGTATCGGACAATTCTTTAAGAATCTGACATCGATCTTCATCGGGTAGGGCCCCCAATCCTTCATCTTCAAATTTTTTCGGCTTTCCTGAACGTTCTTTGTCTTTAAGGTCAAAATCACCACTTTTGAATCGTTTAAACCAATCTCTGCACGTTGTCTCATATAGAGGATGTTCACCATAAGCTTCTTGAAGCAAGCGGTGACTTTCAGCAGCACTTATTCTTAAATAGCAAAGCTTCCCGCATTTGATATTTCGTTGATTCTAAACCAGACATTTTCGATATTATTAAAAAAAAGTAGTGTGTACAAGTGAATTCAATCTCGAATACTGAATATTGTTAGTTATGTCCAATACTTCAATACAGTATAGTTTCGGTGTTACTTTTATGAAAATAATACTACTTACTACATCTCATATAAAATAACGGGAGTTAAGTTCAAAACCGAATACATACACGTTGACTCAATAATATTGAGAAAATGACGATTTTATAAAATGATAAAGTTTAAATATAATCGACTGATTAGTTTATATAAATATAGGTAGATTTGATGGGAAAAAAAATTATTGAGAATATGTATTATTAATCATTCGTTTTCAGCACAACGTGTTTAACGAAAATTGAACATGGAAAATGGATATTAAACAATGGGGCACATTAATATTAAATAAAATTGATGTCCGACATTGAGTGATATCTTTAAAAATATTGGAGTACATACAGAAACATCCGAGGTTCTAATTTTTATTAGCAAAGAGTTAGCTCCCAAATATTTCAGTACAAAACATTTGTTTCATTGTTTTTACTAATATTTTCGTGGCCTTTCACGTGAGTTCAACATTCCGACGTCTCCGAAGATAATTGTATTTTGTGTGTGTTTTTTTTTGTCACTGCGATAGATTTAAATTGCACAATTGGATCTTTAATTTCACCAGTTACAGTTTTATCGACGAACAACCGAACAACTCTACTCACTCGCATAACTAATATACTAAGGGAACATCTCTCCGGCGCACGAAGTAATTTAGTGCGCATGAGCGGTATATACTACGCACGCGCAGTATCATCATCGCTTCGTGCATCGAAGAGATGTTCTCTGGCAAAGTTTTTATGAGGTTAAGTTGTTCTCCGAGGGAGTTGTTACCATGTGGAAATTCATGAAATTCATATCATCCCCTTACGAACAAAAACTATGATTTTTTGTTGTTGCAAATTTACAATTCTACCCGAAATGTCACTGGGCAATAACAACTCTACCAGATTTTAGGCTACCCGAGCAAGTCTACCAAGTTAACCCTTTGCCCTACAACCACGTGTGAGACTCGTGGTCAGGTTTTCGGGCCAAAACTGTTTACCACGAGCCTGGCCCGTCGCACATCGCAGGTTGGGCGGTCTTGTTTACGTTTCGGGCCCACGCTGTTGGAACTTAAATCGTAGGGCAAGGGGTTAAGGGTGGAAATAGGGTTAGACGGTTCAAAAAATCGATTTTTTTTTATTTCATAAATTGTTAGTAAAACTATTGAAAAATATGTTCCCAAAATTTTAAATGAAAATTCCGACTCGTTCTATTGTTATAACCGAGCCGCGTGTACTCGTATAACTGAGCGGTCACTATTTTTTCAAACGCGTTTTTCTGAAAAAAACTTTTTTTGAACTTGCGTACACGCTAGTTTGAAAAGTTTTCAACCAATCGTTTTAAAAATTGGCAGTTACTTTCTTCATAGTATTGCGCTCTATATGAACCTAAAATCGGAGTATTATCATTATTGAGAATAATTTTTTTTTGCAAATAAAGTTGTAAAAAATGGCAAAAAATCATGCTTTTTTGTTTTGACCCCTGTAAAAAATTCAATTTTCTATTTTTTTGATAGCATTTAGGTTCATATGGAAGAGAGACATATAATGAAAGTAAATTCCAACCTCGTTTGATTTCAGATAAAAATTGCGGGTTCTACAATGTACGCAAAATGCTGAGTCTGATTGTGACCTCCAATATGGGGTCCCTAATATCACCGGTGTTTTTCAAGAAAATTCTACAAAAATTTTATAGTATATACTTAAATATATTTATAAAATATTCTCAAAGTTTCAATAAATAATATTCATTTTTTATACTATAAAAAAATTCATGAAAATCATTGAGAAAACGCTGTCCTAACCCTATTTCCTCCCTTAATACTGTTCCAGACCTGAGCAGCGGATAATATACGATCTGGCCAGTAACACGTGTATGCTTTTGCGGACATCTTCACCAGATAACAATTCCGGTAGAATTATAATTAGTTTTTAATTTGAATTCATGGCATTTCTCATTAGCACACACCTAACACCTTCGTTTTATCAACTTTTATTTCTCCAAAATATTCTGACGTTTCCAAAAATAAAATAAATGAATATCCATGAAGCCGTTGCCTTGGTAAAAAATTTGTTTGTTAGACGGATCTATCAAAATCAAATCATCCATTGCGACGATGGCCGTCCGATTTCTCGTGGATTGATCAGGAAAAGTTACGATAAAAAAAACAGTATGACAAACATCAGTAATAACGAAAAACATGATCTTCCCTGTGACAATCACGATGGCACGATTTTACGGCAAGGTGAGAGTGTAGCTGAAGAAAGTAAATAGAAAACCCGCTTGTGTCGATGAATGCGAGAGATCGGCGTTTGTCCATGTATATACATGTACGTTAGATTGGATGAAGAAGACGAAACTCCCGAGTTCGCGTCATCCCCTAGATGCTCGTTCTCTCGACCTCGTTTGATTCCATTCATCGATCTTGCAAACTTGTTTTCCCGGTGACTCAATTACGCTGTACTCTTGCTCTTTGTATCGTTGCACACAAGGACCTGCACAGCGCTTTATTTACAGCGATAATGAACACTTCCTTCGCGATATTATGCGTAAGGCGAAAAAAAATTAATGCGCGTCTCACTGATTGCTTTATTCGTTTGTAGATATCAAAATGTCGAACAAAACGACCGGCAGAAGAGGAGCAATTCGAACGAGCCGGAAAGATCGGTGACTGCGAATTTTCTTCATAAACGAGACACAGAACGAATATTGCGCAAAATCTTATTCACGAAAATTTGCCAGAAAATCGTTATGGATATCGTCGGAATTGTGAAGAATGGGCAAAAATGCGATCCACCGTGATTGAAAAAAATTAATAAAATCTAAAAACAAAAAAAAAATAGAAAAATGCCAGAAAAGACCTCAGGATCACACACATCACAATGCACAACAATCTGTTTCGTATTAATTTCCGTGAACCCAACGAAATCCATCAATTCTTATGCAAAATGTGATCAAGTCAAGATTTTCAAGTCAATAAACCCCAAAGAGGAAATTAATCCCAGAGGGCAACCGGAACAATACTTTTTTTTGTTTACATGTGTCGTCCATTCTGTTTCCCTCGAGAGGAGTGGATTTTTTTTTAAATCCACTCCTCTCGGACCTCCAAATCTTCAGTCCTCTCGAACAACTGCACTCTTGCACTACCAGCTCTCAAAGCTTGACAATTTCGCTATACGTGTACATGTATATAACGGCGCTTGTTATGTTCTACATTTTTCTTTTCATTCACCCTTATTGACTCTTGAAGACAGAGACGAAAATGATTAACAATAAACCAGTCAGCGATCTCGATAAATCAGTGAAGATCCGATACGATGACATTAACATTTATGGGAACCAAAAACCGGATGAGTATTCATCCCACGTACCTACGATCTTACAAAACCATCCATTAATTCCCCTCACCCCCCTAGCTCGCTCCGCGACTCTTTAAAGTTTCCACGGGATCCATTGTGACAAAAACAATGGTTCTTTATTGTTCACGTATATCCGGTTAAAAGGGTCGGAAGTTTCGATACTCGAGTGCTTTGCCGAGTGGCGAGCGAGAGTAACGATCCGTAACGAATGCGAAACGTGGCCAATTAATCTCGCGATGACTGTGAACAAAAATTCTTCCGCGTGACAACGCGTCGTCGACCTCACGATTTTGTTTTCAGCAAATTTTCAGCTAAACCTCGACATTTGAATCTCACTGACATATGGTAATCGACGAATTTTTGTTTCCCCACTAATTCGTTCTTATTCTCAGAATACACGTTAACTGATTTGAATAAATAATCACGTTTATACAGAGAATTTTAGCAACAAGTTGCCTCTACACAGCATGTTACTACGACCCTCAGTGGCTCTCGAGTATATCCACGTAATCAACAAGTGACTCGGTTTCCTGATGCTCGAGAATTTATATATTTCTCCGTCGCCGGAGCTCCACAGGTGGCAACATGGATTATCCACGAGCTCGGCGAAACACTTTAGTAACTTTATTCAACGATGCATAGTTTTTCCTTTATGCCAATAGTTACTAATCGATGTTTAAACGTTTGAACGTTCAATCAATTAGTCATAGATTGTTTAATTTTATGCTCACTAATCAAACATATAATTGAGGGTTTTCTTTATTTTTTTTTTTTTCGTACTATTATGTTCGTGACACTGTAAAATTGATTGTTTGTGATTCGCGATGACGAATCGCGATGTATATAAAAAGGCAGATTAGGCCACATATATATGACAACGTCGTATGTGAAACTGTGAGATATTCACCCCGAACGTACTTTTTTTCTTTTCGTATTAGACGCATTCCCCTATATCCTCACCGAGTCAGGTCACGTAATAATAATCAGATTGTTTTATAGCACCCTCGGCCGCAAATGTGTCTCGAACATAACTCAACAGGATGATCTGTGAGTAATAGAGAGTAATGGCGGCCGAGTGAGTGCCAGAAATGACGATTCCATATCACTGAAATTTCCTCGTCCTGCTTTACCACAGTGAATGTAACTACGGACGAACTTATATTTTATCTTTTTACGTCACAAGTCTTTTCGACTTTAATCAGTGTTTAACTTCTTGTTTTTTTCTTATTTTAAATACAATTAAATATTATAAATAACACGGTATTACAACTGTGACGCTTAATAATACAAAAAAGTTCTGTAACAATAAGGAAGTCATTGCGAATGACTTCATTATTCTTCGATATCATTTCTATTGCGTTTCTTATTGTCGAGTAAGGGCTTCTTGTTTTTTTTTGCAGAATCCGACTGAAAAATTGAGATGCAAGACCATGGAAGTTACACTACATATATATGTCTATATATATATATATATATATACATATATATGCTGTACGAAGGAATCGAGAGGGAATGAAGTAATCGCGAGGCCTCGGGTCTGCGGAGAAGAGGAGAGCTTTAATAAAGAGCGCCAGGATCGTCGGTTGCAAGAGCCTCGCGTCAAACTCTCATATCGAGAATTCTTCGGAGTCTGCGAATTCCATCGTGGTCTTCGGAATAACGCGTTCACGCCGAGTAATTCGGCGCGGCGCATCGGCGATGGAAGTTGGGTCACGCGCTTCGTACGAACGCCAACGAAACTCCCACGTATTTCTTGTAGAACGTAAAAAACGACCCGAATGCAATTCATATTTAAAAATTTATATATCTGGATATTAAGCATTTTTTAATATGATATAAATATTAGAATTTAACAATAATGAAATGTACACGGAGAGAAAAAAAAAGAGGAAGAATAGTCTCCAGATGAATTATGATAGTTGGCAAGATAAATGACAATAATACTCAAACGTTTGAGAATCGTTCCCATTCGTTAAGAAAACGATTCTCAAATGTTTGATTATAAATGGCATTTTTTCCACGTATCGTCAAACCAACATACGTGCGGAGACTGTATTTTTGTCTTTTCGTGTAAATCAATTTTTTTCAATGACAAACTTTTACACCGACAAACATCGTTTGACCGAACGAAATCTTTCAACATCGACAGCACAATACCGAGCCGAATGAGTACTTCGATTGATTGGGTACGATTAAGGGGGGAAATAGGGTTAGGACAGCGTTTTCTCGAAGATTTTCATGAATTTTTTTATAGTATAAAAAATGAATATAATTTATTGATACTTTGAGAATATTTTATATATATATTTAAGTGTATACTATAAAATTTTTGAAGAATTTCCTTGAAAAACACCGAAGATATTAACGACCCCATATTGCAGGTCACAATCAGACTCAGCATTTTGCGTACATTCTGGAAGCCGCAATTTTTATCTAACATCAAACGAGGTTAGAATTTATTTTTATTATATGTCCCTCTTCTATATGAACCTAAATGCTATCAAAAAAATAGAAAATTGAATTTTTGACAGAGGTCAAAACAAAAAAGCATGATTTTTTGCCATTTTTTACAACTTTATTTGCAAAAAAAAAATTATTTTAAATAATGATAATATTCCGATTTTAGGTTCATATAGAGCGCAATACTATGAAGAAAGTAACTGCCAATTTTCAAAACGATTGGTTGAAAACTTTTCAAACTAGCGTGTACGCAAGTTGAAAAAAAGTCGTTTTCAGAAAAACGCGTTTGAAAAAATAGTACCAAGAAAAACAAGCAATATGGGGTCGCTAATATATACGGTGTTTTTCAAGGAAATTCTTCAAAAATTTTATAGTATATACTTAAATATATGTATAAAATATTCTCAAAGTTTCAATAAATTATATCCATTTTTTATACTAAAAAGAAATTAATGAAAATCATTGAGAAAACGCTGTCCTAACCCTATTTCCCCCCTTAATGGCTTATAACAATAGAACGAGTCGGAATTTTCATTAAAAATTTTGGGAACATATTTTTCAATAGTTTTAGTAACAATTTATGAAATAAAAAAAAAATTGATTTTTTGAACCGTCTAACCCTATTTCCCCCCTTAACGGAAAAAAACCCTTGTGCCTGACATTTTCACGTGGGCCCCACATAATCCCAAAGCTCATAATCACAAAGCATCCCCTATGAGAATGTTGTCAAAGAGTGTTTCAAAATTATAAACATTATTAATAAAAGAAAAAATGAATCTATAATAATTTCGTTAAATAATTTTCCCTGACTTATGCACACACCTTATGCAGCTACGTTGAGACAGCGAATTTTACAGCACAAGTCAGAAGCGAAGTTGACGACGAAGTTGAGGGAAAATTGAAGTTGAAAGAGAATGCGATGTGTATAGGGGATGAAAAAAAGGCAAAACGATAAATATATAGTTATAAGTGTATGCGAGCGAGAGAAAAATGTGTTAAAGCGAAGAAGAGACGGTAATAATCGTGCGACGATATACGAGAAAATAGATTGGAGGGGGTTGCAAATGTAGAGGGAGCGATAGAGAAGGGTGAAAAGCTCTGTGGGGTTGTCGCAAAGGCAATAGGGAGTGGGAGTACAAAGGGCGAGAGTCGATCTTGCTGAAAGAGCTCTCGCGATGATGGTGCACGGGGGAAAACTTCCCTCATCTCTTGTCCCACGCACGAGGGGCGGTGTGTGCGGGCAGAGGGGTGTGCGAGACGGTTAGGGAGGGCGAACGAGAGTAACTTAAATCGCGACATGCGCCCTGAGCGCGAAACAACGGAATCGCGAAAATCGTGGCTTTCGATATGCCCGAAGAGATTCGCGAGACGCAGACGACGGTGGGCAGCGACGCGCGGCCGTCGAGCCGTCTACAAGGGTGGAGAATGCGACCTCATCCTCATACGATCGCGGCTTTTCCACGGGCGAGCACTCGCCATCACGATAAGAAGAAGAAGGACTAGCAGGGCCCGAGATCCTTTCGAGGACCGGAAAGCTTCGTCGGCGATCCGTGTCCGGGACAAAAGTTCCTCGGTGAGTCCAACATTTTATTTTTATTTTTTCCGAAATTTTGTGGTTTTTTTTTTCTTAGCATTACGATGTTTGTTGGTGAGGTTTTGAAAATTATTATTTTATGTTTTTCTTTATTCAACGGTGATGTACGATTTTTTTTTTGGCAGGGTTGATTGCATGCTGAATTAGCGAGGTTAGTGAGGTTAATGTTTTTACATTCACTTTTATGTTGGACGTTTTTGCGACAAAGAGAAGGGATAAAGTAAGGAAAAAAAATTAAAAATGAATTGTATGACGTGAAAAATTACTTTGACGATAAATGTGTGTTGGTAGGACGTGTATTTATTTTTAATGTTTTTGGTGAAGAAATCTGTTTCGCATGCTTTTTCATGTTAAATGTGCTTGAGGAAGAGAACATTTTTTTGTATGTCGTAATGGACAAGAGTTTTTAACAATTTTTGTTAGTTATAAAACAATCCTTTCTTAATTTTATTTAATGGATATTTAATACGAACATAACTCGAAAATTGATAACAAATTTTCGTGAATGAATATAAGAATTAATTGAAATATTAAGGCCGTCATCCCGTGTGAACGCTCTTTTTTTACGCTTTCTTTTGGGATTTTTTTTGGCGAACTAAATAAAGACATGACTGCGAAATTTTTACCACATATTTATTCACATTATAAGCACACTTTACAATTTTTTCAGCTCGAAATCCCCGCTCATTGCTGAGATACACGGCAACTTAGCCGCTCATTTTCAAAGAACGGTTACCACGATTGCGGACGCTCTGCTTATCTGAAACAAAAAAATCAAACGGCATTTCAATCTATGAAGTTTTAACTAGTCTTGGAACTAGGATTATCGAAAAAATATTGAAAAGTTTTTTTTTGTCATGCTGAAGAAGTCGTGAAAGAAAACCAAAATTAACGATAAGAATTCAACAAGTTGGCAAAAAGTAACTTTTCAATATTTTTTGATAATCCTAGTTCCGAGACTAGTTAAAACTTCACAGATTAAAATGGCGTTTGATTTTTTAGTTTCAGATAAGCAGAACGCCCGCAATCGTGGTAACCGAAAAAAACGTTTTTTGAAAATGAGTGGCTAAGTCACCGTGTACCTCGGCAATGAGGGACGATTTCGGGCTGAAAAAATTGTAAAGTGTGCTCAAAATGTGAATAAATATGTGGTGAAAATTTCGTAGTTGTATCTTTATTTAGTTCGCCAAAAAAGAATTCTAAAAAAAACGTAAAAAAAGACCCTTTACACGGGATGACGGCCTTAATCTATTCATTGAATTGAATCGAACAAATGTTATTTGTGATAGATATTTTTTTGTATTTACAATGGCACAAATTTCACTTTCACCGAATGAATTTTGTTCCATATAAATGCATTAATTTTCTTCACAAGTTGATATAAGTAATCGATTGAGAATATTCGTTTCTTTCCACCACGAAAATAAATTTACTTTCTCATATCGTTGCTGAAGAAGTTATAGGCGTAATAACGACAGTGCAATAGAACGAATTATATGTCAATAAAATTTGTCGTCGTTAAATTCATTCCCGCTCATCCGAACGGTATATATTATACTGTATAAAAGGTGAGACGACAGAACCCGGAAACTATTTGTCCTTTCCTCGTCGATCACAGCTTTACGTCTGAACGAGCTTAACCGGCTCGGTAGATTATGCCCGAGACATTGGCTTTACTTCTTTTTTTTTTTTTTTTTTTTCTTCGGGATATGGGGGCGACTGGGTATGAGCGATAAAACGCGATTCGACGACGGTGACGAGAAAAGATTTTCTTCTCACATCGTGCACAGACATTTTATTTTTATTTTTTTATTTTTCGTTTAAATCCAGTGAAGACTATTGGTGGGGCGTTTCGCACGGAGATTTACTCTCAAACACCAATTGCACACTTCTCGATTTAATAAATTAATTCACCGAGAAATTATTCATAAATTAATATGGTAGAGGTGCATAGAATTATATTAAAGATTTGTCGATCATTCGAAGTTTAGAAAAGAGATCGTTATAAAATGACGAATGTTACATTTTATAAAGTCATTATATCATACCCTTAAAGTAAAAGTGTTATATATTATGCCGAAATTAAATGTAAAACTTTACATTGTCGTACCAAGAGACTATGTAATTTTATCGTTATCGTGTACTTTCGAAAAATGTATAAAAGTTTAATGACAATGTCTCAGTTTTTCACTGTCTATATACCCATCAAGTACTACCAATATTTATTAAAGACCATATTTATTAATGATTATCATAAAATTATCCAGCATATGTATAGACACTGAATTTTCAACTATACACGAGCTTATGAGATCGTCAGGCTTTGTTCCCACACCCTTTTACGAAGATCCCGCAGCTTCCGGTATTCCGGCTGATAGTACATTATCTAAAGCGTGTGTGTGTGTCTCCGACGGAGTCATAGCGCACCCCTATGATAGCCGGTAAAGCTCCCGATTTGACTTGACCAGAAACAGAGAGAGAGAGAGAGAGAGAGAGAGAGAGAAAGAGAGAGAGAGAGAGAGAGAGAGAGAGAGAGAACGGGAAATGAGCACTATTCTAATTTCCAGGTGTCGGCCGCAAGCATACTGATATCCGTCGGTTGAACCGTTCTGCAGACTGTGCGAACTTTGTGATAGCTTTGACCCTATCAGTTGTTCCTTCTACACATAAAGGATAAGTCATATATATATTAGGGCGATTTTTTTTTCAAGTATAACATTTTTACGATAATATAAACCGTAAAAATTTTATACTACTCTTATGTTAAAGTTCAATATCTCAAGAGATATTAATCTGAGCAATTGAGTCGATAGGATTTTTGTTGTAGGAAATTAAATTTCCAACAAATTTTTTATTTACAATTTTTTCGTAAAGTTAATTGTTTCGGAGATAACAGCAAAAAAACGAGAATTTTGGGTAAAAATCAACTTCAGTGACCCGCACCAACTCACCAGATTGTTTTGTTCTTTTTAATCTTAGATTTCTAGATTGTTTTATTCTGAGTAAATCGAAACCATGAACAATATGATAGCATAAAATGTGGCTGAGCTATAGAATTTTGAAAAAAAAAAAAAAATTCGATTTACGTGTATTTTAGATGGAAAATCTTCTCACGCTAAGGGAAAGTACTTAGAATTAATATTAAGGGCTGTAACTTTCAGGGAATTTGTTTTTTGACATATCCAACAAAATATCAGGTCGGGACTGAGGAAAAAAAAAGTCGAAAAAAAAAATCGCCCTAATATATATATATATGCGTGTGTGTGTATATCCACATCATATCCTTTATCCTGGTTCAACTTGACGTGGTTCCCGAACCACTTCTTATTTCTATTGTCATCCCACGGGAACAGTGCTCTCTCAATCGTAACTCCCATATACTCCGAGAGGGACCCTGATCAAACCTTTACGAATCTATTTGAACGAGTCAATTTTCCTTTTTACTCGTGGAAATCGAGATTCCTACGAACGAGGGACAAAAAGTGTTCAATAGAAGGTCGTGAAATGAAGTTCTGTCCCAATAGAAATTAACACTCGACATCGAGACAATTTACAACGAATTTAACATCTTCAATTCGTTACTAACATTAATTATGCGATTTGTTAGTTTTTTAGTTGAACGAAAATTATGATTTGATGACTAAAAAGCACAGTCGTTAATGGCAGGTTGAATAAATGATCAAAATAATGATTATAATTAAGTTCTTCATTATTCTTAAGGGTGTCATTATGAAAAAAAAAGGTCTTCGATTTTCTTACCATGGCAGATTAATTTTATCTAATCTTCCGGTTACAGCAGTAAGATTACAAAATGAAAATAAGTAAACGTTTAATTTGTAACGTTTAAACGGTGAGCCTTAGTTTCCTCTCGATAAAGGAAAGTGGAAAATTGAAAAAAAAAACACCAAATGACAATTATTAAATGCCCGATAGTCGTTAATGGTGTACTAATAACGAAAATAACGATTTACCATTGATCATTGACGTTTCTTGTTTATCTCGAACGAACGTGGAAATTGGAAGTTCGTCAGGCTTCGATTTACGGCCAGATGCCATCGGCTGTTTGGGTATCTCTATCAAATCGTCCGGGAGACACTAAACAGTGTTTCGTATCGCGCGAACTTCGTATCATGTATCACTAACGTAGAAAACGGCGTAATATCTATATATGGGTATTATATATATATATATATATATATATATATATATATATATACTTGGAAGTATATACGAGAAGCGGCGCTATAGCACGCCGAGGTTAATAGAGTGATCGTTAACAAGGTTACAAAGCAATCTGCATAACCCCTGGTCCGGTACTTTGCCATGGTGAGAGAGAGAAGTCTCTGCCCCGGGCCTGCTGCTGTAATTACCGGCGATAATACTATTACCGGTTCGTCAAGGGTGGTAACTGAGAAGACTATCTGCCTCGTTTCACTCTCTCTCTCTCTCTCTCTCTCTCTCTTCTTCTCTCTGTGCGTGCTTCACTTTACTATCGTGCAGATGCTACTTTAGCCAGATTGTTGGACCACCCCTGTACAGGGTACACACACCCTGTAGTCCCGCAACAAGAAAAATGATGCGCTCCCCGAACGAAAAACTAAAGTCGAATGAATCTTCAAGGTAGTAGTCTGGTAACTTAAGCCGATTTTCATGTCTTTTTTGGAGGGCGTTTTTTTTGTAGGAAAATAAAAATGAATCGTTTTGGATATTTAGGATGTTTTTATTTACATATTAAAGATGCAAAAAAAAAAATTGTTGAAAAAATTTAATAGTTTATTATTATTATTATTATTGATCAAAGTTGGCACCTCGAAAAAAAAGCGCGTGGGTGGCCCCCGGTGATTTTGGCTCTTGATGTTATCTGAAATCAAAAATTTTTGATAATTCTTAATCTATAGACATGTCATTCTGGTCGGAACTACTGAAGTTAAATTTCGTGGATAAATAAAAAAATGGCGGACTTTGGAAAAAAAAGTCCGTTTTTTTTCGCAAAGAAGGGGTTGTGAAATAAAAAGTTAGGGGTGAAAAAATTTCTCGGTAGTTCCGACGAGAACTATAAGTGTGTAGAATAGCCTGTTGAAATTTGAAAGCAATCGGTTCGGTAGAAAAAAAGTTAGGACCCGGGCTGCCAACTTCGACCAATAATAATAATAATAATAATAAACTATTAAATTTGTTCAAAAATTTTTTTTTTGTATCTTTAATATGTAAATAAAAACATCCTAAATATCCAAAACGATTCTTTTTTATTTTCCTACAAAAAAAACGCCTTCCAAAAAAGATATGAAAATCGGCTTAACCTCAAGCGTTTTATATTTAATATTTTATTTATATGTTATATTTATATTTTATTTTATATTAAAGGATGGCGCCCCTGCAATGTTCTTTTTCAACTTGTCTTAACGAAAAAATCGCATCGAAAATCACTGATATTTGATTTTTTCTCGACCCTTTACGACGAACACAAAAAATTTCATTTTCAACATCATAGTGGTAGACTAAAAATGTCAAACTGGAGAGATTTTTCAAAACTATTTCTATCACTATATATTTATATATATATATATATATATATAAATATATTTTCTATCGATCAATGTACGGCGCCTCGGAAAATTCGTTAGTGCTCTTCAGCGTGCTCGGGGCGATGCTATGATATTGCGTTGTCAATTTCATTTTCATGGTTCGAACAGTCTGGTCGCGCACAGTGCCGCGAGAAAATGGAGAAAAAAAAATCTCGGTGAAATGGCGCGCGAGGGACCAGAATCTAATTTTACGGGCAATGAAGGGCGAATATGCGCCACCAGAGGCCCTGTCCTGTTGTTTCTGACATCGCGCGGGAAACTATATACGAATCAGTTGAAGGAGAGCACGAGTTTACCTCCAAACCATCATTTGTCGCGCCCCCTCTTGTCAAATGTATTTGTGACGCGAATGAATACAAAGGTAAAAATATTTTCATAAAGAAAACAAAATGAAAATCTTGTCGAGATAAAAAAAAAAGCCCAAGACCGTTCGACAAAGACATGTAAGATTTTTTTACCGACGGAATAATTATCCCCTTTCCGTGCATCAGAATGTAATGTGTGAATGAGTAAGAATGAAATTCTTCTATCCATCTAATAGAGATGGAGAAAAAAAAATCACGGCATCCGGTAATAACGATGAATAAACAAAACGTTGATTTTTTTATTAATAAAAAATGTGACCGATCATACGTGTATAGATCGCTAAATCGTATGTTTGAATATATAATCCCTAACTACCCAGCTACATACAATACGGTAGACAGTAAGAAGATTACGGACTATAGACGACGATCAATTTCGTATTCGCATTCCCCGACAATGTTGTGCATGAGACGATGCATGATTACCTTGCAATACGCGATCACGGTTCTCGAATCGCAAAGTTAAGACGTCAAAATAAGTGTCCAATGTCCATAAATATAAATCGAAATGTGCGGATAATCAGGCAGACACGAAATTTTTTTTTATTCCAGTTTATCTTATGCTTCGTCAATATCGCATAATTATGGATAAAACATTACGTACATGGGAACATGTACTCATTTATATAGGGCAATCTATATGAAATTACAATTTCTGAGCGAGCACATTATTTGGACCACCTAACGTGCGAACGGTGGGTTTGAAAAAATAAAAATAAAAAAATTAACAAGAGCAGCCGCAAAAAGTATCTGTCAAGACATTTTTTAATTTCTCTATTGAGGATTAGCAAATGAAATGACTCCAAAAAGTTATAAAATATTCTTATGTTTCGTATAAACTGTCACATATAATACCACCGAGCTTCATTGAAAGAGCGACGGTCGGGATCAACGAAAAGCAACAGAGGCTTATTTATTTTAAACATATGAAAATCCCGTCTGCATATCCCCACTCGTGCTTTAACAACGACTGAATATTAGAATCCAGACAGCTGCCTGATCGAGAGATTCTTCTTAGACGGTTATACGCGTACCGTGGCGAATAGTATCGTGAAAACAATTGCCCGGCTCGTGTCTGCGCGTATTTGTATGTGCACCTTCTGTAAAACGAGATTTATCTTTATTTTACAGTCATTTGTAAAATCTAAATCGCGTATATTTGAGTGCTCTGAAACAGAAAGGAGGAAAACCCAGGTGGATGCCGCAGCATCATTTCAATCTGTATATTACACTCTGTACAGAGAAAAATAGGGCGAAACACAGAGAGAGAGAGAGAGAGAGAGAGAGAGAGAGAGAGAGAGAGTGTGAGAAAGAGAGTGAGAAAGGAATTTTCGTAAAACCCGTGAGCTCACGGGACGAATCCATTGGTCCAGAGACTGCCGCGGACGGAGGCGTTCAGGAAGGGGTTTTCTGCAACGGATAACGTAATTGACGAAGTAACTCGCTTAGCGTGCAATATCACGCGACAAAGTGGCGGCGCGGCTTAAATGGATGGACCGAGAGAGAGTCGCGAGAAAGTGCGGAGGGCAGAGAAAGCGATATATACGTATATGGGATTGTTACAAAACAAAAGGCCGTGATCTACATTAGTTTTACATGTTAAATAACGCGGGTTACGTCCTTTTGTTTGTTAGCAAACGTTATACGCCTAGAAATATATACATTCGTGCGAAATGGCATTATCCAGGGGCTTTATTGTCAAAGGACATTTATCGGGGACTTTTCTCTTCAATACAGTGACACGAGAACACGGGGCTCTTTCGGAATTTCCATCCTCGATGCTAAATTGCTGTAGGCAACTGCGGAAATAATCAAAAATATTAAATAATGTTGAAATGTCCTATGTCAGTTTAGAATTCCCTGTATTAAAAATAATCAATGAGTCCGTTGTTGCATTCTTTATCTTCGAGAGGGTAGGATAAAGACTAAAATTAATAATAATTAATGGTCTGCCAAATGCGCGAGAAGTGTAAACGTGGAGGGAAAAAAATTCCAAGGAATAATCGTTATTCTAAGAGACGATCAAAAACCCTCTTCGTCGTTGTTGATAAGATTACTCGATGCCAAAATATCGTTGATCGTAAAAATAATGCACTTGTGAAGTTTTTGAATACCCACTGAGTAGAGTTTACCCAATGCCGTTTGATCAATCACGATATCTTAATTATCGTGGCCCTAAAAGATACTTTGAAAATTACTGACAAGAGATATGGAAAAATTTCAGATAATCAATAAACGAACTTTACAAATGTGTACAAAAATGTAGAATACTTTGTAGCTGGATGTACATCACATATCTATTATATCGACGCTGCTTACGAAAAGTAGAACGATTCAAATTTCTTACGAAAACTAACACGTTTCGAATTCCATCACGAAAATCAACACTTTTCGATATTCGACGCCAAAACTAGCGTGTTTCGGCTTTTATCGCGAAAACTAGCATGATTCGGCTTCTGCCGCGAAAAGTGGCATGTTTCGGCTTTCGTCGCGAAAACTAGCATATTTCGATTTGCACTGGAAAAAGTAGTATATTTGCCGAACTAAATCGAATAAGATTCAGAACTTTGACAAATGTTTTAATAATTATTTCGGGAGCACTATAAGGAATAAATGAAAAACATTAAGGGTGTATCGCCCGTGCACCCTTAAACATTTATATTCGCTTTCTTTAAAAAAAATAATAACACTATTGAAAATACGATTCGCAAATACGATACGCAATATTCCATCACTCAAAAACTAAAATTGTTCATCAATGATATTTTTCATGACTTCAAGTTTCGGAGTCAGCGATGGAATTGAACAAAATTATTGTTTATAAAAAGTATATTCTACTTACAGTCTGAAGAATCGTTCATTGTGTTTTTATTTCATTAAAAAAACTACAATCTTGGAGTGATCAACGACTAAAGTATAAAGTACAGTATAAGTATAAAGTACAGTTGACAAAATCTTCAAAACAATCGATTGAGATATCTCGAGAAATGTCAGGTCTTGGACGAAGTAGCAAGAGGGAAAAAAAACTGACATTGTTAACTTTGCATACACTGCAATTGTTTTTGATTTTCTTTTCTCTAATTTTTTTGACCATGGTTTTTTTACTCCAAAATGACGAGGCATTTGCTGTTTGCCATCTTATGATAAGCCTAGCGGACCAAAATTCAAACAGTACAATATGTATGAAATAAATTCAAACAAAAAATAAAACAGTATAAAGTGACAAGCATAAAAATTGGGCAATTAAAAAAATAACATAAAAAAGCATTCAATTTGGAGTAAAAAAGGATGTTCAAAAAACGTACAGTAAAAAATGAGAAACACTTCCAGTGATACTGAAACGTGCTAATTTCCGCGATGAAAGTCGAAACCTGCTAGTTTTCG